>OX940936.1:9604958-10825404 GCA_954870645.1 Agrotis clavis | reverse complement strand
CATTGCCTGAGGCGCCGCGCTGTACGTTTCTCAGTATGAGCCGCGCGCTCGACGCGCGCGGTCGTTTGATGCTTGCAGGATGGCGGTAAGCAGGTCGCTGTGTTCACGAGTCCCACAGTATTATTATAATTAGAGATAAAAACAAACTCCTAGTGATGTTGTTAGCACCGGCAGCAACAGCTGCAACAATCATTTCAAATAACGCCTGAATTTTCCTCGATATTATATTTATGAAAGATTTTTTAAAGCTTTTAGCATTATTACTCGTAACTACGTCATTAGATATATTTATTTTCAATTAAACAGTTTAACTCATTTTTAAATGAATTTTTCATGCATATCCTATTTTTTAAGGAAATTAAAGTTATGATTAAGAACAAAAACATAAATTGCGACTTAAATGTTTTATTTAAGAATAAATTACAAACAAGACCTAATTTTATTTCAATTCATAAACTTGAACCCTGTAGTGGAATCCGCGGCCTGCAGCTGATCGTATCCTGATTGTGACGTAGGAGCTTCCAACTCCCCCACTCACGATGGTTGGGGTTGCATTCTGTGTCGCCCCGATGCGGGTGACACGGACAGCAGCTATCGACCCCTCCTTCGCTTCCACTCTTATATCCGTCACATGAGAATGACCTGGAGCTGTACCGTTCACCAGATGCTCGTAACTGAAAACAGAACAAATGCTTAAGAAAATGCAGTTTCCAATAGGTTTTTAGATTAAAATAAATCTGGCAGTCAGATATAAAAAAAATACACGTATTCTTCTTTTGCTACGTTAACCAAAATTTACGACGATACTACACTTTCAAAATTGCCAATACGTCACAAACACCCTTTACTTGCTTCTGACGTCAATATATATTTGTAAATATTTATATTGATTTAACAACAGTGAACAGGAGACAGAAAAAAACAAGGCCAATATGCACAACAAGAACATTACAACTGGGAGATTCTCAGATGCCTAGCACCAGGTAAAAAAAAATACTAATATGTATGGATCCTGAATTGTAGCCCTTAGGGTACGTACCCCTTGGTAAAACTGGTTGTAAGATTAAGCATGTAATGAATGCTAAATCTCTACAGCCGACAACAAAAACTTAAACATCTGTTGAACACTTGTCTAAAAAAGTGTGACTGCAAAACGGACTTTATTTCAACGTCATAATCTGACAATTTTTTAGACAAGTGTTCAACAGACGTTTAAAAGTCTTTGTGGTACCACGATTAAAGTCTAAATCATCACCGCTTTCCTACTATGACCCCGGTTAACTGCTTACATAATGTAGAACTTAATTCTCTTAATGCCGAGTCTTTGTACTTACTTGTATATAACTGTACTACAGATAGTTCCCACGTTTAGATTACGACGACTGTCCACCGCAGTGTCCTCTGCATCAGTCACATCAGTCGGCTCCTCCACGTTAGTCACAAGCACCTTTCGCGCCTCGTTGACGTCGACATCAGCCGCGTCAGGCAGCAACACTACTTCATCCGCGTCAGGCAGTTTCACCACCTCATTGCTGACTACTGCAGCTGTTGCTGCCGCTGCTAACAATACCACGAGGAGGACGTTCTTCATCTGGAATTATAATATAAATTTGGTTAGAAACTATCACTCCACGTGTCTGCTTTATAACGGGGCCCCCTCAGAGGGCTGAAGCCTGCCGTGGTGGCCAGTCTAACGAGTTACCGTGATCCCGGAACGTAAAGGTCTATTGAAGTACACCGTGGATTTTAGTCAGTACAAGTTTGACAGTCCCTGGGTTAGGACTCGTTTGATATTATCACCAAGTAAAAAAAACTTGTATTTTAAAAATATTATAAAACCAGGACATCTTAAATTTATTTAATTATTTACAAAAAATGGTAAACTAACTAATTAGTTGCTCGAAATGGGCTCCATTCTCTTGGATACACTTTATTCTTTTAACGAATTCATTTCGAGCCTATAACTTGGCTCTTTGAATTTGTAACTTCAGATTTCCTGGTTTTCCTTTCATTTAATTTATCATGTTTGTTAGAGAGATTTAATCCTTATAATTGACCCTAACAATCGATGCAATAAAAGTACAGGGTATAATTTTTTCAGATTATAGCCGGTTCGATTCCCGGGTGTGGAAGAAGAGAATTTTCGAAAGTCTTTGAATGCAGTTTGGTTTCTATTCAAAAATAAAGGAATGTTTCCTTTGAGTAAAATTTTGTATCTGCAGTATTAAGAGTACTTTCCCTCCAGGTGGCATTACAAAATTCCACCCTATATATTATACCAAAGGTGACATAGTGATCTATCAACGCACAGCCCAAACCACTGGACGGATCGGGCTGAAATTTGGCATGCAGATAGATGTTATGACGTAGGCATTCGTTAAGGAAAGATTTTGATCAATTCTACCCACAAGGGGACAAAATAGGGGATGAAAGTTTGTATAAAACTTTGTCAATTTTTATAAAAATAATACATTGTTAAGTCGCGGGCACAGCTATTATTCAATAATTTTACAAAAGAAAAATACGTGTACATTATTTTAAAACAATCTCAATGACAAGTAAATAGCCATTGCTTATAAATACTCTTTCATCAACAAATAAATTAAGAATGATTTTTAAATTTTGTGGTCACTTACCTTTTCCAACGTTTACTTTGACTTGATCCACAAAACACCAAAGTGAACTCCTTTGAGGGCAGAGTGAGTATAAGTTGTATTATGAAGGAGCCTGTATTTATAGTGAAAGTGGAAAGAAATGCATGTGATAAGATAAATATCTGACCTAAATTCCAATCAATTAAAATTGCATAGATAATGATTTTATCTCATAATCGTGTAATAGAATGTTTAACAATTAAATCCAAGGGCGCCCTAATTCGGTTATCAATGATTCATTGACTAAAAATGTGAGAGGGAATTGACTCACCTACGCATCTCGTAGCGCTGCGCGTAGCACATGTGGCTACGGCGTAGCACGACTAGTTACGGCGTAGCACGACTAGCTACGGCGTACCACGCTCAACTACAACACGGTATTTTGTGTTTTACAAAGTTGTTTTTTTTTCTAATAAGAAAATTAATCAATTAATGCAAAATACTTGTGCTTATTTTAATATTGATTTAAGTTTGATTTTTTGGCTTCCGTACAGAAAGGGTAAAACGGAACCCTATGCCTAACTTTGATGTTCGCTGGATGTGACGTATTAAGATTTTTTTTAAATGTTGTTACTTCGTCAATTTTGCTTTAGGTTACAAAAAATAAATACGGGTCAAATAGCTTAGTCCCATAGAATAAAAAATAATTTTGTAGATCGGAATACACTAAATTTTAATCCGTCCGAGACGCGCAGGTACAGCTTAACAGTACATAAAACCGTTGGTCACCGTAGTTATCATAGATCAACGTCGGGGCGAATCTTCGCTGCCTCGACAAGTCGAGGCACTGCGAGAAGAGCTCCGGCGCGATCTCAGGGTGGCATGGAGGGAACGACTGTCGCAACCAAGGTTCGGGCACGCCGCCGCCGCGACCGCGGCCGTAAGACCCCTCTTTGAGGAGTGGCTGGAGAGGTGTCACGGCGTCCTTACCTTTCGCTTGACACAGGTCCACACCGGGCACGGATGTTTCGGGAAGATAAAAGAATTTTCCTATTAAAAAAATCTTTAACCTTCTGTGTTATCAGTAATTTGATTGTTTACTAACACCCCGCTGCTCAGCTTCTATCGGCCGTAGCGTGATCTTTTATTTTAAGTCAAAATCTTTAACGATTTGAAGACAAGATCACAACTATCAGTAGTTTTTACCTCTACATTACATCGTATTACAACTTTTTTGAGCTCTAAATACAGGATGACTTTTTTACCACCGTCCAAAATTTTTCTAGACATTAGGTATCAATCACTAACCCCATTTTTGAAAATAAATCAATACGTCAAATTGTCATATTAAATCATTTTCTCATCCGCTCTGTGTGGTCACTAAGCTAAACGTTAATAATATACACTTACCGACGCATGAAACGGACAGAGAGCACCCCGCTGACCCCCCGCCCCGCCCCGCTACACCTGAGCGACACATCATAGCGCGGTGTCCAGATTCATCCACTTTTTATAGATAACATTGAGACGTGATATCTCGATATTTTTGTATTGAGTGATACAAAAAGAAAAAACACGTATTCAATGATTTTCGTCAAAGATTAATATATTAAAATTTGGATGGTGACTAAATAATCACCCTGTATACATAGTTTCTCTTTCCGAACAGTTTCTCTAAAATATAATGCCAACTTTTTACACTGAGGAAACAATGCATTGGAATGCTATTAAAAATGTTAGTATATTAACTTTCCTTACCAAGATGAAAAGAGCATAAGTAGATGACACGACAGACAGAATAGACAACACGGTTGGCACTGCTGGCAGTGTGTCCGGGTTCGATTCCCGCATAGAACAAATATTAGTCTGATCTGCAAGTATTTGTTGCTGGACTGGATGTCTGTGTATGTGTTTTTCTATATTTGCAAACACACCCACGATACAGAAGAAATTCTTAGTGTGGCCGCACACTAAGAATTTCGGTTTTTATATTTTGTTGACAGAGATAATTGTGATGATTCAATCGCCGAATATCGTGGTAATTATTTTAGAGTATATAGAAAAGTAGTACGACATGCAAAACGTCTGGTAGTAAGAACAGAAATAAATCAAGCTCAAAATTCTAGTAAAGTGATTTGGAAAACTGTAAATAGTAAGAGGAATCCTAAAAAATATATAGATAACGATTTGATACTCATGGATGGTAATAAAATAGTTCATGAACCCACACAGGTTTGTAATATTCTAATGAAAAAATTCTGTAATGTTTCTACTTCTATCACGATTGACATTAATGCAGCAATGGAGAATCTGCAAAATCATGGGGTTAGAGTACAGGAAGATATGATCTTCGAACCAGTTACACCTGTGGAAGTTCTCAAACTAGTTCAGAAAATGGATAGTATAACGTCTTTTGGCCATGATGAAATACCTGTGACTATCATAAAAGAAAACATTGATATATTAGCTAGTCCTTTGGCCGATACAATAAATGAATATGTAAAGAAAGGTGTCTTTCCCGAGCAATTTAAATTAGCTATAGTACTGCCAATTCATAAGAAAGGCTCTAAAACAGATCCGGGGAATCATAGGCCTATCTCTTTGTTGCCGGTTTGTTCTAAAATATTTGAAAAAATCAAACACAAAATTATAACTGACCAACAATTTGGTTATCAGAATAATGTAGGAACAATAGATGCTATTGACATGCTAATTGATGATGTGGTATGTAAGTTGAATGCTAAATTAAAAGTAGCTGGACTTTTCCTCGACCTAAGTTCTGCGTTCGATACAGTGGAACACTGCATTCTTCTTAATAAGTTAGAATTCTATGGGATTAGGGGGAATGTGTTGAATTTATTCAAATCCTATTTAACTAACCGAACACAATATGTGGAAATTAAAAGGATTCAAGAAGATGGGCATGAAAAAATACATAAATCGGAGACAGTTGTAATAAATAAAGGCGTACCACAAGGATCTGTTCTAGGCCCTGAATTCTTTATTATATTTATAAATGATCTCATAGCTTACATGAAAAATATTTCTGATGATACTAATCTTGTAATTTTTGCCGATGACACAAGCGCTATCATAGCTAGTGACAATATAAAAAAATTAGAAAAAAAAATTAATTTTATCTTGGGTGCTTTTGAGAAGTGGTTCACTATGAATGATTTTAAACTAAATTTAAAAAAGACGCAATGTTTACTATTTAAATCAACGGCAAACAACAAGGAAACTGTCAAAGTTCATTTATTAGGGAATCAAGTAGATAGTGTAGAAAGTGTTAAATTTTTGGGGGTACATATAGATGCAGTTTTAAATTGGAAGAAGGAATTGGAAGTAGTCACTAACACGATGAGTAGTGCTTGCTATGCTCTCAGGAGTTTTAGAGATGAATTATCCATTGCTCACCTAAGAATGGTATATTTTGCACTCATAGAGTCTAGACTCAGATATAGCATAAAATTCTGGGGCAACAGCTACCAATATAATATGAATGCTGCTTTCGTTATGCAGAAGAGAGCCATGAGATCTATGCTTCGCATTAAACAAACGGAGTCTTGCAGAGATCATTTTAAGAAACTGCACATTCTCACAGTACCATGCCTCTATATTCTGGTCCTACTTAGCCATTTTATTAAAAATATTGATAAGTTTGAGACAGAGGAACAGAGACAATGTCAGAGGAAAAACGCGAAGAAGGGATCTACCCAATTTCATACAACCTAAACTTAATGTCGTTAAACATGCCTCAAGAGTGCAATCAGTAAATATATTTAATAAACTGCCTGTACAATTCAAAAACTCTACGAATCCAAATGAATTCAAAAGAAAATTTAAGGCATTGTTATTGAGGAAATGTTATTACAGCGTAGAAGAGTTTCTCAAAGATAATAGTAGTTCGGAGTAATAATTTTAATTTATTATAATTTTAAATGAAGAGGATGTATTTTTAATGACTTTTAGGACCTTAAATTATTATAATATTAACAATCCGTTTTGACATTGCGTAATTATTAATGAATTTTTATTTATTACATTTTTGAATTGATTTTTATTTTGAATTGAATTAAGTACTTAGAATTAATTTGCATATTAATGAATTTTATTTATATACATTTATAAATTGTTTTCTTTTTTAGGTAATATTATTTTTGAATTTGAATTAAAAATACAATTTTATTAAGCTAAGTGATTATAATTAATATTAAGACGTATTAAAAGACTGACTATGTTTTATATAAGGACCAATGTCAATTGTGGTGTTCTTTCTTTTTTGTACTGGATAATATATTTTTATTAAAATTTTTGTGTTTTGCTGTTATGACCACTGTACAACCACTGTTCGACAAAATGTAATTTTGTTGAGAATAAATAAATAAACACTGGCTACTGGCCACAACCACAAAACGCCGCCACGAGAAGCTAGAAGCGGCCACAGATAAGCTGAAGCGCGCGACAGACACTTGTGGCCGGTGGGTGCCACCGGCAGCCACTTGTGGTCGCTGGCTGCTACTTTTTTTAACCAATGCTTTACTGAGATAAGAGAGAGAGGGGGGTGCGGAATCGTGCGAGTGGCGTGTGGCTGCCACCGGCGTATACAGTGTGCGGCGAGTCCATATAAAAGCCAAAGCAAGAGCCCTTAGTGTAGGACACGTTTTCTTTTTCCAAATAATAAATAAAATAAAATAATAAATTTGAGTATCATTGGATGCTCTATTTGTCATGGTAGGTCATAAATATAATTATGGCCGAAGCATACTTTCCTATGGTGGGGTACCACAGGGAGGCATATTTAGGGTATCATTAGGCTGCGGGCTTGAAATGCAAATCTCTTCCCTACATTTTATTTTATTTCCCGTTTAGTATTTAAATTGACTAATGATAGGCCTGTTGGTCTAGTGGTTAGTGACCCTGACTGCTATGCCGGAGGTCGTGGGTTCGATTCCCACCCAGGACAAATGTTTGTGTGATGAGCACGATAATTTGTTCTGTGTCTGGGTTTAATTTATCTATAATATTTATGTATTTAGAAATATATAAGTATGTCTATCAGTTGTTTAGTACCCATAACACAAGCTCTGCTTAGCTTGGGACTAGATGACGTTGTGTGACAGTTGTGGAATATTATTATTATTATTATTTAGTTATTACTGTATAATGGTTGCGAAGATTTGAAAGCGTTTCCCCTTTGTTTTACTTTGTGGCTATTGTATGATATTGTATTGTTTAAATTATTTATTATATTGTTTTATGCGTAAATAAGATGCAGAACTTTTTTAAAGTTGTAATAAAAAAAAAAACCAAGAAGTTAGTTTTAAACATATTTATTAAAAAAAATTAAATGCTAAATTCGTACTTAGTAAACTAAACATTATCCATAGAACTGAATAATCTAAATTCATACTGTTTTAAACACATTATGAAGCATAGACTTCAACCCAGTAGTGAAATCCCAATCCTGTAGCTGATTGTAGCCTGATGGACACAAAGGAGCTTCCAACTCCTCCACTTTGGATGGATGGGGTTGCGTTGGTTGATGCTCCTATGCGGGTCACACGGATCGCAGTTATCCGCCCGTTCGAGAATATTGTCAAGTCTTTCACAACTTGCTGATACGAGACACCGCCGGAAACGTGCTGGGCACTGGAAACACGAAAGATTTTATGAAACTCTGAAATATTATACGCATACGTGACATTTTTCAAAGATTACAAAAATTCGAACCGCGAGCGGTATTTATTCTTGCGACCTTCGGATTCGGTAGAAAGGATCAAAACCTTCAATCTATATTTCTAACATCGCTAGTAGGTAAGAACCGTGGTAGCTCGGTTGGTAAGAGCATGGGATGTACTGAATCCGAACGTCGCAAGTTCAAATCCCGCTCGAAAATGATGTTGATCTCTAATTCTCTGTCTATTAATACTTACTCGTATATCAGTTTTCCACTGATCGTCCCCACGTTAAGGTGTCTTCGACTTTCTACCGCAGTCTCCTCTGCTTCGTCAGTTACGTCTTTCAGGTCAGTCCGTTCCAACACGTCAGTCACAAATACAGGCACGTTGACGTCCACGTCAGCCGCGTCAGGCAGCACCACCACGTTGGGCACGTCATTCCTGAATACTGCAGCTGTTGCTGCCGCTGCTAACAACACCACGAGGAGTACGCTTTTCATCTGGAATTATTTTAGACATTACAACATAATTCAGGATTTACAATTTGTGAGAAAAGCAACACAATCAATGAGTGAAAATTATTTTTAATTTTTCGTTTTTTTTTTAACTTGTAGACCTTACATTCTTTCTTAAAGTCCACCACAGCGAACCAGATTTATTTTCTTCGATTATTAGCTAGGGATAAATTTTAAATTACAAAGTCACTTACCTTTCCAATGTTTACTTTGACTTGATCAACAAATCACCAAAGTGATCACCTTTGAGGACAGTGTGAGTATAAGATGTATTATGAAGGAGCCAGTATTTATAGTGAAATGAGAAAGAAAACGCATGTGATAAGATTGTATCTGACCTTCAGTCATTTGAAATAATTGCCACTGATGTTATCGTACATTATATTTAAATCGGTGTCATCTAATTAATTGTGCACTTCGTAATTGATTGTGAGAGTTTAAATTACCGATATGTAGGTCAGATAATTATAATTTTATCACATGTGATAATATTCTTTCAGGGTCATCATCAGCCTATGTTTGTTCCCACTGCTGGGACATAGGCTTCCTCTCTGTGAGAGGAACCATAATCCAAAACTCGGGCCCAGAGCGGATTGGTTAGACGTCACATCCCAAGTAATACATGAAAGCTGTACAATGGCTGACTGAAATGCTGTACATTTCATTTCTTTGATATTATGAGATAACCTATAAGTAAAAAAAAAAAAACAAATTAAACGCGGTCGAAAACAACCACATAAAAGTGTAAAATAACTTATCTTTCGGAAGTCAGTGGCAAAAAACTTTTTTTTCTAAACTTGTCGTCCACACTTAGAATTTGCGTTACATAACACGATGGATTCGCGTTACATTACGCTAGCGTGGACCTGCGCTAGAATTCGTAGTACTACATTTTTCTAATGCAATTTGATGTAATGACATCGACACTCGCCACCTCAAAAATACTTCAGTCGTGGCGGTATTATCATTCCGCTTTGATATTGACGTTAGTAACCTTCCTTCATCCGTATCCGTGTTTCGTTAACGGACGTAGAAAGTAGACCCCACACTACGTTCCGTCAGTTTCTTGAAGTTTTCGTGGAACACGAAATGCTATCGATTAGGACATATTTCTTGATCGGACGGCGAGCTACCACCGTCCGAATGTTCGCGACCACAGTAGATTTCCCTAACATTTTAATCGTGATTGACTTTCTAATTTCTTTCTACATTTCACCATAATGCAAGTACTGGCTAGATTCTTCTGGTACAGTGCTACAATAGTACCAGTAGTAACTTATCGTATCATGACCAGATAACAAATTAATGTATATTCGTCCGCAAAATGTTTATTCCAACCATTAACTCTTTAAGTTATGTTACCATTATCTCGGGCTATCGCGGAAGCTTTGCACATAGAACTGATGACTTGCTTCAACATTTTTAACCGACTTCAAAAAAAGGAGGAGGTTCTCAATTCGTCGGAATCTTTTTTTTTACGTATGTTCCCCGATTTCTCGAAAACGCCTGGACCGATTTGGTTTTTTTTTTCTTTTGTTTGAATGGGTATACTTCCCAATTGGTCCCATGATCATCCGGTCAGGATCTGATGATGGGATCCCAGGGAGATTCCCCTCCAGAGGGCAACCTTCAAATTTTATAGGCACATAGAACCATTTTCATATATTTTCTAAAGCTGTTCAAGTATTTGCATCTGTTAATCATCATTTCAGGTGGATAAGCTAATGATGGAAGGTTTAACTCCTCTAGTAAGGAGTCGGCATCGACTGATTTAGTGAATTATGTTTGTGTTCGCATATCTCCGGAACTACAAGTCCGATTTAAGTAATTATTTTTATGTTGTACTAGGCATCGTTCAACTTAAGGAATACTGCAAGTTTCATCAAAATCGGTTCAGGAGTTTTTGAGATGGGGAAGGAATGAAAGAGATGCGATGTTATTACCGGTGCTACGGATTACAAAATTCTAGTGCACATGTAAGAAAATGATGTATTTGACAAGAATTTTGGTTGAATATTTAAACTAAAAAGAGTAAAATAAAAACTTTAAAAAAAATGTAACCCCTTCAAAAACAATCACAAAAAAGGGTAAAATAACACCTACAAAACTTTACTTTCGGAAGTCGGTAGCAAAAAAAACTGTGAAATTAATAAAAAAAACCACCGACTTCTGAAAGAACAGTTTTGTAGGTTACTGCTGGGACACAGGTCTCCTCTCTGTGAGAGGGAGTGGGCCATAATCCACCACGCGGGCCCAATGCGGATTGGTGGATGTCACATGTCTTCGAATTTTTCGTTCTAAGACATGTCGGTTTCCTCACGATGTTTTCCTTCACCGTTTTGAGAGCAGTGGTAGTGAAATAAATTACACAAAGTAATGCGCCTGGCGGGGTTCGAACCCACGACCTACAACTCACAAGTCGGGACCGATACCACTGGGCCACCACTGCTCTAGACCCATCATAGACGTTAAGAATGTATTTTTTGTGAATAAATCAAAAAATGAAATGAACAACAGAAGAGGAAAATGTTTTAAAAATAATTGAACAAAACGGCACCCCATATTTTTGGTCCTCAACGATTGTCTAAAACAGTTTTTGAAAAAAAATAACCCAGTTCTAAAACAAACTCAGAAAGTTGATTTGTATGAAGTGTACCTCAGTAGCTTGCAAATTATCTGAATATACATAAAAAGGGCAGCTGAAAACGATCAAATCCAAAAAATAACTTCAGTTTATCCGTAATATGGCAAATTGTGATAGTCACGATACAGGAGAAATGGTTAGTTTAAATCTGACACGGTAATCACTATCTATGACTCACTTATCTTTATAACTCCATTAATCACCTTGATAAATCATTAAAGACAATCTACTGTCATTATCACTGCGTTATCGACTGATACAATTCTGTTTTTGCAAGTAATCTGTCAAATATTGATATCAAATTATTACTAAGTAGGTAACTAGGTAAAGGTAACTGGGTAAACTAGTTTTAGTAAGTGCTTCCCCGAAAATACTCTAGTTATAAATAGGTTTTGTTCATTATTTGGTTCAAGGGTATTCGCCGATCGCCTCCTTCTGCGAAGCAGTCATGCTCGCGAAGGAGGAGGCGGACCGCGTGAGGAAGAGGACAATGTCCTCCCTCCGCCTTACCCGCGTTAGTGGATGCCCACGGCAACGGACGTCACCTAACGATCTCCGGCCACCGTAGGCGTGGGCATGCAGGCGGCGAGTAAACGGCAACTCGCTGTCCAACCATGGACCATGCTCGGGTCGACGGCGCGTTGTGTTCCACGCGCGCCTCAAAGAGCGTCAGTAAAATGACGGGCCCCCCTCTAGAGGGCCAAAGCCTACCGTGGTCGCGGGACTTATCTCGTTACCGTGACCCCGGAACATAAAGGGCTATTGGAGGACACCGTGGATTTTAGTCAGTACGGGTCTGACAGTCCCTCTCGCCCTGCCCGGGGTGGGAGGACTCATTTGATGATTTTACCACGTTAAAAAAAAGAGGGTATTCGCCGAAGAACCAGAGTCTACATAGATAGGCAGGCTATACAGCTCGTAGAACTGATAACCGACGGGGAAGAAAAGTTTTCGAGTTGCGACCACGAAACGAAAAACGAAGCGTAGGTCTACTGGGAGGTAGACCGACGACTGCGTTAAGGTCGCGAGTAACCTTGAACATCTTCCGTCTGATGATGATGATGATGATGAATACGGGGCAAGCGTTTAGACAACCAGTCGTAAATCAGACTCCCTCCAGGCAAATACGAATGTAATCCGTAGGTTAGATAGCTATAATATCATCTCATAATCATTTTCAGCCTATAAATGTTTCCACTGCTGGGGCACAGGCCTCCTCTCTATACCTACTCCTTTCTCTACATCATCTAAATAGCGCAAAAAACTACTGAAACAAATTGAATGATATTTTTAGGAAAAAAGCTTACTGCATCAATCAAAAGAAGAATCACAGAAGTCAGACCAAAAACCTCGGAAGTAATCGGTATACACACATGAATACCTAAAAAACCTACACTTTTTTGAAGTTCTTTAAAATTAAAAGAGAAGCTAATCTTCATCACCTGCCTCATTTCTTTGATGGACCGTTGACAATCCTTCAAAAATGTTACGTACTGAATGGTGCGGATGTCCTTCCTCTACCTCTGTCGCCCGTGCAGGGCGCGCCCACGCCCGTGGCCTCGGACATCGCGCGGGTATTTTGGGCCAGCGCAGGCTTGCAAGCGGCGAGAAACACCACGCCTGGGTCTAGGGCGCGTAGTGTTCCACGCGCGCTTGTAGAAGTCGTCAGCAAACAGACAAGATAGGTTCAAGCCTAGTGGGGTCGCGGTACTAATGTAAGCCAAACATGTTAGGGTTTGCATGATGGTTTTAAACGTGCACGCATATCTAATGCACGTATAACCACCACATGCATTGATAACTGCACACTTTTAACACATACACGCTAGGGCTTGCCTTTCGGTTATGCAATGCAAACAATCATACAATCCCAAAAGTGTATGGCCTCCATAAAATGGTGCCGTGCTCTGTAACGAGGTGCGTTTGAAAGAAAACGGTAGATTTTAGTCAATAAGAGTCTGACAGTCCCTTCAGCTCCTCCTAAAGCGAGAGGACTCATTAGACGATGTTAAGTACCACAAACAAATAAAACAGGGTGATGCAAACCGTATCTTTACAATAAAATTGGTGTCATCTAACTTGTTATTTCAGTTAAAGTCGATAATGAAAATGTAAATTACCGGCATATAGGTCAAATATAATCTTATCACATGCGTTTTCTTTCTACTTTCACTATAAATACTGCCTCCTTCATAATACAACTTATACTCACACTGTCCTCAAAGGAGATCACTTTGGTGTTTTGTAGATCAAGTTTCACTTGTAACTTGTACTCGTAAACGCTGGAAAGGTAAGTTACTTTATAATTTAATAATTAACCCTTCAAATAATCGTGGAAAGGGAAAATAAAACCTTTGGTTCGCTGTGATGGAACGTAGGCAAGAACAATGGTCTTCTGAGACAAAACATATTTCCAAATAAACAAATTTTACTGTTCTTCTTTTCCGATTAAGTTTAATTCCTGAACAACGCTATAATATCTAACACAATTGATAACATGGAAATTCCAGATGAAAACCGTACTCCTCGTGGTGATGTTAGCAGCGGCGGCAACAGCCGCAGTATTCAACAATGACGTGCCTGACTTAGAACCTGGCTGGCCTGACTTGGAGGTGGTGCCTGACGCAGCTGACGTGGACGTCAACGAGGCGCCAGAGGTGTTTGTAGCTGACTTGTTGGAACTCCCTGAACCGACTGACGCAGCAGAGGAGACTGCGATAGACACTCGACGTAACCTCGCCGTGGGGACCATTAGTGGTACACGGATATACAAGTAAGTATACATAGACAGAGCATCTAGAGAAAATAGTCCTCATAATGTAGTTAATTAGGGAACGAATACTTAGAGATAAGAAGAATTTTTTTAAGAAAATTATACACATCAAAAATTAGTAAATTAAGGATATGAACTTCGTTTTCTTGATCGTTTGTTATTTTTCCAGCACCCAGCACAGAGCGAACGGTATCTCGGGTTATCAAATTGTGAAAGATATAACAGTCCGCACTAGCAAACGGATAACTGCAATCCGTGTGACCCGCATAGGGGCGTCGCAGAATGCAACCCCATCCATCCTAAGTGGAGGAGTTGGAAGCTCCTTCGTTACAATCAGGATTCGATCAGCTACAGGCCGCGGATTCAACTACAGGGTTGAAATCTATGCCAGATAAAGTGCTCAATTTCAAAAACAATTTGAATGTAAACTAAGTCTTATGGATAACGTTTTGTTTTTAAGTACATGTAGTGCATTATGTTTTTTTTTTTTTAATAAATATATTTCAAACTCATTTTACGTATTTTTTTCATTGATTCTTTAGTTTATTTTCCCTATAGATTAAGTCAAGCATTTAGTCATAGAAAAATGAAAATATTTAGAGATGCTGTTCAATATTTTAGGTATAAAAAACTCTGGTTCCGTGGTCTAGGCTAAACAATAAAAAAACTTACATTTGCTGTTAAAAAATAAATCATACATTATGTTAAGGAATATATCCAAGTACATTTTAGAATTTAGTTAACTATTACTCGTTAACTTAAATAGCCTACTAAGCCGTTTTAGTTCTATGTACTAATACTATGCATTTTATCACACATTTTCAAGTGTTTACAAAACCGTTTAGCTGGTAAGGGCGCTTGTGTATGTGAGTTTGTATGTTTGTAAACGCACCCACGACACAGGAGAAATTCCTAGTGTGGAGCAAAGTTTTTTTTTTAAAAAAGCAAAATGTTAGTTAAAGACCTTCTTTGGGCTGAAATTGCTTCGAAACCATATTGGCTACAAACTATGTATAAACTGCAAGTTCCATTAATTGGATCAATAGTTTAGGTCAAAAGAAGGTTTTCAATTCACAGAACTTAATTTAGAAAAACTTGCCAGTTTTCAATGTGCCTTTATTCGATAAACTTTTTATTCTTACACCAGTTGATTGCAGCATCATTTTAGAAATGTAATACTCTTAAATTTTTCCAGAAAAATACACGGATTAGGAGACCGGAGACCGGAATCAGAAATATATTCCAAAACGTTCTAGTTTTTTCGTGTATTTTTTATCCAAAGCTTTTAATGAGTTACAAACTTGGTCATACAATGTGTTTTTTTTTTTCATAACTCTAGGGTGAGGGCATCTAATATAATCAATTGGCGTAAGAATTATTTTTCAATCATGTATTTTTTTTGTTTCCATTTTTTATACAAAATAATTCGGCAGAGTCACAATATTCAATATAAAACACCCTTACGTGAAATGTAACAACGTCGCATTTTTTTAGCTTTAAATATGAATGATTAGTTTGATTAAAAATGAATAAACTCGGATTTATCAATGAAAAATCAAATATTTTTCATTGATAAATCCGAGTTTATTCATCTCACTTAACCTAAAATAAAACTAAATAAGTCTATGAAAAAAATACGTAAAATGAGTTTGAAATATATTTATTTTATAAAAAACAATGCACTACATGTACTTAAAAACAAAACGTTATCCATTAAGACTTAGTTTACATTTAAATTGTTTTGAGCACTTTATCTGGCATACACTTCAACCCTGTAGTTGAATCCGCGGCCTGTAGCTGATCGAATCCTGATTGTAACGAAGGAGCTTCCAACTCCTCCACTTAGGATGGATGGGGTTGCATTCTGCGACGCCCCTATGCGGGTCACACGGATTGCAGTTATCCGTTTGCTAGTGCGGACTGTTATATCTTTCACAATTTGACGACCCGAAACACCGTTCGCTCTATGTTGGGTACTGGAAACACAACAAACGATCAAGAAAACGAAGTTCATATCCTTAATTTACAAATTTTTGGGTGTGCATGATTTTCTTAAAAATTATCTTCTTATCTCTAATTATTCGTGTGTGATCATGAGAATGTTCATCTACTTTACTATGATCTTGCATAGTCAATTTATGGTTAGTCGTATGTGTTTGTTACAATCAAATATCTTCAGATTAATAACTTGAGACCCAATTAACTACAAATGAGGAATGTTCTCTAAATGCTCTGTCTATGGATACTTACTTGTATATCCGTGAACCACTGATGGTCCCCACGGCGAGGTTACGTCGAGTGTCTATCGCAGTCTCCTCTGCAGCGTCAGTCGGGTCAGGCAGCTCCAACGAGTCAGCTACAAACACCTCTGGCGCCTCGTTGACGTCCACGTCAGGTGCTTCAGGGACCACCTCCAAGTCAGGCCAGCCAGGCAGCTTTAAGTCAGGCACGTCATTGTTGAATACTGCAGCTGTTGCCGCCGCTGATAACATCACCACGAGGAGTACGGTTTTCATCTGAAATTATAATGTTATCAATTGTTTTAGATATTACAAAATAATTCACGAATTAAACTGTGTGGGATATCGAAATATGTCTTTTAAGACCACATCAAGCCAAATGTTTCAGTTTTCCTTTCCTCGATTATTTTATGGGTTTATTATTAAATTATAAAGTCACTTACCTTTCCAACGTTTATTTTGACTTGATCTAAGAACACCAAAGTGAACTCCTATGAGGACAGTGTGAGTATAAGGTTTTATTATGAAGGAGCCAGTATTTATAGTGAAATTAAATGCATCTGTCTAGTGCATGTATGATAAGATAATATCTGACCTATATGCCGGTAATTTACATTCTCATAATCAACGCAATAAACAACAAGTCAGGTGACACAGATTTAATTATAAAGATACTGGTTGCATGTCTCCATTCCGTCCCATGAATTGCCCTTTTCGTTCCAGGGTCACAGGAACCCGCTTAGATAGTCCCATGACCACAGCAGGCGTTTGGCCTTATTTTGGAGGATCTCTTTTCCGATTTTGAGATACCGACGCAACTCATCGCCATTTTGAGATATCCACAAAATTTTGTTTCACATGAAGTGAAACAAAATTTTGGCGTGAGTATGGGAAGGTTTAAGATAATGCAATAACTTCAGTTTACCTGTGATTGTAGCACTTACAATCACACTCTAAAAACTCATAATTCGAAACCTAATCTTTCTTACTCCATTATATCCACTAGCTTCATTGCTAATTAACGAAACATGACTTCGTTTTATTATTTTTATAGTCTAAAATCTATATAAAATATTAATAATGTAAAAAAAGAATTTTGAAAATCGGTCCACAATCGGGGGAGTAATCGAGTAACATACAAAAAAAAAACATTCCGTCGAATTGATAACCTCCTTCTTTTTGAAGTCGGTTAAAAAGAATAAGAAATCATAATAAAATATACCGTAACAACAAAGATTTCGATTTTTAAAGCGATCGCAAACTTTTATTGACAGCACGCTACTCCAACCACATACTACTTCAACATACACTACTTCGAGACACACTATTTGGCATAGACTTCAACCCTGTAGTCGAATTCGCTAATTCAACAGACACTACTTCGAGACACACTATTTGGCATAGACTTCAACCCTGAAGCTGAATTCGCTACTTCAACAGACACTATTTCGAGACACACTATTTGGCATAGACTTCAACCCTGTAGTTGAATTCGCTACTTCAACAGACACTACTTCGAGACACACTATTTGGCATAGATTTCAACCCTGTAGTTAAATTCGCGTCCAGCTGATTGCATTCTGATTGCGACAAAGGCGCTTACAACTCCTCCATTTAGAATGGATGGGGTTGCGTCCTGTGTTGCTCCTACGCGGGTCACACTGACCGCAGTTACCCGCCTGTACGTGCAGAATGTTATGTCTCTCACGATCCACGATACCGCTCGCTCTTTGCTGGGTACTGGAAACACAACAGACTCTATGACCAATTAAATGAAGTTCATCTCCCTACTTTATTAAAATCTTGGAAATATTTATGGAGACAATCCTTCAAAATTGTTACTGATGATATCGCACGAGTAAGAAGTACAGTGTTTATAATTAAATCGGTGTCATCTAACTAGTTTTTTAATTTGTAATTACGAGTATGAAAACCTAAAGGTTCACCCTTGTTTGGTAGAACAACTTTTGATATAATTTTACTAATTCGAACAACGTTTGAGAAAATAATCAGTTTGTATAATATCGGTTAACTTAATTTTCATTTCATCGAATATTTATTTGCGATAACAACATTTGCGCTATTGCTCAAAAGGTATAATATTCATCCTACTATCCTACTAATATTATAAAGGCGAAAGTTTGTAAGTATGGATGTATGGATGTATGGATGTATGGATGTTTGTTACTCTTTCACGCAAAAACCACTGAAGGGATTTGGCTAAAATTTGGTATACAGATAGTTTATAACCTGGATTAACACATAGGATAGTTTTTATCCCGATTTTATGTTCCCGTGGGATAATTTTCGAGTTGCAGCGGGTGAAACCGCTGGCAACAGCTAGTTTGATATAATATTCAGGTGGTATAACGTAATCTGTGGTATAACATTTAGTTTATCGAATATTCGATTGGTGCAATGTAATGCAGAAAAGAAAACATTGTAAATATTTGTTCTGTCGATCTACCTTGGTAGGTAGTAATCAGTAACTAAACTAAGGTTGCAAGAGCGAGCGAAGCGAGCTCGGGACTTGGGGCACCCCGACTCGGACAGGTTAGGTTCGAAGGGGATGGCGGGGTCTGAAAGACCCCGCCATCCCCTTCGTGTTAGGTTACTTTAAACCTTGCAGACAGAAATAGGAGCCCCGCGAAGCGGGGCTCCGTCAACCTACCTCGGTAGGTGGTTATCAGTAATATACGCTCGCCCTTGCATCCTTAGTCAAATTGCCGATTACTACCTACCAAGGTAGCTCGACGGAGTCCCGCTTCGCGGGGCTCCTATTTCTGTTTGCAAGGTTTAAAGTAACCTAACACAAAGACCCCGCCATCCCCTTCGAACCTAACCTGTCCGAGTCGGGGTGCCCCAGGTTCCGAGCTCGCTTCGCTCGCTCTTGCATCCTTGGTAAAATTGCTGATTACCACCTACCAAGGTAGCTCGGCAGAGCCCGATTTTTTTATAGACAATGAAAGAAAACGAATATTTAACTGAATATTCGATGCGATATTTCGACTAAATCATTATTAGTCTAGTGAAACATTAGTTTAAATAAAATTAGTGCATTTGAAAATTCGGTCAAATGAAATTATTTCAAAGAAATAAATAGGCTAAATGAAAACATAAAAATTAATTATTCGGTGAAATGAATAATTCTACGAAACGACTTTATGGTAACCAAAATTAGCCGGAGTGATTTTCGACGAAACGTTGTTCTGCCAAACAAGGGTAAACCAAACCTAAATTACTGACATGTGGGTCTGAGGTAATCTTATCAAATGCGTTTTCTTTCTACTTTCACTATAAAAATACTGCCTCCTTCATAATACATCTTATACTCACACTGTCCTCAAAGGAGTTCACTTTGGTGTTTTGTGAATCAAGTCAAAGCAAACGTTGGAAAAGTAAGTGACATTATATTTTTTTAATAAATAATACTTAGTATATTAAAGGAATGGGTGTCTTCTGGGGTAATAAATAATACTTAGTATATTAAAGGAATGGGAATCTTCCTACCCAAAAAATATTTAAATCACACCCAAGAGTTGTGCTACTTTTTTAACATTGTGATATCCATATTGGTAATATCATAATTCCAGATGAAAAGTGCACTCCTTGTGGTGTTGTTAGCAACGGCAGCAACGGCTGCAGTAGTCAGCAATGACGTGCCTGACGTGAAGGTGCTTCGTGACGCAGCTGACGTGGCCGTTGACGAAGGGCCTGAGGTGCTTCTGGTTGACGTTATTGACGCAACAGAGGAGACTGCGACAGACGCTCGAAGTAACCTGTGCGTGGGGACGATTAGTGGTTCAAGGGTTTACAAGTAAGTATACATAGACAGAGAGCACTAAGAGATAATAGTCCTCTATTGCAGTTATTATGGGGTTATGGTTTTTTTTTTAGCGTGGTAAAATCATCAAATGGGATGGCGGGAGGGACTGTCAGACTTGTACTGACTAAAATCCACGGTGTCCTTCAATAGCCCTTTATGTTCCGGGGTCACGGTAAGGAAATAAATCCCGCGACCATGGGGATATGGTAAGGAAGCAATGATGATTTCTGGATCTAGCATTACTTATGCGTTAACAACTGTAAATAAAAATATTTATTTGACAAGAACATGCGTTTACATTGATACGAAAACTTCATTTTCTTGACCTTATTGTTTTTTTGTGATTCCAGTGGCCAGTATATGGCGAGCGGTATCCCAGGTAAAAGAATTGTTAGAGACGTAACAATCAGGACGAACAGGTGTATAACTAAGGTTCGTGTGACCCCCATAGGGCTTTCAGAAAATGCAACCGCAACCATCATACGTGGAGGAGTTGGAAGCTCCTTTGTCACAATTAGGATACGATCAGCTATAGGCGGCGGGTTCAACTACAGAGTTGAAATCTACGCTGGTTAATGTACTCAGTAAAGTTCGAGTTTCACCTAAGTTTAGGATAACATTTTGTTTTATAAGAAATGCGTTATATTTTTTTAAATAAAATTATAGATACTTTATTTATTGTTTTTTTTATTGCCATCATTTAACTTTTTAGATTATAGACATTTAAAATCAATCAATACAATCAAAGTGCACACGCCAGCACATCAACCTACCTCAATCTGTCAAATTTCTTTAATCTATTTTCAACATAATCACAATAGTGGAAGGCTAATGTTCAATTGGTAAAATTTGACAAATTCGGGTAGATTGACCTGCGTGTTGCTGTACTTGCATGTTATGCAAGCGCCGAGAGATCCAGGGCCTGATTAACCATTAGGCTTATTAGGCTGCAGCCTAGGGCGCGAGGATCGGGGGGGCGCTGAAATCGTGTCTATGATGATGCCTCTCCTTTTTTTTCTAGAGTAAATATTTAAAACAAAAATCAAGTCGAAACTACTTCAGACACTAGATGACCACACTCACGGTCAATGGCAACTAAGTGGTCGATAGAAACTAAGCCAATACAAGCCATGCGGCAAAATAAAATATAGATTTGGTTTACTACTTGGTAGCCTGCAGTCACTTGTCATGATTTGTTCTTATAACGCGTGAGGTACTTTGCCTCTACCTACGGTCAGCTTAAATAATGGTTTGCCACCCTAAGGTTGAATGTCATGGCACGCCGAAATCGCGGTGGAAAGACCCCTCTTTGAGGAGTGGCTGGATAAGGCGTCACGGCGTCCTAACCTACCGCATGACGCAGGTCCTCACCGGACACGGAAGTTTCGGGAGGTACCTGTGTCTGATGAGGAAGGAGGAAACGCCTGGGTGTCACTACTGCACTGCGAGGATCGCCCGGTGGACACGGTGGAGCATACGCTGCAGGACTGGCTCGCTTTGGCGGAGACCTCTCGCGCCCGGCATTGGTCGAGGCCAAGCTGCGGGGCGAGACGGAGTGGGAAGCGGTCGCCTCCTTCTGCGAAGCAGTCATGCTCGCGAAGGAGGAGGCGGGCCGCGTGAGGGAGAGGACAGTGTCCTCCCTCCACCCCTGCCGCAGTGGTAGACGCCCACGGCGCCGGACGTCGGCAGACGATCTCCGGCCACCGTAGGCGGGGGCATGCGGGCGGCGAGTAATGGGCGACTCGCTGTCCGACCATGGATCATGCCCGGGTCGACGGCACGTTGTGTACCACGCGCGCCTCAAAGAGTGTCAGCACAATGACCTTTTAGAGGGCCAATGCCTGCCGGGGTCGCGGGACAGACGTAACGTTCATCAAACAAAAAAGAATCACATTAATGGGACTAGAAACACATAAAAAAACCGACCGAATTGAGAACCTCCTCCTTTTTTTGAAGTCGGTTAAAAAGAAATGGTCATCAGCCTTTTTTTTTATCGTGGTAAAATAATCAAATGAGTCCTCCCACCCAGGGCAGGGCGGGGGGGATTCGTACTGACTAAAATCCACGGTGTCCTTCAATAGCCCATTATGTTCCGTGGTCACGGTAATGAGATAAGTCCCACGACCATAGGAGGTACCATAATAAAATTTTACGAGATTTTATTGTATCACTTTGTCGGCGTAACCAACTTTCATGCCAAATTGCAGCTTTCTAGTACTGAGCCTCTCTGAGCCAAAGTTTGACGGACAGATAGACCGACATGGCGAAAAACGATAGGCAACAATGAATTATACTTAAAAAAGTTAACACCGAAATATCGTTCAGTCATCTTTTGCCTAGGCAGTTCCTATCTGTGTTGGGATTAAACTAAATGTTTCTGATACCCACAATCAAGAGTACAAAAATACATTGATCTTTTGGCGCTTCATCATCAGCCTATAATGTTCCCACTGCTGGGACACAGGCCTCCTCTCTGTGAGAGGGAGTGGGGCATAATCCACCACGCGGACCCAGTGCGGATTGGTGGATGTCACATGTCTTCGATTTTTTGGTTCTAGGACATGCCGGTTTCCTCACGATATTTTCCTTCACCGTTTTGAGAGAGTTGATGAAATAAATTACACAAATTAATGCGCCTGGCGGGGTTCGAACCCACGACCTACAAGTCGTAAGTCGGGACCGATACCACCGGGCTACCACTGCTTTTGGCGCTTACATTACTTTTATTTGTATTATATAATTTAATTCATATTTTGAAATGTCCGTAAATGAAGTAAAACAATTACAAAAGTTTTAAATGTAATTATAATTATGTACTAAAAAAATAATGGTTATACACTTCATGTTCCCGCGAACAAAATGTTATTCATTAAACTTAAGTAAAACTTAGTTGAAATTCGAACTATATTGAGCACATTATCTAGCATAGACTTCAACCCTGTAGTTGAATCCGCGGCCTACAGCTGATCGTATCCTGATTACGACGGAGGAGCTTCCAACTCCTCCACTTATGATGGATGGGTTTGCATTCTGTGATGCTCCTACGCGGGTCACACGGATCGCAGTTATCGAGCCGTTCGTGGGGACTGTTATGTCGACCACAATTACTCTACCTGTGATACCGCTCGTAGTATACTGGGCACTGGAATCATAACAAACACTATAGTAATAATATAATAAGTATAATATTCCACAACTATCACAAAACGCCGTCTAGTCCCAAGCTAAGCATAGCTTGTGTTATGGGTACTAGACAACTGATAAACATACTTTTTATATCTAAATACATAAATATTATAGAAAAATTACTACCAGACACAGAATAAATGATCGTGCTCATCACACGAATATTTATCCTGGGTGGGAATCTCACAACCTCCGGCATAGCAGTCAGGGTCACTAACCACTAGACAACAGGCCTGTCAACATAGTCAAGAAAATGGATTTTTCGTATCAGTGTAAAGGCATCATTTCGTATCAATGTTTTAGTCAAATAAATTATGTTTATTTCCAGTTCCTCCAGAAATCATCATTGCTTCCTTACCATAACTCCATAGTAACTGTAATAGAGGACTATTTTCTCTTAGTGGTCTCCGTCTATGTATACTTACTTGTAAACCCTTGAACCACTGATGGACCCCAAGGACAGGTCACGTCGAGTGTCTATCGCAGTCTCCTCTGCTGCGTCAATAACGTCAGTCAGCTCTAACACGTCACCCAGAAGCACCGCGGGCCCCTTGTTGACGTCCACGTCAGCTGTATCACGAAGCACCTTCACGTCAGCCACGTCATTGCTGATTACTGCAGCTGTTGCTGCCGTTGCTAACAACACCACAAGGAGTGCGCTTTTCATCTGGAATTATGATATTACCAATTTTTATAGATATCACAATGTTGAAAGAAAGTAGCACCATGTCTTGGGTGTTATTTTAAATATTGTTGTCTAGGAAGATTCTTACCCATTCCATATAATTGTTAAGGATTAATTATCAAAAATATATAATGTCACTTACTTTCCAACGTTTGCTTTGACTTGATCCACAGAACACCAAAGTGAACTCCTTTGAGGACAGTGTTAGTATAAGTTGTATTATGAAGGAGCCAGTATTTATAGTGAAAGTAGAAGGAAATGCATGTGATAAGATTACCTCAGACCTACATGTCAGTAATTTAGGTTTCCATGATTACAAGTTAAAAAACTAGTTAGATGACACCGATTTATTTAATAATAAATACTGTTTGTATCACTTACTCGTGCAATAATTATCAACAGTAACAATTTTGAAGGATTGACTCCATAAATATTTGCCATGCAAGATTTTAATAAAGTAGGGAGATGAACTTAATTTATTTGATCAGAAAAGCTGCATCTAAGTTAGATTTCGGAGATTTTAACACAATGCACCTTTTCTATGTGAGAGCTGATGGAGCGAATGTTTTGATAATTTTTATATTTAAAATTATACTTGTCATTACCGCAATTCATATTTTAATAAAGTTACAACATGTCACTGGCCTGCAAATTGCAAAAAACGTAAGAAAATTTGAATTTCGCGGGCTACATCGACGCTATCACCTTAACCTTTTCTCAAGTCGATCTTCACAGCAAAAACTATGGGCATCTCGTCTGGCCTATATCCTTCCTTGATAAATGGACTATCCAACACAAAGATCCAGTAGTTTCTGAGATTAGAGCGTTCAATCAAAAATCTAAACATCTTCTATACATACTACTTTTAATTTTAGAAAAATTCCTTTGTTTAAAAAAAAATACACTGTTGAGTTCCGACATCCACGCGAACGAAGTCGCGGGCACAGCTAGTACTTTATAAAATTAGTATAGATAAATAACGAGGTTAAAAATTCACAGTAGAATATCAATAACTGATAAAATATTGTTTTTATTGATAATTACAAATAAATTGTTGTTGCATTGATATAATCAATACTTATCAATGCAATATTTATTTCAGTAGGTCAGTTTTAGTGGGTTATTCACCGAAATGACTTATATTGTAAACATCATCTGCCTGCCTTTTCGCAACTATATTGGGTCGGCTTCCAATCGAACCAGATGCAGCTGGATATCAGTATTTTACATGGAACGACTGCCTATCGGACATGCACAACCCAGTAATTGAGTAATGAGATACCCCATGGTAAGATGGTCACCCATCGACAGACCAACCTCGAATTGACCCGAAAAATCGGCCTGTACGGCTGTAATTATTTAGCCAACGAGCTCCTATTTGACTTATATTGTAAATATGTAGCACTAATAATTTCTTCAAGATCCTTTCACAGTTGTGACGTGATTGAGTAGCAAACACCTATCAAAACACATACCATGGTACCACAAAAACTTTTAAGCGCCCCTGTTGAACACTTGTCTAAAAAAAAATGACAGATTATGACGTTGAAATAAGATCCGGTATTCCGGTTGCAGTCACACTTTCTTTAGACAAGTGTTCAACAGATGTTTAAGTTTTTGTAGTAAGGCTGCCAAACTTTCACATTATTTTATGCTTTAATTTTATTTACGACCCGTTCATAACCTTGCCGCTGTGAGTGGTAACTTAGCGCAAAGTAACTAATGTCTTACTATTCGCGCCGCCCGTCGCACCGCTCATCGCTTAGGCGCAGGCCACATAGAAAAGACGTAAGACGAGGACGCGTCGCGGACATGCGAAAATGTATGAGAGTCGCGCCCGCGCTCCGTCTCTTCTGTGTGTTTTACGTCGCGACGCTTCTATACAGTTTGTATGAAAGAGACGCCGAAGAGACTTATGTCTCTGCCCTGTCTGCGTCTTACGTCTTTTCTATGCTACCCGCGCCTTAGACCAAAAGTCGTGAACGGAAGATAATTCAATCACTTTTTTTACTTTTAAACAAATACTTTTTAATAGGGAACCTTATTTATAAAAATATAATTATTAACATGTGGAATGATTAGAATTTAAATGTTAATACTCACACTTAGTCTGGTTTCATTTGATATTTGTTTTAAGTTTAATCCACATATTTATGCAGGGCTATATATATATGTTCGCCCTCAATATTTATATAAATCCAATTGTTAATATTTCACTGCAAAACCACAGGACAGTGTAACACTTATATGCTGTTTACATAGTCACACAAAATAACCAAGAATCAACAACGTTCAATTATGAGACCCAAAACGAGATAACACAGTTATGCCTACCTCACAAATCGAAATAATTCACTTTTGTTTTTTTTCTACGATCTACCTACAAAACTTTATTAAACTTAACCATAGATATAGATAGACCTATATCTGTGATTATAACGAACGACCCACAACACTAATGACTAATATTAGTAGTTATACAAAAATCAATTTTAATTATCAAATTCCTACTAAAAAATTTATAAACAATAACAAAAAGAATAAATAAATTATTAAAAATTAAATTAAATAAAGTATTTGGGAAAAAAAAAGTGGGATTCGATCCTCCGCAATCGAATGAACAGAAGTTCTATCCGAGCACGATAACCATTGCGCCAGCATTACTTGTAGATCAACGGTTGAAATTATGAACTATATCAAAAGTTAATTTCATATGTATAGTAATAAAACAACTTATAACAAAAGGTCGTAAGTCAAAGTGAAGCGTCAGTCTATTGCTTTGAGAAGTTGATAATTCATTTTTGAACCTGACTGTACATGTGGGGATGTTTTTTTTCTCGCGTACCCCTTAGTGTGGGGTATCATTAAAAAGGCCTTTAAAAAATATTGATAGTTCACATTAATAATTTTTTGATAAAAAGATCCGTTTGTGAAATATTAAGCTTTAAAGTGCTAATTTTTGCTCGACTCGAGTGTCCCCCCCCTCTACCAGCTAAACGGTTATGTTTGGGGGTGTGAAAAAATTCACAATAGTAGTATTTATAACAAAGTTTAAAAGAAAATCATCATGATTATGTAGGCTTTACAAGTTTACGAGTAATAGTCGACCAAGTTATAAAACGTACTTGGATAACATATTTTCCTAAGCAAAATGTATCGGAGAACATGTTCTTCAACTGCAAATGTAAGTTTGTCAACTTTATTTTTACAGCTATAATAAGTGGATATGTTTTGGGGATAGGTAGGTTTTTATTGTCAACTATTTTTAACTAACTTTAAAAAAAGGATTGGTTCTCAATTCGTCGTAATCTTTTTTTTAATGTATTTTCCCCGATTTCTCAAAGACGCCTGGACCGATTTTAAAAATTCTTCTTTTTAAAATTAAATTCAGCGAATCAGTTTAGTTAGTTGGCATAAGTATTTTGATGGACAACTACGGAACCCTACACTGTGCGTGGCCCGACACGCACTTGTTTAATTTGTAATTACGAGTCTGAAAACCTAAATTACTGACATGTAGGTCTGAGGTAATCTTATCAAATGCGTTTTCTTTCTACTTTCACTATAAAAATACTGCCTCCTTCATAATACAACTTATACTCACACTGTCCTCATTGGAGATCACTTTGGTGTTTTGTAGATCAAGTCAAAGCAAACGTTGGAAAAGTAAGAGACATTATATTTTTTTAATAATTAATACTTAGTATATTAACCCTTAATTTGGTAATGTTAAGTATACTCAACATAACATTTGAAAAAATCTAGCTGTCAAATTTTCTTCCGTGGTTTCAAATTTTATAGGCTAGGAATACTTCAATGATAGTTAATTATAGTAGGAAAAAGTTTCTACTGGCCTGTCAATATTTTACTTGACAGTAGCGAACCAGAAAAGACAACGAGACAACGTCATCTGTGACCCATCAAGGTAAATATTTATTTTTGTTGGGTTTTGGTCTAGTTTTGATACATATTTTGCTTATTTATATTTATTTATTGTGTAATCAATACATTAAAAATATTAGAAATCCATTTTTCACCTGGATAAGAACACGAGGAGTCAGTGAACTTGATTGTTAAGCATACTCAACAAAATTCGATGGTGAGTAATCTTGTTATGTAGAGTATACTCAACAAGTCAGCATGGTGAGACTTATTGAAATGACAGTTCTATGCACTTTTTCAAATGAAATGATGCATTCTCAGTCAGGTATGTGATTCTCCTCTACAATTTACACAAATCTTGGCTTTTGCGCCACTACCAACATGTACTACAGCTACTAGCAAATCGTCGGAGACAGAAGGCTGTGTTCTGTCTCCACTCCACTCCACTTAACCTGATCCAGATAACCCCTGTACCCAAGAAAAAAAAGGAATTAAGTTTATATGGTCTCATGGAAGTTTCCTTCATTGTGCTGAAGTAGATATAGAAGCGTTCGAAAGCTCCTAGGGTCCCAATAGAAAGAACTAATTCAATTATTTCATCGATTTCATTTCTGACAGTCTGTTTGACGAAATTTGTGCCAAAACTAATGGTTAATTATAGTGTTAACTAAGTGAAAATTTCTTACTACATAAAAATAATGCATGTGAACCTTTTTTTATTTATATATTATATAATATAATATATATAGTAATTCTTTAGCCATAGGATTTTGTTGAGTATACTTAACGTTGTGTTTTCAGGAAACCCTTCATGTAATATTTTTTTTATTATTTTTCCCGTAAGGTGTGAATGCATATTAACACAATATATTAACGCCAACTTTCTACTACAACTTTTTTGGTCTTGCCAAATTAAGGGTTAAAGGAATGGGTAAGAATCTTCCTACCCAAAAAAAAATTAAATCACAACCAAGAGTGGTGCTACTTTTTTAACATTGTGATATCCATAATGGTAAAATCATAATTCCAGATGAAAAGTGCACTCCTTGTGGTGTTGTTAGCAACGGCAGCAACGGCTGCAGTAGTCAGCAATGACGTGCCTGACGTTAAGGTGCTTCGTGACGCAGCTGACGTGGCCGTTGACGAAGGGCCAGAGGTGCTTGGCTGACGTTTTTGACGCAACAGAGGAGACTGCGACAGACGCTCGAAGTAACCTGTGCGTGGGGACGATTAGTGGTTCAAGGGTTTACAAGTAAGTATACATAGACAGAGAACACTAAGAGATAATAGTCCTCTATTGCAGTTATTATGGGGTTAAGGGTTTTTTTTTAGCGTGGTAAAATCATCAAATGGGTCCTCCCACCCCGAGCAGGGCGGGAGGGACTGTCAGACTTGTACTGACTAAAATCCACGGTGTCCTTCAATAGCAAAATGGGGATATGGTAAGGAAGCAATGATGATTTCTGGATCTAGCATTACTTATGCGTTAACAACTGTAAATAAAAATATTTATTTGACAAGAACATGCGTTTACATTGATACGAAAACTTCATTTTCTTGACCTTATTATTTTTTTGTGATTCCAGTGGCCAGTATATGGCAAGCGGTATCTCAGGTAAAAGAATTGTTAGAAACGTAACAATCAGGACGAACAGGTGTATAACTAAGGTTCGTGTGACCCCCATAGGGCTTTCAGAAAATGCAACCACAGCCGTCATAAGTGGAGGAGTTGGAAGCTCCTTTGTCACAATTAGGATACGATCAGCTATAGGCGGCGGGTTCAACTACAGAGTTGAAATCTATGCTGGTTAATGTACTCAGTAAAGTTCGAATTTCAACTAAGTTTAATGGATAAAATTTTGTTTTGTAAAAACATAATTTTTAATAATAAATATATTTAAATCTTTTCTAATTATTTTTTTCATTGACATCATTTAACTTTTTAGATTACGGACATTTAAAAGCATCAATACAATCAAATTACAGACGCCACACATCAACCTACCTCAATCTGTCAAACTTATATTATATTTTCAACCTTATCACAATATCATCATCTGCCTAGCCTTTTCCCAACTATTTTGGGGTCGGCTTCCAGTCAAAACAGATGCAGCTGAATATCAGTATTTTACATGGAGCGCCTGCCTATCGGACCTCCACAACCCAGTAAGCGGGTAATACGATACCCCTTGGTAAGACTGGTTGTCAGACTTTAGAGCTTCTGACTAACAGTAACGACTGTCAAAGATTTACAAATGATAGCCGGAACCAACGGCTTTACGTGCTTTCCGAGGCACGGAGGAAACTCGCTATGACAGATGGTCACCCATCCACAGACCAACCTCGACAAGCGCGGCTTAACCTGGAAGATCGGCCTGTGCGGCTGTAATTATTTAGCCACGAGCTCCTCAACCAACCTTATCATCATCACCTGGCAACACTGGCAGCCGGTTGTCAAAAAGTTTCTTAGTAAAATTAAAATAGTTAAATATTATTTTTAAGTGTTTAATAAGTCTTTAATGTATTCAAGATTGTCAATTTAACTGTTAATAACAAGGATCTGTGTTCGCAAGTTGTTTAGATGCAAAATCAGCAAAATATTTAATAAACAAAGTATCAGCTGTCAACGTACGAATTTGAAGTCACCATACCGGGGGAGTATTTCTATTTTTCTGTTTTATTAGTTTATGTAGATTCAATTGTATTATTCCTATTTGCCCACGAAACTATTACTCCCTGTTTCCTGCAAGCTGTAGCCTATTTAACACCTTCACAGGCCATAAAATATTGTCCATGCAAGCTAAATATCTTCTAAACATTTTTTATTTTTATTTTTTAAATTCTAGTAGGTTTATAGGATTCCTTACATTAATTACTAGATAATATAGCTTAAATTAAAGGAAATAGTACCAGTCTATGAAATGAATGTGTTCTATAACACCTTTTGTTAAAGTAATTAAGTACCCCAGTTTATTAGTACCCTCACCTAGTTTTATAATAATTTTAATTATTATTTTTTTCCCCTCTTTATTTTTTCAGTAAAAACAGTGTCTTTAATACAAACACAATAGTTATTGCCCTTTTATTGCTATTTGTTTTTCTCTGTAATAAATACTTTTTAACTTAGTAGTTTAATTCTTTAAACTTGTAATTATATATTCATCCTGTCCTTCACTCCTATTCTTGTCACATTCTTAGCTGTCTCTTCTATAATTCCAGGGTGCCTCTGAGGTTGTCTTCAACATGTTGACCCGCAGAGCAGCATCCTTAGAAGAAAAACTGAGGGCTACCTTGAAAGAACTACAATCTAGCCAAACCATGGTCACCCAATTGCTAAAGGAAAGGGATGAAAGTGAGGTGGAGATAGGGTTAATTATTAATAAAAACACTGAGCTCAAGAATCAGTTGGCAGAACTACATGTGCAGCATATGGACATTCTAGACCAGCATCAACAGCTCCGTCAACTTGTTGCCAACTTTGAACAGTGCAGTGATACATATGATCAGGCCTTGAAACGTATAACGGAACTGGAGCTGGAATTAAGCAAGGCACACAACGCTGTAACTATCCTGGAATCTCATAAAGCCAGTGAAGCATCTGCGAACACCTGTAGTCTTTTTGATGAGTTGGTTGGTAGCCGGTCCGGACCCATATGTGATGAGCCAATGGTGACCATAGACTTAACAAATGAAACTCTCACCAAACACAGTTTATTACCTAGTCATAACAAAATTAAAAAATATATTAGGCTTAATAAGTTCATAAGAAAAATTAAAAAATCACTAAAAGGTTTAAAATTAAACAAATTAAACTTAAAACTTAGACAAAAAAATATTAATATAATTCAGGAATTAAAGAAATGTAACACTGATTTAGAACAATGTAGAAATATGTATGACACTGACACCAAGAACCTACAGGATGAGTTGTTTGTGAGGGAATATGCGCTAAAGGATATCTTTAGCAAATATGAGGCTTCTCAGCAAGACCTGAGTAACCGCATGCTGGAGGCTAATGAGCTGGTAGACTTAGTAAGATACAATGCTGAGAGATATGAGTCTCTGACCAATAACTTCTCTTGTAACTGTGCATGCTCTCAGGCGCCAGACCCTCAGCATGTTACACCCACACCGTTGATGGCTCAACCTATAGATAGTAGTAATTATTTAAATAATACCATTGAGACAGCTTATGTTTTTTCTGACAAATTTGGTCAAGGTTTTGGAAGTATTTTTAGTCAGTGTTCTCAACACTATATAATTAATCATTGTTTACCCGGCGCCAGTTTTAGCCAGTTAATTAATTGTATTAAATTGACCAAAATAAATCCCAATTCAACTGTGATATTATTATTTGGGGATAGCCTAGCTGTAAGAAAGAAAGATTTAATTGCATGTATTAATTTAATGCTAGAGCTGTCTGAGTCTAATAATTGTAAATTTATATTTTCTGCTTTGCCTTACTCCAGTTGTTTGTCGGATGAGCAAAATATGCATATTTATAATTTGAATCTACTCATGTATAACAGGACTTGTCGTCACAGTGACGCAATTTTATATTTTGATTGTAATAGTTTTATTACAGATTACCGACTCACTACTCATTCCATGTTTTTGCCCGCTAGTTGTAGGAGACAGTTTGCTAATCTTTTAGCATACACTTTACACCTTTACACCGGTACTTGTATCGTACCTACGTTTACTGTTAGTGGTGACACTAACGTCGCTATTGATACTGTTAGTACTAACCTCACTTTAGATTCTGTTGGTAGTAATACTAACATTACTATACACACACCTAGTAGTTTAAACTGTTAGGTGCGACAACGGGTGAGTCGCATATGTTGAATGTTGTACATCAAAATATGCAGGGTTTGTCCGGCAAAGAATTGGAGGTAAGCTTATTTATAGAAAACTATGATGTTCATGTGTTGTGTTTAACTGAACATTGGTTGAAAGAACATGAAGTAGCGTTTATCAATGATGATTTTTTTTCTGTACAGAGTGCATTTGTGAGGAAAAATGCTATTCGCGGTGGATCTTTAGTTCTCGTTTCAAACAAGCTAAAGTGCAAACAACGTTTAGACTTAGTCAAGCTTTCCATTGAGCGCACTGTCGAGTTGTCTTGTGTTGAACTAGAGCGGCACATTATAATTTGTGTTTACAGACCCCCTTCTGGGGACTTTACTAGTTTTGAATCTGTAATCGAGGATGCACTTAATAAGTTAAAAAACAACAGTAAAAATATTATTTTATGTGGAGATTTTAATGTTAATATTTTAGATGTTACTCCACTAAGTATCAGGCTTCTCAACTTATTTAAATCTTATAATTTAGTTAACTTGTTCTTTGAGCCGACAAGGATCACGGTGTCTTCGTCGACTTGTCTTGATAACATGTTTTGTGATTTTGATGTCGAAAATAAATTAGTGTTTAGTGATTTATCATCGGATCACTGTGGATTGATGGCTAGCTTCCCTATGCCGTCAACTAAAAAGTCGCGCAAAATAGAATGCAGGCCTTATACCGTTAGTCGTTGTATTAAGTTTAAAAATAATATAGCTCTTAAAGTTACACCGTCCCTAATAGAACACGAAAATCCGAATGAAATTTATGAAGCTGTTTTTGACGTTGTGCAAAATGAATTTAAATCCATTTTTACAACTAAAACTATTAACGTTACCGGGACTTCCGCTGGTTTCAACCAATGGGCTACACCAGGCATTTACAAAAGTCGAGAGAGATTATATGAGTTGTATGGTTTGAAACGGTACAGGTTTGATAGCGCTTTTCTAGAGTATGTTAAAAAATATTCTAAATTATTTAAAAAGATTTGTGGTATTGCAAAATCTAAATTTTTAAGTGATACTATTAAAAACTCTAATAATAAAGTAAAAACCACTTGGAAAATTATAAACAATGAAACGGGTAAATCTGTTAAACAAGAAAAACAACTGGAAATCATTGTTGATAACAAATTAGTTAATAGTCCAGCTGACATAGCTGAGGCATTTAATGAGTTTTTTGCTAGTATACCTACTACAACGACTCGTTCCTTAAGTTCGTCACCCTCTAAGGCTGAAAACCTTTTGCATAGTAGCGTCCCAAAATGTAGTCAAGTATTGAAATTCGAACATGTAACGCCTCATGATGTGGTTAGTGTTTTTAATTCACTGAACTCCAAAAACACTGGTGATTACTGGGGCATTTCGACTAAACTATTGAGCAATATAATTGACATCGTAGCCCCTTATCTTGCTATTACTTTTAATAAATGTATTGATTTGGGCACTTTTCCTGATCTCATGAAGTGCAGCAAAGTTATCCCTCTATTTAAATCCGGCAGTAAAAACGACATAGGTAATTTCAGACCAATCTCTATTTTGCCTGCATTCAGCAAAATTTTTGAAAAGTTAATTCTCAAACAGTTACTTAGACACTTTAATTCAAATAACCTCCTTCACAATGATCAATATGGGTTTACGAAAGGTCGCTCGACTACTGATGCGGGTGTTGCTTTGTTGAAGCACATATTTGACGCATGGGAAAACTCGCAAAATGCAATTGGTGTTTTCTGCGATCTCTCTAAAGCTTTTGATTGCGTACAACACGATATACTTTTGCGCAAACTTCTTCATTACGGTGTTCAAAAAGAAGCCCTTAATGTAATCGAGTCATATTTGCAAAATAGATTCCAATGTGTAGATGTTAACGGCGCGAAATCTTCTAGGTTACCTGTTCAGCTGGGTGTACCCCAAGGCTCAATACTGGGTCCGTTCTTATTCCTTGTTTATATTAATGATCTACCATATTATTTAAAGAGTGTTTGTGACGTTGTACTGTTTGCGGATGACACCTCTCTGATCTTTAAAGTAGATAGGAATAGACAAGTTTTTGATGATGTGAACAGCGCACTTTCAATGGTCACAGATTGGTTCACTACAAATAACCTTGTCCTTAATGCCAAGAAGACTAAATGCATAAAGTTCGCTTTGCCTAATGTTAGAAATCTCGGTCCCAACATTGTCCTCTGCAATGAAGAACTTGAAACTGTAGATTCAGCTGTGTTTCTTGGTATAACAATAGATTCGAAAATACAGTGGGGCCCACACATATCTAACCTATCGGGAAGGCTTAGCTCGGCTGCCTACGCTGTCAGAAAAGTTAGACAATATACTGACGTTGATACAGCAAGATTAGTCTACTTTAGTTATTTTCACAGCGTCATGTCCTACGGTATTCTACTGTGGGGCAAAGCCGCTGATATACAAAATATATTTGTGCTCCAGAAGCGAGCGGTTCGTGCAATTTATCAACTAGGTGCGCGAGTTTCACTAAAAGATTTTTTTAAAGAGATTGGTATTCTCACAGTGGCTTCACAATACATATTAGCCAACATTTTATATATTAGGCAGAACATTCATATGTATAGTAAAAACAGTGATATTCATAACTTTAACACTAGAAATAAGCATAAACTACGTGCACCCTTTCACCGGCTTCATAAGGTGCATAATTCATTCGTAGGGATTGGTATAACTTTTTATAACAAGTTACCGTCTTCTTTTCTAGACTTACCTTTTAATGCATTTAAAGCAAAAGTTAAAGCCAACCTCTGTTCCAAGGCGTACTATTCTGTTAACGATTATTTAGAAGATAAAGATAGTTGGCCGCTGTGTTGATCTCAAGACAATGATGTTCATGTTCTTTTACCAAGATTAGCTTGCCGACAGGTTATATGTTTTCATATAATTCTGCATTATTATTAGTATCCATATTTTTTACAATAGTTCTTAATTGTTTTTTATTTTTCTTTATTATTATTTTTTTCCTCCATTTATTATAGTACAGGTCGTAGGATATCATTATGTTACTATGATATGTGTATTATACCCACATGTAAACGGACATAGATAGAAATGATGATAGTTGATAAGTAATGATAACCATACCATGTTTTTAAAACGATTTGAATAGGTTATTTCACTAAAGGAAACTAAAACAAAGTGTTAGTAAGTGTAGGTATATGAATGTCATCAGGTATTTATGCCATTAATTACATCTTCAAGACTCAGGTCAGTGACCTGAAAATCTTAATGGACTGTAAACAGAAACATGCCTACTTTAAGTGTATAGGAGGTAGGTAAGTGCGGTAAGTTGATAATTACAGCTGAGGCGATATTGGTAGCACGAGCCGTAAGGTGAGTGCTATAAGAAAGCAGAGGCTGTAATTATCAAACCGCACGTATGTCATACGACGTTTTATAACACATTTGTGAGTAAATAAATAAAAATATTACAGCGAAAAGAAAAAGCACGCGGAATAATTTTTACCTTTTCACAAATTAGCGATGCGCGCATCAGCGTCTTTTGTTTATGGAAACGGCACAAAAACAGCCAGTATTACTAATAAAGTAAATTCATACTTTTGTGTTTTTATTACAAATAAATGGTTGTAAATTAATTGTCAAAATTAATTAAATTAAAGAATAAAATGTTTATTTATTATATTTCATCTCCCAAAGTTAATTTTATTCATCAAACGTTGACGACTTTTCTGACATAAAAACTCTTTGCTAAGATTTAAAAAGTACCGTTCGTTTTAGACGGAGCGTGCTTTTTCTTTTTGCTGTAATTATTTTATTTATTTACTCACAAATGTGTTATAAAACGTCGTATGACATACGTGCGGTTTGATAATTACAGCCTCTGCTTTCTTATAGCACTCACCTTACGGCTCGTGCTACCAATATCGCCTCAGCTGTAATTATCAACTTACCGCACTTATATCATAATGTACTATTACGAGACTTTATTGTATCACTTTGTCGGCGTAACCAACTTTCATGCCAAATTGCAGCTTTCTAGTACTGAGCCTCTCTGAGCCAAAGTTTTACGGACAGATAGACCGATATGGCGAAAAACGATAGGCAACAACGAATTAAAATTAATAAACAATGCAATTTTTGAAAATAATAATAGTTAACAAAAGAAATATCGTTCAGTCATCTTTTGCCTTTTTTTTTTTAGGTGGTAAAATCATCCAATGAGTCCTCCCGCCCTGGGTGGAGCGGAAGGGACTGTCAGACTCTTACTGACTAAAATCGGTTTAAAGAGTTTATTCTCATAAAAGAACACAAACAGTTCACTTAAACTATGAGATACACAATAAAATCATGCAGTAATAAAATGACATATTGACTCCGTGAGTCGGTGGTAGGTGATCACCAAATCCATCCGTGTGGATTTGGTGATCACGTACCCCTTTACGTTCCGGGGCCACGGTATCCTGGGTTAAGAAAAAATGTGACCCGTGACCCCAGCAGGCATTTGGCGCAAAACACGACGCGCCACCGACCCGGGCTTGGTCCTTGGTCGGACGGCGAGCTACCCATTACTCACCGTCTGCAAGCCCGCTCCGCCGCTGTGCCCTCTGCTATTCAGAGGGACACGCGTTGGAGCGTCCACCTGACAGGCTAATTGCATACGGGCAAAGAGACCCCTTAGGCACACAGTGCCTAAGGAAGAGTTTTTGCCCGCATCCCAGGGTGCACCGGCCCGAAATACTGGTCTTCCCCCCGGACGTATCCGAGAGGGAACTCCAGTCCACGGGCGCACGTGGAGGTTTCCTGTCTTAGCACGCCCCAGTCATCTTTTGCCTAGGCAGTTCCTATATGTGTTGGGATTAAACTAAATGTTTCTGATACCCACAATCAAGAGTACAAAAGTACATTGATCTTTTGGCGCTTCATCATCATCATCCTATAATGTCCCCACTGCTGGGACACAGGCCTCCTCTCTGTGAGAGGGAGTGGGTCATAATCCACCACGCGGGCCCAGTGCGGATTGGTGTATGTCACATGTCTTCGAATTTTTGGTTCTAGGACATGCCGGTTTCCTCACGATGTTCTCCTTCACCGTTTTGAGAGCAGTGATGATGAAATAAATTACACAAAGTAATGCGCCTGGCGGGGTTCGAACCCACGACCTACAAGTCGTAAGTGGGACCGATACCACCGGGCTACCACTGCTTTTGGCGCTTACATTACTTTTATTTGTATTATATAATTTAATTCTTATTTTAAAATGTCCGTAAATGAAGTAAAACAATCACAAAAGTTTTAAATGTAATTATAATTATGTACTAAAAAAATATAGTTTATACATTTCATGTTCCTGCGAACAAAATGTTATTCATTAAACTTAAGATAAACTTAGTTGAAATTGGAACTATGTTGAGCACATTATCTAGCATAGACTTCTACCCTGTAGTTGAATCCGCGGCCTACAGCTGATCGTATCCTGATTACGACGGAGGAGCTTCCAACTCCTCCTCTTAGGATGGATGGGTTTGCATTCTGTGATGCTCCTACGCGGGTCACACGGATCGCAGTTATCGAGCCGTTCGTGGGGACTGTTATGTCGACCACAATTACTCTACCTGTGATACCGCTCGAAGTATACTGGGCACTGGAATCATAACAAACACTATGGTCAAGAAAATGGATTTTTCGTGCTGATTTTTCAATAGTCAGATATCTTTTATGTGAGGAATAACAATGGCGGTTTGGCAGCTTATCTATAGAAAATATGTCATAACGCTATTTTTATTCCTCAGACAAAAGTTATCTGACTGTTGAAAAATCAGCCCTTAGTCAAATAAATTATTTTTAAACGTCTATGTAACGCTAGATCCAGAAATCATCATTGCTGCCTTACCATAACCCCATAATAACTGTAAAAGAGGACTATTTTCTCTTAGTTGTCTCCATCTATGTATATATACTTACTTGTATACGCGTGTACCAGCACCGATGAACCCCACGGACAGGTCACGTCGAGAGTCTAGCGCAGTCTCCTCTGCTGCGTCAATAACGTCAGTCAGCTCTAAAACGTCACCCAGAAGCACCGCCGGGCCTTCGTTGACGTCTACGTCAGCTGCGTCACGCAGCACCTTCACATCAGGCACGTCATTGCTGATTACTGCAGCTGTTGCTGCCGTTGCTAACAACACCACAAGGAGTGCGCTTTTCATCTGGAATTATGATATTACCAATTTTGAAGGATATCACAATGTTAAAAGAAAGTAGCACCAGTCTTGGGTGTTATTTTGAATATTGTTGGCTAGGAAGATTCTTACCCATGCCTTTAATATACATATTATGGATTAATTATAAAAAAAATATAATGTCACTTACTTTTCCAACGTTTGCTTTGACTTGATCCACAGAACACCAAAGTGATCTCCTTTGAGGACAGTGGGAGTATAAGTTGTATTATGAAGAAGCCAGTATTTATAGTGAAAGTAGAAAGTAAACGCATTTGATAAGATTACCTCAGACCTAGATGTCAATAATTTAGGTTTTCATGATTAAAAATTAAAAAAACTAGTTAGGTGACACCGATTTTTGTATCGCTATAAACGCGCGTCAACGGCGCATTTAAAAACGTGGTGTGCATAGGCCTTTAATGATTACTAAAAAATAATTAATAGATTTTAAAAAATCTAAAACCCACGTTTTTAAATGTCCTAAAAATAAGAAAATAACCCTATGGGGCTGAGAGAGGGGCCACTCAAACAAAACGTGGGGGCGTATATTATCTAAGGGATTATTTATGGGATATATTCACATGACGTGTTTAGATCGTGGGTGTAACTTGCAAAATACGCCCCCACGTTTTGAGTGGCCCCTCTCTCAGCCCCCTAGGGTTATTTTCTTATTTTTAGGACATTTAAAAACGTGGAATTTAGATTTTTTTAAATCTATTAATTATTTTATCTTTGTTCATCGGGTTTGAAGCTACCCTGAAAATTTCAGCCTGCTAGCTTATCGGGAAGTGCCTCAAAGCCTGTTCGCCATATTGGATTTAAGTCACATGCCTATTTTTTCGTATTCCTGACAGCAAACCCTTTCATTTGATACCCATATCATGGCGGTGGATTTCAAACAGCCAGTCTGCCATCTTGGACGTCCGCCATATTGGATTTAAGTCACGTGACTATTTTTTCGTACTCCTGACAGCAAACCCTTTCATTTGATACCCATATAATGGGGGTGGATTTCAAACAGCCAGTCCGCCATCTTGGGGAGGCCGCCATATTGGATTTTTTATGACGTTTCTTTGCTAGTCATGTATTGTCATCAGAACTCAGAGCGTGTGCAAAATTTCAGCCTGCTAGCTTATCGGGAAGTGCCTCAAAATTGAGTTGCAAAAGTCCAACCGGAACGACAAACAAACAAACAAACAAGAAAAGTGTGTGAATAAAAACGTGCGAAAAATTAGAAGAGATACAAATGGCTGATCTCGTGCGTAGCACGTAGCGCTACGGCCTACGCGTGCTGCTACGACGTAGCACGTTTAACTACAACACTGTCCGTGTTACCACTAGAAAAATAAACATTTGTTAAACACTTGTCTCATTTGAAACAAGTTTAATTTAAAAACCAGGCCACACTAACGGCATTTCCCGTTGATTTTCGCGATAATTTAGTTTAGCAGTCATCTTTTCATAGTGATCAGCTTAATGAACCAATGCACGATGGATATATTAATCATTATTTTGGACTAGTTGTTCCCCACCGGTTTTACCCGTCCCCTATCAATCGTAGCGTATGTTATATAACCTATAGCCTTCCTTGATAAATGGACTATCCAATACAAAAATAGTTTTTTTATTCCACCACCATTATAAATTGTACCAATAGCTTCTAAGTTTAGGACGTTTAATCAAAAAAACTTTCTTTATAATAATAATATAGATAAATAACGAGGTTAAAAACTCACAGTAGTTTATCAATGACTGATAAAGTATTGTTTTTATTGAAAATTACAAGTAAATTGTTGTTGCATTGATAATAATCAATATTTATCAATGCATTATTTATTTTAGTAGGTCACTTTCAGTGGGTTATTCACCGAAATGACTTATATTGTAAACATCATTTGCCTGCCTTTTCTCAACTATGTTGGCTTCCAGTCGAACCAGATGCAGCTCATGGATTTCAGTATTTTACATGGAGCGACTGCCTATAGGACATCCACAACCCAGTAACTGGGTAATGCGATACCCCATGGCAAGGCTGGTTGTCAGACTTTGTGCTTCTGATTGTGATTAACTATACTGCCTTAAAGATCTACAAATGACAGCCGAAACCAACGGCTTTACGTGCTTTCCGAGGCACGGAGAAACTCACTCAGATGGTCACCCATCGACAGACCAACCTCGAATCAACTCGGCCTGTGCGGCTGTAATTATTTAGCCAACGAGCTCATATTTGACTTTTATTGTAAACATGTAGCACTAATACTTTCTTCAAGATCCTTTCACAGTTGTGACGTGATTGAGTACCAAACACCTATCAAAACATATACCGTGGTACTACAATAGTTATTTGTTATTATTATTATTATTTTTGGGGCGAGTACTTGAATTGAAAACTGAGCGAGCGAAGGATTCTAAGATTGAACCGCGAGAGAAACGAGCGGTTCAAATATAGAATCCTGAGCGATGCGAAGTTTTCAAAGGTACGAGACGCAGAAAAACTTTACTGCCGAGTGCAACACACAACTTATATCACCTCACACAGCGAGGAAATGTAGTGGGGGCGGCTCGCCTGCCGGTGTAGAAAAATTGAATACAAGACGTGTTCGAATTTTGAACAACACTTTGTGCTCTAAAGCACAAAATGGAGTTTTGCGCTCAGATTTTGAATGAGAAATAAAATCTTTCCGAGCGGGTGAGGTGAAAAAACTTGTAAGCGCATGTTGAATACTTGTCTAAAAAAAAATACAGATTATGTCGTTGAAGTAAGGTCGGTTTTGCACACACACACATTAACGATTGTGACACATGTCACATTTTTAACGACAAGTTTACATTTTTTAAGACAAGTGTTCAACAGATGTTTAAGTTTTTGTGGTAAGGCTGCCAAACTTTCACATTTATGCTTTAATTTTATTTACGGCCCGTTCATGACCTTGCCGCTGTAAGCCGTGACTTAGGGCGGCGAGGCGAGCGTTAAGATCAAATGTATAGAAATGTTTGAAACACAACAAGAGGTGCTGCCAGTGGCGAATTCGCGTATTTACAAAGTAACTAATGTCTTACTATTCGCGCCGCCGCCGCGCCGGTCTCACCGCTCCCTGCTTAGACCAAAAGTCGTGAACGAGCCGTAAAAAGATAATTTGAGACAATCAAAATCACTGGCCTGTTGGTCTAGTGGTTAGTGACCCTGACTGCTATGCCGGAGGTCGTGGGTTCGATTCCCACCCAGGACAAATGTTTGTGTGATGAGCACGATCATTTGTTCTGTGTCTGGGTGTAATTTATCTATAATTTTTATGTATTTAGAAATATATAAGTATGTTTATCAGTTGTCTAGTACCCATAACACAAGCTCCGCTTAGCTTGGGACTAGATGGCGTTGTGTGATAGTTGTGGTATATTATTATTATAGATTTGAATTTGAATTTTAATTCTTTTGGATAAGTAGACTCTTTCTCTAGACGCTTTAACAATGGGGAAGGCCGGTCAAAGCTAATTGTAGATGGCGCCACCATAGCTAGGTCCTAATCCGACCAATGAGGTAGTACTATTTTGAAGTACCTATAAGATTTGAACCAATGACGATGATGGGAACTAGCTATGATAGCGCCAATAGTTCCCAGTTGCCCTCCCCATTAGGCTACTGCAATTCACACTCAGAAGCTGAATCTTCTATTTCCTCGTATGAAAATTTTACGGTAGTTCTTATTGTACGATGCGCGTCGCAAGCGAATTAGTTTAAATGGGCTGTTAGAAGTAGCATTATCGCGATTCCGATAAAACTGACAAAAGTAGGTACCTACTACTTACATCTAATAAATATACTGATACTTATCTATTGTCTATCATAAAAAGTATGATAATGTCTATAAATAAAAAAAAAAACTAAAAAGAAAGAAACAAGCCCAGTAGTTCAGAATTCACTCATTCACACTCACAGTCGGGGCCCATTCAAATTAAACCAATCAAATCTTGCCAAGGGGCCCCGACTGTGAGTGTGAATGAGTGAATTCTGAACTACTGGGCTTGTTTCTTTCTTTTTAGTTTTTTTACGCAGTCGGGTTTTTTGTTTTTTTTTAATATTTATTTTATTTTACTATTTTTAGTTTTTGTTAGCATTTATCAGTCCAAATTAAATTGAAACATATAAATAAAGTCAAACCATTTTTAAAATCCTTTAATTTGATACCCCACTTGATAGAATGTGAGAGATTTAAAAAAATATTTTTAGTTCGGAACCCTTTGCACACGAGTTCGACTCGCACTTGGCCAGTTTTATGTACCCAGTGACACTCTCACGTTTAAGGGGCTAAGTCAGTACTTATACGGTTTTTATATTTTACTTTCTGTCGTACATGACTGGACTACAGATCTTACAACTTGGAATACAGTTATTAACTATATGATCTAAATTCTCACAAAGTTGAAAACACGATTCAATTAAATTTTCTCGATACAAAAAAAATGCAAAGTTCAGTCTATGTTTTTTATTTTTTGGACTTTACGGCGTAACTACTATGAGTTATTGAAAGGATGTTGTTTTAAATTGTAGAAAATACTAGTATCTAAATTCTGTAAAGACAGTTTTTCAATTAATAACAATTTTAATTCATAAAAAGACGTCAATATGTTTGGGCACATACGCCATTTTATTCTGAGCACACATTCACTATCGTCCTCTCATCTTTTGCCTTTTAAAAGTAGTGTCATCACTTTCGTTCCTTGACACATCAGTCAGCCAGCGTGGCTCTTACAGGCTAGACCTGTGACACTTTTTTTCAGATCGCGGCTGTCAGATTTTCGTAATAATAAAATTGGAAATGTATAAAAAGATCGAGAAAATAAAAACGAATGATACGTAGGCTTATAGATTATTCAAAACTATGTTTCGATGTGTTCAATGGGACGTGATTAAACGGACATGACTGTAAATAAGTCACGTAAACTTTCTTTTTTCAATAACACTTTATTTTCATTAATAAATGAAGTATAAAATAAACTTAACATACTGAATATCATCGCAGGAAATTCCTGACGACCCCTACAGAGCAAACAAGGGAAATGTTTAGAATACGTATGATACTATACATTACGAATTGTTCCTATCAATGTAATAAATAAATTACTCACAGTGATTATTATATCAATGCTATCGTGATATCGTACTATTGTTGTCGGATGGTTCCTCTGTGTCCATCCTCCTCCCATGTAATCTTTGTGCATCCAAATACCATTTCACATGAACTAATGATAAATGCACTGATTTGCAGTCAACAATTTGAGACAATATGTAACTGAAAACAACTTCTAATCGTATCAAACTGCGATATAGGATAAGAAACACTTCACTCTTATTATTATTTATTTAGTTTCGTCACAGATTTATAACAATTTCGAAGAAACAGGATTAAAATAAATTAAATGAAACCTGCTATTGTCAAAATTTTGAATACTTCAAAATTACATGTCAACTACATATAAGGCATAGCACCCACCACCCTGTTAAATATCGCCTATAGTATAATGCTGCGACTGCGATGAAAAATTTGTGGTCATTGCTGTCTCACCGCGTGTTCGGTACAAGTTGTTCTCGCACTATTAATTGCTTTGGAGGCAAAAAAAAAATGATTAGCACTGGGCTCATTCTTTTGGAGCCTATAGATATCTCTCAAAGGTTTCATTTATCAGAAAAGTGATATTAAGACCTTGTCCCAAAAAAAATTGATAGGATATTATAGAATGAAGATTCAATTATAAAGAAGTTACAGACAATAAAATTGTTGTACTACAATAATCTGTGTACCTGTACCTCATAATATACGAGTAAAAAACTATTAAGTCCCTTTTACGCGGCGCTAGTGTCATTATAACAAAATGCATCACAGGCAACTAGCTTTCTGAACGGACGTTAATAAAAGAAGCGTGTGTTTGGGGCTTTTTTTAGAGTGGTAAAATAATCAAATGAGTCCTCCTACCCAGGGCAGGGCGGGTATATACTAAAATCTACGATGTCTTTCAATAGACCTTTACGTTCTGGGGTCACGGTATTCGTTAGTCCCGGGACCCCGGTAGGCCCTCTAAGGGGGAGCGACGTCATTATGCTCACATGCCTATGCCCGTGCGCGCATGTGTTTGGGGCTTTAGATAATTGGGAATTGTCACTTTCGCAGTGTGCCAATTTTATTAATTTTCTACCAAATAGTAGTTTTTTTCGTTATCTCGGGACGTCAAAATCTGTGTCCAAGTGTTATAAAATAAATTTAAGACTGTGAATGATGAAAATATTTACAAAATATTTATCCACATCAATAAGTATTTCTATCATTTTGTTTTAGTAAATGTTTCAATATCTTTATATCAAAATATTTCTACTAGAGTAATACATGTATTTTGCGTAAAGGGAACACTTTATGAAATGTCGAAGTTGACGAAATGAAATACATAAAACTTTGGATTGCGTTAATTTCGCGATACTGGCGCCTGCTGGTGGCGGTGCGTGGCAACTTTTCCGACTCATCAAACGATGCTTTCGCTTTGCCATACGCCGTTAAGACGAATCTAACGACACCTCTCAAGTTAAAATCCATCAAGCCGTTTAGGCTGTAGAGCAACACACAGAAACATACATACATACATACACTCGAAAAACATAACCCTCCTGGCGCAGTCGGGTAATAACAATAGATATGGGTATGATAATGCAATGATAGATATCTGTCGACTTAATGCGGTTTCACTTCCTTTAGCGGTAAGTATGTCAATTTGATAGTGAGCAGTGGTGGCCCAGTGGTATCGGTCTCGACTTACGAGTTGCAGGTCGTGGGTTCGAAGCCAGGCGCATTACTTTGTATAATTTATTTCATCACCACTGCTCTCAAAACCGTGAAGGAAAATATCCCACACTGGGCCCGCGTGGAGGATTATGGCCCACTCCCTATCACAGAGAGGAGGCCTGTGTCCCAACAGTGGGAACATTATAGGCTGCTGATGACGAATTATACGCATTCCAACCCAGTATTTGGCGACCTTTCTCAAGAAAGATTTTTGGCCGAATGGTGTGCTGTATGCGTTTTCGAAGCCGGCTACGCAACAACTCGCAGTGTTAGACAACGCCGTCACTTCGTGTGCAATAGTTTTCAAGTTGATTGTTTTAAAATATGTATTCGTTTATAGTTATTTTTTTTATACTTATAAATGTATTGTGTTTTTATGGGCCTTATTGGCCTGAAATAAAGAATTAAATAAATAAATAAAAAGTACTCAAGGCTGTATTTTTTTACTTGCTACTATGAATGCGTACTTAAGAATGTTACTTTCTGAGGCGTTATCACCAAGATTTCCGCATTTTATTTTCAGTACATGAAGTATTTATTGCGTACATAGAAAAAACGCCTCGAGTGTACGAAAAAAGAAATAAGTATTTTTTTTCTAATGTTAACGTCAAAGTTCCAGTTGAGTCACAAAAACGTGAATCATGTCATGTTAGTACCTCTGAGGCCTTACCACGAGCTCTTAACGCGATCCAGTTTATGCTGTGGGAAAGAGACAGAGCTAGACAAATTGTCCAGTCATCTCTTTCCCACAGCTTAAACAGGATCGCGTCAAGAGCTCGTGGTAAGGCCTCTGATCTTGTATCTAGAAAGAAAGAAAGAAAGAAAGAAAGAAAGAAACTTAAAAAAACAGCCAGTTACAAAATAAGAAACATACCTACAAAATTCGGCTAAAACTTAAATCGCAAAAAAGTTTAAAAAAATTGCATGACATTCCCGCCATATTCCTTTCCACAAACTAAAATATGTATTACATTTTTACAACATGAGTGGAGCAAAGCACAAAAGTTATTCAGCCAGTATTCATTTTAACAAAGCGCGAAATTCATATTTCAAAACGCAAAATTCTGAATTTAATTCGAAATTCAGACAGAACTGGGCGACTCGGCTGTGGCGCACCGTTCTAAGTTCAAAATTGCTTCCCATTCAGACTTTTAACAATGGCTGTTGCAACATAAACGGAAACTGCGGAAGTGAAACCTACATTTATATAGCAGGGATCTGTGGTTTAGTGTTATGGTAGCCATACACCATCCTGCCTATCGAACGATCGATTTGACGCTTGCAATTGTTTCAAATTGGCAGTTCGTCCATATACACCATACACCATACTGCCTATCTTTATATCGTACGATCGATTTGACACAACGTCAAATCTGCAGCAGCGATGCCAACTTAGCAACTTTATAGCTAGATCTAGCTATTATTCGGTGACCGATAGCTACAAATTTATAAAATTGTAGCTGTCGTCACCGAATAATAGCCAAATGCATCACTGCTGCCGATTTGACGTTGTGTCAAATCGATTTGATGACCTATCAAATTGGCATGTCATGCCATCAAATTGGCATTTTTAAACAATTGCAATTTGAAACAATTGGTGTATGGCTACTACTTTTGTGCTATTACTCTTTGCTTTTGTTTTGAGGTTATTTTGTGTTGTCTAAACCTAATGGTTAGCGGAAAATTAGCTGATAGGTTTAGAATATTGACATTAAAACATATTGACAAGTTCAGCCATATTTTACCTCGTAGAAAAGATGTTAGAAATCGAAAGACAATAATAATAATAATAAACTATTTATTTTCAGGTAACAAAGACCCATAGATAAATACCTTAACGTATACATTTATGTTTTATTTTATTACAATAGTATTAGTAAATAAAACTTAAAACTGTGTTAGTATCACTAATGATGTCTCATTACAAAAATACCATAGGACGAAACACGGAATGTTAATCAAACCATAACACATTTTTTGTGATAAAATATGCAATTAAAAAAATACAGAGCTGCAGGAATCTTTTGGCTTTTGAATGACATTGTCATTGAAAATATTAAAATTAACTATGAAAACTGTATTTAAAAAATTCGTTCTTTGTTTTAAGATTAAACCACGCGAAAACAGATTAATGTACAGACGTCAGCTCTACACATCAACCTACCTCAATCTGTCAAATTTATTGAATACATTTTCAACCTTATCACAATACTGGAAAGTTAATGTTCGATCGGCAGACGATCTCCGGCCACCGTAGGCGCGGGCATGCGGACAGCGAGTAAAGGGCAACTCGCTGTCCGACCATGGACCATGCCCGGGTCGACGGCGCGTCGTGTTCCACGCGCGCCTCAAAGGCGTCAGCAAAAATGACGGGGCCCCTCTCAGAAGGCCAAAGCCTGCCGGGGTCGCGGGATTTTATTTCCTCACCGTGACCCCGGAACATAAAGGGGTATTAAAGAACACCGTGGATTTTAGTCAGTACAAGTCTGACAGTCCCTCCCGCCCTGCCCGGGGTGGGAGGACTCATTTGATGATTTTACCACGCTAAAAAAAAAAAAGTTAATATTCGATTGGTAAAATTTGACAGATTCGGGTAGGTGGACCTGCTGGCGTCCTGTACTTGTCTTGTAAAAGAATATTGAAATCCCTCTTTATTCCTAAACAAAAAGAGAAATAATCTGATTAAACTAAAAACTCTTTTCTCTTCTTTCGCAGGCGGTGTCCGATGAAATGCTGGTCGAGCTGAAGGCATGCTTCATGGAGGCTTACGACGACAATCAAGATGGCAAGATTGACATTCGAGAGGTAATTAGAGGGCCTGTAGCCAAACGGCAAGCGACAATCGTTAACGTTCAGCAGTCGCTAATACATTTTCAACTTTATACCCCATCGCATAAAGTTGAAAATCTAGTAAAGACTGCTGAGCGATAGCGAACGAAACAAACGAAAACGATCTATAATAATCTTTGATAGATTTTCAACTTTATGCAATGGGGTATAAAGTTAAAAATGTATTAGCGACTGCTGAACGTTAGCGAATGTCGCTTGTCATTTGGGTCAGAAGTGATAGTAGTTCCATTGTAGGAAAGAGACAAAGCTATACAAGTCGTCTAGCGCCACACGACCTTCCTGTTGGTGACATTTGATTTTATGACGAATACAGAACGATTTAAGGACTACATTTCCATGTAACATTTATTTGCATCTGGCTAACAATCGCAACCTTATTTTGACGAGGATAAAGATTAAGAAAGAATAACTATGTAAAAACTTAGTCTCTGATTGACGACGGTGGCTGAACGCTAGCACTTCAACGATTGGCGAAGTGGCTGAGCGATCAACTACTGACTGTGCTGCATGGCGCGGGTTCGATCCCCGCATGGAACAAATATTTGTATGATCTGCAAGTAGTTGTTTCGGCCGCAAGACGATCTGGGTAATGGCTGCTACACACCTTACGATAAATCGTTACAATTAGTCTGTACAGTTCAAACTGCAACGATAAATCGACAAGTGTGTATGAGGAAAACTGTACAGTTTGTTCGATTTTTCTCATATGGCTACTACACACCTTACGATAAATCGTTACGATTAGTCGGTACAGATAAAACTGCAACGATAAATCGACAAGTGTGTAAGAAAAATCGAACAAACTGTACAGTCCCTTCCTCCCGGACCGCCGCAAGGTGTTGACGTGCCTCAGTATCTATACTATCTATATTCAAAGTTTAATACAAATTTAAATCAATTCGTTAATTTTAATAACATTAGAAAAAATAGGAGTGCATAATCACCGAGGAGCTATCAACTAATTCAAAATACTGCGAGTGCGAGACGGCGATAAGAACTCCAGCGATCGTGCGCCCCTGGTAACTGAGCTGCCTCATAGTGGTTGAGATCCCACCCTCAAGGACAAGTAAGAGGCCAATTAACTACTAATTACTGCGCGGGCGCACCTCCTATAGTGCTAGCCACGCCCCCTCATTAAGCGATTGGTAAATTTGGGTTAGTGGGCCCGCCTACTGACCTAAGACCCAACCCTTGACAGTACCTGCCTACGTCGCATTAGCCAACATCGATAAAAAGCAACGTCCTTAAGCTTGTGCTTTCCTGGTACTACAATACTTTTAAAAAATGCCGTTAAAGAGCCCTCTTTCTCCATCGGGACCTGTGGGAACATTTAACAGAGTGGAATCCGCTCCTAATCTAAGTGGTGAAGTCAAGCAGGACGATAATATAACAACCAGAACAAACAAGCGCATGCGGCAGGGCTCTATGGAACATGACTCAAGAAGTCGGTCCCCAGATCTTATGAACGAAATGAGACAAATGTTGTCAGATTTTAAAGCAGAGCAGGATAAAAAATTCGAAGCACTACAAGGTAGTATCAATGAAATTAAGGAAAACACAAATGATATCTACAAAAATGTATTAGATATGGCGAAACAGTACGAGGAGGTGAGACTAAAACTGGAACATCTAGAAGCAGAAAGGAGGAATAACCTCGCCTACATTCAAAATCTCCAGGAGAGGGTAGAAACAATGGAGAGAAATCAAAGAGCATCCAGTGTTGAAATTAGAAATATACCCGCTAAAACCTCGGAAAACAAAAGTGATCTGGCAAATATGGTCTGCAGTGTTGGTAAGATGCTGAATGTGTCCATACAGCTAACAGATATACGAGATATCTATAGAGTCCAAACAAAAACCTCAAAAAAATCCATAATTGTTGATTTTACATCTGCCCTTACAAAAGAAAACTTTCTCTGGTCACTAAAAAAGTTTAATAATCAGAATAAAAACAATAAACTTAACACTCAGCACCTTAAACTGGATGGACCACCGAATCCTATTTATGTTTCGGAAAACCTCACATTCAAGGCAAGGAAACTATTCTACATGGCTCGAGATTTTGCTGCAGAGAACAACTACAGCTTCTGTTGGACATCTCGAGGTCGAATTTACCTACGCAAGAAACAAGGTGAGCCTTACTCTCGAATTGATTCAGAAGAAGACTTGGTGAAGCTCAGATCAAAACAATGACTAGTTACATTCAAAACATTTTTATTTTTATTTCGTATTATCATAATAATAAGTTGCATGAAGAACGTTTTTTATACCATAGTTTACGATAGTCAATTAAGTAGTGTAAAATTTAAATCACTTATATTGTCCAATGATATGTATTACATTACTCCAAAACCAACACAAACCACTGTACACACACAGACACACACCCAAAACGCCTACACAATAAATCCTGCAATCAGTTTTATAAACGCAAATTCTACCGTGATTTTCTCTCACTGTTATGGCATTTTTATACGAATTTATTTGTACTCAAGGTTAAATTTATTATTGACCCAAGCCGATTCAATCAGTTTAACACATGAATTAATCAGCATAAATTACGTTAGTATATTTTGTTCGCATACAAAGAACATTTCATTTTTTCTATTAATCAATGGCCACTTTTAACTCTAACTTGGATAATTTAGCAAACAACATTGATAACATTAATATTGCTACATCGCTTGTTACTAAACCGGGCCAATGTTCAAAATATTTGGGGAATGCTATAACAACAAACATTTTACATTTGAACATTCGAAGTCTTAATTGTAACTATGACGAGCTTAATGTTTTACTAATGAGCATGGATTTGAGGTACGATATAATTTTGTTATCAGAGTGCTGGTTAAGTAAAATAGTGAACTTACCCGTACTTGATGGTTATAATTCGTATAAATCAAAATATTCAAATCAAAACGATGGCGTAGTGGTTTATGTATCCTCAAAATTGGATTCATGTACATGTACAGAACCTCCTTTTGTAGATGGCAACTGTCTAGTACTCAAACAGCAAAATACCGCTATTATTGCCGTGTATCGTTCACCCTCGTACAAACACATTGACGGTTTTTTGAATAGCCTAAACAATGTATTAATATCCTTAAGTTCATTCCATACGATTGTATTAATGGGAGATATTAACATTAACATAAGCCCTAACAGCAAAGACTCGCGTACCGATGAATACCTTAGTCTGGCAGCCACCCATGGCCTCCTACCGGCACATGAGCTACCTACTCGGGGTGAGAACTGTCTCGATCATGTTATGCTCAAAACGAATAACATTTCAACGGTCTTTGTTTTAGATACTTGTATAACTGATCATTCTCCTACCTTGCTCTGTATCGATGTAAGGCTGAACCAGATTAAGACTAGAAATATTGGTAAAAGACTCGACATTCAATCTGCAATATGTGAGGTTAAAAATACGGATTTCACATCGATTCTCTCATCGAACGATGCCAACACAGCAGCTGAAAACTTTGTCACCGTGTTATCAAATATAGTTCGAACAAATACTAAAGATATTAAAATTTCACATAAAAATATAACCCTCAAACCGTGGATAACGCCAGGCCTATTAAAATGTATCAGAAATCGCGACAAAATGCACGTAGAATCTAAAAATGATAAATTAAATATGATCAAACGAATCACCTATACCCGGTATCGTAATTTTTGTAACGAACTTTTAAAAAAACTAAAACGAGCGTATGAGCGGAACGAATTTGAGAAAGCTAAGGGCGACCCTAAGGCTACATGGAATGTGATTAAGAATGTTGCGCAACTTAATCAACAAAAATCTGCACAGGACGAACTCCTGAAGATTTCAGAAGATCCAACCTCGTCTATAAATCAGGTTAATGACTATTTTGTCAATATAGGGAAAAATCTAGCTGTCTCTATCATAGGAAGACAGATACAGAACAACGGAAGCTCGCCACACAACTGCCTTCAACAGAAAAACAATACCCAGCATAAAACATTTAATGGTACCTCAATGGCTCTTTTAGATGTCGATGAGGGAGAGGTTGAGACAATCATCATGGGACTTCGCAACGACTGTGCTGTAGGGTGGGACGGAATCTCAGCCAATTTTTTAAAGGAAATACGCACGTTCATTTTACCTTCTCTTACCCATGTCATTAACCTGTGCTTTTTGAATGGTACATTTCCTAGGGTATTCAAGAGAGCTCTCGTGCATCCTATCTTCAAGAGTGGGGACGGAGGCAGTGTCACGAACTACAGACCAATCTCGGTGTTGACCACTATCTCTAAAGTTATAGAGAAAGCACTTAACACTCGACTGGTTAACTTCCTAAACACGAACAAGGTTTTAGCACAAAACCAATTTGGATTTAGGCGTGGCTGTTCAACTGAAGATGCAATTATTGATCTAACAGAGCATATCAGTAGAACATTAGATCATGGCAACAAATGCGTTGGGTTATTCCTTGACTTGTCCAAGGCATTCGACACTGTCTCCGTTCCCATCCTTGTCGATAGACTGGAATCCATAGGCATAAGAGGTATTGTCCTGGACATTTTTCGTAATTATCTGGCGGATCGAAGTCAGTCCGTTAAGATTGGTTCCCTTGTTAGCAATGAGCAGTTTATCAGCTACGGTGTGCCTCAGGGCAGCGTGCTGGGTCCAACATTATTTTTGATCTATATTAACAACTTATGCACACTGGCCCTGCCCCATACTAAGATCTTGTCGTATGCTGATGACACAGCACTGCTCGTTGATGGGTCGACTTGGGAGCAGGCTAAGGGTTATGCAGAAGATGCCTTTAGAATTGTTATGAATTGGCTATCTGACAACCTCTTAACACTTAACCTTGAAAAAACATCGTTCGTGACTTTCTCCCTTTCGCAGAAAAGCCAACCTAGACTGGAGGCATACACAATGCAGGCACATACCTGCGACTCTGCTAACGCCCATTGCGACTGTCTCCATATTAAAAGGGTCTCTAATGTCAAATACCTTGGTGTCCATGTCGATTGTTTACTTAGTTGGAAAAAGCACATTGATGAACTCGTCCCCCGTATCCGCAGACTCATTTTTGTGTTCAAGAAACTCAGATCAGTGGCAGATCTTAAAACGCTAAAACTAGTTTACTTTGCGTTAGCCCAATCTTTGCTTGGCTACTGTATCTCTGTCTGGGGTGGCACCTATGCAGTTAGTATGTTGCGTCTTGAGAGAGCACAAAGAGCGGTCCTTAAAGTCATGTCCAGGAAACCCTTCAGGTACCCTACAACACTACTCTATAAAAAGAGAAGAGTGTGAAGTTCTAACGGTTAGACAACTTTTTGTGCTCCAAATAACATTACGTAGACATGCTACTATATCACAGACCCTTAGACTGCGACAAGGGAAGCGCAATAGAAACAGATTGTGTAGCACAGAGCGGCACAGAACTGCTCTTGCTCAGCGGCACTATTGGATATTGGGTTCACGGGTTTACGATAAAGTCAATGCTGCTCTAAATATTTGCGTACTCACCCGACAGCATTGCAAGACCGCTGTAAGTGCGTGGCTAAAAGGTCTCACTTATGAAGAGTCTGAGAGACTTTTACACTTAGTTAGATAAAATTCAAGATTTTACAGTTTAGTCGCAGGACATACGCACACACATTCACACACATATACACACACACACACACACACACACACACAAACATACGTGAACATTTGATTAGCTTTTATTGTTATTTTGTTTTTTACATATTTTTTTTTTGTATACCTCGATACGTTTAAAACAGATTTTGATAGTTTTTTAGATTATATTGTATCTTTCTTTTATTTTATTTTTTATATGCTGGTCCGGAGGAAGGTGATGGCATTCGTGATACAGGGAAATCCTAGTACGAATGTCAAAGCACTCCTTTGCAACCAAAGTACATTTTTTTCACTAGATTTGTATTGAAGGAGATTTACTGTACCAACTTTTTTAGTAATAAAGATTTTTTTTTTTTTTTTTTTTTTTTTTTAGTTCGCAGTAACTGCCCCGCCGTTCATTCGTCCCGCTCGCATGCATTTATGCTTACCTAGCGTTCTGCCTTCCACGTTTACATTGTGTCCCTACATTAGTAAACACACCCACGAAACAGAAGACATGCCTAGTGCGGGGCAACGTTTAAAAACCTACCCTATCTGTAAAATCCCAGTCGAAAATGAACCTTTTTATTTCGATGATAGTGTTGAAAATCGAAAGCATTTTGAAGATTGGGGTAGATTGATGTTACCTGCTGAGCTGATTAATCAGTAAATTATATACCTGCCTACTAACCAACAGACATAATCACATTAACCTACTTTATTCAACTTATCAATAAAATATCTGTAAACAACATATTCCTCATCAATCCATCGAGGATAATTATTTCTGAAAATCCTGTAATTATCGGTAACTTAATTAAATAAAATTGTAACACGGTTGTAAATGTGGATTAAAGGATTAAAAATGAGGTAAACACGTTTTTTAAGGGGATTTTTTAAAACAAAGGAGTAAACTAATGTAAGTGTGCCTTTGTGTGTTAACTAAATTTTGTGCACCTTTGTGCACAAAATTTAGTTTTTAAGTTATTTTTGTAAATTGGTACACAATAAAGAATATATATATGTCGCATCGAGGGTGGCCGAGGTGCGAAGTATTGGGCGTTCCTCACGATCCGACATAATTTTTGATGAACGTGGGCACTGTGTGGGTACTCGAACGAAATACGGTTATAACTTTCACTGATTTTATTTAAAATAACGGTTTAGTATTAAAACAGAAACAGACACGTGCGTTGGTACCGAGCGTCTGCCAAGACTGTCCGAACTAGACTGAGCTAACGCTCGCTCTCTGTCCGTCCTCGCTGCATCCCCTCTACCGACGATCGTGTCCAAGCGGTGGGGCGCGCTTGCGTTTCTGATCACGTGATGTTTAGTTGCGAATTGAATGGGTAGATGGCGTTGTACGTTGTACAGTAGCGACATCAATCCACGACACGGCCATCCCTGACTAGCACCCGTCCTCGGGTGTAGTACCTGTGGACAATACACTCAGAGAGTACAATAGCTCGGCTATCCTGCCAATAGAAACCAAGTGACTCATTTTCACTGCAGTCTATTTCCACTAAATCTACGTACACACAATAACCAACTGTCATGATTTACAATGCCCTGTCATTAGGGTTTCTACACAGTGCTTCCTGCACAACAAGTAATTGGAAGAATCCGATCAACAAGGTAATCAACGGAAAACTATTTCCACAAATCTGAAACTAATTTCATAGGCAATGCATACTCAACTCATCAAACTTTCGTCACAATCTGTGCACCAACACAGATCAGAATCGCACCAACGATTCTTTGCATACTCACTGCCACATGTGCTACAACACATGAGGCACTCTGTGCAGCAACACAGACCAGAATCGCACCAACGATTCTTTGCATACTCACTGCCACATGTGCTACAACACATGAGGCACTCTGTGCAGCAACACAGACCAGAATCGCACCAACGATTCTTTGCATACTCACTGCCACATGTGCTACAACACATGAGGCACTCTGTGCACCAACACAGACCAGAATCGCACCAACGATTCTCAAAACATCTTGCGCAAAATGTGCTACAACACATAAAGCGCTCTGTGCACCAACACAGACAGAAATCGCACCAACGACTTCTCATAGACCCATCGCCACATGTTACTCATGAGGTGCGGTCAAGAGTTCCGAGTATGAGTACACACGCCATTCTTAATCGGTTGTGGTTTCACTACCACTGTCATCAACTATGACATCTAACTCTCGAGGCACTTGGTGATCGGGGATCTTTCTCACACGGTCATGGGGGTACTTGTACGTTCGCTTAGAGTCAAGTGCCTTAAGTAGGTACTATCCCGTCTAGTACGTCAATAATCTTAAATGGGCCTTTGAATTTGGGATCTAATTTAGTCTGATTCCTTTCCTCATTTTCAATCAAAACATAATCATTAACGGCTAACTTAGACACTCTGGCCTTATTTTGGTCAAAACGATTCTTATCATACTTTGATACTTTCTCAATGTTCTGTGTCGCGTGCTCTCTAGTCTCGTCTAAATTAATGTCAACCTCATCATCATCAGCGGTCACTAAACTAAGCGGACGTGCTACCCTTCCAATCATTAACTCGAGGGGGCTGGATTTAGTCACCCTATTAATAGTGGAGTTCATGGCCAGCTGAACTTCTCCTAATGCATCCTGCCAAGAGTGATCACGACTAGTCTCTACAGCTGTCAACATGCTCTTGAGGGTACTTTGCACACTACCGTGACCGATTCCCGTTAAATCTACTATATTGTTTACGCGTTTGCCACTAAACTTTGACGCAACATTATCTTTCACTAGAGAGCATTCGGCACCAAAATCTTAATAAAATGGAAATGACTCACCAGAGTTCAGCAACACACCACTAGGATTGCTGACTTAGCAAACTTCAACGCGTCGCTCGCCGCTTACTGCTGGTGCAGGCGCTGCCACTGAACTGCTCGAACCACGTGTGCCGTTGCCGCCGCCATTGCTCCGTGGACATTTAGAAGCAAAATGTCCGGTGTTGCCGCATCGAAAACAGATGACATCTGGACGCTGCTTTGATCCCGTAGAAGTTGATGCAGACGTTGCAGAATTAGCCACCTTACCCTTCACTTCACTCCTTGGTCGACAGTCGACCGCTCTGTGACCTGGTTTGCCGCAGTTGTGACACTTCAAAGTTGACGGCTGAAACTTCGATCGCTTGGCATCTGAAATGAAAGAAAATTCTCGAACAGTAACCATTCTACTCGTTCGGCCATTCCTGACCCAAATGGAAAAGGTATTCTCATCAAAATAATTACAGGGTCTATAAACGTCACAAAAAACTCTTTCTCTCAAAGCTGACATGACCTTGTGGCATCCTTCTTATGCGATCACGAGCATACTCTTGTATGTTCTGTTGCCAGTTAAAGATTTTAAAACAGAGCGATCACCTTCGAGCAATTCGATAACCTTAAAAGGACCTTTGTATTTTGGATAGAGTTTAACTTGATTTCGTTCCTTATTTGATAAGAACTAAATCACCAACATCAAACTACTAGTTTAGCTTTATCATAAAGGAAATACTCCTCAAAGTAGGTTTGTTCAACACGTCACTTTGTTTTTCTTATAACGTTACAGATTATAAAAAAAAAAATTAACACTGACTGAAAATCCTAGAGCAATCAAGTACCTTTGCAATTGTACCATTACAATGCAAGAAACTAATCACCAAAAAGCAGGAATCAAATTCGTGGCCTATGGCTAACACTAGCACCACCAACAAACCTCTGTTTGTTTCACACCGTTCACCATGAACGCACAATACACGACCTCCGTAAGTGACATCCGCACACCGCGAGTCTATGGACACCGGGATGTCAATAAGATACGGACTACGACTACGAAATGGCTACTGGTACGGTCTGACCAGCCGACTAAGATTCCACACTCATTCAACTTAAAACACCTCTACTTCAAAATGGTACTTGATACTTCAGGCACGAAATTAAGAAAGTATTATGACTCTACCAAACAAATCCACAGCGCTTAACCGGCGATTCAACAGCTAACGCTTAACCAGCGAAATCACATCATAACACGCTTAAACAGCGAAAGCACCAGAATCGTAATGAAATGAAAATTGCTCACCGGATATGGTCCCAGTCTACGCGTTCAGGAGGCACAGGTCAACCCTCTTTTCCCCGGAATCGGCGCTGCTCCTCTCATTGCGCCGTGGCAGTGAAAGCAGGTGATCCTGGATGCATGAGGCTTCGCTGTTGTCGATGAACCCCTCTCGTTGCCATTGCTGTGGTTGTGGTGCTTCGGCGTTCATATTTTGCCAGCGTGATGCGAGTGTAGAAAGCCACCGGGCAGCGTAAGCAGCATAGCATTCACCTTCCCTAAGCTTGCTACTCATCAGTTTGAAAAGCGTAGCGGACGACACTTGCGCCAGCCAACGTGAAGCACTTCCTTTCAGTGCCTTGCTTAAGGTGATGATAAGTGCACTTCCCTGAGGCGGAACTTCCGATAAGCACAGATCCGCTGTTGTGCACCAAGCACGTGCATCTACATCCGGCTTATCCGGGTCAAATTCAGGCAAAGAAATATGCTTGGTACCTGCTGGACCCCTGACGGCTTCTATGAGGGACATCATGTTCTGATTTTGGGCTGCCAACAGCGTACGAAGCAAATTCTCGTCACAGCGTGACGTCATTGCTCCATTCTCCATATTTTCTTCGTCTCGAGGGTATCCCACTGCTGATGTCGCATCGAGGGTGGCCGAGGTGCGAAGTATTGGGCGTTCCTCACGATCCGACATAATTTTTGATGAACGTGGGCACTGTGTGGGTACTCGAACGAAATACGGTTATAACTTTCACTGATTTTATTTAAAATAACGGTTTAGTATTAAAACAGAAACAGACACGTGCGTTGGTACCGAGCGTCTGCCAAGACTGTCCGAACTAGACTGAGCTAACGCTCGCTCTCTGTCCGTCCTCGCTGCATCCCCTCTACCGACGATCGTGTCCAAGCGGTGGGGCGCGCTTGCGTTTCTGATCACGTGATGTTTAGTTGCGAATTGAATGGGTAGATGGCGTTGTACGTTGTACAGTAGCGACATCAATCCACGACATATAAGTGAACGGCGCTCTTGTTCGAAAAAAAAATTCTGTACCTACAACCCCTCTAGAGGGCCAAAGCCTGCCGGGGTTGCGGGACTTATCTCATTACCGTTACCCCGGAACATAAAGGGCTATTGAAGGACACCGTGGATTTTAGTCAGTACAAGTCTGACAGTCCCTCCCGCCCTGCCCTGGGTGGGAGGACCCATTTGATGATTTTACCACGCAAAAAAAAATCATCGTTTACAAAGTCTTTTTGGGCTAGAATGTACGTTTTTATTTTATTTTTCTTTGTTACAGTTGGCACAACTGCTTCCCATGGAGGAGAATTTCCTCCTACTCTTCAGGTTCGACAACCCTTTGGAGTCCAGTGTAGAGTTTATGAAGGTAAGAAACAAGTGTCAAACATCTAATGTCAGTGAAGGAAAGTGATGGACGTCTAGTTCAGTTTCTTTTTGACACTTTTTTTTTTTTTTTTTTTTTTTTACGTGGCAAAATCATCAAATGAGTCCTACAACCCCGGGCAGGGCGGGAGGGACTGTCAGACTTCTACTGACTAAAATCCACGGTGTCCTTCATAGCCTGTTACGTTCCGGGGTTACGGTAAGGGAATAATCCCGCGACCCCGGCAGGCTTTGGCCCTCTGAGAGGGGGGCCCCGTCATTATGCTGACGCTCTTTGAGGCGCGCGTGGGACACAACGCGCCGTCGACCCGGGCATGGTCCTTGGTCGGGCAGCGAGTTGCCCTTTACTCGCTGCCCGCATGCCCGCGCCTACGGTGGCCGGAGATCGTCTCGCGACGTCCGTCGCCGTGGGCGTCCTACACCGCGGTTGGGGCGGAGGGAGGACTCTGTCCTCTCTCGCTCGCGGCGCGCCTCCTCCTTAGCGAGCATTACTGCTTCGCAGAAGGAGGCGACCGCTTCCCACTCCGTCTCGCCCCGCAGCATGGCCGAAACCAATGCCGGGCGCGAGAGGTCTCCGCCTATCGCAGCCGTGAGGACACGTCGGTGCGCCGCCCAAGCTGGGCAGTCCTGCACCGTATGCTCCACCGTGTCCTCCGGGCGATCTTCGCAGTGATGACACCCAGACGTTTCCTCCTTCCGCATTAGACACAGGTACCTCCCGAAGCACCCGTGCCCGGTGAGGACCTGCGTCAGGCGGAAGGTAAGGACGCCATGACTTCTCTCCAACCACTCCTCAAAGAGGGGTCTTACCGCCGCAATTGCGGCGTGCCCGTCACTGGAGTAAAAATGTGGACAGCACGGCTGTCGTAGTGGCCCAGTGATTGACTGCTGCGCTACTTGTCACGGGTTCGATTCCCACAAGGAACGAAATATTTATATTATTATGATGTACAGACGCCAGCAGGTCAATCTACCCGAATCTGTCAGATTTTACCAATCAAACATTAACCTTCTACTTTTCTGATAAGGTTGAAATTCTATTAAAGAAATCTGACAGATTGTGGTAGCTTGATGTGCTGGCGTCTGTACTTACAAGCAGTTGTTCCGGAACTGAATGTTTGTGTATTTGAATTCAAATGTTTATCACCCGATAACACAGGAGAAATTCCTAAGAGTGGCAACGTTTTTTTTTTGAAAAAAAAACTAAGTATTAAAATTTCAAAAAAGTATTTTCGACATGATAGTCCTCAGTTATTAAATACATTAAAAAAATGGAAATAGAATGACTATTAGCAAAATGTTATTACCATCATATCTGTATATACCTACATTATAGGCAAATAAATAAATGATTGATTGATTGATTGAATGATTTGAAGTTCTTTACGGATCACCTAATTGCTCACTTGAGCGATCGACTGCTGTACAACGGGTACGGTTAGCCGATGCAATATCTGAGCAATACTAAAAGAAAAATGGCGAATGCTGAGTAGCTTATGCTGAGACAGCTGTCAAAATGCTTCACTCTCGTCTGAACTCAGCATGTTTTCAGAAGGTTTCAACCGATAGTTTAGTCAGCATAGGCTGAATGCTCTGCGTTCAGCATTTTCGATTTCTGTCCAGAGCCTGTAGCCAAACGGCAAGCGACAATCGTTAACATTCAGCAGTCGCTAATACATTTTCAACTTTATACCCCATCGCATAAAGTTGAAAATCTAGTAGACTGCTGAGCGATAGCGAACGAAACAAACGAAAACGATCTGTAATCTTTGAAAGATTTTCAACTTTATGCAATGGGTAACAAAGTTGAAAATGTATTAGCGACTGCTGAACGTTAGCGAATGTCGCTTGCCATTTGGCTATAGGGCTAGATTTTGTATCGGCTAACCGTACCCAACGTGTCGCGGGTTCAATCCCCGCACGGAACGAATATTTGTATGATCTGTAAGTATTTGTTCTGGGTTACACCCAGAGGTATTTGTGTATGTGAGTTTCTATGTTCGTAAACGCGCCCACGGTACCGGAGAAATTCCTAGGGCAACGTTTCTTAAAAAAAAAAGTGTATGTTTTGCATGTTTCAGATATGGCGAGAATACGACACTGACGGCAGCGGATATATAGAGGCCGATGAACTAAAGGTAAATCACATTTTAAACCGGACGACTAATTATTATTACGCACCTGTCTAAAGGCCTCGCACCTTTGAAACGCCACCGCCACCACCGCAGCGTTCCGCTACCCACTGACTTCGAGTCCAAGGCCTTAGGGCTCATGAACACGACGCCGCCGCCGCGCCGCCGCCGCTCCGCCACCGCGCATCTAGGCTGTGTACACAGTCGCTACCGCGCCGCCACCGCTCCGCTGCCGCGCCGCCGCCGTTCCGCCGCCGTTCCGCTTTCGCGCCGCCGCCGCGCTGGCACCGCGATGCCAATTGGCTAGTGTTTGATTTATCTGAAAAAGGAGGTTTCTCATTTCGGCCGTAATGTTTTTTTTGTTTGTTCGCGGATAACTTCTTTGTTTATGAACCGGTTTTGATGATTCTTTTTTTTTTCTCCAGCTCCACTCGATTTCTCTGGTCTTCCATCATCAAACCCTAATTTCCATATCATGGGACCACCTTTGAAATATCTTCTTTCCAACAACAAAAAGCCGTGGGGCGCCGGCTTAGAATTGCGCTCCCCCAAATCATCCCGTGGGTGTCGTAAGAGGCGACTAAGGGACAAACCGGAGGTCGGGCAGCAGCGTCCTCCGTGTACTGCACATCCTTACTGCGATCGCCAACCCGCCTGCCAAGCGTGGCGATTAAGGCAAATTACCCCCTATAATGATGGAAACCACAGAAACCAGGCCCCCAGTCCCCGGCAGCTCCGCTATCCCTGGCGCGGGTAGCGGTCAAGGTAACGGCGGAGCAGGGGGTGCTAAGAATCTCCGGAAGAGATCCGGCTACCCACCCCCACGACGACTGGCCCTGGTAACACACAACATACGCACATTGAAGACTGACGAAAAGATCTGCGAGCTGGAAGAGGAGCTGAGCAAGTTACACTGGGACATTATGGGGTTATGCGAAGTCCGTAGAGAGGGGGAGGACACCGTAACCCTGAAGTCTGGTAACTTGCTATACTACCGGGAGGGCGACCAACAGTCCCAAGGTGGTGTCGGGTTTCTCGTTCACAAGTCCCTCGTAAACAATATAATAACCATCGACAGTGTGTCGAGCAGGGTGGTATACCTAATACTCAGAATATCCAAAAGATATTCGCTGAAGGTCATTCAGGTATACGCACCGACCTCGTCACACTCCGATGATGAAGTGGAGACTATGTATGAGGACGTAAGTAGGGCCATACATAGCTCCAAAACCCACTTCACTGTTGTTATGGGGGACTTTAACGCAAAGTTGGGCAAGAAAAGCGGTGATGAGTTGAGAGTGGGGCAATTTGGATATGGGCAACGGAACCCTAGGGGACAGAGGCGGGCCGACTTTCTGGAGAAAGAGGAACTCTTCATGATGAACTCTTTCTTCCAGAAGCCGCCTCACAGGAAATGGACCTGGCTGAGTCCCGATGGTTTCACGAGAAACGAGATAGACTTCTTCATGACCGACAAGAAACGGATATTCAGTGATGTCTCTGTGATCAACAGGGTAAAAACCAGTAGCGATCACCGAATTGTAAGAGGCTCGCTGAATATCAATGTTAAACTTGAAAGGTCCAGCCTGATGAAGTCTACGCTCCGACCTACTCGGCCCCATATTCAAAACCCCGAAAGCTTTCAACTCGAGCTCTCTAATCGCTTTGCTTGCCTTGAGAACTTAGTGTCAGTGAACGAGATCAACGACGGGCTAGTGGAGACTGTCCGCACGGTAGGGTCTAACTTTTTTAGACCCTGCCGTAAAGATAGACCTCAGAAATTGACCGAGCAAACCTTAAACCTCATGGCTGAACGACGTTTGCTACAGTTGCAGTCTTCCGATGACGCGAAGTCATATAGGCAGCTCAATAGACGTATATCTAAGTCCTTGCGACACGATCTGCGTCTCTTTAATACGAATCGTGTTAAAGAGACCATACAGCGAAACCAAGGCTCTAAAGTGTTCGCAAAGGACAAGTCTATTGGGCAAAGCCAGATGACAAAGCTGAAACGGGAGGATGGCAGCATAGCGTCGACCAAAGCAGAGGTTTTAGGCGAGATCGAGAGGTTCTATGGACAGTTATACACTTCGGTCGCAAAGCCCGTTGACAGCTTGGTAGGAGATCCAAGAGCCAAGCTGTCCCGACATTATACCGAAGATATCCCGGACATCAGTCTGTACGAGATTAGGATGGCCCTGAAGCAGCTTAAGAACAACAAGGCGCCGGGCGAGGACGGAATCACTTCAGAGCTTCTGAGAGCGGGTGGAACACCGGTACTTAAAGTCCTCCACAAACTCTTTAATTCCGTCCTCTCCGAGGGCAAAACGCCTGAAACATGGTTACATGGAGTAGAGGTGATGTGGTGCTGTTCTTCAAAAAAGGTGATAACAGCCTATTGAAGAACTACAGACCCATCACGCTTCTAAGTCATGTTTACAAGCTGTTTTCAAGGGTTATCACGAACCGTCTCGAACACAGACTTGATGACTTCCAGCCTCCCGAACAAGCCGGTTTCCGAAGAGGCTATAGTACCATAGACCACATCCATACGCTGCGGCAAGTTATACAGAAGACCGAAGAGTATAACTTGCCATTATGCTTAGCGTTTGTGGACTATGAGAAAGCCTTCGATTCGGTGGAAACATGGGCGGTACTTGAGTCACTCCAGCGATGCCGTATTGACTATCGGTACATCGAGGTGTTGAAGTGCTTGTATAATAACGCCACCATGTCAGTCCGAGTACAGGAGCAGAGCACGAAGGCGATTCCATTGAGAAGAGGCGTAAGACAGGGGGACGTTATCTCCCCGAAACTGTTTATTGCCGCAATGGAAGACGCCTTCAAGCTCCTGGAATGGCAAGGACTTGGCATCAACATCAACGGCGAATACATCACTCACCTTCGGTTTGCCGACGACATCGTAGTCATGGCAAAGTCGATGGAGGAACTCAGCATAATGCTCGATGGCCTCGACCGAGTTTCACAACGGGTGGGCTTGAAAATGAACATGGACAAGACGAAAATTATGTCAAATGCCAATGTTGTGCCCACCCCAGTCTCTGTTGGAAACTCGGTACTCGAAGTTGTTGACTCATATATCTACTTAGGACAAGTAGTCCAGTTAGGTAGGTCCAACTTCGAGAAAGAGGTCAACCGCCGAATCCAACTCGGTTGGGCAGCGTTCGGGAAACTACGCAATGTCTTTTCGTCCGACATACCTGAGTGCCTCAAGACGAAAGTCTTCAACCAATGTGTGTTACCAGTGATGAGTTACGGCACCGAAACGTGGTCTTTCACTATCGGCCTCATCTCAAAGCTCAAAGTCGCTCAACGAGTTATGGAGAGGGCTATGCTAGGTGTTTCTCTACGTGATCGAATCCGAAATGAGGAGATCCGTAGACGAACTAAAGTCACCGATATAGCCCACCGGATTAGTAAGCTGAAGTGGCAATGGGCAGGCCATATTGCTCGCAGAGCAGATGGCCGATGGGGTCGAAAAGTACTAGAGTGGAGACCACGGACTAGCAAGCGCAGCGTAGGACGTCCACCAGCAAGGTGGACAGACGACCTTATAAAGGTCGCCGGAAGACGCTGGATGCAGGCCGCTTCCAACCGGTATCTGTGGAGATCTAAAGGGGAGGCCTATGTTCAGCAGTGGACGTTCTATGGCTGAGATGATGATGATGATGAACAACAAAAAAATCATCAAAACCGGTTCATAAACGAAGAAGTTATCCGTGAATAAACAACCAAAAAAACATATATATGGCCGCAATGAGAAACCTCCTTTGTTAGATAAATAAAACACTAGCGAATGACATCGCGGTGGCGGCGCGGAGGCGGCGCGGCGGCGGAGCGGTTGCGGCGCGGTAGCGACCGTATCCACAGCGTAGAGGCGCGGCGGCGGCGTCGTGTACATGAGCACTTATGCTTTTATTGTTTCTAACTAGAAAAAACAAAAGAAGTTTATTAACAGACTGCATACCGAGTATCGGTAATAGGAAAGCGAAAGAACCAACTGTAGTGCACGACGTGTATTTGACACGAAATGGGCCTCTATTGGTACTCTTTCATATTCTATGATTCTGGCAGTGAATAAAGCCAGCAACCAACTCGGTTTTATTAACACTTCAGTTAATACTCACAATCATTATTATGATGATAATCCACCTCCTAAAAAAGGGGTACCGTTAGGTGCAAATATGGGCGCATTTTGAGATGAGATTGTACTAAAATTTTAAAAGTCATAAAATGTTCTTTTTACAGAATTTTCTCCGAGATCTTTTAAAGGAAGCAAAGAAAATCAACGACGTGTCTGAAGACAAGCTCATCGAATACACCGATACAATGGTATCTTACGAGTATACAAACCGAATGAATCAATTTATTTTACAATTTTTCTGCATAACGGGCACTGTGGGTGGACCACCTAAATGAATACTTTAATAGGGCCAAATCGTTGAATTCTAGCTAACCATACACGTACCCCAAGTAACACAAACAGCATTATAACAAACGAATATTAAACTTATGTAGAGCTTAAGCTCCTTATAGACTCGTATATAAGTTCACCGAGCGTCTTGACGCTTTATATTGGCATTTTTAAATTATTATAATGCTTTACACTGTATAACGGTTGCATAATGGCATATCAGAATCCTGTTATAAAACCTGAAGTCTTAGTGCAGCAAGCTACAACGAAGCTGTACAGCTTTCAGCTGTTGTTAGTGCTTTTAGATGTACAATAGCATTTTAAGAAGTAAATTAATGCCTAATGCTGTTTAAAAGCATTAACGTGAACCATTATAATGCCGATCAAATCTGCTATACAGCTTTTGGCTGTTTTTAGTGCCTTAGGGTCTACAATGGCATTTCGTGAAGTAAATAAAGGCCTTATGCTTTTTTATAGCATCAATGTGAACCATTATAATGCTAGTTAAATCAGTTATACAGCTTTTGGGTATTTAAAGTGCCTTAGGGTCTATATTGGCATTTTTAAATGCTAAGTAAAAGCCTAGGGCCAATGAAAGGTGTCAACCTGAATCAATGTAATGCCTGCATTTTTAAAGATCAACTGAGTTCTTTTGTATGGCTAGCAGCTGTCACGTGAGTTATTGTAACGCGTAAAGCTGTTTAAACATTCATATTACGGCTGCTATAAACCGACACCATTTTGGAAATATTTTCTAACCTAAAAATATTATCATTCGGACCTATTTATAAAAGAAATAACCCTTTATAATATTATTACAACTTAAATTAATACTGCCCAAACTATACTATTATGTTAATTATTCAAAATTTGTTCTATATTCGAAATACATTATTGTTTTGGTTATTTCACACATATCTTAAAACAACATTTTTTATCTAAATCACAAAATATCGAAGGCGCGTGAAAAATATCCATAAAACTTATATAGATATTAACAGTAAACCTCACTGCGCAGTAAAATTTGAAGGCAGAAAGTAACTTCAGAGTCTAAAACTTATATAAATTTTGATTTAATGTAAACAAATATGGTGTCATCAGTTACTCTAGCTTGCAGGCCCGAAGCCACCTAACATGCCGATTCCTATCGGCTTGTCTTTCGAGATAAAGCAAATACTAGTATCTATTATTTTCATTATTCATAAACAAATTAAGAAAAGAACAATAAAAAAAAAATAAATAAACGCCTACAAATTTTTTCCGCGCAATTTCAACTCACGCCAAACAGACAAAGTGTGTAAGCCGCAAGGCGAATCCGGAATTCAGTTCATAAAATTCAAAGTTTCTCTTGTAGCGATCGTGAGCTTGAGGCCACATAACATCGCTAGTTTAAGGACGCTCGGAAGCCGAATATTACCGGCTTATGATAAGGATAGAAATATGAAATGCGTACGCCAGAACGAGATGGAATGATACTGGACTTCGTAATTCGTTTAGATTGTATTATTTGGATGACAGATTCACATTAGTTTTGGTTCGCGCTTATTTTTTTTGTATTTATTGTTTTCACCTGTCCATTTGCATTTGATTTGGTATTATTGTTGAAATTTATAAGTTTTGCGTAGTTAGCGCATTAATAACAAAGTTAGTTCAGTTCAATGGTATTGTTATTTGGTAAATGTTCAGTGTTCACCGTAATATTAGTTTCGAAGTTTTAACTAGATGGCGTTGTGCAATTACGTCACGATCCTGAATCGCGGTGTTAAGGTCTGTAGGCGATTAGTATAGGGTTTTGTGAACATCATTTTTAAGGAAGTTGTTAATAATTGATTAACCGACTACAGAAATTAAGGAGGTTACTCAATTCATTCGACCTTGGCATATAATACAACGTTTATTTTGTTTATTCTTTGTTCGCGGCATAACTTCATCGTTTATGAACCGATTTTGATGATTCTTTTTTTGTTGGAAAGAAGATGTTTTAATGGTGGAAACTTGATAAGGAAATCAGGTTTTGATGATAGAAGACCAGAGAAATCGAGTGAAATTTTCAAAAATCGTAGGGGCGGCTAGCATGTTTGTAAGTTTTTTCATTAAGTTTTGGTCCGGGTTCCCTTTCAAGGATATTTACCCTACGCCACTGCTAGCTTGTCCATGTTCGTCCATAATAAAAAGGCAAAGTAGTTAAGTTCAACGATAATTGTATTATAAAATTTATACCATGGCATTAGAGATGTTTTTGCAATGATGTGGGGTTTACTAACTGTGAACACTTAAATGGCTACAATCATACTTTTACTTCACTTTTATGCTCCTCTAATGCATCTGTAATGCTATTAACATCTTCACTATCAAAAATAATGACAGTATAATGCTTTTACAATGCGATTGGCATCTTCAGTGACCGTAATAATGCTTTTAAAATGCGATTGGCATCTTCCTTGACCGTAATAATGCTTCTATAATGCGATTGGCAACTCCTTGACCACAATAATGCTTTTATAATGCTTATATAATGCAATTAAACAACTATGTGAACCCATTTAGGATCTAAAGCCGTATAATTTGTGCCCAAATAAGAGTTAGATCAGCCGTACAAACGTTTGTAGGGCTAATATAGGGCTACCTTCAAAATGCTTAAACGCTACAGAAATGCTGTAAGACTGCCGTTATAATGCTTTGATGTGTTACTTGGGACGGATTTAGGGTACGCTCAGACCGAGACTTGACGCTGCGTGCACATTTCAATAGAGCTACTCAAATCTAATGGGCCTACCACACGCTCAAGCTTCACCACAGTTTTACCTGCGCGATTGGGCGTTCAGTATTGCCGACACAGATATATATACAGCTTGACATAAAAATGTAGAAAACCGGAAGTCGCCACTGTCTTCGCGCTACCAGCACTTTGAATGATTTTATTTTATTTTTTTTCACTTATTACGTTAGTTTTATGGCACAATAATAAATCTAACAAACCTGCGGTCTTTGTTTACATCAAATATCAAAGATTTTAAAACGCTGTCAGAAATAAAAATTTTAGTTCCGTTTCAATCCGTTCTGGCCAAGCTGTACCTAGATAACGCAAGAGCAGCTACTTCGCGTGCCAAAAATCCGTGCTAATTTACGACCAAAAATCGTAAGTGGCCATTTTCGCGCTCGTCTAAATCGGTCCATCGTTAGTTGGACGTCAGTTTTAATATTAAAATGGTTAATTGTGCTGTGGGACGACGGGGGCGCCGTAAGTGGGGGCGTATTTCAATCGATTCGGTTTTCCCATGACTAAATAGTTTTTGTGACGTCATAAAAGGTAGTCAAAAATGGCTGACTTGGTTTTCATACAGATCGTGATACTTGCGTTATCTCGGTACATCTTTATCTGTGGTTGCCGACCGTGTATTGTTTTTTCTTGCGCAGGTAAAACTGTGGTAAAGCTTGTGTGTGTGGTAGGCCCATAACTCTATTTCCTACACGAAAAGGTACACATTTGCAGTATCGTTTCGGTGTGAACTGACCGTTACCCGACAGAATCTATCTGTCAGTCCGACAGTCGTGGTTGTAGGGCAAAATTGCTAATGAATGGCAAGATATGTCTGTCTATGTGCCAGCCAAGTTTGACAGATTTGTCGGGTAAATCCGTACGTGCAAGGCTAGTTGTGTTAAGTAACGAAAATGATCAATTGTTTTAAAAAAATCAGGTCAAATTATTAAGATGTGGGGGGTTGTAGACTGATAAAACTAATATTTGATTGATTCACAGCTCCAAGTATTTGACTCCAATAAGGACGGCAGATTACAATTATCAGAAATGGCTAAGTGAGTATATTATTTCATATCTCAAAATTCTCAAAGCTCTAATTGATTGGGAAACGGTCGCCTCCTTCTGCGAAGCAGTAATGCTCGTGAAGGAGGAGGCGGGCCGCGAGAGGGAGAGGACAATGTCCTCCCTCCGCCCCAACCGCAGTGGTAGACGCCCACGGTGCGGGCGTCGGACGTCGGCAGACGACCTCCGGCCACCGCAGGCGCGGGCATGCGGACAGCGAGTAAAGGGCAACTCGCTGTCCGACCATGGACCATGCCCGGGTCGACGGCGCGTTGTGTTCCAGGCGCGCCTCAAAGAGCGTCAGCATAATGACGAGGCCCCCCTTTAGAGGGCCAAAGCCTGCCGGGGTCGCGGGACTTATCTCATTACCGTGACCCCGGAACATAATAGGACTGTTGAAGGACAGTCCCTCCCGCTCTGCCCGGGGTGGGAGGACTCATTTGACGATCTTACCACGTAAAAAAAAGCTGTAATGGATGACTGATGGCGCCGTAAGTTTCTCGAATGGAAATCACGCACTAGGTGGACGGGTATAGGAATATCGGTCCCAACCAGTCTTATTGGAAATCTATAGAAGAGGCCTACGTTTAGCAGTGGAAAAATATTTTAAACGTATTTTTTTTTGTTACGCTAACCGAAAATGACGAAGATACAACACTTTTCAAATTGGCAAAACGTCTCTTGCAAGTACAGTTTCTACGTGCTTTTGACGTCATGCAGCCCCAATCCCGAATTTTGAAACGTTATATCTTTGTAAATAAGCATTGGTTTAAAGCGAAAGAAAAAATATGTGTGCATTATATTTCAAAACTCTAGCTGACGGTCAAAAAAAAACTGCAAATTATTGATGCTGTGAAATTGCCTATTACGAGGTCTTTAAAATAATCCAGTTCATCAGATAACACCAAATTGAACGAGGCGAAAGTTATTTCAAGCCCATTCCAAAAACAAACTGGTACGAGTATCTACTCTATCATTGGATATTCCGGTGGACGCCCACGGCGACGGACGTCGCAAGACGATCTCCGGCCACTGTACGCGCGGGCATACAGGCGGCGCGGCGGCGAGTAAAGGGCAACTCGCTGTCCGACCATGGACAATGCCCGGGTCGACGGAAAGAGCATCACCATATTGACGGGGCCCCCCTCTAGAGGGCCAAAGCCTGCCGGGGTTGCGGGACTTATCTCATTACCGTGACCCTGGAACATAAAGGGCTATTGATGGACACCGTGGATTTTAGTCAGTACGAGTCTGACAGTCCCTTCCGCCCTGTCTTGGGTGGGAGGCAACATTTGATGATTTTATGACGTAAAACAAACCCCATTCCAAAAACAAACTGGAATACTACTTATGTCATTGGATATTCCAATGATTCTGGCCCGTACGGTCTCGTCTAAAAACTTTAAAATAAATTTTAATTAACCTAAGCTTTGCCGGTCCCCGAACAGATTAAATTGGAAATCCGATATTGATCCCGAGTGTGGGTTATATCGAGGAATAAATTGGGAGTGTGTTGGTAGCTAGGTACTTTCAGAGATCCCATGTCGAATCATTATCAAGTTTTGAGTGAATTTAAATACGTTTAAAAGGCAATCAGGGTTATAGTAGCGTTAAAACCCTGCTGTATCCTTACCCAAAGGTGATCTAAAATATTTTTAGAATAATATAATATGTAAGTAATGTCGGCAGGAAGGTTAAACTCTAGTTGTAGGTAATAAGAGATATTCCACTTAGGGCACCCAATCTGCGAAAAATTTTAACAGTGTGATGACAGATAAGTTATTATCTGTGATAGGTATAAAACAAATACTTACAAACATCCTTATGACAGCCCCATTCGATTATATAAGATATCCTTTGTGTCAGGAGTTTATGCATAAAAAACCACTCGTGTAAGTACCGCATCCATTTATGGATTACCAGCTCCTTTGATTTTGGAGTTCTTTGTGAAAAAATAATGGATGCTTACCTATGAACATTTTTCTTTGTACACCTTATCGTGCTTTGTGTCAATCGCTGCTATATGTGTCAATGTCAATGCTACTATGACTAGACACTAACAGAAGTGAGAAGTGTCCTAGAAAACGTTTGGCGCAGTAGTTCAGCGATTGAATTAATGTATGCTGCACTGCCTATCGCGGGTTCGTCATACGGGAATAGCGCAGAATTAATATTTATACAATCTACAAGTAGTTGTTTAGGGCGAAAGTGTCCTAGTACCAGAATTTTAATAAAATCGATAAAATGTGACATCCAATGCGCACTGTGCTCGCGTGGTAGTTAGGTCGAGTCTCATGTCCCAGCAATAGACATTCCACTGTTGTGACAAAAATCTCGCTATAGCATTTATTTAGTAAAATAAACCAGTCATACAGTCATTCACATAATTATCACAATTTTGCAGGCTGCTGCCCGTTAAGGAGAACTTCCTCTGTCGACAAGTCTTCAAGGTGAGTGACATTTCATTTCCCGCCATTGTTCATCCAGCCGCCATATTGCCGATACCTACCTTTCAACGTAACCATAGAGCAAATAGAATGAGAGCAAGCATAAACAGGGGCATTATTTTCATAATTATTTTTATAATTAAAACCAACATAATAATTATAATAATATATTATGTTTATTTATTAATTTATTAATATACCTAACATAAGAGGTTAAATTATGTTAAATTGTATAAATTAAAAAAGAAGTATGATAACTTTTCCTGTTCATCTCAACCATGATGCTTAAAAAAAACTAACAAGTTTTTTTTTACTAGTTATCACATTTAGATTTTTAGACTAAGCTATTTAATATGCGACCACGTTGAGGGTGGACTTGTCAGTGACATCAAACTGTCAACTGTCATTTGAAAATTACGTTTAGCAAAAAAATAACTTGTGCAAATTAATCTTCAATTGTATTTATTACCGTTATTATCTTGTTAATGTAATTTTCATATTATTTTTGTTTATTTAAGCGTGAAAAGTGTCCATGTTGTCACAAAATGCCGTCATTAAAGCTTCACATCATATCGCGGTCGCATACTGAATATCGAAAAGAAATCTAATCTCAATTATAAATAATAATTTATAATTAGATCTGCATACTAATATAGTATTGCATAGTATTTGCAGCATCCTTTAGAATATTAGTAGTTAGTCACATTATCATAGTATATGCACTCATTTCCTTTCCATTTAGTTTTGCTTGTAATAATAAAAAAAAACAATTAAATTCTTAAAATAACATACCTACCTAATTGCATATTCCAGACATTTACATTTCCATGATACTCATATTCATAGACACAACTATCTGCATTATAATGTTCATCTACATGAACATAATTTACATCAAAGAATTCAAGTAAGTGACTTTTTGGCACGTGGACGTAAATTGATGAAGGGGTGTATTTTAAGAAAAACTATGTCTATGCTAAGCCACATTATAAATTACCATGTATTTTCACAAGTTTCTTTAAACATGCCACATCAAGAAAGAAGCCCCAAATGTATGGATTTTAAATAATTTTTCTTCAACTTCTACCAATCTTTACTCAAAACAACTTTGAACTCACGTGTTCTTAATAAAAAAAATAACGTAAAATAATAATAATGATTTAAATCAGCACGTTACTATGATTGGTTTGCCTGTCTGTCTGTCTATCTATCTTATCACTAACGCTTATGTCTGCACTCTGCACTCCTAGGAGGGCATAGAGGTGAGTCCTCACGATGCGTTTCCGCGTTGGCTAAGGGACTTTACCCATGGTGCGATGCGACGAGACTCGACCGATTCCAATTACAAGTGAAAATCAACCTTGCTACTAATAAATAATGAAACAATTCGATTGACTTGACCTCGTCTTGGCGATCGTGTTTTGTTTTTCATCTACCCGTTTATCAACGTGTTTTATGTCATATGTCGTAGTGGTATGGTTGATTTTCACTTGTAGTTGGAATCGGTCGTATTTCAATCGCGTCACGTCATGGGTTAAGTCCCTAACACTTTTCCACAATTCAATAAGTTAAAATTAATATGGAGAAATTCCCAATGTTCTTTATATTTTGAGGTTATGTTTTTAGCCAACGTTTAAACGCGGTGTCACTTATTTTTCTAAATAGTTACACGAAAAATAATTTGTGGATACTAAAACTGTCTGCTTGCATAAAATTATAGACGTATTAATTCTTGAGAAAAATGTTTTAGTAATTAGTGCAATGTGAAATGTTAATTTGACAAACCCTTTTTATTTCTTTTTTTAAATAGTATTTGGTAACTAAGTAGTATTTTGTTACATTTGTACTTTAAAAAAAATAACCGCTTTCGTCTATTCGTCTTTATTTTAAAATAAATAAGTAATTGACTATGGATAATTTACGAAAACTCTTGAGTTAATTTCTCCCATGTTTTGACACTAATATTGATATTATTATGTTAACAGGGCGCTACAAAACTAACAAAGGACGATATTGAAAGGGTCTTCTCTTTATACGATAGGGTAAGATGTTTTGTATTATTTTGTATGAGTATTTTTGGGACACCGTGTCCTATTTGTGGTACACTTCCAATAAAAGCGATAGTGTCCCTAAAATTGGCAAGTCATAGAAATGGGAAAAAGGGATACTTTGCGAACCTACTATATCATATCATCGCTATGCCATCGTTATTTATTAGCGATCGGACTGCGGTGCCGCGTGTCGTGGGTTCGATTCCCGCACGGAGCAGATATGTATTAATTATAAGATCTACAAATAGTTGTTCTGGGTCTGGCAGTTTGTGTATGTGAATTTATGTTTGTAGACGCCTCACGACCCAGGAGAAGTTCCTAGTAAAGGGCAACGTTTTTTTTTTTCGAAAAAGAATAGGTATTGGAATGAAAAGTTCAAAATTATTACGTAACCGTGGTCGTACGCCAACTACTCGGGTAGGATAAAAAGTAAAGTTACTTTTAACACACTTAGATAAACAAGTCCCACGTTTACACAACCCAGTGAAACTCGAAAAAGTCATCGTTTTAACAGTGAAATCACAGACAGAAGTCCTCTCAAAGAAACTAACTCAATTTAAGTTATGTAACGAGTCCATTGAAACTGTTTCAGGATAACAATGGCTCCATCGAGAACGAAGAACTTCGTGGATTTCTCAAGGATTTATTAGAATTAGTTAAAAAGGTTAGTGTTTTTGGACGAAACTTTTATTATTCGTTAGTCCCGCGACCCCGGCAGGCTTTGGCCCTCTATAGAGGGGCCCCGTCATTATGCTGACACTCTTTGAGGCGCGCGTGGGACACAACGCGCCATCGACCCGGGCATGGTCCATGGTCGGACAGCGAGTCGCCCATTACTCGCCGCCAGCATGCCCGCATATTTCAAACACATAAAAAAAACAAAGCATATTCTTAGGGGGACGGAGACGATCCTTTTTTTAATATTTTTAAGACCGTTTGTATTATTATAGTTTATTTTACCAAATTATAAAGCATCTAATTTATATTTTACAGGACTACGATGCTCAAGACCTACTAGAGTTCGAAGAAACGATCCTCCAAGGTGTCGAGTACAGCAGTGAAGGCAAGATCAGCAGAAAACAACTCACGATGATACTCCTAGCCCTCGCCAAGCACCATCAAGAAGAAGAACCAGCCACTCCATAATTGTTTCCGAACGTAACCGCCACTCCGTCCCAATATCCGAACGAATTTCTAGCGTTGCAACGTTTTGACACATTTGACGCCATCTTAGTATTCAAAATTTAAATTTAAAACGATTATTCCTTTTTTAAATTGTGTAATCTTACTTTCTTTTTTTGTAATGAGGTTGTAATTAACGTTTGGTCGTTTTAAGTGTTCTTTAAAAAAACACAGGCATAAAGCCACCAACGCACATGCTCAAATTCGTACATTTGATTATAGGCAGTATTAGTTGAACAACGCCTCACCACCATTCTACACTTATCGGGTTTCGTAAGGCTCATGCCGAAAGGTAAATTCCGTTCGGCATCTACCATTGCTAAAGTATGTTCGAATTGACTCTGCACAATTCGAGGGCAGCCAAGCAGCTGTTTACCGAATATTAGCTCATGTTGACTGCAGGGCAAAGGCCTACCTTCCCTCTTTCTACCTTCTGTGATCTAATGAGATTGTAGGCCAATACTTTGAGAATGAGTCCAGCTCATCTAGCCATCTCTTTCATATCTACCGCGTGCTTATTAACCGCTAGTTTGAGATCTTAATCTTAAAATCGAATTTTAACCCCTGGCTTCCCCAATATGAGGCAAATATAACCGGCATATAATAGGCAAATATACATATATAAGGGTTGGTTCCACTTCAACTTTTTACCGAATATATTATTCAATTTTACAGCCCCACTCAGTTGAAAATCATGCCAACCCGAATTTATGAAACATCCCTAAAACAGATATTTTGACAATCATGTCAAAATATCTGTTACACGTAAAATATGTGTTGTTAAACGGGTAATGTGGGTATCAACCCACATTACCCGTTTCTAAATTCAATGGGTTGAATGATCGACTTACTTACGACTGAGAAGCTATTGTTCGAAATGGACGTTTATTCTATTGTAGTAAGGTCATGTCAGTCAATGGAAATAAGTAGATACTTTCGGGTCGGTTCGATGAGGGTTGTCAGATGAAAAGAATATGGGTAATGTTCAACTCATCGTTCACTGGTTGGTTTTTCTCCACATTTTTTTTACACGTGATTCAATTTGCACAACCAGCAACAGATAATAAGTTTGAATATAATGAATTAATTATATAAATTACGATATGGAGCGGTGGTGGCCCAGTGGTATCGGCCCCGACTTACGAGTTGGAGGTCGTGGGTTCGAACCTAGCCTGATGCATTACTTTGTATAATTCATTTCATCGTGAGGAAACCGGTATGGTCCTATAACCATCAAATTCGAAGTCATGTACCAACCCGCACTGGGCCCACGTGGTGGATTATGGCCCACTCCCTCTCACAGAGTGGAGGCCTGTGTCCCAGCATTGGGAACATTATAGGCTGATAATGGTGATGAAGAATACAATATAATAATTTTGATATCACTGTTGCCGCATTGGTTACGTGTTTGAGTTTAGTTAAAATACTTATACATTCGGTAACAAAACTTGTGCCGACCCGACCTGCACATTATAGTCAAGCGACGTTTACTGATCGGCACGAGTCAATTATGAGTAATTATTACATATTTATAGTAATGTTTCAGACCAGCTTTATGGTTAAAAAAAAGCTTGTCGCAATTTAATTGTTCAATGTGTCAAAACAATTTATAAGGGCTGGGATAAATAGTTGTTGTATTAAGTCAAGCACACATTCATTATTTTCGTGTCCTGTATCACTTCGTATTAAACCACAAAAACCGCAGTGTCACCCGCATTGTGATGCGAATCTTTTGCTCTTACAGAATAGTGTGACTTATATCAGTGAGCCCTCGGTTAAAAATATAAACGCACTCAATCAGCGCTCATTCACATGCACAAAAACGAAATGACATCGCTGCGACAAAATGCGGTCGAACTACAGTTGTATTCTCTATAAACACAGCCTTGTAGCAGCGTGGTCGCAGCGCTCTCGACACGCTGGGACTACTAAAGTTAGTTATTCAGTAAGGCCTTTGTCAAACAGACAGGCGATAGCGAACCGAACCGAATCATGTCATATAAAAATACGAAAGCGATCCGATACTCTATGTGACAGGCTTCAAACAGTTCCATACATTACAAACAAAAACGCTACGCCACGCATTCGGTTCGTCTGTCAGTTTGACAATAGCTTAAGCTAGCGATACTAGCGCCAGCACCGCTCGCGCTGCACAGTCGGACGATCTCAAAACATGCTTGGTTGAAGAGCACAACGTTGAGTCTAACGATAAGATTTCTTGTAAAGAATAGCTACGTGTAGTCACGCGCGTTGTTGTTGCGACGTAGTTCAGTTTTGCTTACCGCAAATCACCTCAAGTCATCAAAACAATAGAAAATTAATTAGTCTATGCGACGTTGGTGCAATGCGGTCAGTATCACCCACGATGTTGGTGATGACGACAAAATGCGCTCCGTGTTCATTATTAATTTTCAATACAAAAAATGGCGTCCTACCACGTCAAATCGTTGCCATATCGTTGCGGTTGTCGTGTCGTTGTTGTGCGTTTGAAAAGAGCTGTAACCCCAAAGAGAGCGATTTTTAAAATGTCTTCTCGACAATTAATAAGACCTCTTGATATCCCACTGATTTCGAAGAGTCAGAAGATTTGTGGCTAAGATTTATTTTGATTTAATACAGCTAATATAAAGTCTAAAACAAAGCACAAAATAGATACTTTTTGTAAATTATAACATGGATAATATACAGGGTGCAATTTTAGTCGTGGGCCTTATTTCAACCTAAGGCACTACTCATGATAATAATTGCGTTAGGCCTAATTATAAGCGAATCAAAAATATTACTAATGCAAGTATGGAAAACTCTAAAATAAATAAATAAATAAGCCTTTTGCTATGTATGTACCTAAAATGTAGTAGGTACATACATATTAGGTACATACATAGCAAAAGGCTTATTAATGCAAATAAACACTAAAAGTACAAAAAAAAATACATCATAAACCCCAATAAGTTTTCAAGTATCAAAATCTCGAGCGCAGTACAGCGCGTTACGAAAAGTAAACAAACATCAAATAATACTAACTTGCATTTATAACATTTTTGATTTACGTAATGCAATTAGTACCTATCATGAGTAGTGTCTTGGTTTAAAATAATGCCCATGAATTCAATTGCACCCTGTATTTTCTCCCTCTGTACATTATAATGCTTAATAGCAATAACTTTAAGCGACTCCTAAATTGAAACTGTTGATTATGTTATAGGCACTGGTATGGGTGTCGACTGTTGTTCGTGAAAAGTTCCATTAAAAACACATGTTTGAACATTTTTAGCACACAATTTGATAACACCAATATGTAAGATTTTTAAATAAATCACTTATATATTTATAGTTACGTGTCATTATAAGTTAATATTTAATTCAGTAGAAATACTGCTCTTCGACTAAACTATTCAGTTGTTTAATTTATTGTATCTCTAATGGCACGTTTACCTTATACAAGTTACTTTTATACAAATTACAATTTGTATACAACTTAAACAAACCTGCATACAACTTTCAAGTATCTAGGTAGTTTGAATTTGCACATTTTGTTTCAAGTGACATGCAAATTGATCGCATAAACAATTTAGGCATGATGTAAACAAAATGATGATGTCAACTAAATAGAGAACATTGCCACTTGTATACAAAAAACCTTCGTGCGATATGCGTTTTTCAGTAGGGGGTTTCACTGCGAGTTTTAGCCGTCAGTGGCACTACAAACGCATAACGTAAACAACGTTCAAGTGTAGCTTCGAGTGTGTAGTTATATTATCTGTGGTATAGTGTTTGTTAAGTTAATCATACAGTAAATGACATTATACGCTGGTAGCGCCATCTGAGTTGAGCTTTGCGTGAAACCTCCCATTCAAGTAACTTGTATACAAATGTGCCATCATACTTGTATACAAAACTTATCTAATGGAAACGCGCCCTAAATTATGAGCTTAATACTTTCCTTCTAATTTTCTTATTTTTTTATGAAAACTAACACAAAATAGTAGCAAATATTAATTATATACATAGAATGTTATTTACATGATCATCTACAACGCCAAATCGTATGCCAAATATTTTTAACCTAGCAATTTTATCAACTCTTGGTTTAAATGAAGATTAGATATACTTACCCCGTCCTATAAGGATTTTGTAAGGTTAGAAGTATTTTAAAATTTGAATAAAATAGAGGTGAGCCGTATAAATCGATTCAAAACTTAGGCGGTTAAACACAACATCAAAATTAGAAATCGTCTTTCAAGTCAATTTAAATACATTTATAATCATATTCCCATCTTTAGGCTTAAAAAACAATTTAGAAACGGCCTGGCTTTCCCCGTCTATTATCAAATTATTATTAAAAACTTTCGCTAACTATAAAATAAAACTTTCTATTTTTCATTTTTACCAAGAGATCCTCTGAAACTATTTTCATAAACCATTTTAAATAAAAAAGTAGTAAAACATGTATGTAAAATTTCTGATACGAACATATCATTCCAAATCACATGACATTTGTTCTATTTTAGATATTTCCTGTTCATCTAGAACGTTGTTTGTACAAAAATAGTTCATTATTTTAAATATTCCAAATATAATTCCTAACTACACCAGTCCACTATAAATACCAATATACAATATTTTTGAACCAAAACGCAATCTACTCAGTAGTCTGCTACGCCGTAGAGGCACGTTACGCGCCAAATGTCGTAGCACCTGCTACGCATTTTGCTGATAACGCGTTGAGTCTTTAACAAAAAAAAAGTGTTTAAATGTAGATTGAAGCAAACAACGTTCATAAAAAAAAACTTTGACGCAATCTGCTTATTGTAGCTATAAACTCTCTTGAAAATTATCATTCTCCCAAATCTATGTAAGTACAAAAAAAAACCCTCTCAAATTCTATTTAAGACCTTACTCAATAATAAAAAATAAGTTTAACAGGTCTCCTAGTATGCAAGTAAGTCCAAAAATACTCACATACTTATTTTTAGTCAGCATTTTGTAAAATTTTTCGTCAAAATAACAATTTTGTCGGTAGCTATTGCTCAAACAGCTCGTATCTGCAATTAATTTACAACCGTATAATTAGAAGCCTTACGTGATTAATTTTCATTTTACAATAACAACGAGAATATTGCAAAACATGACAATTTCCAATGAAAAGTGGTATTTAATAGAAATTCAGCTCAAATATCATATAGAGATAAAATCAAAATGGCCTAAAATTAAGAAACGATATTTTCTCTCTATCTCTATTATCTGTTATCTAATCTTACCTCCTTCGTCCATCCATTTTTACAAAAAAAAAGAAACTCTATGACCATTAAAAAAATGGCGGCATAATTGAAAATCATTAGATTAATCGATGTAGCTTTAAATAATGTCCCCTTAGATTTTTCTCTAAATGTCTTTGCTTGATCCTCGTAGATTAGATAGGCAGCTAATAATAAAATGTGATACTAAAAAATCATTAACATCTTGGTGTAACGATTCGCTTTTTTATTCAGCTAAAATGCAAATATTTAAAAAGATCTGGCAACATAAAAAAAATGCATTTAGGAATAAATGCATTCTTCATTTAAAAGATTTTGCGTCTCTTTTTTAACGAAGTTTTTAAATTAACGTGTTGTTAATTTTTATTTCACATGAGTTCAATATTCATAATTACTTTATGTATTTTGTTGTATAATGTAGGTGTAATAAAATGTAACATAAGTATATATCTCGATGTTTCACATAAGTATTGTTTTGTAACTGATAATAATGTGATGTTAATTAGTATTTTGTATAAAAAAGGACTTGATAACTAGAAAAATAAAAATAAAACTTGTACTACTTTGGAGGTACAAAATTTTATTTTTACTTTGTCTAGTCCGAGCTTAAATCGATGTTAAATATAAATTAATATAATGTAGTTATTGTTGAAATACCCTGATTGTGTGTAGCGGCATTTGTTGTATTATTTAAAAAATATGTTAAATCTATTAAAAACAGTCAGCAAAAGAGTTAAGTTCTAAATATCTAAATTATTATGTGAGGCAGTTTACGAGTGTGGTCTGTGCATTATACACGCAATTATTTGAAAATACTTATTTCCTCTCCTGCAAAGTTAAGGGTGCTTTTCCCATGCTATTCCACTTAAGATTTCATACACTATCTTGCTATGTATATTATGTCTCATATCAACCAATCATACGAGTATTCCTTGGTCCATCGCATTGCTAAAAACGGACTCAAACAACGTTTTTTTAATAGTGAGATACGTGCTATGGATGCGTGCTATGGATGCGATCTATTATTGTTGCGTGCAATGAAGGGTCACGAGTGTAGCTATGTAGGTATGTCCTTCCTTGTCCATACATCACATAGCTCGAGCTACGCATATTCGTCGCATCTTACGCCCCGGCGCATCTTCACACTCTTCACAGCCGAAAGCACCCTTACATGAGTTACCATAGCACTTGTACAGTAGGTTCGTAACAAAACCATTGTAAACTGGCCTTATTTAAATGAACCTGCATATTAAACCAGGCCAAACTAGTATCTCGTACGTCTACGATTTTATGCTCAAGAATTATCTACATACTAAACTCTTTTGCCGTTTGTACTAATGTATATTTTATATTAACAAAAATCATAAATATGTGTTGTGATGGTATAATGTCTAGCTTTAAATATCTACCTATGAGTTAAAATCGTACGCACAATGAAACATCGCTCAATTAACTTACCTTACCTACTTACTATGGTAGGTACAAGGATCTTTGAGCGCTCGCATAGCGATGAAAGTGCGCCACTTTGTGTACCTAATCATTGGTGTACCATTTGAAAAGAAGGTATTAAAGAAGGTTCGAATTATAGACACGAGCCAAAAGATCCTTTGCCATACTATTTTTCTTCCTTTTTAATGCTAATTTATTCATAGAATTCGATTGTTTGGAACGTTTTCTTAACTTTATACCCTTGTTAATTTTTAATAATTAAAATCTTTACTGCAAAATGCTTGAAGAAAAGCAATGTTATTTGATGTTTCATTGTACTATTTCTGATCCAATTAAAGCGAAATTATTGTTAATGGATGTTATAAATACTAACAAAGTTTAAGAAAATAATCCATGCTTATCTATAGTAATTTTGTAACCTCTTAACTGCTACAATTACACAGAATTATAGATCTAGATGTAGATAACGCAAGTATCACGATCTGTATGAAAACCGCAAGCGTGCCATTTTTTGACTACCTGTTATGACGTCACAAAAACTAGTGATAGGAAAACCAGATCGATTAAAATATGCCGCCGCGTATGGCGCCCCCTTTGGCCCACAGCACAATAAACCATTTTAATATTACATAACTGACGTCCAACTAACACTATAGACCGATTTAAATGAGCGCGAAAGTGACCACTTACGATTTTTGGTCGTAAGCTAGCAAAAATTTTTGGCACGTGAAGTAGTTGCTCTTTTGTTATCTAGATCGCTTCGAGGTTTCGGTGATTTTGACTGTACCTAATGTAAAGTTAGGAGGTAAAGTAACTGTGAAATGAATATGCAATGCAGTGATTGATAAAAAAACATTTGAGTAAGTAATTTTAAGCTCGACCGCATGCTTTAAGTTTCTGGCAGAAAAAATCTGATGCTCGCTCGAAGGCACTCGCTGCACACATTCTATATTTGGCTTGGATCTTCCGGGTTAAGCCGCGCTTACCGGGCTTGGTCTGTGGATGGGTGACCATCAGAGTCGAGTTTCTCCGTACCTCGGAATGCACGTAAACCCGTTGGTCCCGCTTGTCATTTGTAGATCTTTGACAGTCGTTACTATTAGTCAGAATCTTTAAAAGTCTGACAACCACTCTTAGCATGGGGTAACGTATTACCCAGTTACCAGGTAGTGGAAGTCCGATAGGCAGTCGCTCCATGTAAAATACAAATATTGAGCTGCATCTGGTGCTGGTGCGACTGGAAGCCGACCTCAGTATAGTTGGGAAAAGGCAGATGATGACTATAAATAAGGTATAAGAAAAATTCTGTCAAATCCTCCGCTTCTGATGCTCGCTGGAAGGCATGAAAAAAACATACCTTCGAACGAATAGAGAACCTCCTCGTTTTTTGAAGTCGGTTAAAAAGTAATCAAGATCATAATTTCTGATAGTATGCGGGGTGCTTCCGTCAAGCATTAGATTTTTTCTGACAGAACTTATAGAATGTGGTCACGCTAAAGCCAAAGAACTTATAAAGGCGCATTATATCTATCAGTGGCGACGAGACATTACCTAGTAGGTATGTTAACGTGACCATAGAGTTTATGCTATTCTGTTGAAATCTTTGCAGAAAAACGTAACGTATAAAAACAATGGCTATTGGCTATTTGACTAGGCTCTCTGGACGACATTTTCAGTGAACTCTCATGTCACTGAAATTTTAATTGTTACGAAATTATACTATATTTTACCTAATATTGTTTTCGCCTGGCACTAAGTGTTAAATGTAAGGTTGAAATACGATGATGTTTGTTATAAAATGTTTATATTTGTAAATGTGATGTTTTATTTTCTTGCCCCTTTCCCTCTTAGCTAAGATTTAACCCTCTCTGGCCAAAAGTCAACATCCCTCCAGTTTTCATAAAGGCGCGCTTTAGGAAAACTGGAGGGAGCGTTTTACACGCTGCGCTGTAGGAACTTGCCTGCAGTGTTGACAGGTGTCCCGATTTGCGCGAGACGTCCCGATTTTCAGGGGTCTGGAAACGCGTCCCGATTTATAATTAATAATTATAATTAATTAATTAAATAATTAATCGGAACTAAATGTCCCGATTAATAAAAAAAACGACTTAACGGCAAAGTCCCGTAAAAATATAATTTTAATAAAAACAAATCAAATCAAAATTAAAAACAAATCTTCTGAAATGCGTCAATTACATTTAGAGTAGATACCATTGTATTTTATAATTTCTACTAGTCTAGCAAGACTGATTACTTGTTAGATGTAATACTAAGGGCCGGTTTTTCAATATAGTCAGTTAACCGTTAACTGAGGAATAAAAATGGCGGTTTGACAGCTTATCTATGGAAATATGTCATACCGTTGATACCGTTATTTTTATTCTTCAGGTAACGGTTAACTGACTATTGAAAAACCAGCCCTAAATAGACTTAAAACCCCTTGGTTATTTTTTTTTTGTTAACTCTCCCGATCTGCAACCCTGAATCCCATTTTTTTGACCTCATGTGCCGATTTACAACAATTCGGACCTGGCAACACTACTTGAGTGCATGTTTGCTACATTGCGATATTTGTTTGGTCAACTGGATTCTCTAGTCAATCTTGCATGCAACTTGCATGTTCCTAATTTAAATGCAATTCCTAATGTGGAGCAACGTTTTTTTTAATTATGTCTAAAACACTGTAAGCGCAGTGTCTGAGTGATTGAATACTGCGCTGCGTGTCGCGGGTTCAATTCCCGAAAGGAACTAATATTTATGACTAAATAACTAATAAATTAGTTGTTCCGAGTGTGGCTCTTTGTGAATGAGATTATGGACTGGCCTGTTGGTCTTGTGGTTAGTGACCCTGACTGCTATGCCGGAGGTCGTGGGTTCGATTCCCACCCAGGACAAATGATTGTGTGATGAGCACGATCATTTGTTCTGTGTCTGGGTGTAATTTATCTATAATTTGTATGTATTTAGAAATATATAAGTATGTTTATCAGTTGTCTAGTACCCATAACACAAGCTCTGCTTAGCTTGGGACTAGATGGCGTTGTGTGATAGTTGTGGAATATTATTATTATTATATTATTATTATTATGAGAGGTTACTGTTTGTTAACGCACCCACGATACAGCAAAGCGGTAGTGGCTTTGGAAGGTACTGTGCGGCTCTTAGATACTGCTTTAATCCACCCTGTCCCTTCAGCTGCCCTTTGCGTTCCAGGGTCACGATTACCTTTACAGCCAGTCTCGCGAACAACATTAAATACTGACTTCACAATCATTCTCTTTCGTCATCCATTTTATGTTCCACCGTAACAAATTACTCGGTCTATTAAAATTACAGGCGCTATAATTTGAAAGTATTTAGGTACGGTCAGGGTGGCGGTATAGAAACCCTAGATTTTCTGTCAAATATAGACGAAGTCCGCGCCATCTAGCGTTATAGCACAAGATTTACAAAGCCGGCCAAGTTCGAGTCGGACTCGCACACGAATGGTTCCATACCTACCGTTTTCTACACAAACGGCAAAAATCATGTCTCCTTTAAGTCCCCTTAAATATTTCTTCTATTTAGTTTTTAGGTTTTTAGGGTTCCGTAGTCAACAAGGAACCCTTATAGTTTCGCCATGTCCGTCCGTCCGTCCGTCTGTCCGCAGCTTAGCTCAGAGACGCCCAATACGAGAAATACGAAAGCTGTAATTTGGTGTAAATATACGGATTTGTTGCGCCGAAAAAGTGGCAAAATAAAATCTAGTAAAATATTTTTTTTTAGGGTACAGCTCCTGTACACGTAAAGTGGGGATGTTTTTTTTTTCTCGCGTACCCCTTAGTGTGGGGTCCTAGTGTCATTAAAAAGGCCTTTAAAAAATATTGATAGTTTACATTAACAATTATTTGATAAAAAGATTATTGAAATATTAAGCTTTAAAAAAGTGCTAATTTTTGCTCGAGTCGAGTGTCCCCCCCCCCCCTCTACCAGCTAAACGGTTATGTTTGGGGGTGTGAAAAAATTCACAATAGTAGTATATATATAACGAAGTTTAAAAGAAAATTATCATGACTAAGTAGGCTTTACAAGTTTACGAGTAATAGTCGACCAACTTATAAAACGTACTTGTTCATATTTTCCTAAACAAAATGTATCGGAGAACATGTTCTTCAACTGCAAATGTAAGTTTGTCAACTTTATTTTTACAGATATAATAGGTGGATGTTTTGGGGATAGGTAGGTTTTGTCAACTATTTTTAACTAACTTCAAAAAAAGGATTGGTCCTCAATTCGTCGTAATCTTTTTTTTTAATGTATTTTCCCCGATTTCTCAAAGACGCCTGGACCGATTTTGAAAATTCTTCTATTTAATTTTAAAATTAAATTCAGCGAATCAGTTTAGTTAATTCGCATAAGTATTTTGATGGGCAACTACGGAACCCTACACTATGCGTGGCCCGACACGCACTTGGCCGGTTTTTTTTTTTGTAGGAAGAAAATTACATCTGCGAACAACTCTCTGTCACGGTTCAAGAGAGACAGCCTGACAGCGGAGTCTCAGTTATAAGGTATTGGCCTTTGGGTACGGAACCCTAAAAAGTAAAGCAACACAGAACATGATTTCAATCCCAGTTTGGGTTGTCCCGATTCAAGATTAAAGCAATATTTTGAAACTTCCACCCATTTTTCCATCTGCTCCGAATCTGTGCCCACTTACTACTAGAACTTGCATACAGCTCGCATGCAATTTCTCGCATCGTCGAAGTGAGGCTTAACACTTGTGGTATGTTTGCGGCGAAGTTTTATGACTTTTCCCAGTATGCTGAAGAACAAATGCAAAGATATTTTGCAAGAAAGAAGCATTTGGCATTAAAAATTAAACACAAAATTTCCACAATAAGTTTATTCATCTTAGTTACAAGATAAAGCTATCATTGAAATCACCTTTACCTACCACACATCCAGAATGAGAGTTCACTCAAGTTAGTACTTGTGCATACATTATATACAGTTTTGGGCAACAGCTTCAACGCACTTCTCATAATTTGGCCTTATTCTATCAAGATCTTACACTTCTCCATCATATTTGTGATTAAAGAGTGATAAGATTTCTAAGTGTGACTATTAGACAATATTGCACGATTCTATTTATCCAAATGCGTAAGGAATGTCGTATGAGCTAAGTGATGACTCACAATGCTTCTAATCGGAAAGTATACGTCATCATTATTTTGCGTCATAAATGGATTTGTTTGATCGCCCCATGAACGTGATCCCCATGAACGTGATAAGACTAAATATGTGTGAAAACGTAATTGACCTAAAAAACAGTGAAATTCCATTTGTAAATAATCTTCAAGTATTCCATCAAAATAGTTGCATAAAATATTAAATATATTTTGACACGAGAGACAAAATATCATAAAAAATTACGTGTTAAAACTCCCTCCAATAAAAGCTTAGTAAATTCTTAAAATGGGGATATTACACATTTTGATCTTGGCTTTATAAGTGGTATTTACACACATTTTCTGTACCCACAAATTCAAGTTTACCTTTTTTATTATTAGTTAAAAAGAAGATGCAAGTTGTAATAGATAATGTCTAATGTTAATTATAAGTAGGTGGTTGCATTAAGGTTTTATTCGAGGCGCAGGAGTTCCACATCGAAGACGAGGGTGGAGTTGGGGGGGATGACTCCGGGGTGACCTTGCTGGCCGTAAGCATAGTCGGGGGTGCAGGTCAGCTTCGCGCGTTCACCCACTGACATCTGTAAGGGGAATACAAATAAATAAGTAAACAGCAAAAAAAAGTAAAAAAAGACATTTCGCGGTTAAAACTGCCACATATCAATATCCCAGATTAACTTCGTGGTTGAATAATACAAGAATAGCTAATGACGTTGCTGGAAATAACTAAAAATGCATGTTCGTGCATTTCTCGCAACACCATTGGCTATTTATTCTCGAGGGTTAATTAATCATTTGGGATATTGCTAAGTGGTTGTTTTAGACTTTAGACCCTCAGATATTTTGAACCGATGAGTTTGTATACGACCGAAGGTTATGGCTACGAAAAATGCCTAAACAGAAATAAATATTTAATTATTCATTTTATGAGGATATCAACACTGATACACGTAACATCTGTGTCTATACAAATATTGTTTTCCACACAATTGTATGAGAACAGTGGCGGCCTTAGGGGGGGGGCGAACCGGGCAACCGCCCGGGGCCTCGCGCTTGCAGGGGGCCTCGCGCTACAAATCAAGCAAAAGAAAAAACTAGCAATTTTTAATTAAAAACTTTTGATTTTGATTCATTAATTATGTTATAGCCATAATCAGTAGTTAGGCTACTCATTAAGGAAAGTAGTAAACTAGTTCTTTAAGGTGATTGCTTCGATGTAGCCCGCGAAATTCATTTTTTTTTTGCAATTTGCAGGCCAGTGACGTGTTGTAACTTTATAAATATATGTGTTGCGGTAATAACAAGTATAATTTTAAATACAAAAATTATCAAAAAATTCGCTCCATCAGCTCTCACATAGAAAAGGTGCATCGTAGTTAGATTTCGGAGATTTTAACATGTTATTACCGCAACTCATATATTTATAAAGCTACAACATGTCACTGGCCTGCAAATTGCAAAAAACGTAAAAAAATTTGAATTTCGCGGGCTGGTTGGAGCATCCCCCTTAAGGTAATAATCGCCAGAAAGGCAAACACAGTCTGGAAAAATTAGAACTCCATTTTACGCAAACACGGATAATCAAAGTTCCTGTATGAACTTTACAATGTTTTAAAACTCAAATTACATTTATTTAATTGTATAACACACTGGACAGCAAAATTAAATAAGATTTTAGTTTTAGAAAAAATCAAACCATCTGTTTTTAATTTATCATCTCTAGAGTTTGTTAATTTTGTACATCTTTTATTTATTTAGTACAATAATTTTGTCGCCTGAACGTACGGCTAGTTTAGGTTAAATCCGGTACCTAGTTCAGACTTGTTTATGATGTTGACACAATCAGTGACGTAGCGAGACCGAATCTTGGAGGGAGCAAGACGCATCTGCGAGGCCCTTTTCTTTGATGAAGGATTTTTTTAAGTGGTAAAATCATCAAATGAGTCCTCCCACCCACCCAGGAGGATGCAAAATATCGCGCAAAGGACATTGCCCATTCTTGTATGGGACTTGGTCCAAATGCTGCCCAGGAATAGGAGTACGTGCGCTGTGTTCCTGGCTCTAATGTGTGTCTACACACAAAATATTTTAAGAATCTACCCTGGGGTTCCTGATTTATTTACATTTTTATGTCGATGGCTTGATTTTTGTCACCATGTTTTTTTTTTATCGTACTATACACATGTCCAAAATGCTGCCCAGGAATTGGAGGACATGCGCTATGTTCCTGGCACTAATGTTTGTCTATATACGAAATAGTTTCATAATCTGCCCTGGGGTTCCTGATTTATTTACATTTTTATGTTGATGACTTTACTTTTTTTATCTTCATACTTTTTGAATCGTATTTTACACCTTTCCAAATGCTGCCCAGGAATGGGAGTGCATGCGCTGTATTCCTGGCACTAATGTTTGTCTATATAAGAAATATTTTAATAATCTGCCCTGGGGTTCCTGATTTATTTACATTTTTATATCGATGACTTGATTTTGGCTCCATGTTTTTTTTTATTATCGTACTTTACACCTGTCCAAAATGCTGCCCAGGAATTGGAGGACGTGCGCTATGTTCCTGGCACTAATGTATGTCTATATACGAAATATTTTAGTAATCTGCCCTGGGGTTCCTGATTTATTTACATTTTTATGTTGATGACTTTATTTTTATCCCCATACTTTTTAAATCGTATTTTACACCTGTCCAAATGCTGCCCAGGAATGAGATTACGTGTGCTGTATTCCTGGCACCAATGTCTGTCTATATACGAAATATTTAAGTAATCTGCCCTGGGGTTCCTGATTTATTAACATTTTTATATCGATGACTTGATTTTGGCTCCATGTTTTTTTTTATCGTACTTTACACCTGTCCAAATGCTGACCAAGAATTGGAGGACGTGCGCTGTGTTCCTGGCACTAATGTATGTCTATATACTAAAATATTTCGTATATAGACAAACATTAGTGCCAGGAACACAGCTCACGTACTCTCATTCCTGGGCAGCATTTGGACAGGTGTAAAATACGATTAAAAAAATATGAAGGTTAAAATACAGTCATCAACATAAAAATGTAAATAAATCAGGAACCCCAGGGCAGATTATTAAAATATTTCGTGTATAGACAAACATTAGTGCCAGAAACACAGCACTTGTAATCACATTCCTGGGCAGCATTTGGACAGGTGTAAAATACGATTAAAAAAATATGAAGATTAAAATACAGTCATCAACATAAAAATGTAAATAAATCAGGAACCCCAGGGCAGATTATGAAAATATTTCGTATATAGACAAACATTAGTGCCAGGAACATAGCGCATGTCCTCCAATTCCTGGGCAGCATTTTGGGCATGTGTATAGTACGATAAAAAAAAACATGGAGCCAAAATCAAGTCATCGATATAAAAATGTAAATAAATCAGGAACCCCATTGCAGATTATTAAAATATTTCGTATATAGACAAACATTAGTGCCAGAAACACAGCACTTGTAATCACATTCCTGGGCAGCATTTGGACAGGTGTAAAATACGATTAAAAAAATATGAAGATTAAAATACAGTCATCAACATAAAAATGTAAATAAATCAGGAACCCCAGGGCAGATTATTAAAATATTTCGTATATATGTAGACATACATTAGTGCCAGGAACAAAGCGCACGTACTCCCATTCCTGGGCAGCATTTTGACGGGTGTAAAATACGATAAAAAAATTATGGTGACAAAAATCAGGTCATCGATATAAAAATGTAAATAAATCAGGAACCCCAGGGCAGATTCTTAAAATATTTTGTGTGTAGACAGACATTAGTGCCAGGAACACAGCGCACGTACTCCCATTCCTGGGCAGCAATTGGACCGGAGTTGAGCAATCTCCTTTGTGCTTTTTTTTTAAAGCCCGTCCCGCCCGTTGATGACTTGATGATAAGATCGTTTTGCGAAGCCTCTTTGCCTCTTTCTTTTCACAGTTCGAAATAAAAAGTAACCAAGTTATATCATGCAACTACGAGGCCTCGCGTGAGAAGCGGAATTGCTAGACCTAAATATGATCATCGGCACCGTCAAGTTAGACATAGTAGTAGAAGTTAAATTATACTGCTTTACTGAGTGGTAACAAAGTTTTTGAGATAGCCGTTGTCAATTTTATTAAATCTTTAATCGCGAGGCCCCGTCATGTGCGAGGCTAGCTAGGGTCCGCTAAGCCCCCGCCTACCTACGCCACTGGGCCCAAAGAATAATCAAAGTTTGAGACCACAAACATCAAACGCTACTTTGTCTTTTTCGAAAATTTTGCGTTATGACCATATAGGACTAGTTGTTGATAATAACTTCTCAGCACGGTTTCATAGATGCCTTTTGCTACATTATGAGATTTATATCTCCGATCCGGTTTATATCTACAGACCCAGTTTCAGAGTTGAGGTTTTGAAACTTTATATTTTTTCGAACTTTGCAATTTCATGCAATATGGTAAAATCATCAAATGAGTCCTCCCACCCCGGGCAGGGCGGGGGGGACTGTCAGACTTTTACTGACTAAAAGCCACGGTGTCCTTCAATAGCCCTTTCTGTTCCGGGGTCACGGTAATTAAATAAATCCCGCGACCCCGGCAAGCTTTGGCCCTCTAAGAGTGGGCCCCGTCATTATGCTGACGCTCTTTGAGGCGCGCGTGGAACACGACGCCGTCGCGTCGACCCGGGCATGGTCCACGGGCGGACAGCGAGTTGCCCTTTACTCGCTGTCCGCATGCCCGCGCCTACGGTGGCCGGAGATCGTCTGCCGACGTCGGACGCCGTGGGCGACCACTGCGGTTGGCGTGGAGGGAGGGCGCTGTCCTCTCTCTCTCGCGGCCCGCCTCCTCCTTCGCGCACATAACTGCTTCGCAGAAGGAGGCGACCGCTTTCCACCCCGTCTCGCCCCGCAGCATGGCCTCGAACAATGCCGGGCGCGAGAGGTCTCTGCCCAAGCTGGGCAGTCCTGCACCGTATGCTCTACTGTGAGCAAATCACGGTTTACGGAAAAAACCACGGTGCGGCCGCTTGTATTAGTTTTCTAGGGGCACAAATTCACGTTTTGAAAAGCGCTAACTCGGAAGCTTTTGGGTCTACAGAAACCATTTTAGTCTCATATTGTAGATATATCTACTATAGCTACTTTCAAAACGTCGTGCTTAAGTTTCATCAAAGTAGTAAACTAGTTCTTTAAGGTAATAATCGCCAGAAAGGCAAACACAGTCTGGAAAAATTAGAACTCCATTTTCGCAAACACGGATAATCAAAGTTCCTGTATGAACTGTACAATATTTTAAAACTCAAATTACATTTATTTAATTGTATAACTTTAGCATTTGTACTCAAACATGACAACCAAACCTACTTTCGCATCACATACTTTTTATGAAGGGCAAGGGGCCTCGCAATGGGTAAGGCCGCCTCTGTATGAGAATCATAAAAGCAACATGTGCAATCAGTTTATAAAACAATGCACTTTATGACACTGTGAGTGTAGTAGCATAGTTTTAAACACACTGATAGTAACAGTAACTAGCTCTCTGCCTAGCTATTCATTATTAGAGAAAAACCAGTTTGAAGTTGTCAGTATTCAGTAAAAAAATACATCAAAATTGAAACTGTCCTCTTTTTTGAGTTGATTTAAAAATATTCAGATACTCTTTAGATCTAAATCAGAACATGGAATATCACCTTAATATGATATAATTAACTAAATTTATTGTATTAAAAAAATAAATAGTAGTAAAAATTCACAAAATAGACCACAGGAGACATGAAATATCTGCATTTAGGGTGTGGCTTATCTCTAAAACTTTTGCTCATAATGTATATCTGCCACACCCATAAAAAAATGTATTAATATTTAGTGTAGTGCTGCATCAAGAGATAATTTGTTAGTTACAAGTATCAATATCAAATAACTACTAATTAATAGTTCACATATCTAAATAAAAACTGCACTTGTATTATTAACGGCTATTGAAGAACACCATCAATTTTAGTCAGTACAAGTCTGACAGTCCCCCCTGCCCTGCCCTGGGTGGGAAAAAAGTATGCCTCTGACTGGGCAAGTCAGTATTAAGATCATTAAGTGGTGACTGGGAATGCAGTGCAGGATAGATGATGAAACGAGCTTGCCCAATGACTTCTGCTATGATTGGCTAATCCTTTCACTGCAAAGATAAACATAGTGGTAATATTATCACCTCTGCCCACCCAGTCTGAAGTCTAGAGCAAACATGAAAAATTGGTACATTGAAAATAACTCCTTACCTTAGCTACACCCTCATCCCAGCCTTTGATGACCTCTCCCTTGCCGATGCGGAACTTGAAAGGCTTGCCACGGTCACGGGAGGAGTCGAACTTCTTACCGTTGGTCAGCGTGCCTGTGTAGTGCACAACCACTGTCTGGCCAGACTTTGGATAGGTAGACTCTGAGGAAGAAATTGAGATAGTACTTAGTTATGTGATTAAAATGTTTATTTAATTATTTATTTCTTCTGTTTTGTGATATCATCATTTTATTAATTTTTTTTTTTTCTTAAAAAATAACTCTGCCTCGCACTAGGAATTTCTCCTGTATCATGGTTTCGTTTACAAACATAGAAACTCACATAAACAAACACCCAGAAGTGGAAAAAAATGTTTGTTCTGTGAGGGAATTGAACCCGTGACATGTTGGGCAGCAGTCAATCGCTCAGCCGCTGCACCAACAGTGTCCTCAATGTGTCCTTCCACCCTGGATGTAGTGGTAAGAACTGAGGCTCTTAATGTCTAGCCGCCCAGTTGCGTTGGTTGACCTTTGCATTCTAGGGCCACTATGCCCTTTGGAGTACAAGACAGTCCTTTGGACTTTTTCTTAAGTTAATATTACAATCAAATGGTAATCTGTGCCTAGAGTAGAGGTAACTTTCCAGTTTTGCTTTTCTTCTCAATCAATTTTCAGGTATTGCTAAATATGTTTGGGATACTCATTATTTTAATAAAACATGAAAATAGTTAAGTATAATTTTGTTGAAACCTAGATTTGTAAATAATTTTGAAATGGCAGTGCAGACAGTCTTCACCAAAGAATGTTTTTTTTTTTATATATCAAGGGAAATGACTGATATGGCAGACCTTACTTCATGCAATATGTACATAATATTTAATCTGTTATCACGTAATGTAGTTACTTATCACGACTTATATAAATAAATAGAAATAGATAACAACTTTAAGTTTTAGAGGACATTTTAGTACTGCTGTATTACTACGCGATTTGTTGGAAAAAAAAATTAGCATAATGCAGTAGTTTCACACGTGGTATGTTCCCACGCACTCTAAGAAGCCGGCTGGAGCCCTACCCAACTGGAATAAGTATAAAGTGTGAGAGTGAGAAGTCACGCTGTATGTGAACTGGTAACAACGAAAATAAATATTGAAATGAGTACCTAATCAAAAACAGATTAGTCATTGTTTGTGCAAAATTACCTGGCGATAGTAAATTTATGAGTGAGGCGTCACTGCGGTAACTGATCATCGCAAAAAAAAAAGATGTAGTCATATCCGTACTTTGCCAATAACAAGCTGGAATCGAGTTTAACTGATTGCTAAAGGATGATAAGTATAAAATCAAGTAAAATAGGCAGCAAAATCTAGTCATAAAACTGACAATTTTTTTTTTACTTTCTGACATTTACAGCCGAATAAAATTGGGAATTGTAAATAAACTTACCGTCTCCAGGAGAAATAGTTTCCACGTTTACTCCCATGGTGATCTAATTTAACTTATTTACAAGAATTAAATAAATCCAATACCACGCGTCGCGGCTTCCGATACGCCGATTTTTTCAATGATGGCGGAAAAACAGTGTTGCCAACACCGAAAAATGTTTGTTGATTGTCTATGGATGGAACGTTCTTTTGGTGACAAGCATAGATATATAGCATGGACTAAGTCCAAATGTCAAGAAAGTTAGAAAAACAATAAAGGTGAACGCAGATCTAGCCGCACCGCAGTCTCCGCAGTACCCGCACTCATCTCGTTTATCCGCACCGCAGTACCTGCAGTCGCCCCGGCCGCCGCACGCATCGCCAGTGTTGCCAACTTAGTGGATGTTCCACTAAAATTGTTGGTTTTGACTCCTCTTTTAGTGGCGTAATATTGCTTTAAGTGGCTGGGACTTTTTTCTAGTGGTTTAGTAGAATTTACTTACAGTTACTAAAATGCTATCACATAAACAAAGCTATTGAAACGTTACGAAATATGTTATTTGTACTTCATTTAATTGTCAGGAGAACTTTTATTGATAAATACGTTGTAGTTTAAGAATGGAAGAAAAATACTGCAAAGATGATGAAATTCCAATAAAAGTTAAAAACAAATCGGGACCAAAGAATCATAATGTGAAACAGACGACGGGGCAGGCAAAAAAATATTTTTGTAGGTAGGTAGTTATTAAATAATGTTTCTCATCTCGACCTAATACATGATAAAAATATTTTGTTAAGTAATGAAAATGACCAACGTAATTAAAGTAGAATCCTCCATTCTTTTAAGTTCTTATATCAATCGCAGAAACACAAAAAAAAACTTTTTCAATGGGGATGGCAACTCAAAGCTAATCGTAGATGGCGCTGCGATAGTTGGTCCCCACGTCAGATTACTGTCTACCTTGTACAAAAAACAAACAAGATTTATTATTATAAAAATTGAGTATAAATACAAAACAAATATGGAAAATTATTCGTCAATGCACGTGCATATACTAAAAGAAGAACTAAGACGCCGCGGTGCATCTACAAGAGGGAAAAAAGTGATTTAATTGAGTGGTTGTACATTTGATTTTACCGTATTAAATCCACAATTACTTGTAGTTGAGGTTTAAATTTTTGTGTTTAGGTATGTTTTACCTGTCCTCTCCTGTACCAAGAATATAATGCTGTTCCTAACTTTCTATTTTGTTAAAATATCATAATGTTTTAAGTCAGTAATTTTACCCCTTTTTTCTATTTAGATTCGAGAAATATCACAATATATTTAATTTCTTAACACCACAACAATCACTAAACTCGTTCCAGGTGATAATTCTCCCACCAGACGAACCATTTCATGATTTAAGAGCGATACAATACTGGTACTTAACCTCCAATAGAAAAATAGATGTTATTTTAAAAAGTGTATTCGATTGTTTAGCTATAGTATAATCACAGAATTGCATTACTAAACTCAACTAACACCCTGTCTCGGCTTCGCAAGGGTGGATATTTGTTTATTTTATAGCTTTTCCTTAGTTATAATACAATTTTTGTTTTCAAGGCAGTCACAGCAGCTACCCATTATTTCTTGATAGTGTGAATTGTCGAAAATTTGTATGTTCCATCATTTTTACAGCTTATTACACAACATCTAGTCATTTTACATCAATAAATCGTTTTTTATCAGAAAATTCCTTTGATTTGACAGTTCTTTTGGGACCAAACTGTCACTTGTCACTTTGACACTTGCCTTCCCCATTGCGCACGCACATTGCACATCCTTCAGCTCGGTTCCGCGTCGGGGATGCGAACACAGACTAAGTAGAGAGTATACACTCAGACGGCAATCTTCGAACAAAAAATAACGACCAATAGAAAGTGCAAGAATGGGGAAGGCAAGTGTCAAAGTGACAAGTGACAGTTTGGTCCCAAAAGAACTGTCAAATCAAAGGAATTTTCCGAAAAAAGACGATTTATTTATGTAAAATGACTAGATGTTGTGTAATAAGCTGTAAAAATGATGGAACATACAAATTTCCGACAAATCACACTATCAAGAAATAATGGGTAGCTGCTGTGACTGCCTTGAGAAAAAAAAATTGAATTATAACTAAGGAAAAGCTATATAATAAACAAATATCCAGCCTTGCGAAGCCGAGACAGGCCGTTAGTTGAGTTTATTAATTAAATTCTATGATTATACCATAACTAAACAATCGAATACACTTTTCAAAATAATATCTACTTTTCTATTGGAGCTTAAGTACCAGTATTGCATCGCTCCATAAATCATGAAATGGTTCGTCTGGCGGAAGAATTATCACCTGGAACGAGTTTTGTGATAGTTGTGGTGTTAAGAAATTAAATATATTGTGATATTTCTCGAATCTAAATAGAAAAAAAGGGGTAAAATTACTGACTTAAAACATTATGATATTTTATCAAAATAGAAAGTAGATGCGCCGCGGCGTCTTAATTCTTCTTTTAGTATATGCACTTGCATTGACGAATAATTTTCCATATTTGGTTTGTATTTATACTCATTTTTTACAACAATAAATCTTGTTTGTTTTTTGTACAGACGCCAGCACCTCAAGCTACCACAATCTGTCAGATTTCTTTAGTAGAGTTTCAACCTTATCACAAGAGTAGAAGTAGAAGGCAGGTCAGGTAATCTTCAAGTAAAATATCTCAACCTTATAGTCTATGGTTCACGTATTTCATCTGACACTTCCCTAACCCCCCGCGTACCCCTGCCTTCCGTGTTCTGTCAGCCATCTTTGTTAAGAGTGTTACCAGCTTACAATCTAAAATAGGCAATTAGAAATTATTGACCAAGGACATCCAGTTTTATCAAAGAATATTACTTATTTTTTTAATTATCTATTTTATTTCATATTATCGTCTTTTTTAGAAGGTTTTCCAAGTAATAGGGTTGATTTTAGGAGTTTTGACCTAAGTTTTAGGGATAAAAATTTCTGAGAGTTGGTATCACTGTTTGTAAATCTGTCAAACAATTTCACAAAGTTTTGTGAATAATTAGTGTTTAATTTATCTAATTTCGTAAATAATCCTCCATATCTGAAGCTGTAAACATGTGCAACATGTACAACAAGTGCAGTGGTGTGTTGGAAGACGAAAGGACGTCAGTTTTCAAACGCTTCCAAGAAAAAAACGAAGAGAAGATGCCGCATCATACTTATGAAAAACAAGTTTTAGCCACATTGATCCGGGAAATGTTTCGGAGTCATCAAAAAAGAAGCAAACAAAAACTTAGAACATCAACCTAAACGGATTTCTAATATTAGAGGTATTAAAAATCATAATTATTAATTATAAGTACTTGTTGGAATTCATTGGATGCTGTTTCTGAGCGCGTGTTTATTGTTGCAATGTTATTAATAAAATATTAAAAGGTACAGACGTGTTCCCACTAGAGAATAAACAGTTAAAAGTTTTTAATAATTTTAAAATAAAAATAAATGAAACTAATAAGATTTTTATTATTCCTTATATCCTTTTATGACTTATTACAGCATATTTCTTCATATAATTGCAATGTGATTGCAATTATATGAAGAAATATGCTAACATTAAACTAAAATTTTAAATTCCTAGCAAGAAATACTTTCTAGGCTGAATCGTATATGTCTTTGCCTATAATTACGCGTCGGACGGAGAGACAAATTTAAAAAAAAAGCTGTCATTCATGATATGTGAACCTTCGGGCATGTCAAATTTGCTATAAGAGAGTGCCCTGTCTGAACCTATCTAGTCTGTGGTAGAAGGTTAATGTTTGACTGGTAAAATCTGACAGATTCGGGTAGGTTGACCTGCTGGCGTCTGTACAAGGTAACAGTAATCTGACGTAGGGACCAACTATCGCAGCGCCATCTACGATTAGCTTTGAGTTGCCATCCCCATTCAGATTGACAAGCACAGATTATACAGAAATTCTTGAACAGGTCAAATGAAATGACTTTTTAAAAGCAACTATTACGATTTTAGATACAGGCCTTTTGTCTTTTCCGTATTTGGACCTCAGGCTTTTGTCACAGATATTTTGTTTGATTATTGTACTGATTGGTTTTGGTCAACCATATGTCAGAGCAATCATTACTTGAATAATTCTCAAGTAATGATTGTTCTGACATACGATTGACTGTAGATTACAAAGTAAAACAGGTCTAAATAAAACAAAGAAATATAATTATAATACATGTTTTATTTTATAATAAGTGTTTTCAAAAGACACGATTAATATATGCGGCATACGATGGGTAAATGTTGAGACCTCATATTATTACACCATTTAAAAATTGTTAATCTCAGAGTTAAATTGAGAAAGTCTTCATCAATGTCATAATAAACATAAATTTATCTGCCACCCTCTCGGATCAAAATGCTTCAAATTAGAGGCAAACCCAAATTCAATACATAACAGAAAATTAAAAGAATAAATCTTACACAAAAAGCTTAAGCCTGTATTACAGAATGTCACTCAATACTCAAGTATTACTTAAAACTAGATTCAAGGCATTTGATTGGTTGAAATCTATATTTAAATAGAGATCAGTGCTTGAGTTTCGTTCTGTAATACGGGCCTTAGAATAAAACATTGGTTAAATAAGATACTTATATAATTTTCATAACCACAGAATTATTACTTACTCAAGGAAGCACATATGCTCACACACATAACATAACATAAAATAAATTATAAATAACAAAATACATAAAATAATAAAAAACAATATTTAGGGCGACTTTTACCAACGGTTAAACATGTTTAAAATTTCATTTAGGGACAAAATTCAATATAATTTTGTGCTTAAATAAAATTTTAAACATGTTTAACCGTTGGTAAAAGTCACCCTAAATGGAAGAAATACAAACATAATTAATACAATACATATTTAAATACATAATTAATAAAATATAAAATACAATAATTAATAGAAGTTAACTAATAATCAAATAAAATATTATATTATATTTAATTAAAATGATTACATATTGATATACTATAATAATTACATTCGTTTAGAGCTTTTAGCTATACCGACTGGATGATTGTTAAGTCCAATGTAATAATATGTTGCCATGCCCGAACCGGATATCATGTTGATTGAACTTATTTACTTATAATAACACCAATGCTTTGTACACCTGAATGCAATAATGAATCTGAGTTTGAGTATCTCACAAGCAAAATATCCATTGAGTACTTCAAAAGATTTTTGTTTTTAAAACCTTATAGCAGTTTTTGCCTTTTCACAAATGTTCAGCTGCTGGAGTATCTTCATTTTTATAATTTGGTGAGCCTTGGTATCTGAAATAATAAAAAAATAATTGTACATTTTTGAATTTGCAAAACAACTGCACGAAGATTTGAAAGAAATTTGGTACACAGATATTTAGATAGACAGAGAGAAGATATTTTATATCCTGTATTAATACTTATGATAGTTTTCATCCTAATTTTACATTCCCATAGAGTGATGTATAAAAACATTATTAAATAATAAATACAAGTAGCCTTACCAGTTATCGTATGGAACTGACTCTTGATATAACATTGGGTTTCCAGGAATTGAAACTGAATCTTATGACTGAGACCACTCAAGTCAGTTTAATTTCATTTATTTCAGTTTGCCAGCCATATTATGTACCTACAGCAATGACGGAGTATAATATCCTGAAATAAATAAAAAAACCGATATTAGGAAAAAATATACCTAGTTTTCAATTATTATTATATTCTGCTATAATGACTCTTACAACTGACGGGTTTCCAACATTATGCATTCTTTATGTGTGAAGTAGAAATGAACTGAATTACTTTCAGATTACATTTAATGAGCTTCGGTTATCCTGCTTGATGGGGAAAAGTGCAATGGGCAGAAGGACAAGCAGAATAAGCAATACTATGTATGTGCTAACATGCGAGTGCATGTAATGGACAGTATTCATTGATACACACAAGTAGATGTAAACATATTTGAAACTTACTTTTTTATATCAGGCGTATTGGGTAGTGCAGTAACAATCTCTTCAGCCGTGAATAGAGTTGGATATGCTACTATCCAACGAGTAACGACGATATAATACTAGACTACTCATTGCACGATCTAACGAACAAAACTATTCTGCCAACTCGCTGAGGTAATACGTAAGCGAGGGGGGCGGGGTACTGCGTTGTGATTGGCTAACTCAAGGTCTGTTCTGTCTCAACGTATGTTTACGGCTCACAGGATTGGTCGAAATGAGACGGTTATAAAGGGCCGATTACACGATACGATTCATCGGGCCGATGAGCAGGCCTCGATAGATTGGGCGTTCTGATCACACTACACGATATCGCCACCCTAACTCACTTTTCAGCCGACCGTCGAGCAGTGAAGGTGGCGCCTACGTGGCGCCTACGCTTACAAAGTATCAGAAACTTGGCATCAGGGTTGAAAAAAAAACAATTTTTTTTTCAAATTTATAAAATAAACAGTTCAAAATGTTTTATAAATGTGTTTTTTTCAGTTTCTGGCTTTTTTTTTTTAAGATTTCCACGTTGTTTGTCGTTGTCTTAACGTATCTAATATCTTTAAACGAGCAATTCTTGTACCTATATTTATAAATAATCAGGATCTCGGAAACGGCTCCAAGGATTTTCATGAAAGTTACAGATTAGGGGTTTTTCGGCCCAGGATTTCGGATTTATCAAGGTCCCAGGTTCGAGAAAAGTTCGGTTCCCAAGATATAGACATTTTAAAAACCGAGCAAAGCTCGGTCAACCAGATATTAAATCAATTATGTTTCATTTCTAGACTGCATCTTTTCAAATTCACCCATAATAATGTTTTTTTTTTACGAATATGATTAATGGAAAAAAAAACAAGTGATGTTTTTTTTCTAATATTTTTAAGAATTGCCAATAAAAGTTAAAAATATGGCAAATCAATGGCATAGACGCAAATGGTTTTATGTCAGGCTATATAAACTCCTGAATATTTATTTATTTTCATTTTATAAGCATTCATCCGCCTTGAAAAGTAATAACAGTGGGTATAGTAAAAAATAAGAAGAAGAGAATTATTTATTGATTTTATATTATCCAATTCGTGTTAGCTGAAGGAATATTTACGAGTATTCATTTCTCTTTCGCGTTGCGAAGTCATTTTTACTTCACGACATGTCATTTCACGTCGAACGCCGCGCCGCTACTGAGCGCCCTAACCGCGATCACACGACACGATTTATCGGGATTTAGGGACTTAGGGCCGTCGGGTACACTCCATCGCCCGATTTAGGGAAACTAACAGCCTAACAGCGATTACACCACCCAATCCATCGGAACTTAGCGACTTAGGGCACGATGAATCGTGTCGTGTAATCGGCCCTTAAGACTTTTTTGCCTAATGTGTTGGCAGACATCGGTCGCCTGTTATTACGAGTCTAGTATTATATCGTCGTTGCTACTATCCGTGGAAGAGACTTTGAAATTTATTGTTTCTCAAATGTTTCGTACACAAAGTTTGAGAAGTTCATTTTTATACTATTTTGTTGTTCGCAACGGATTTTGATTTGACGGATTTCTGTCTACTGTTACAATTCACAACAAAAAGCAATATTAGAGTTCAATCTTGAGAGGATAATTTAAAATAATGGAAATAAATATAAAATTTAACTTCACTTGACAGTTGACAGTAATGCAGGGTCATCAATCTTCTAACTAAAAGCCTGGCACGACTTAGATCATTATACTAAAAAAAACCGGCCAAGTGCGTGTCGGGCCACGCACAGTGTAGGGTTCCGTAGTGGCCCATCAAAATACTTATGCGAACTAACTAAACTGATTTGCTGAATTTAATTTTAAAAAGAAGAATTTTCAAAATCGGTCCAGGAGTCTGAGAAATCGGGGAAAATACATAAAAAAAAAGATTACGACGAATTTAGAACCTCCTCCTTTTTTTGAAGTTAGTTAAAAATAGTTGACGATAAAAACCTACCTATCCCCAAAAAATATACCGTAAAAACATACCTATTAAAGCAGTAAAAATAACGTTGACAAACTTACATTTGCAGTTGATGAACATGTTCTCCGATACATTTTGTTTAAGAAAATATGTTATCCAAGTACATTTTATAAGTTGGTCGACTATAACTCGTAAAGTTGTAAAGCCTCCTTAGTCATGATAATTTTCTTTTAAACTTCGTTATATATACTACTATTGTGAATTTTTTCATACCCCCAAACATAACCGTTTAGCTGGTAGAGGGGGGGGACACTCGAGTCGAGCAAAATTTAGCACTTTAAAGCTTAATATTTCACAAACGAATTTTTTTATCAAAAAATTGTTAATGGAAACTATCAATATTTTTTAAAGACCTATTTAATGATACCCCACACTAAGGGATACGCGAGAAAAAAAAAATACCCACTTTACGTGTACAGGAGGTACCCTAAAAAAAAATATTATTATAATATATATAAATATAAATTAAATTATAAAAGATTTTATTTCACCACTTTTTCGGCACAACAATTCCGTATATTTACACCAAATTACAGCTCTCTAGTACTGTGCGTCTCTGAGCTAAACTGCGGACAGACGGACGGACGGACGGACGGACGGACGGACGGACATGGCGAAACTATAAGGGTTCCTTGTTGACTACGGAACCCTAAAAATTGTGGAGTACCAAATGTAACTTATACATCTTCTTAGAGATGTATTTTTTAATTTAGTAGTATTATAATACGAGAGTTTCGATCTGTTCTATAGAGATGTCGCTATACCAAAAATACTATTATTTATCATGTATTTTATTACGTTCCTAGTTTAATGTTTAATTATCTTTTTAATTGTGTCGTTTTTCAATATTTATATAATATGTTTTTCTATTTCGATATTTTCCCAAATTATTAATAGAATTCTATAATTATTTGGGCTACCTACTGGTAACTTTAATTTTCACACATTATTGTCTTTTCAATACGTCAATAAAATGTCAGTGTCACATTGCACTTTGCTGAAAAAATTTGATTCTCGTTTGGTGCGGTTCGTTATTTTCCTGCATTTTCTGCTTTTGGTGCTATTCTAAAGTAGTGTATCCGTGTGTTATTTCCATGCTAATAAAATTCTTACTGGAAAGCAAGATACTATCAGTGACACCGATATATCAAGTAATGGCTAGAAATTACTGTAAAAACACTGTAAAAGGCATCATAGTTGATGAAATACATATAATTACTTAACAAATTTGTTTTATTTTTTACTAATGTAGGCATATAGTTATTAATAGTCAATCAAAACACTAAAAGGAATGAGCAAGCTTTGTATATACCTATTATATAACTATATACAGAAAAGTTTTCGTCGGTGAACACTAGATGTCGCTGTTGTCCATTGCTCGAAAAACCCGTGAAGTTAGATCTCTATGCCCTATTAATAAAAGTACTCTGTGCAGTAATGGCGGCTGTGATGATCATCGACTGTAGCTGCGGCGGCGGCGTGTTTGATTGGCTGAGCCTGCTTAGTCTGTGATTGGCTGTTTTAACAATATGGCGTCTGAAACTAGGGCCTGCCGAGGGGAAAGCAAGGGGAAAGGGAGAGATTTAGCTGTCAGTTACGTGTATTTCAACCATAGACATAAGGTTCATGGATTTTCCTTGAAGATTGTTCCCCGTGGATGCGAATGACGACATCCGCACCGAGTTCGGTCGTCTCAGGGTCTACGGCTACTGCGATGCGGCTAGGTGTGCGAGGTTTCATAGAACTTCATACAAAGAATTCGTAATGCGGGGACTGCGGAGACTGCGGTGCAGCTTGGCAAAAAACTGTAGAAAACCGGAAGTCACCAATGTCTTCTCGCTACCAGCACTTTGAATGTTTTTTTTTTTTTTTTCACTTATTACGTTCTTTTTATGGCACAATAATAAATTTAGCAAACCTGCGGTCTTTGTTCACATCAAATATCAAAGATTTTAAAAAGTTGTCAGAAACAAAAAGATTAGTTCCGTTTCAATCTGTTCTGGTCAAGCTGTAGCTCTTTCCGAAAAAAAAAATTTTTTTTTGTCAATTTTAAGGAAAGAGATAGGTAGTCCTACAATAAAATTGTTTTTCTCTTTTTAAAGAGTATAGCAATTTAGCAGACAATGCTCGGCCAATGCTCTTTCGCTATAGAGATCGAGAATGGACTAAACATTTTCTATTGTAAAAACGACCACGCGCCGCTGCCGCCGCCGCGCCGCCGCCGCCCGCCGCCGCCACCGCGCCGCCGCCGCCCTTTCATGGCAAAATTCAGGTGGAGGCAGAGGCCCTAGAGGCCTTAAACGTCAATGTTGGTTTATGGGAAGAGCTGAATTTTTTTCAAAAATAATTTTGCGATCATTTCAAATCTACCTATTATCGATCCCAAGTTATTGGAATTTAGATAGTTTTAAATCAGATTACTGTTTTCAAGGAACGTACCCAATCGTGACATCACGGTTGGTGCCAACGACGATATAATACTAGACTCGTAATAACAGGCGACCGATGGTGTTGTGCTCTGTAGCAACGCCACCTTATATTTTTTGATTATGATATAGCCCATTTTGACGTACGGCTAACGTTCATAACGTACATGCATTGTTTGTGAATGTACGACTTTTAATTTAAAAGAAAAATGCAAATTAATGTGGCGTTGCTGCGGAGAATTCTCTGTAGCAACGCCACCTGTAATCAGCATTTGTAGATACAATTTCAGCTATTTCTCTGAAGTTATATAATGTACGACCGCTGTTTATTATGTACATGTGATAAGTATGAAAAAATATGGTAATTCTAAAGTTTAATTCTAAACGCACAAATTGCTCCTTAAAGTGTTTCGTTTTTTAATAAACTTTGCCCACGCTAGGAATTTCTCCTGTGCCGCACGTGTTTTCAAACATATAAACTCACATACACAAACGTCCAGACCCGGAACAACTAGATACTTGTAGATCACACTTGATACTAATATTTGCTCCGTGCGGGAATCGAACCCGCGACACGCAGCGCAGCAATCCCAATCACTCAGCCACTGCGCTAACCGTGACGTCAAATTAATTAAAGTAACGTGGTGTCCTGCGTGAGCGACGAATACGACGCGACGCGACGCGATTCAAACTAATTCAACTACTATTGTAATATTATTATAAAATTTACTTCGTGTCGTGTCGCGTCGCGTCGTATTTGTCGCTCACGCAGGACACTGCCTGAGGGTCAGTTCAGACCGCGACGCGACGATGCGCGCACTCTTTTAAGAGCCATTCAAAATACGACTTTATTTTCTACACCAAAAGATACACATTTCGTTGAGAGAATTTAAGCGTCGCGGCGCATCTCAACGCAGCGGTGAGCTGCTGCGCATATCAAGGCCGCGCGGCGCAGCGCGGCGCCGCGCGCCGCTTACCACGCTCGACGATGCGAGATGTTAGACTGGGAACTAGAGGTGTCTGAGAAGTATGCATAATGAATGTGTGTGTCGAATTTCGCCAACAGATTTAGGTGACGAAAAGGTCAAAGAATAACAATGTTTATCTTGGCCGGTCTCTTTTATGAGCCATGTGCTAATGGGGCAAAGTGCGAATGGGACCAACTGCAAACGTAGGTCTAGGGTCTGACAGTCCCTCCCGCTCTGCCCTGGGTGGCAGGACTCATTTGATGATTTTACCACGATAAAAAAAAAAGCATCACCCATTTCATGGACCGTATCTAATTGCAAATCACCCTGTATTCACGAACATATACAGGGTGCATTTTTCAACTAGGCGTGGTTGGCTATATGTATCCAAAACTATGAGGAATATCAAAAAAATGTTGAGAGGTGTCTCGAGGCCAATTTTGACGAAAACTGCATCTTTGGATTTTAGAAAATTCAATAATCCTGGCCAGGAAACGGACCCGCTGGTTTATTCTAATACTCCTGTCAATCTGAAGTAATGGCTAAAATACGAGTACGTTACTTTAATTAATTTGACGTCACGGTTAGCGCAGTGGCTGAGTGATTGGGATTGCTGCGCTGCGTGTCGCGGGTTCGATTCCCGCACGGAGCAAATATTAGTATCAAGTGTGATCTACAAGTATCTAGTTGTTCCGGGTCTGGACGTTTGTGTATGTGAGTTTATATGTTTGAAAACACGTGCGGCACAGGAGAAATTCCTAGCGTGGGCAAAGTTTATTAAAAAACGAAACACCTTATGGAACAACTAGTACTTCGCCCGCGACTTCATCCGCGCTTATTTCGAACTTTGCCTCTGTGAATAATAATGATAATAATAATAATATTCCACAACTATCACACAACGCCATCTAGTCCCAAGCTAAGCAGAGCTTGTGTTATGGGTACTAGACAACTGATAAACATACTTATATATTTCTAAATACATACAAATTATAGATAAATTACATCCAGACACAGAACAAATGATCGTGCTCATCACGCAAACATTTGTCCTGGGTGGGAATCGAACCCACAACCTCCGGCATAGCAGTCAGGGTCACTAACCACTACACCAACAGGCTTGTCACTAATGAATGAATGTGAATGTTTCTCCGGCCACCCTCTTTATGGAACACTTTTAGATAATGTAAGTCAATATGCAACTAAAATAATATCGACCACAAAACAACCCTTTAGCAGTCGGTTTTCGCAACATCCCATCGTAATAAGCATCTACGTCCTTAAGATAAACCCCAGGGAAAATTTGAGACTCGTAGCACTTGTAGTAGGCAACGAAGTTTCATACTAACTATGAAGCTAAAAACTACCCCTTAGGGGAGGAATTTCCCTTCAAAATCCCATTTTAAGCAGCACCTACCTACGTCCCAAAACAACCCTCCTGTGAAACATTTAAAACTCCTAGTACTTGTAGGTAATAATGAAGTTTCATACAAACTATTAACCCCAGAAACATCCCCTTTGGGGTCCAATTTCACCAATTTCAAAACCCCGTCTTAATGAGTATCTACATCCTGAAAATAACTCCCGCGCAAAATTTGAGACTCCCAGCATTTGTCGTAACGAAGTTTCATACAAACTCCCAACACCAAAAACAACCCTTTGGGGGTTGATTTATCCAAAACTCGTCTGAGGTAGAAACTACGTCCTATGTAAGCAAAATTGAAAACTTCTAAGTGTCAAGAACAAAGTCCCGTCTTAGTGAGCATCTACTCCTTAAAAACGTCTGTGCATATTTTGACACTCCCAACACTTGTAATAACGAAGTTTCATGCAAACTAACAACCCCAAAAACATCCCCTTAGGGATCAAATCCCGTCATCGGCAGTACCTACGTCTTATAAAAATCACTATGTAAAATTTGAGACTCGCTATCTATCAAACCAAAAACAATCCCTTAAGTGACGAATTTCGCACAATCCCATCTGCACCACCATCCTAAAAAAACCCCATACAAAATTTGAAACCCCTAGCACTTATAGAAACGAAAGTTTCATATAAACTATCAAGACCAAAAACAACCCCTTAGAGGTCAAATCTTGCAAAATCTCGCCATAGTGAGTAATTACTTCTTAAAAAGAAACCATTACTTATTCAAAATTTGAGACACCTAACTTCCAACACTAAAACAACCCCTTAGGGTTCGAATTTCGCAACATCCCGTCTTAGTGAGCACCTACGTTCTTAAAAGAACCCCCATGAAAAATTTGAGACACCTAGCACTCTTAGTAAAGAAGTTTCATTCTAACTATCAACACTAAAAACATCCCCTTAGGGGTCGAATTTCGCAAATTCCCGTCGTAAGTAGCACTACATCATAATATGAACCCTTATGCAACATTTTAAACTCCTAGTACTTGTAGTAACATAATTTCAAAAAAAAGCTCTATCAACCCCAAAAACAACCCTTTAGAGGTGAAATTTCGCAAAATACTGTCTTAGTGAGCACCTACGTCCTTAAAAGAACCCCCATGAAAAATTTGAGACACCTAGCACTCGTAGTAAAGAAGTTTCATGCTAACAGCTATCAACACTAAAAACAACCCCTTAGGGTTCGAATTTCGCAACATCCCGTATTAGTGAGCACCTACGTTCTTAAAAGAACCCCATGAAAAATTTGAGACACCTAGCACTCTTAGTAAATAAGTTTCATTCTAACTATCAACACTAAAAACATCCACTTAGGGGTCGAATTTCGCAAATTCCCGTCGTAAGTAGCACTACATCATAATATGAACCCTTATGCACATTTTAAACTCCTAGTACTTGTAATAACAAAATTTCATACAAACTATCAACCCCAAAAACAACCCCTTAGGGGTGAATTTTCGCAAAATCCTGTCTTAGTGAGCACCTACGTCATTAAAAGAATCCCCATGCAAAATTTGAGACCTCTATCTATCAACACCTAAAACAACCCCTTAGGGGGTGAATTTCGAAAAACCCCGTCTTAGGTAATGCGTACGTCCTAAAAACAACCCCCATGCAAAATTTGAGACCCCTTATCACTTGAAGCAACGAAAGTTTCATACAAACTATCAACACCAAAAACAACCCCTTAGGGGTGACTTTTCGCAAAATCCTGTCTTAGTGAGTACCTACGTCATTAAAAGAATCCCCTGCAAAATTTGAGACCTCTATCTATCAACCCCAAAAACAACCCCTTAGGTGTCGACATTCGCAAAGTCCCATCTAAGTGAGCATCTACATAAAAATAGAAACCCCGTGCTAAATTTGAAACTCCTAACATTTATAGTAATACATTTCATACAAATCAACCCCAAAAACAACCCCTTAGGGGTCGAATTACGCAAATTCCCGTCTGAAGTAAAACTACGTCATAATAAGAACCCTCATGTAACATTTTAAACTCCTAGTAGGTACTTGTACCAACAAAGTTTCAGACAACCTATGAGCCCCAAAAACAACCCCTTAGGTGTGAATTTTCGCAAAATCCTGTCTTAGTGAGCACCTACGTCATTAAAAGAATCCCCATGCAAAATTTGAGACCTCTATCTATCAACACCTAAAACAACCCCTTAGGGGTTGAATTTCGAAAAACCCCGTCTTAGGTAGTGCGTACGTCCTAAAAACAACTCCCATGCAAAATTTGAGACTCCTAGCACTTGTAGTAACGAAAGTTTCATACAAATTATCAACACCACAAACAACCCCTTAGGGGGCGAATTTCGCAAAACCCCGTCTTAGGTAGCGCGTACGTCCTAAAAAGAACCCGCATACAAAATTTGTAACTTCTAGTACTTGAGGTAACAAAGTTTCATACAACCTATCAACCCCAAAAACAACCCCTTAGGCGTGGAATTTCGCAAAATCCCGTCTTAGCGAGTAGACTCGTCGACTGGTAGTTTCCGAGATTTCGTGTCCTATGAGTGAGTGACCTTTTGCTTTTGTATATTTTATTTTTTATTTGTGCGTTTAGAATTAAACTTTAGAATTAAGTAACATATTTTTTCATACTTATCACATGTACATAATAAACAGCGTTCGTACATTATATAACTTCAGAGAAATAGCTGAAATTGTATCTACAAATGCTGATTACAGGTGGCGTTGCTACAGAGAACTCTCCGCAGCAACGCCACATTAATTTGCATTTTTTTTTTAAATTAAAAGTCGTACATTCACAAACAATGCATGTACGTTATGAACGTTAGCCGTACATCAAAATGGGCTATATCATAATCAAAAAATATAAGGTGGCGTTGCTACAGCTACAGAGCACAACACGACCGATGTCTGTCAACACATTAGGCAAAAAAAGTCTTATATTCGTCTCATTTCGACCAATCCTGTGAGCCGTAAACATACGTTGAGACAGAACAGACCTTGAGTTAGCCAATCACAACGCAGTACCCCGTCCCCCTCGCTTACGTAGTACCTCAGCGAGTTGACAGAATAGTTTTTGCTCCTTAGACCGTGCATGCGAGGAGACGTCACCAACTGTTATAACATGTTTTGTGTAATAACGAAATAAAAAGAATTTTGATTTTGATTTGATGCGGAGTCTAGTATTATATCGTCGTTGGTTGGTGCAGTGGCTGAGCAATTGATTGCTGCTGTATCGCTGGTTCGTTTCCTCTCTGATACATAATTATTTACGCAGGCATGGGACGGTGAGTAATGGTTGACACGCCGCCCGATCATGGACCATGCGCGGGTTGAAGGCGTGTCGTGTTTCACGTGTGCCTCAAAGAGCTCTCAGCAGTCTGACGAGGCCCCCATAGAGGGCCAAAGCCTGCTGGGGTCGCGGGATTACCTAGAAATATTACCGCGACCCTGTAAAGGGCTTTTGAAGGAACACTGTGGATTTAATCAGTAGGTACGAGTCTGACAGTCCCTCTCGCTCCACCCGTGGCGGATGGACAAAGACAAAGACGTTTATTCGTAGAATTCGGACTCATATTTTGATGGCTTTACCAGGCTAAATTAAAGAAGAGCAGTGGTGGCCCAGTGGTATCGGTCCCGACTTACGAGTTGTAGGTCGTGGGCTCGAACCCCGCCAGGCGCATTACTTTGTGTAATTTATTTCATCACCACTGCTCTCAAAACGGTGAAGGAAAACATCGTGAGGAAACCGGCATGTCCTAGAACCAAAAATTCGAAGACATGTGACATCTGCCAACCCGCACTGGGCCCGCGTGGTGGATTATGGCCTACTCCCTCTCGCTCTCACAAGAGAGGAGGCCTGTGTCCCAGCAGTGGGAACATTATAGGCTGATGATGATGACCAGGCTAAAAATATAATTGGTATTATGTAGGCTTTGCTTATTCGTCAAATAGAAATACACTCCGCCACCAGGCGAGTGTATTTGTAGCTAGTACAGTCAGTGGCCAGCATTAGTTGACCCACTTTCACATTAATCTGCCGTATAAGATGGGTCGTTTAATGATGGGCACTGACTGATGTACTACATTAAGTACACAATTAATGTAGATTTCATTGTTTTTTGAGGTGATTTTCAATACCATCTGCTAACCGATGTAAACTTGTGAATGTGTGATAGAGGTTGAAGCGAATCTTAGGGTAATTTTAATATAATTACATGTTGAGGTACCTATTAACTAAGCAGGTACCTACTGTGGCACTGAAATACAAAGGGCTAATTATTGAACAGGGTGCAATGGACTTTTATAGTCAGTAATTCCTACAGTGTTTTTCGTGCGAGACAACTCATTTGATAATTTTACCACCCAAAAATTAAACCCTTAATCATTTTCAGTTATTATAACAGGAATCAATTCATTAATGCACAGCGGACATTTTCACACATTTTAATACACCAATAAAATATTATTTACAACAATTTGAAGGTTTTTAACCCTTCTTGACAGATATAAGAATGTACACTTTTATTATATAATCACTACATAATTCAACAATTTCAATAATAATTGTACATAGTAGGTTCTTAACATTAGGTCTTCAATTCTTAGTCCGTTCCGTCGTAGCGAGAGTACCTATCTCACAGGTTTTATTTCGGGCTATGGACGAATAGTTTATAAACACATGTCCCTCCTTGCATTGCCATCTATTTATTAACGATTCTGTAAGTACTTTACTTGCTCTCTGAAAAATAAAAAGTTTAGTTAAATTTTGAAATTATTTGGATAAACCTATTCTATATGGATTAAATAACTCAGAAGAAAAAATAAAAAACCGGCCAAGTGCGTGTCGGGCCACGCACAGTGTAGGGTTCCGTAGTTGCTCATCAAAATACTTATGCGAACTAACTAAACTGATTCGCTGAATTTAATTTTAATAAAAAGAAGAATTTTCAAAATCGGTCCAGGAGTCTTTGAGAAATCTGGGAAAACACATAAAAAAAAAAGATTACGACGAATTTAGAACCTCCTCCTTTTTTTGAAGTTAGTTAAAAATAGTTGACGATAAAAACCTACCTATCCCCAAAAAACATGCCGTAAAAACATACCTAATATAGCTGTAAAAATAAAGTTGACAAACTTACATATGCAGTTGAAGAAGATGTTCTCCGATACATTTTGTTTAAGAAAATATGTTATCCAAGTACATTTTATAAGTTGGTCGACTATTACTCGTAAAGTTGTAAAGCCTACTTAGTCATGATAATTTTCTTTTAAACTTCGATAAATATACTACTATTGTGAATTTTATCACACCCCCAAACATAACCGTTTAGCTGGTAGAGGGGGGAGACATTCGAGTCGAGCAAAATTTAGCACTCTAAAGCTTAATATTTCACAAACGAATTTTTTTATCAAAAAATTGTTAATGAAAACTATCAATATTTTTTAAAGACCTATTTAATGATACCCCACACTAAGGGGCACGCGAGAAAAAAAAAAATTATCCCCACTTTACGTGTACAGGAGGTACCCTAAAAAAAAATATTTTACGAGATTTTATTTTACCACTTTTTTGGCACAACAAATCCGTATATTTACACCAAACTACAGCTCTCTAGTACTGTGCGTCTCTGAGCTAAATTGCGGACAGACGGACGGACGGACGGACGGACGGACATGGCGAAACTATAAGGGTTCCTTGTTGACTACGGAACCCTAAAAATTGTACTTCAACTTTTTTGGTACTAAACCTATCTATAGTTTCCGCCAGATAAGTGTGGAATAAAATACGTTGACCCCCGTGTTATATATATATTATATTGCAATATTTAAAAAAACATTCGAAAAAATGTTAAGAAAATGTCGTAGAACGAGCAAAAGCAACGTATCGTGGTAAGAGGCGATCTTGACCTTATATTTTATTTTGAAATTCGATGCGATGGCGCATGTTACCTACTCGCGCGGGGAACCCGCATCTTTACTTTCTCCAGTTACATGCACCGTGTACAAGAACCCTTATTGACTGAAAAAGCCCGTGCGTGTTACCGCTGGCGGGCACCGCGCGTGACACCGCGCGGGGACCCGCGCGGGCGTCTGTCGCACGGATGCGGGCCCCGTTGCGTGGGTGCGGGGCGCACCTCCCCGCGACAGACGCCCGCGCGGGTCCCCGCGACGGAGCACTTTTGTATAGAACCGCGCGGGCATCCGCTTAACGCAGTTTCGGCCCTTATTCCAGACTTATTTGGTGGTCACTATATCTAAATACTAAAGCGACACACTGGAGAAATGGCCAAAAAAGGAACTATATAATGGTGCATTCTAAATTAACATGCCCCAAAGCGAAGTGCGTGTATTTTTGGCAGCAGAGTGTTTTTTAAAGTTCCCAGCACGCGTGCAGCATGAACAATCAAATCTCCATTCTACCAAAAATATGCAAAGATATTTCTACATACAATTCCAAACATTTTTTGTCCCTTATACCTACTACTAAGAATTTAACTAAGTAATACGCCCTAGTTGACAAAACTCCACAGTTGGAATTTCTTAGTGTATCGTGGATGCGTTTACAAATATAGAAAAAAACCCATACACATTGCCATGCATAGGACGATATAAATGTTTCTACATTCTGTGATTTTAACTTTTCTTCTGTCAACAAAACCCGTTTCTACTGGGTCCATATTATTATGCTACAGCTTGGCCGGAACGTCTTGAAACGGAACTAATTTTTTGTTTGCTGACAACGTTTTAAAATCTTTGATATTTGATGTAAACAAAGAACGCAGGTTTGTTAGATTTATTACTGTGCCATAAAACTAACGTAATAAGTGAAAAAAAAAATTCAAAAAAAAAAAAGTGCTGGTAGCGAGAGCACAGTGGCGACTTCCGGTTTTCTACTCTAATTTGCCAAACTGTACACGTGCTGGAAGAAGCCAAAAATATAATAGATGTTGCGGATATTTACCTTTAAGAGTATTAATTACTTCTTACGTAGTCCAACAATTTCATTGTAAAATAGTTATGTTAAACATTCGAGATATTATTCTAAAAGCTCAATTTTTTATGTTTCTATGTTACATTTTCTTTAGATGTCTCCAAAATCCTTGATTTTTATCTCTGATTCTTCCATATTGTCATATTTTTATAGGTATTTACAAAAATAACATTCCAATCTTCTAATGGACAACAGAAAATACATAGGACGTTTTCATCTCGCAGTGCCATTCCTTATAATTAAAAACATCGATTTTATTTTTAATGGCGCTCTAGCCTAATGCTAGTTTGCCATTATCTTATCAATTTTCATTATTTAATAGTTAACATCAAAAGCTTGTAGGAGTAGGTAGATATGTTGTATAAATGGCTAAGTTTTCACACCAGTCATGGTTTGATTTCTTCGATGTTTTTTTTTCTCGATGGCTTATCATGATTATGCTTCAGCATTTTACGAAGTTTTCCCTTCATAGTTTTTGACAAATCTTCTTTCGCTCAGACTTAAGCCAGCACTTATACCTATATGTGTAAACTTACGACAGGCATATAACAACCTGTATTCTAATTCAGTTTCAGGGCACCATTTATTTACATTCCTAAGCTCAGCAATAATTATCATATCTTATATTATATCCCCCTGAAATACCGGAAATTCTTCAACTAAAGTTTTCATGAAAGTCTTATTTTGTGTATGGGAATTTGTACTTGTTTTGTATTTCTTTAGTTAAGCCCGGTTCTCCGTTAACACGACTAAAATGAATCACAGTCGTAATATTCTTTTTTTCCATCGTTTACACTGAATTATCAACTGAGCCAGGTTTTGCCCCGTCAACTGCTTTTGCATGGGAGGTACGCGGGGTCACAATTTCACATTTATATATATGAACATTTCTTTGTTCGTACCTATAGATCAAAATAATATAGTCATTCTGACCATCTACTCAATCAATCTATGCAGAAGAAAGTGAAAGTGTGGTCGTTGCGACCGAAGGTAGGTAACACGACAGCAGGTAGGTAGTCCTTAACAACCTATTTGAGCAACATAGTGAAGTGTTATCGGAGAAAAGACTTAGTCGTTTCCCGACGATATTATTCAGCCTGAAAAAAGAAAACAAATCGTTAGTTTTGCACAAAAAAGTCACAACAGTATCTTACAGTAGACTTTTTATGGGCGTTAAAAAAGCGCCCGAAACATATCAAATGCATTCCTATGCATCTGTTCACACGTCAGCGCTTTTAAAAGGCGGCGTTATTTTTTTGAACTGCATTTGATTTTAAATGCTGGGCGGTAACAGTTAAGAACAATTTACGTTTTAATTAAAACTCAGCGTTTTTTAACGCCCAAAAAAAGATATCGTGTGAATGGGGGCTAAAAGTAACAAGCACGTATCTATTAAATGCCAATAATCATTACATATCTATTAATACAAACACGGAGGAGTAAGCAAACAGAATCATAACTTAATGATGATCGCAAAAAAATAAATGAATTGTTATTGATGCCAATAACGTATAAAATTAAGGTTACCTTGTGCTCGATTGCACGTTTTCCTAGTTGCAAACTTCCTCATCACCTTTTGCATATTAATTTTTTGACTGGATCTCGAACGATGGATTCTGAATCTAGCATAATTATCACCTTCGTCGAGTAACTATTCAAAATTATTCCTTCGCTTTTAAAAATTGATTATCGAGACATTACCGAAAATAACACAATTCACAGGCAACTGCTTACTTCTCCGTGAAGGGATTGACTGTCATGTGCATTATATGAATATGTACTTATAAAAATAGTTATATTTACTTTACGTAAGACTCCAGAAATCTTTTTGAGTTTCTTTCGCAGTCTTTTGTATCTAATGTTTAGTTTTGCAATCTGTTTTATTTGAAGGGCGATTACTGCAGTTGCCTTTTCATTATCATTCATTTCTCCTGCTTGCAGTTTGTTTTTCAGGCTTAGTGCCTCATCAACAGCAGCGAGAGCCGTGGCGATAAGCTACAACATTATAAAAAAAAATGAGAAGCAATGTTAATGATGGGCTCGAAGGAATGTTAATGAAGGTTCGAATCTTGGAATAGTAAGGGAAGGGAGAGCTCGTAATTGTACATGTATGTTGAATGGATAAAACTGCAGTGATAAATAATAATAACGTACACTGACATGGACAAAAATAATAAACTAATTATTAGTCAAGAATTATTGATATCTGTCCGCGTAACTAATCAGATTAAAACGTTATGATTATTATTGTGATCTGCTAAATAGACACCCGTGTCAGTGAACCTGAACTCGTGCTCACTCCATTTGCTTACTACTCCGTGGTCGTTGAGTGATTCATGCAAAAAGATCAGATTTACAGCTTGGCCAGAACGGGTTGAAACGGAACTAAAATTTTTATTTCTGACAGCGTTTTAAAATCTTTGATATTTGATGTAAACAAAGACCGCAGGTTTGTTAGATTTATTATTGTGCCATAAAAATAACGAAATAAGTGAAAAAAAATTAAATAAAATCATTCAAAGTGCTGGTAGCGCGAAGACAGTGGCGACTTCCGGTTTTCTACATTTTTATGTCAAGCTGTACAAGAAGTCGGTTAAAAGCACTGTTCCTTTCAAAATGTGCACAAATAGAAATCGCAAGCGCATGTCCGACAGGATTTCGTACTTTGGAAAAAAAAGTGTTTTTTTTTTAAACATTGTTTTTCCTATGGTATTCAATCGCGGCGACGAGTAAACTGTGGTTCATTATCTTCCTCCTGTGAAAAATGTTGTGACGAATGCTGTAGCGGAGCGGTGCACAACTGCACGTACACTGCTACAAGGATTTTCTGGCGCTTGAATGACATTGACATGGGCGTTGATAAATAACATTTAAGCAATCGTGTTAAAAAAAATTAAAGAAAAAAAAACTCGAAAGCGTAAAAACTAATTTTAAAAAATACGTGAAAAAATTAACTTAAATAAAAGCTGAAAAGAAAGAAACAAACCCAGTAGTTTAGAATTCTGTTATGTAATACTAAATAACTACACAATTGAAATAGTTTTATAATCGATACACACATAAAACAAATCATAAATTCTAATGCAGAACAAAACGACTCACAGTTGGGGGCCTTGCCCTTGGGAAGATTTGATGGGGCCAAAAAATAAGTACCTACGTCTAAATTTTAACACCAAAAAAAGCTAAAATCTCGTCCAAACTTTTCCATAATAATTATCTCTTACAGATTCAGATTTTCCACTATTGTTGTTTCCACTATCGATATCCCAACTTTTAAATAGGTAAAGTTTAATAATATATAATATAATATAATATAATATTCCACAACTATCACACAACGCCATCTAGACCCAAGCTAAGCAGAGCTTGTGTTATGGGTACTAGACAACTGATAAACATACTTAAATATTTCTAAATACATACATATTATAGATAAATTACACCCAGACACAGAACAAATGATCGTGCTCATCACACAAACATTTGTCCTGGGTGGGAATCGAACCCACGACCTCCGGCATAGCAGTCAGGGTCACTAACCACTACACCAACAGGCTAATTATACGGCAAATGTTCCACTTTGAATCATAAAATTTCATACACAGTAACGGATATCAAAGTCTGATAACCAGTCTAACCATGGAATATCGTATTACCCAGTTACCGGGTTGTGGAGGTCCGATAGGCAGTCGCTCCATGTAAAATACTGATATCCAGCTGCATCTGGTTTGACTGGAAGCCGACCCCAATATACATAATTGAGAAAAGGCAGGCAGATGATGAGTAACGGAAACCCGAGGTGTTTTTGTTTTTAACGCCCTGGGAACTCCACTACAGGTGAAAAACAACACAATTAGCATATTTCTATAGCTATAACATTATAATAATTTCCTAACTGGGCACGTGAGACCTTCGTGAGACGCGCAGACGGGAGCGGGGGCGTTGCTAGGGGTCGCATAGGGGTGAGTGAGGGATGACTATAAATAAATATTAATTAGGGATGGGAAATATATTTATATTGCGTGTTTTGGTGGTTTGTAACATTTTCTTTCTATTTCCTTGTTTCTAATTGAATTAATGACGAAAAAGACATAGGGAAATTTTGACAGCCACTTACTCCAAAGAATAACTAAAACGTGTTTCATACAGACACCAGCTGGTCAACCTACCCCAATCTCTCTTTTACCAATCGAACATTAACTTTTCATTATTGTGATAAGGTTGAAAATCTATTAAAGAAATTTGACAGATTGAAGTAGGTTGTTCTGCTGTGGCGTCTGTACGTAAAGTTGTATTGAAGTAACACCGTATATTTTAGTCAGTACGGGCCTGACAGTCGCTCCTGTCCTAACCCAGGGCGAGAGAAGTGTTTTGTAGATTACACAAAAAAAAAAGGTTTCATTCAAACTTCCTCCCTTTACAACATTCGAGCGCCAAAATATCTTTGTAGCTTGTACTCACACACTGATTTTGACAGTGCTACAAAAACAGCTGTCAAAGACCGTCGCATACGTGTCAGTTTTCGTACTACCATCTAATTGCCACTGAAGTCACGCCAATTCAATACGGCGTCCACCCTTTCACGGGTAATTAAGTCGCGCGTCATGCGTTGAAACAAAGAAGGCAAAGTTGGGCATCATGGCAAAGTTGCAACGTTTTACGGCAACGCAATATGAATATAACCAACCTTTCTGTTTGACTTCTTACGGGTCACTATCTTACTGATATTCTCCACTTTAGTTCTGCCCTCATAATCTGTCCGGGGGGAAGATGGAAGCCTCACGGGCACATCTTCCTGGGTATCTTCATCAATAACGATTGGTTCAGGAGTTCTAGGGAGAGGCAGCTGCTGCAAGTGAGGTCCTAGGTCCACTGGCGGGTAAGGATTGATAGCAGACTGGAAAAACAACAAATAACATAAGCTACTTAAGCTAGGCACTGATGTGGCGCCAAATGGTGGAGCAGGATACGTATCAAAGGTGCTCCTTCATCAGAAGTATTCGTCTGTAATGTAACGTTACAGATTCGAGCATTAGATCGTGAGGGAGGAAAAATTGAGCATTATACAATGCGCACCTTATGATGATGAAATACTCGAATTTGTAACGTCACATTACAGACGAGTGCTTGTGGTAAGAGATCACCTTTACGTGAATGGTCACCGAGCACTTTTATATATTTGAAAACTAGCTTTTCCCGGTTCACATAGCCGATAGCTTTTTTTTTATGTGTGTGTGAACTGAGGGACCAAACTGGAACGCGCAAAATAAAAACCGTAGGATTTAGTAGCTTGGTAATATCATCAAATGATCAAATGAGTCCTCCCACTCCGGGCAGGGCGGGAGGGACTGTCAGACTTGTACTGACTAAAATCCACGGTGTCCTATAGCCGATAGCTTTCCTCGTTAAATGGGCTAGCCAAACAAAAAGATCTTTTCAATCCAGTAGTTCCTGAGATTAGAAGATTCTCTTTTACTTTATAATATTAGTATAGAAGTACAGATTTTTCACTTCATAAAATACCTAGAGTAACTTAAAAGTCTGCTGTTTCCGAAAATTTACCCTAAACTACACGATTCATTCGATACAACTGTGTTGGCAGCGTTCCAAGAAAGTCAACGTGGATGAATGAATATTGTACCTATTATGGAGTGTGACCACCGATCACAACAATGCTAACGAGAGATTCAGATTTAATCGCACCCGTAGTTTCGGATCCAATTCAAATAAACTTGGGTCGCGGGACTGCGATACGTACTACGATGATCGTTCGGGTAGACGTGTTCTCGAGTAGAGACCGCGAATTGGCAAACGTAAGGTAGGACTCCCTCAGGCAAGGTGGAGTAACGATCTTTGCAAGATGGCCGCCGGTAACTGGATGAAAGTAGCCGGTGATCGAGTGAAATGGCTTGCGATTGAAGAGGCCTATGTCCAGCAGTGGACTGCTATAGGCTGATGATGATGATGAAAGTATGCATTGTTCATGTAGGTATTTAAGCAAATGTTGCAGGTTTTTCATACAATTAAGTTTTTGATCAAAAACCTAGGTTTATGATCAAAAACTTCTGTCATAAAACAAAACAAACCCGTGATTTTGACAAGAACTTCATCATAAACCCAAACTACTTCAGGTTTTTAATAAAAAATCTGGATTGTTAGGTACAGGTTTATGCTGAAATTGAGTTTAAAATGTGTCATCGACCCGTTTTTTTTATCGAAAACTTAATTTTATGAAAAACCTGCGACATAATTATATAAAAAATCAATGGATAAACTACTTACCCCCACGTCTCTGAGGAAGCGGTCATCAAAATTAGAGGAATCCGCCTCCTGTGAGGTGTCAGCGAAAATGGTAGCTGGTAATCTTTGGCCGAAGTAAAACTCCGGCTAAAAATAACAGTTTGTAAGTAATTATGTCTGTTAAATATACATATGACACAAATATTAAGGTAATACTAAAAGCTAATACTGAGAGTAATATTATGCTATGAGTGTAGCGTGATATTACATATATAGCCAAACTTTTTAACATGATTTCTTGTAAGGATAATTTCATTGTATGGGAAGGAAAAAATCTGGACAGTAGAAGTTGGTTAAAAAGTAAAGACGTTCCTCATATTACATCCCTTTTCTTCGTGATAAAATCATCAAATGAATCTAGAGTGGGTCGGGAGGTAAAGGTGAAGACAACGAAAACAAAACACAAACAACACATGCGCTCAGCACAACGAGTACGTTAAATTAAGGGCTATTTTTTCAATAGTGAGATAACTTTTATCTCAGGAATACAAAAGGCGGTTTGACAGCTTATCTATAGGGCGTCTCACGGCTATGCCAGAAAGTACCTTAAATATTGTAGATGGATCATTTTACTGAAAGAATGTCATGAATTTTTGACATTTTATGTGAAAATTTGTTCAGAAAAATAAAAAGAACAAATAGAACTTAGATGTATTTATTGGAAATATTCACCACAATAAGATCAAAAAATCGACAGGGAGTGAAATAATCAAAAGTATGCGACTTTCTCTATTCAACGGTATGTTATGAGACTAATTTTGAGCTTTGATAAATCGATTATTTTGTAACAAAAATGTTAAAATTCATGGTCTTCCTTTTATTTCTGACACTACGTTATTAAGCAAAAAATAATCCTTAAGATGAAGCCTTTTGATCGGTAAGATAAAACTACAAGTTATTTTTTTTTCTCGTGTTGCTAGTGCGATTCCCGGTTCAACCATGTAACTGTTTAAAAATCTATGAATGCAGTATAAATTGTTTTTAAAATTAAAATATTGTTTTCTTTCAGTACCTAAATGTTCTATTTACAATATTTAGGCCGAGACTCTACCAAAGCTGTGTCGAGCGAGACGTGTTTTGAACAACCAATAGAATTGCGTTATTGACACAGCTCCACTCCGCAACGCAATTCTATTAGTTGTTCAAAACACGTCTCGACTCGCACAGCTTTGGTGGAGTCTCGGCCTTAAGGTACTTTCCCTCCATGTGGAATTGCCGTGAGACGCCCTTTATAGAAAATATGTCAAACCGCTATTTTTATTCCTCAGAAAAACGTTATCCGACTATTAAAAAATCAGCCCAAAACAAACAAACCTGGAAGCGATCCCACGGTTCCCGGGTGTCCTCCGTCTCAAATATGGAAGCCGTACTATCCGGCTCTTGGCTCTGCGAAGCTCTCACTGGTGGAGGCATATAAGTACTACTGGTACTTGGGATGCCCTCCATATGAAAGTAAAAACCTGCGTCCTTAGGTCCCTGGCAACCGGGCACCGCGTTTTCCTTCAAGTCTGCCGGAGACTCTACTGACGCTTCATTGGACTGTTCAAGCACTGGTTGATTGTTCGATTCCTCAACCATCTTCTCTTCTTCTTCATCGGACTAAAACAGAATTGTTAGAAATACTGTTAGCTTGAGGGTTAACCTATCAGAACCAGCATAGTCGTTAGCCTTTGGATAACTATTAGTTGTTGCAAAGAGATTTAAAATATATAGTTTAATGTCTTTGAGTTGTTGAAAGTATTGATACAAAGATATTGTTGGAAAAATGTTTCCCCTTCGCTCTTATAAAAATATTATTCTTGTGTATTTATAGAAGCATTGTATTCTTTATTAGGAATTTTCCTCAGCTGATATAGTCGAACATGTAATTTTTGTATGATGTAAACTGTGAAACAATTTTTTTTTTGGTTTTATGTTAAGATTTTCAAAACAACATAAGTATTAAATGCTAATGGTATTTTAAAATTTTAATTGAATATTTAATTAAGATTTATACAAACTCTACTTTCCGGATTCATTAACTGTTACACAATATACCTATACCACCACAAAAAATCGGTTGTCTATAAAGTCGGTTTACTGACGATAGTTGAACGTGACAACGTCATTAAAGAAAATAATGATGGAATGGTTGAAAGAAAAAAATAAATTTTATTTGTTTGCAAAATGAATCGTCGTTCGTAACAATTCAGAAAAAAAACATAAAATTCTTCGTTCAGATAATCATTTTGCAAAATATGTACTTGAATAAAATTTATTGTTTAAATTTCTACTAATGTAAAAAAAAAGTTTTTTTTTTCCTAGCCTGCTCTGTCCCACTCCTGGGCAAAGGCCTCCCTCCTCTCCTTCCATCCTTCACGACTCTGTGCCTCCTCCTTCCAATTTGGGCAGAATCTGTCTAGTTCGTCCAGCCATCTCCTGCGTGGTCTGCCGCGACCTCGCTTCACTATCTCAGGGCATCGTATTGTTTTTATTATTTTATTATAATACATTTTGTATTGACATTATTTCTTTCAGCAATTAAACTGAATAAAAGTTGTTGTTCAATTAGTTACATAATTATTTTTGCAAATTTAATTGTAATTTGTAGTAAAAGAGTAATAATTTTGAATAATATTATAAGAATAAACTGTGTATAAAAGTAACATTTTAGAGGGTAGGAAAATCATCAAATGAATCCACCCACTATGGGTTGAGTGGATCTTGGAAGATACTGCCAGACTCTTACCTATTGATTAAAATCCAACGCGTTCCTTCAACTGCCCTAAAGATTCCAAGGGTCACCGTAACCCACTTCGGCAATCTCGCGACAGTATTGATTTAGAAAAATAAAGAGAATATTAATAGGAACTCTTCCAGTCATCTGCCTGCCTTTTCCCAACTATATTGGGGTCGGCTTCCAGTCGAACCAGATGCAGCTGATATCAGTATTTTACATGGAGCGACTGCCTATCGGACCTCCACAACCCAGTAACTGGGTAATACGATACCCCATGGTAAGACTGTTGTCAGGCATTAGAGCTTCTGACTAATAGTAACGACTATCAAAGATCTACAAATGACAGCCGGGACCAACGGCTTTACGTGCTTTCCGAGGCACAGAGGAAACTCGCTATGACAGACGGTCACCCATTAACAGACCTACTTCGGCAGACGTGGCCTAACCCGAAAGATTGGCCTGTGCGGCTGTAATTATTTAGCCACACGCTCCTAATAGGAATTTTGAGTAAGTATTTAAAAAACCATGAACTAAATAAGCCGGTATACACACTGCACTGTCCTCAACTCACACAACACTCAAAAGAAACAAAAGAAACACACTCACACACAATACATTCGGAGATGTAAAACCGTGAATACATTAACTCATAATGTTCGCACATCATTCTTCAATTGACACAGTGTTTGGTACTGGGAGGGGCTGTCCAGACGAGACACATAGCTATAGTCACATAGATGTGCAGCTAGCTGAGTGTGGCAGTAGAGATGTACCCACTGCGACGTGGGTGACAATAAATTGGTTACTGGTTTGACTTTTGTGAGTACTGGGTTTTATTTTTTGGAAGATTGGGCAACTTTTGGCGTTAATTAAATGTGTTATACTGAGAAATGGACATCTAATATATTAAATTTGAAGCGACATATTTTTTTCAAATTTAATATTCACGGTTAGCGCAGTGGCCGATTGGACGGATGTGGAGCGTTTCGCGGGTTCGATCCCCGCACGGAGCAAGCCACGACCTGGGAGAAATTACTAGTGTGGGCAAGGTGTTTTTTTTTTAAACCAATCCATTTTTAGAAGCTTAAATGGTATATTAATCTAAGTATGTTGAATGTATGTATGTCATATCTTTGTATTAAAGAAGTCAATTGTTGGTGAGCCAAATATTAAATAAAAATATGGAATGCTTTGATTGGTTTTTACTCATGGAACAACGTTTTTAGCTACATGGCTCGTAACAGAAAACCCAGATGTTTCCACACCCACCCATAATCCCAAGCCTTGACAACCCGCTTTCCTTGGAAGCCATAAATGGAAAAGTACTTATACAACGCCCCCTAAAAAATATTCCATCAATTAAGAATTTCAAAAGCAATAAAATGAATAGAAACTTAACCTAGACTCTTTTTTTTCGTGGTAAAATCATCAAATGATTTCTCCCACCCAGGGCAGGACGGGGGGGGGCTGTCAGACTTGTACTGTCTAAAAATCCGATCCAGATATCACATCGTCTTTAGAATTGTCTGTTCAAGGACATGCGTTGGCTTCCTCACATCAAATTTCATAGCTGCTAAGAATCCTTACCAATCTTATAAATGCGGAAAATTTTGGATAGATGTTAATTACTCAGTTATGTCAGACCGGCTGAATAGATTTTGGTGAAATTTGTCAGCGAGATAGGTTATATTCATAATCATTTTTTTGTCATTATATGGTACAAAGTAATGGTCTTAAGGTTAGTAAGTGGTCTCATCACATTCTGCCAGTTGTGGCTTGCAAATGTTGGGGTACATATAAAAGAAAACATGTGGGTTGCTAAGCCAGTATTAACATTAAGCTTTGATTGAATAAATTATAAATTTTCTATAGTTATTTATTAGTTATTATTTTTCATAGTATGAATTCATATATTATGTAGTACAATTTTTATCGCGGAAGTATGATGCCCTGGGGTAATTTTCGCTGACAATGGCTAGATTACTAAAAAACTTTAAAAACTTAGATAGGTACTTACACAGAGATGATAGACCACATACTCGCATGGAGTTGCGGCGTTCTTCAGATACCGTTTTCCAGATCTCTTTACAGTGTAATCACTATCACGGAAATGGCGAGAGCAGACGAAGTCAGTCTTCGTCGGCTCCCAATCTTCCCGGCCAGTCAGTTCTATCCATTTATGTCTCACTTCCTCGTTTTTTGGAAACCTGTAACAAACACGTAAAGTTTTGGATGGTGTATGCGCTAACTTCCGCTGCAAATTAACAATCTATCTCAGTTGCTCTCTTTGGTTTGATATTTGATTGTAACCAATCAACGACGATGTCTAATCAGATGCAACCGTTTAAAACAAAAGAACAGGATTTGGATTGAGATATAATACGTTGAGCTGCCAATGTTCTGTTCAACAATGGAATATGTAAGGCTAAGATATCTTCGACGGCGCGTCGTGTTCCACGCGCGCCTCAAAGGGCGTCAGCAAAAATGACGGGGCCCCCTCTCAGAGGGCCAAAGCCTGCTGGGGTCGCGGGATTTTATTTCCTCACCGTGACCCCGGAACATAAACGGCTATTGAAGAACACCGTGGATTTTAGTCAGTACAAGTCTGACAGTCCCTCCCGCCCTGCCCGGGGTGGAAGGACTCATTTGATGATTTTACCCGCTAAAACTAAAAAAAAAGAAAGGCTAAGATATCTTGGCGCGGGACTGTCTCATCAGGTAACGTGAACCAGGAATTCAAAGGGCTATTGTAGGATCCCCGTGGATTGTCAGTACAAGTCTGACAGTCCCTGCCGTCCCGCCCTGGGTAGGAGGACTCATTCTTCAAATGAACACATTTTTTTACCACTACGGTTAAAAAAAGGTTACTTTATCTTGAACAATTCAAATCTATTGCCATCACACCATGCGATTTGGTTGTTATACTCGTATTAATTAAGCTGAAGATTGGTAGTAAAACCTACGCCTAGTTTAAATATTGTTACTCGTGGATCAGTCTACGTAATGGCGTAGCATCGTAGCACCGTAGGCCTTCCGCTACGACGGTGTGCTACGGAGACTACGCTGCGTAGTCGCTACGCCGTAGCACCTTATAAGTGATGATTAGTATTTTGTATGGATTATTTAATTATAGCTTTGCAAATTTATGCACTATGATAATTATGTCAACAATGAAATAATGTAGCTAAAAACGTTGTTTCATGAAGACTTAAAAATAGTTGGATTGGATTATGGATAATGGATATAAATCAATATGATCCTTTATTTAATATAGGCTTTGTCTGAAAGTGTTTTTAGATCTGAGATCTCTTTGTTCTAATGGCACATTTTTTTTTTGCTCTGTTGATTTTGTACAAATAAGAGGCAGTTTTTATCTGTCTGGTTGCGTTTGCGCGACAAAGAATACGTCTACTTATGTACACTTTAAAAAAATACACTAATAATTTTGATATTTTATATTTCAATGACCTACATTCACTGTAACCTACAACTATTATGTAATATGGCGTCTCACAACTACAACCTGAATATGAATTATTTTAAAAATTCGCACAAAACGTTCAAAAACTTCGCATTACAGCACAAACAATAAGAAACACATCTAATAGAACACAATACATTGTCTTCATCGATAATTTCTTCATGAATTTATGATGGGGGGCACCTCTAGCCTGAGACCCTCACCATGAAACATACCGAGTTCATGTCGCTATCAGTCGCGGCGTGATACACTGCCCTTTGTGATAGCGCGACGAACACCGGCACTCAGCAAATGACAGCAATGTATAGCTTTCGCAATGCAACAGATTAATGGTCGCGGTGAAAGATGTTTCGCAGACTTCAGCCTGTTTATTTCTAAGTTAAATGTAAAAAATCTACTTACGGATGAAACTCGATACCCTCAGATTTTGCGTCGTGGCTCCTTTTACCAAATTTGCATGTAGTCACAGCACAGAAGGGCATTTTTGAATTTTTTCTCCTCCGGAACGTTGCACTCGAAGGGATCCGCGGACAACTAAATATCGCATGCGCTTATTTCGATCGATAGCGGTGTATGACCAATTGCTGTAACGCGCTGTACCTCTCTGCCACCCCCAGATTCTATTTTTACCTGTCTAGGTCCTGGGAAAATAGGGAAGCAATTTATCAATAATATGCAACTTCATGACTTACTTCAGATGGTTGGCCGCCATTGATATGCAAATGCAAAAGTTTTCTTTGTTAACTTCAGCCATTACATTTCCGGCATGCTACGGAAATTTTGTTTGTGATGTTCTTTCAGATTTAAAATGCATTTTGGCTCATTTTTAAAGAGGATAATTCGTTATAATGTTTACTTAATAAACTATTCTAAAATACAATTATTTTACGTGTGTATTTAAAGGTTGTTGGTGCTTAGATTAAACTTTTTATATTTAGATTTTTTTATGGAGTTATAAAGCCTTAATCCATCTGCAGACTTTATATTGTAGAGATATTTATGATGACGTGAAATGTAAGTTAAAACGAAACAAATATTTGCACCTTTACTTAAATGGTAACTGGATTTTTAATTCAACCCTTTCTGATTTTGATGATTGATGTCTTTGTTTATTTAAATTTTGTCTCATTCGCAGAAAGTGAAAATATAACAGTTGTGTTTATTTTAGATTTATACAAATCTTTAACGATTTTATAACATTTGAATGAGGTTTTCTGTGACATTATTTTTAAAACGTTAGTCGAAGACTGCAATTAGACCAGTCATCTTTACTATGTAAGTAGACAGAAAAGAAATTGCTGTTTTAAATATCCTATGATTATTTAAATAAGTAATTTATATATTATGTAATTGTGTTAACTTCATGAGTCGTCCTCAAAATAAATGAATTTTCCTTTCATTAAGAAAATTGATGAAATTTTCGAAGAATCAACAAACATAACACTAATACCAAATGACAAAGTAATACATTAATCTTTAATCTAGCAGTAGTTTAACCATCACAAATAGTTAATTCAGTTAAAAGTGATGAAAGCAAATAGAGGGAAGGGTTTGACACTTTTATAACTTGAATCAGAACCACAAGATGAATAGGGGAGAAAGGGGAAACAAAATAAAGTTTAATTTTTTCCGGCTAGTAAATGCCGCCCGCCGGAGCGCCGCCGCCGCCCGCCCGCGTCTTATTTTCGGGGAATCTGACCTTATTGTGATCATTATACCTACATAATTAAAGAAAAATTAGCGATACTGATGTTTTTAAGGGATATGTGACCAGGTACTTTATTATTACGAGTATTAGTATGATTATATCAAAATCAAAGCATTAATTTCAAGTAGGCCAATTACAGGCACTTTCAAATTGCCAAAAGACAAAAAATATTACCTACTAGCTTCTGCCCGCGACTTCGTACGCGGATCCTGTTGCTTATGCCAGCAGTCTGGGTCGTCAAAATCGAAGATCTGAAACGTCTGATGTCGAATTCTAGGAGCCTGAGGACGGGAAAACAACGGGATGCGCGAGACGATTCCAGACGTTCCAGATCTTTCATTTTTGTAAGACAACAGGAAATGCCCATCAGACTAAACAACTCTTGCTAAGACGTCATTCTTGTATACAGGCTGTATCAAAAACCCTGTTGTTCCTTTTAGGGACGTATACATATACCTATAAGGATAACATTTATGAAAATAGAATTAAAAAAAAAACAATATTTACTAGTCCGTTTGTCATAATCAAATAACTAGTAAAATCGACATATTCAAAAAAATGTTTACAATCTCTGACTTTAAAAGTACATTTTTAATAATAAATAGCCAACGAGCTCCGCGGCTTTCTTTGACTTTGACAAAAAATGCCGACAAACGCTACCGCGGGCGGCGCACGTGCCTAACTAACCCTTTATCCCCCGCCCTCCGCCCCGCAAATCACTTCCTAGTTCCTTCTTCCTTAGTCGCCTGCGCAACTTCCTATCGAACGGATGTGATTGTTGACCCGCGTAGTGAGTGACTTGTGTTTTGTTTACGTAAACATGTCTTTTTCTAACGCAGAATATTTTAATATGTTGATGTGTCTTGGGAAATGTGATTGCAATTATGCAGCAGCACGCAGACTCTACCAAGAACGTTTTGCGAATTTACCATTACCGTCGGCGATGGCATTCCAACGTTTGCACATGCGCCAGTTCAATACCGGCAGTGTCCACGGACGAGACCAACATCGAGCTGACGCAGGCAGACCGAGGACTCGAGACGATATTGAAGAGCAAGTCTTGGATTTGTTTGAGCACGATCCAACGCGAAGTACGCGATCAGTGGCACGTGAACTCGCAGTAAACCATATGCGCGTGTGGAGAGTCCTCAAAGAAGATGGCCAGCACCCATTCCACTATCGACGCGTCCAATCATTACTTCCCTCAGATTATGAGCCAAGACTACAATACAGTAGATGGGTACTAGACAAGTTTGCAGAAGATAATGATTTCCTGAACTCTGTACTGTTCACCGACGAGTGCTCATTTGTTCGAACAGGTGTGTTCAATTCACACAATGAACACGTATGGTCGATCACAAACCCGCATGCTATTAAACCCAGTCATTTTCAACATCGGTGGCGGATTAATGTTTGGGCTGGAATTATTGGTGATAAAATTATTGGACCTTGTTTTTTAGACCAATCAATGAGCGGTGCCAACTATCTTCGTTTTGTTCAAGAACAGCTGAGTGATGAACTGGACGAATTAGGCCTCCATATCGTGCGACGTATGTGGTTCCAACATGACGGCGCGCCGCCACATTTCTCCCGCGATGTGAGAAGCTATTTGGATACCGAGTTCGGAGACAGATGGATTGGTCGCGCCGGACCCATCAATTGGCCTGCAAGATCACCTGATCTGACGCCATTAGACTTTTTCCTTTGGGGTACTGTAAAACAACAGGTATTCAAAACGGTGTGCGATACGGAGGTCGAAATGCGTGCACGCATAGTAGCAGCATTTGACCACATCAAGTCCGATACCTCCGTTCTGCGAAGCGTGCGCGAAAACAATATTAGACGTTGTCACAAATGTGTAGAGGCAGAAGGTGGTCACATCGAACAGCATCTCCGTGGCCGTCAAGTTGATGTCATAATAAATTAATAGGTTCATTCGACACACACACTCGACGACATTTTAAGTGTAGTGAAAGTGTTAAATGTAATTTTAAAAATTAATCAATTGTGCATAAAAATACCGCCTACTAATCCAACATTTTCAAAAACTGGTTCGTAAAAGTGATTATAGCAACTTGTGTAGAAAAATTGTTGGATACCTATTTGCGCCAGCGGCGCGCGGCGGCGGCTCAGCGGCATCGATCAAAGAGAGTGGCGGTAGCGTTATATCTCTTTGTGGTTTCGCGACATCGCTTCATGCAGTATTGCAGCAGAGGTAACAAACTAGTTAAATATTACAAACATTAATAATTAAATATTTATTTTAATTAATTTTATTAATAGTTTTTCATAAATTACTCACTATATTACGTTTGTATACCAATTCTTAAAACGTAGGTAGAAGGAACAACAGAGTTTTTGATACAGCCTGTATATTATAGTGTAGCTGGGCTCTTAGAGTTCCGCATCAGGTGTTCCAGATCTTCAATTTTTATACGACGACAGAAAGTACTCATCAGGCTGAATAACTCTTGCTAAGACGTCATTCCCTTAGGATGTTATAGTGTAGCTGGGCTCTTGGAGTTCCACATCAGGTGTTCCAGATCTTCAATTTTTATACATCAATAGAAGGTGCTCATCAGGTTGAACAACTCTTGCTAAGACGTCATTCCTGTATATGTTATAGTAAAGCTGGGCTCTTGAAGTTCCACATCAGGTGTTCCAGATCTTCAATTTTTATACATCAACAGAAGGTGCTCATCAGGCTGAACAACTCTTGCTAAGACGTCATTCCTGTGTATGTTATAGTGTAGCTGGGCTCTTGAAGTTCCACATCAGGTGTCCAGGGTCTTCAATTTTATTCTCTCAACAGAAAATGCTCATCACGTGGAACAATTTTTGCTATGGCATCATTTTTGTATCTCTTATAGTTTAGCAGGTCTGTTGCAGTTCTGCATCAGGTGTTCAAGTTTCCAAGATAAATTATAGCCTATATGTTAATCGAACTTAATACCTATACAACAAAAAAAAAATCATTCAAATCCGTCCAGTAGTTCCGAAGATTAGCGTGCACAAACACACAGACAAACAGACAAACAGACAAACCGACAAACAGACAAACCGACAAACAGACAAACAGACAAAAAAAAAATTAATTACAGTTTCGGGTTCGGCATCGATAAAATAACAACCCCTGCTACTTTATTTTTGTATATTTCCATTGTACAGACACCACTCTTCTACAAATTTATTATTATGTATAGATTAAAATTTAATTTTGGTGCCAGTCACAAAACAATAACTGTGAATGTAAAGTATATAAATGCCCATTCCATGAAGTAGATATCTATGGAGAAGAACGGGCAAGAAACTCCATGGACACTCTTTTTCAATGGGGCAACATACATACAACTCGAGCGCGATAATCTACGTGGAATTTCACAACTTATCGCGAACGGGTAGTAAGTACATGATTCATTTATTTATTCTAGCTTACAGTAACCTCATTCAATCGATATCCTTACACTAATCATTAATTATTGTTCTAACTAAATGGTACACAATACACCGTGAATTTTTAGTCTTCTTACAAAAGTGGATCTAACGAGTCATATTATTATCTACAAATTTTATCAAGTAAACAAAATAGAGTTGGCAAAAACTTTCTAATTAATTATTGATCTAACTGTAAGAAGTTCTATTAATAAACCCTTACCGACGCAGTTCATACGGAAAATATGGATTATGAATAGCTATCTCGTGATCTATACTTATAATAAATCTGTAGAGAGGTCAATTCTGTACATGAAATATATTTCCAAAATAACTATCAGGGGGTGATTAGGGATCGATACTGATGCCAAAAATGCAATTAATAAAATTATTGTCTGTCTGTCTGTCTGTCTGTCTGTCTGTCTGTATAACCGTTATAGAAACAAAAACTACTCGACGGATTTTGACGAAACTTAGTACAATTATTTTTCATACTCCTGCGCTGGTTATAGTATACTTTTCATCACGCTACAATCAATAGGAGCAGAGCAGTGAAGGGAAATGTTAGGAAAATGGGAGAAGTTACTCCATACACGCTAATCTTCGGAAGTACTGGACGAATTTGATTGTTTTTTTTTTTTTTGTATAGCTATTAAGTCTGGGCAACTTATGGGCTATAATGTATTTTAGAAACTTGAACACCTGATACAGAACTGCAATAGATCAGCTAAACTATAAGAGATACAAAAATAGCGCCATAGCAAAAATTGTTCCGCGTGATGAGCATTTTCTGCTGAGAAAATAAATTTGAAGATATGGAACACCTTATGTGGAACTCCAAGAGCCCAGCTACACTATTACATATACAGTAATGACGTCTTAGCAAGAGTTGTTCAGCCTAATGAGCACTCTCTGTTGACGTGTGAAAATTGAGATCTGGAACACCTGATGTGGAACTCCAAGAGCCAAGCTACACTATAACATATATATGAATAACATCTTAGCAAGAGTTGTTTAGTCTGATGGGCATTTCCTGTTGACTTACAAAAATGAAAGATCTGGAACGTCTGGAATCGTCATGCGCATCCCTTTGTTTTCCCGTCCCCAGGCTCTAAGAATTCGACATCAGACGTTTCAGATCTTCGATTTTGACGACCCCATTGTCGCTGGCATAAGCAACAGGATCCGCGTACGAAGTCGCTGGCAGAAGCTAGTTAGTAATAATTAACTACACGTCCACAAATTGCTTCATTCCCAAAAATATTAATATATAGAATAATTGGACCGATTTAAGCAAAAATGATTCAGTCCACACTAACCTCATTTCGAGATAATAGAGTTTAAAGTTTATTTCGGTATTTCTCTGGCTTTGTAGTTCTAAATGTTATGTTTTTAATTTTATGTTATTCTAAGTGTTCTAAACTAATTTACATGCATGTATTTAGTAAATAAATTTTAATAGTTTCGTAGATATTCAAGAAAACTTGCGCGTGGATCATTATTACATAATACATTTTGTATGGAATTAGCTGTGTAGGCTGCGGAAAGAAAAATGCAAAAATGTTCCAAACTATGACAAAAATAAAAGCTTAAAATTTTTTATTATTTTTATTTTATTTAAAAAAACACAAATGTTACCCTACTCCTCATCCAAATCAAAGTCGGGTTCATCACAATAACCATCTATATCGTCTATTATTGCATCGTCTCCCTTCAGTTTTTTATAATAACCAATGCAATCATTTGGTATGAGATGGAATAACGATTTCAAATCGTTTAACTTCTTTTTGTTAATCAGTTTTCCTGAAGGCCATAATTCTTGCAAATCTTCTTCTATGACACCCAAATCAACACCTTTTAATTTCTTTTTAATATTCAGTTCTTTGTAGTCCTCATTAAAGGAAGTTCTCATGAACAAAGAATGTTGAGTCTTTTTTGTGATTAAAATTTCTTTTGTTTTGAGCCAGTTTACTTTGCTCTTATCATTAAATATTTTTCTATTAACTATTTTCTTTTCTAGAATTTGAGATCCAACAAAATCACAACTTTCCATTTTATGGACCTGTAAAGGATTTTTGTTTTTGCATTGTTTCATAATGGCAATATAATCATCCACGGAGTATATCCTTTCATATTGCTTGAGTCGAGTCTCAATTTTAGCGAAGTCGTTGTCATTTGGTAGGAAAGTGTGTCCTGATTCTAGGTAACGGAAGCTGATTGTCTCGAGAGTGGGGTGTCTATTTAATAAAGCCTTTAAAATCAAAACGATTTTGATATTCCTGTTTTGCCCTCCGCAACAGTCACTCCACAAAATCATTTTTTTTACTGTAGGAGGTAGCACGCACTTAATATATTTCCTCAAACATGAACCCACTTCTTGGGCCCCTCTGCCTGCCTCGCCTTCAGCCCAAACAAAACAATTCGCAACACCGTTGGAAGCCGAGTGTATACCGCAGTTGTATACCCATAACTGCCTTTTGTAGAAAACTATATTGGTCGGTATTCTAGGTAAAGGCAAGGTTTTCTCCAAATCGTAAGTCAGACATTCAGTTTCTTCACAAGTTTTAGCCTGTTCAAAATCTTCCTTCAGCTTCTTCCTTAAATCTTCGGCAATTTTTTGGTGTTCTTCTTTTTCTCTTTGGGCATTTGCTCTTTCAGCTGAGGTAGTAGAATTTTTCAATGTCATTTCATAAAGATCACATTTGTTACACGTGTCTTTCTTAAGGCTCTTGCACCTCAAATTGAATTTTTGTACAAAAATATGTCTAACAACATTGAAGGATGGACATTTTTCATCTTTTCCAAATTCTTTTTCGAATTTCGCGCATTTGAAATGGTTGGTTTAGAAATATGCAAAAATGATCTTCAATAAGTTTGTCTACATGACCACATTATTTGCAATATGTACTGTTAAGTTTAAGTTTGCTGTATTTTTCATTACGGGGGCGACATTATCACTGTGTGACAAAGCCCCTTAAAATAAATAAAGATTAAAAAAAAAAAAAAAAGACCACATTATTCTAAAAAAATAGAATAAATTTCATGCAAAACATACAATTTTATTGCAGGTACAAAAAAATGCAATAAAAGATAGAAGGTTTAAATAGTTATATACGTATTTCATTAAAGTTTTCGGTATAAAAATAATATTTTGTTTACTTTTTAGCCGAGATATTAATGATAATTTTATATTTAACCGTGAATCGTTTTTTAAGAATTGAATTTTTCGTTTTTCTTTAATTAAATAGAATAGTCATGTGGTCTGAATCAGTATACTTCTGTAGTCGAATGTTATTTGGAATTGAGTTAAAATGATTCAAGGTTATTGGAACATTTAAGCAGAATGATTTTTATAATATTTTCCATATTGTATAAAAAGCATTATTGTTCCAAGTAGTTTGAATCATTATAGCAAAAAACAAAAAACCTATATCAGGGCAACCAAGAAAATGCAAAAATGATTCTAATAGCTTGAAACATTTATGCATTATGAAAAAATGATGTTCGCTATGACAGTTGTGGTTTGGACCATACGGATTTTCGTCAATTATTAACATAGAGTTCCGAGTCTTTGATATGTTAAAATATACCTTATTTAGAGTACATAAGTCACAAAAACTCGAAATTGTCGAGATTGTGGGTTGGATCATTTTTGCATAAATCGGTCCAATTAATATGGTTAATAAATGTGGTGTACAATAAAGCATATTTTATTCTAATATTGACATAAAAATACAATAAAAAGGCAGCTTGGACTTCCCTATGCTAGTGGGCTACACTATGAATATTTTTAAACCGTTTTTTCTATAGTTTTCAAATTAAAATATTTGTTGAAATGTAATGTTGTACAAAAAAGCAATATAATTATGAAGCTATTTGGACTATTCCCAGCACCGGTACGCTTCTATTTAGTTAATATTTTTATTTTTTTCTCTGGTTTTGTAGAAATATGTAAAAAAGAGTAAGGACAACAAGGAATAAAGATTAAAGCTAACTGGACGATTCCGGATACCGGTCGGCAACATTAACATTTTTAATTTTTTTATCAATATTTCAAATTATAAAAAAAAAGTTTAAAAATAAAGCTATTATAAGTGTAAGTCTCACCTTTACTGTCGCCTACGTCTGTTGATTTAACGACTGATTTTTCCCCGGGAAGCTTCCAACTTGTAAGTTGTACTAATGGTTAAGTTATACTGGCGCTCTTGCCCGGTATATTACGGTTTTTCCTCATTATTTTTACTAGGGTAACTGCCTTTTATTTACGGCTTCAGTCACGTGGAGTGTGGGTGCATGAACAGTGTTGAAATTGTGGGGTTCATGTTTAAAATAAACGGTTTCTTAACTTTTTTAAACACTTCTATGGTAGCCGTACTTGCGTCATCGCCATCGGATTGTTTCACATCGATCGTTAATTCCGTGAATTTCTGAATTCATTATTAATCATCGAAGTTCATAAAATGTGGTTATTTTGCCTGCAATTTTGTTACCTATTACTAATATTATGCAGCTGAAGAATTTTTTTTTTGGTTGATCGCGATAATCTATAGGTAGGTATATTACAAAAAAAAAACGAATTTCCACTATTTTTTCGGAATTGAGTCTATAGGTATTTTTGCATTTCGTTGCTCAAAAATATTTTATACTTATTGAAAATGATAGCTAAATAAAACTTGCTTCAGTATATTATCAAAAACTTACCCTTCACACTCTTTTTTTTACGGTCTCCGTCCTCCTACCCAGGGCAGGACGGGAGAGACTTTCAGACTTGTAGGTACTTTAATAAGTTAGGGGTTCGCTGGCACCTGGAAACTTTAACGGGGGTTCGTGGAGCCGAAAGTTTGAGAAACCCTGCAATAGACCTTTACGCTCCGTGGTCACAGTTAGCTGATAAGACAATCCCGCGACCCCGTCAGGTCTGACCCTCTAATAGGGTCCGTCAAAATGCTGACAGCTCATTGAGGCGCTCGTGGAACATGACGCACCGACTCGTGCTTGTCACCCATTACTCGCCGTCCGCGTACTCGCATTTTATAGAGCTAAAATAAGCATGTAAGTAGGGATACTGATTTTTGAATTTACTAAATTGATGCAGTTTTCTTTTTCTGGAAAAGCCACATTGACTCCGAGCGACAATTAAAACGTTCTCGTTGGATAATTTCCGTCCATAACGTGAATTATCAGCAAAGAGAAAAGTTTTATCGTTCACTAACTTTTTGTTACACAATATGACAGTGTTTTTGATCATCATCAGCCGGAACGTCCACTGCAGAACAAAGAACTTTCCTTAGACCACCACGCCGAATATCAACCCATCACTTGCATCCATCGCATGGTTGCCCGCGACTCTCACGATGTCGTCGGTCTACCTTGTGAAAGGCCTGCTTAAGGGCGGCCAACCCGTCTATCTTTTCATACAAACGCTCGTACGTGATTATGGCGTTGTAACAGATATTTCTTTGAAACTTTTGAACTAATAGGCATCTTGTGCACTATATCTAGGTTTCTATCAAAACGCGAAATCAAAATTTTAAGAAACAAATTCAGCACAAACCTCCAAAAATCAGCTTTTTCGCACAAATTTTATATGATGTTTGGGCGTTTATAATGTACTCATTAATTGTAACCGGAAATAAATATTTGCATAGAAACCTTGCAAATGTAATGGAGTTTCCAAATGTAAAACTTTTTTTTCATAATCTTGCAAGGCTTACGAAAAAACACGTATTTCTTGGAACAAGTTTTATGAAACTTCCGCACACTATTTTCCTTTTAATGTTGTCGCGTTCTCACTTGCTTGTTAGCCATGTGGCGGTAAGAGGTAAGCGGGGGACGAGTCGAGCGGGGACGGGTTTGCCTCTTGTTCTGGATGAAACAACAAGCTTTTTGGCCATGCTCGCGTTGTCGTTCGTCGAATGGGGAAGGGCGCTCTTAACGTGCATGATCCGGTTTGCTATATTGTAGATACGTCATTGGTACGTCATATCAGTGCTACGCCCCGTAGCCAAGTAGCACCAGTATTCCTACAACGTAGCGTAGCAAGCTTAGCATCGCAGCAACATTATGCAGAGTAGGCTGTCTTGGGCTCTGCGCACACTAGCTGGTGGCGCAGCGGAGTGCAATTAAATAGACAATTTAATATAAACCGGCCTTGCCATACTGTCAATATAAGAATAAACACAGACACGGTGCTCGGAGCGCACTCAAGCTACCACAAGAGCATGTTCGCGACCTTATGTCAAGGTAGATAAGGTTTATATTAAATTGTTGTCTTCAATTGCTCTCCGCCGAGCCTCCAGAAGTGCAGGTGTGCACTGGGCCGTTACGCGTGCCACTGCTGTATCCACTCGTGCGAAGCCGGGACGGACCGCTAGTTAATAAATAAAGAATTATCTTTCAGTGCTACGCCACATTACTATGGTGCACGTTGCAGCATTATAGAAGTTACCCTTTAACCTACCATTTAGGGACAATACAAATTCTTCTTATGTTTCTTCAGGTTCCCTATGTTTCTTCCACGTGAACAGTATAGACCAGGGGCCGTATTATGACGTCTTAAAGCCAGAGTAGTTCCAGTGAGAGAACGAGGTGACGCTAGACGACTTGTTTGGCTGTCTCTTTCACTCACTGGAACAAGCCTGGTTTAAAGAGACGTCATAATACGGCCGCAAGCAGGTGAGGCACTCGCCCTACAAAATAGCAACGCCTACAAACGAAACCCATAAACCCTATTGGTTTTAGATTATGATCTAAAATCACTAACCCCTAACAACCGACGAGTATGAAGGCCGAGTGAAACCGGGTGCATGTTGCGTGTGTGTGGTCATTTACTGCTATTTGACTAGGTAGGACACTCAAGTTATGTTTTTTTAATACACTGCCCCCACTCGAGGAATTTTTCCTGTACCGTGGGTAATTTCACCTGTATCGTGAAAATTTCACCTGTATCGTGAAAATTTCACCTGTACCGTGGGTAATTTCACCTGTACCGTGGGTAATTTCACCTGTACCGTGGGTAATTTCACCTGTACCGTGGGTAATTTCACCTGTACCGTGGGTAATTTCTCCTGTATCGTGGGTAATTTCACCTGTACTGGGGGTAATTTCTCCTGTATCGTGGGTAATTTCACCTGTACCGTGGGTAATTTCTCCTGTACTGGGGGTAATTTCTCCTGTATCGTGGGTAATTTCACCTGTACCGTGGGTAATTTCTCCTGTATCGTGGGTAATTTCACCTGTACTGGGGGTAATTTCTCCTGTATCGTGGGTAATTTCACCTGTACCGTGGGTAATTTCACCTGTACTGGGGGTAATTTCTCCTGTATCGTGGGTAATTTCACCTGTACCGTGGGTAATTTCTCCTGTATCGTGGGTAATTTCACCTGTACCGTGGGTAATTTCTCCTGTATCGTGGGTAATTTCACCTGTACCGTGAGTAATTTCTCCTGTATCGTGGGTAATTTCACCTGTACTGGGGGTAATTTCTCCTGTATCGTGGGTAATTTCACCTGTACCGTGGGTAATTCCTCCTGTATCGTGGGTAATTTCACCTGTACTGGGGGTAATTTCTCCTGTATCGTGGGTAATTTCACCTGTACCGTGGGTAATTTCTCCTGTATCGTGGGTAATTTCACCTGTACTGGGGGTAATTTCTCCTGTATCGTGGGTAATTTCACCTGTACCGTGGGTAATTTCTCCTGTATCGTGGGTAATTTCACCTGTACTGGGGGTAATTTCTCCTGTATCGTGGGTAATTTCACCTGTACCGTGGGTAATTTCTCCTGTATCGTGAAAATTTCTCCTGTACCGTGAGTAATTTCTCCTGTATCGCGGGTATTCGTTTGTGAGCAGGGTTGGAAAAAAACAGTTTTTTTTTTTCAAATTTATAAAACAAACAGTTCAAAATATTTTAAACAAGTGTTTTTTTTTTAGTTTCTGGTTTTTTTTTTCAAATTAATTCCACCTTGTTTGTTGATGTCTAAACGTATAAATCAATTATGTTTCATTTCTAGACTACATCTTTGCAAATTCGCCCTTTGTAATGAAATTTTTACTAAAAATGATTAATGGAAAAAAACATGTGATGTTTTTTTTCTAATAATTTTAAGCATTCTTTCATTACAATGCCAATAATACATAGTTAAAAATATGAATTAATAATGGCATAAGACTCAAAAGGTATTATGTCAAACTATTTAGACTCCTGAATATTAATTTATTTTCATTTTATATGCATTCATCTGCCTTGAAAAGTAGATGAAACGGGTAATATAAAACACTGTTTAATTTCAAACTTGTTTTAATCATGCCAACCGTTTGTGAGTGTCATACGGGTGTGAGTTTCTGTTTGTAAACGCACCCAAGATACAGGAAGAAAATCCTAGTGTGGCGAAAATTAAATGTAATATAAAGCTGAAGGGTTTGTTTCGTTAAACTCGCTAATCTCAGAAATTGCTGATTCGAATTGATGATTTTAATTTTGTGTTGGCTAGTCTACTTATCAAGGAAGGCTATGGTGTTTCTTTTAAATTGGCCAAAAGGAAGATATCCAAATCCGTAGGAGATACGGGAAAACTTTCTCAGCTCATTTTTGATGTTGAGAATTTTGGCGTTTTTTTATTTTTGGTCAAGTGTGAGTTGTCCACAGAAATGGGTGAAATTGGCCATTTTTTTTTAATGCCGTTCGACTCTTTTTCATGTAAGGATCATTTCATTGTATCGGAAGAAAAAAAATGGGACGGCGGAAGTTGGTCAAATTTTGCATTATTTTTTTCATACAAATTGTTTGAAAAGCTAAAGGTTCCTAAGAAAGTTTTCCTGTATCTCTTATGGATTCGGATTTCTCCCTTTTGGCCAATTTAAAAGAAACACCCTGTATAACGTCACGCTACGAAGCAGAACAGAGGGGATGAGACCACGGGGAACAACCTGGTACTAAAATAAAAAGACAATCATTGTTATTCATAAAGGTAATTTTAATCGTTTTCCGTATCGTAACTTTCTCATAAAGTAGATACATTTAGAACTCAAATACAAATGATACAATCACTCACATTAATTAACTTAAAAATAATCTCTTCCTATATTTAAAATTAGATAATGCACTAAGAACGCGCATTTTTTACAAAGCCAACTAAAGACAATAATTATATTTTTTTTGTGTAAGACAATACACAGTATCCTTATAAACTAGAAATAGACAATTTGAATTCAGAATCTTTGATTATTCACATTAACTGCCACTTGAACTAGCTACTTTATTTCTATATTCTTAAAGTTGATTTTCAGTTATCATTCGTAATTTATTATTTTTTCAATAGAATTTGAGTTTTTGTCTGATAAACCGAAGATACTGAGTTCAAGGGAATACAAATATAAAAAAAGATTGATTGCACAATTTTGAATATAAGAAATCATAAGGCATTGTACATGTAAATACACCTTTTTGAGACAATATTTTGGGTCATGCTGTAGAAGCAATTTATTTCCCCATACATACAATTCACATAGAAACTCATGCAAAACATGTCATTATCATACATGATTAGGTGCGTCCACACAGAGCGAGCATCCTCGCGAAGCATTTGCCGCGCGAAGCAGCTCGGTTAGTTTGGACGTGACTCGGCCGAGGCAAGTGCGAGCGCTGCCGCGGGCGAGCGACTGAGCGCCCGAGCCATCCAGTGTCGGATTTTTGTTTTGCTCGCGTTTATTGTTTCGTGTCTCGGTCAAGAAAGAATAATCGCGTCCACACAGAGCAAGCAGCCTCGCGAGCCAGTTTCCTGGCGCAGCAAATGCCTCGCGAGGCTGCTCGCTCTGTGTGGACGCACCTATTCGATAATTTTATTATTTCTGTATAATCGGAATACCACACTTAATTATTGCATTCCATGTATGATGTCAATGGTAATATTATGAGCGTGTTCGTTCACGAACTTGCCGCTGTGAGCGGTGAGTCAGCGGGGGCGACGAGCGGTAAGATCAAGAAATAAATGTTTGAAAGACGCTACGAGGCGCTGCTAGTTGCGAATTGGCGTTACAAATTAAAAAATGTCTTATTCGCGCCGCCCGTCGCTCCTCTCACCGCTTAGACCGTCTTGAACGAGCGTTTCGCTTTATTTCGTCACATCAGGCGAATTATGAAAAAGGCAAAGTATGTGAAAGAAAATGAATGCAGTTTCATTTGAGCCCAAAAAATGAAATAATATAAGTTCCGTATACATTTAAGGACCAATGCCTGCTATCACGAACTATAAGCAACGTTACCTAAAATAATAATATCTAAATAAAATCCCGCCATTGGATTTTTTAACTTTCGACGCTGAACTGAGCGTTGAAAATTGCAGCGCACTTTTAACATAAATTCTAAGTACACAAGTAGTATTCTGCCTTAGATTCTGTTGTCTTTATGCAAAATATAATAGAAACTTAATTTTTTTTTACTTATAAAAATATATCAGTTATTTACACTTCCCAGTCAGTGTCAAAAATAATATAGGTATTTTTTTTAAATAAGCATACAGTTTTAAGATTTTTTTTAAACATTATTGCAGCAGAAGCCACGAGTTTAACCAAGGCTCATTCCAAATTCTAGCTTAAATATAAATCTCAATTTAAGACTTCAAACAAACTTTAAATAATGTGTTCTACAAAAGTATTTAATGAGATTACATTAGTCAGTGAAACATAGACATTATGGTTACTTGACTTATCATATATTATTTATAGTTAAGGCTGAAAAAAAACGTAGTTTTAGTTAAGCGTAATTTTTGAGTCGTGAGTCGCAAAATTCATAGTTGCTTTTGCGTCGCGGAAGACTTTTTCTATGAAAACAACCGAAATTCTGCGACTCACGACTCAAAAATTACGCTCGTTTGGCCTCACCCTAATAGTTGTCCTACTAACGTATTTTTTTAAGTTAAATATCTTCAAAAGCGGCAGTTTGCTGTGATCTTAAAATTCTGTTGCCGCCGTGATATCGAAGCCTTTCATATAGATCCCATGATGTCTGTTAAGTTTCTCTACATAACATATTCTACATTGTAGGTAGGTACAGCTTATTCCTACCTTATGATCATTCGCCACATACTAAACATGTTCGCAAAACGAACTTTCATTTTTGTCAAGTTATTGCTACTTGTTACAACGCTACATAGATCTTTTGGCGCGCAGAATAATAATATTAAATCTGATGAAATAATTGATAAAATAAGGTGTCAGTAGAAACATAAAACGCTCGTTTGCAATAGTTTAAAAATGAAATGAAATTGGCAAAGATTTATACCAAGGCGTATAGTGAATTTTAAAAGCGTCATATTTTCGTCAATTTTAATTCACGTGAGAACAGAAAAAATACGGGTTATTTTACCCGTATTTTTTCTGTTTTGATAAACTGACGGACTTCAAGATTTTTCAAGTTAACGGCGCATATCGTATTTTATCTGAATGTTATAATACGGACGGAGCAATAAAGGACAAAATTTAAAGACACTATTATTAGTGTAGGTATTTTTTTCAATATTCTATTCTGATGAATAAGGAAAACATGCTTTTTTAATTATTTTTTTTAGATTGGGATTGACTAAGAATATTTTTTTCCTGTCCTGCCCCTTATGCTCCACCATGTCCTCCGGGCGATCTTCGCAGTGGTGACACCCAGGCGTTTCTTCCCTCCTTAGGGCGGCCACATACATCAGTTTTCCTGATCAGGAATCCTGATTCGTTTTCTACCCGAACACAGTGAATTATTACAAATGTGTGTGCATGTTTTGTATACAGTGTTTATTGAAATGATGAATGAAATGTGAACATTTCATTCATAATTTCGAATTCCGAACGGAAAAACAATTGATGTATGTGGCCGCCCTTATCCGACACAGGTACCTCCCGAAACTTCCGTGTCCGGTGAGGACCTGCGTCATGCGGTAGGTCAGGACGCCGTGACGCCTATCCAGCCACTCCTCAAAGAGGGGTCTTACCGCCGCAATTGCGGCGTGCCCGGATTGACTAAGAATAAGTTAAGTTTATTAGTTTTCTTTATATTTAAGAATGGGGGTGAAATTTTCACTATTGAAAAAGAAACAAAAAGTTTATTGGCCAGGCGCCAAAAGATCTTTGTGCCGCTTTAAACTACTTACGCTACGTCAATTTTGAAAATAATGTAAGTATATAGTATTTACATACTCGTCGGACATTCTGTATATTAAATCCAAGTTTATTTAATAAGTATAAAAATATGTAAATGGTGTCTGCTTTTTGTCAGCCAATTTCATTAGTGAGGATTTTAACAAGGCTTTTTGCTTCTTTTTTTGGAGGGTAGTTTATTTGAAAATGTATAAATCATGCACATTATTTCATAGTTAATCAGAAATGATAACATTTTTCCATAATCTATGCTAAGTTATTATAAAGCAATTATACACTCGCGAACAAATGTATGGAATCACTTTCTCCGATTCCGCGCGAATTTTAGTATAAATAACTATTTAAAAATAACAAAAAATGGTACCATTTTAAAGGTATAACTGTTAACTTCAAATTCATTCAAATCAGGCCATTATTTAAGGAGATATCCTGGATCAATTCCAAGTAAGTAATTCCATACTTTTTGCTAGCTAGTGTAGTTTAAGTTTACAAATGCGTTAATACAATCAAATCCCAAATGCTTTGTTAAAATCAAGTTTTCTATTATTTTTTAAACATTTCAACTAATTTACATTTGTTTATCTTAATACTAATGTCAGAAATTGATGTAAGCAGTCATACTGGCAACATTGCGAGTAATAAAATGGAGTTACACGAAATAAACCTTTAAAAACATGGAGACTAAATTTGACATTTAAGTGTGATTAAATTTGTTTTACCCCCTGTTTGGTTCAAGGTTTTTTTTTTTAATATATTTGATTTTGCTAATATTTCGGAATATATATTTAATAGACTAAGTCAAAATCATCTTTATATAATGCTGTCCTGTTAAGAACTTATAGTTTTTAGAAATATTGCAGTACAAGTGACAAGAAAGCATCCATTTTCTTATTTACATTAAACACTGTTAATCTTCATAACATTAATGTTGTCATAAATAAGAAAAAAACTACCTGTTTGAAGTCTTGACAATGAAGTAAGAACAAAATGTAATGTATCCATCAATTAAAGAAATTAAATTGTATTTTATTTGACAACCAATTTAAATTCAAACATGCTTCGATCATTTCGGACATTGAAATATTTAATTATGGACTGTGCAGTCAGTGCCCAGCATTACTTGATCCTTTTTAAAAATTAAAAAGAGAGGGGAAGAGAAAGACGAGTCACATAATGCTAGCAGCTGACTGTACTAACTATCAAGTAAAAATGTAAATTACAAATAATTTCACTCATTACAGAAACAAACTATTTCGAGTTCACTCAAAAAATAAAGTCTTTTACTAAATGTTTGTGACCCATTCCATTTCAAATGTCCTACACAAAATCTATTAAATCACAGTTTGCCACTTTCACTCGACTTTCTTCACAAACTTACTGTTTAAGTTTATACAGTCTATGAATTAGGTAAAGGTTTGAGAGGCCCTAAACTTAGTAGTCCATCAGCTCCTAAAGCTTGCAAACTGTGTGATATACCATTTTGTACATTATGTACTGAGATTACTGGTATACCGAAACATCCGCCCGCTTGCTCCCTATTCGCTAGCGGTATAAAACTATATATGCCTAAGCTACTCAACCTTTTCAGGTTTTCTTCTTGTGACAAGTCCACAACGGGCAAACCTAGTTCTCTATTAGGCCCAGTAACATTGTGGAATACTCTTTTGTGATGTTGTAGTTGTAAGGACTTTGGATACGAAGCTGGACACTCGTCGCACTTGAAGACAGGTACTTTGCTCTGAGGATGCGCGTTAGCCATGTGAACAGTGAGCGAGTTGTGGCTCCCAAACATTTTCTTGCATATTTTACACGAGAGCATACCACCGCCGACTTTAGCCTCTGGTATGGAAAAGTTGCTCGATTTTGATGTGTGTTTGATACTCATACCGGCTCCTAGGTTCGGAATATGAGGGATGGGACGTTCTGGAGTAGGTGAACGACTCTTCTGCTTCTGTTTGATGCTAATACCTCGCGACGCTAACACGTTAGCCATGGCGTTAGCTTCCTTATTTACCGTCTTCTTCGTAATAGATATTTGGCTTCCTAGATTAAGTTTGTCTTTGGCGCCTTGTACACTCTGTATCATCGGTAAGCCATCCCTCTGTTTCTGCATCGCCATGACCTGACAGTCTTCGTTGTCATGCTTGCCTGGCAACAACATGTCTGTACGCCGTTTCTGTCCTGGCCCGCCGGCCATAGGCGCTGGTCTCTTCATAGGCATTCGCACTCCTGGTTTCTGCTGTCGAACCTGAGCATGTACTTGGATCCCTGGCCTTATTCCTGGTCGAGGTCCTCTAGGATTGGCCATACGTGGTCTCGTACCCGTAATATTCGCACCGGGTGCCATTCTGATTTGGGTTGGTGCATGCATTTGTCCTCCTACCATTTGACCGGGTGCTGGTGGTTGCCCACCCATCTGGTCTTGCCCGGGCATGCCTACCGCCTGCCCAGCTGGGAAGGTTTGTACATTCTGGATTTTAATGCCACCTGCAAGTGGTTTCATAGCTCCGCCCGGGCTAGAGGAAGGAACGTAGGATGATCCGGGTGGGCCCATTTGACCTAATGCTTGTCCTAACTGTGAATTCATTCCTCCACTAGGCGCTTGATTATATACGGCTTGCTGCATTCCCTGAAGCGGAGAAGCCACGGAGTAAGATGATGAAGGCGGGAACGGACCTGGCATTTGCCCGGGATAGCCCGCTGGTTTTTGCATAGGCTGTTGGAACTGCCCATAACCACTAGCCTGGCCCATATAAGCCTGGCCTGGATACTGCCCAGGCATCGTCTGTTGTTGACCATACATATTATTACCAAAATCAGGTTGTACATTCTGTCCAGGCTGGCCAGGGTAACTGTTGTATCCTCCTTGCGGATTCATCATCATACCACCGGCACCAGGATACGCTTGGATATTGATCATGACATTCTGCTGATGGGTAAAACCGGGACCAGTTCCTCCCATGGTAGATAATTTTCCAACTTGGTCAACTAGTTTCACAGGTAGTAAGCTAGAGAGAATATTCGAGGTGGAATTGTAAGGCATAAGTGTGGACGATGATGAAGGAAGAATCAGGGATTTCGTATGACCAGTCATCCTTCTGTGTTCATCCAGTAAGGATATATCAGTAAACCTGGTATTGCATACATCACACGAATGTTGGGGGCCTAAAGTATCTAAGGATATGTATTCACTGGCATCGGATATAGACATGCCCTCTTTTTTCGTTGAATTTGAAAGTAAACTCTCGAATATGTCATCAGCGCTTTTTTCAAGCATGTCCAAAGGTGGTTTGGAATCTGGGGCATTCCAGTTAAAGTTATGTTGTTTTTCCATGGACGGGGCAGTGAGGCGTGAGCCGAGCATCCCTGAGGAACTATAGCTTTGCTGTGTGGTCGGGTACGCTGGTGGCGGGTATGTCACAGTCGGACTAGGAGTCGGTTCAGTTTTAGGAACTACAGGTTTAACGTCCGGTGCCGGCGTCGCTGAAACCACACAACAGTCATCGTCTTCGTCGTTGGAATCTCCATTTATTTCTATAACTGTCACTACTCCTGGTTCTTCCTTTTTGGTAACAGGGAGGAGTGGTGTGGTGTTGGATGATAGATGTAAAGCTAGAGCGCTAGGCGGCGCACTTTGGTGGGATGCTAAAGCGTCTGGTTCAGATTTCACCGTGGCTAGAATCGGAGTAGATCCCACATCATTTGGTGTCGGAGAAGCTCTTTCGGACTTTATCTGAGTGGAGCTGGAGAATATAGGAACGTTCGACGATTGTGTTTCAACTGCTTCGACTTCTTGTTTGACTACAACGTTTTCCACACTTGTGCTTGATTGTCGCCTGTCTGGTGTAGGAGGAGTAGGAGGTTTAGTTGGTGTAGCAGGTGACTTCGCCTGCAGAGTAATTATCGAATTATCTTTGGGAGGAATTGGAAGATTTGCTCCTCTTTTTGGAGTCTGTTTCACAGCCGGTCTTACAGGTGGCTTTAGTTGCTGAACTGGGAGTTTGCCTGGTGTAGGAGGATCTTTCTTTTGAACTATAGACACCCCCTGCAAGTTTTTCAATGGATTTTGTTTGGATTTCGGCGATTTCTCTGAATCATCGCTTTCTGATGTTTTACGAGTACTCGGCGGGGTTCGGTCATTTTCGCCTTCAGAATCATTTTCACCCGACTTGTCTGGATCCTCATCAAATTCTGGTTCTTCTCTACTCTCATCATTTCCACTTCCCTCATCTTCGTTATCTGACGCATCAAAATCTTTGAGTCCATTGATTACTTTGAATGAGTTAGCGTTATTCCCGTCTGATTTTAGTTTCAGTTTGATACCGCCGAGTTGTCCTAGTTTTTGCATCACATCGGTAGTTGTTTTTTCTTGTTCTGGTTCACTCTTGATTGGTGTGTTACCCTTTTTTATAGTGAACCCTAATCCACTGAGTTTGTTGAGTGCAGAGTCGGAGCTCTTGTTGTCATTGTCAGCAGGCTTTTTGAGTGATATGCCAGTCTTTTTGAGTAGTTGTGATATGTCAATTTTAGTCGGCGTGACTTTCTGGGCGGTCGGTGGTGCGGCTGGCTCTTCGTCTTCATCGGACCAGTTTTCATCTCCGGAAGGAGGGGCATCTTCGTCGTCGGAAGGCAGCTTGTCGAGTACCACGGAGGGCAGGGACACGTGCTGGATCAAGTGGTTCTCTAGTTCCTCCCAATCCCGGAAGTCTTCTTCACACGTGAAGCAGCGGTATTCTTGTTTGGGCTTTTTGATGAGAGCGCCTGTAGACTGAAGCCTCTTTAAGATGTCCGCGACATCGGTTGCTCCCGGCTTTATGTCCTCTTCCTCTTGTTCTGAGCCTGCTGAGTCAGCAGCCTCGTCATCTGGAAAATAGATAAAATGCATATTAGATTAAATGTACAGTATATACCTCGATTTACTTATATGCTCATGGTGGTAAATTCGGGAGGTATTTATACATGTATATCTCGGCAAACAGTGCAGAAATATAGGCCCATTATTTGATATACATTTGAACTGATGCCTGACCACAAAATCGCTTGTATCTCGAGACGCGTATTCATTTTCCCCAGCCGAAAAGCGGGCGTCAGAAGATTTATACCTACGGGTAAAGTTAAAGGGTTTATTGTAGGCCCGAGGCAAGCGGGAAGGAAGAACTGACAGGGGAATACAAAAGGATTCCGCTCTGACCCTTTCAGCACGACCCCAACAGGATCTAAAACAGTATATTGCACCTTATCACCTGCGACTACGTTCTAAATTAGTCTAAATGCAATTTTTACTCGAGAGGGAGTCACGTCAACTTGAGCCTAGTACTTGATACCCTACATAATATTATTTATCAGTTCCCGTCGGTAAGCGCGGTAAGGTAAAATATACTGGTCTGTAAACTGTTTCTGGTAATGGTGATTAAAACGAAAATGGGTTTATACTTAATCAATTAATGGCAATACAAATTAAAGTTATGCTTTGATCAAACAAAGTAACGTAGCACTTATTTTTAATTAATTTAGCTCAGTCATTTAGTTTTCTTTTTTTTCTTTTTTACCCGACTACGGCAAAGCCAAAAGGAGGGTTATGATTTTGACCGGTATGTATATATGTATGTATGTATATATGTATGTATGTATGTTTGTCTGTTCCCTCATATCTTCTAAACTACTTATCACTACATGACAAATGAGGTGTCGTTAGAAGCGTCTCAGTTGTCCGCTGGTTATAGGGTAGGTGGCGTGTTAAATCCAATATGGCGCCCTCTAGTTGATGTAAAGTCATGACCGAAAAAAATTTTTTTTTCGCACAGTATCGACATGGGTATCAAATTAAAGGGCTTGATGTGCACATTTGAAATATATACACATTATATAGCTTTTATATACATTAATAGCTACTTTGCCTGTTTCAAACAGTGTCAACATGGGTATCAAATGAAAAGGCTTAATGAGTACATTTGAAATTTACTCGCTACTCTGCTTTTATCTATACTATATTTACTTATCAAATAATCTGGGGGCACGGCAGTGCCCCGCCAAGTCTCGAGCAAAACGGGCACGGCCGTACCATCTTTTCTCGAAGCGATTCGCGGCTGTTTCGCCCCCCCTATATCTTCGACGTGGACAAAGCTAGGAGTTTAGGTTTTCGGTGAATAATAGTAGGCATTAGAACAAGCTTAAGTTCGAAATTACATGCCAATTGAATGAATAGTTTAGGAGTTACGGTCGATCAAAGTTACACCATTTTGTCACTCACTGACTGACTGACTCACTGACCGATCATCAAAAATCTAAGGTACTTCTAGCAGACTTAGAAATTTCAAATTTTGCACCAAGATAGGTCATTAGCCACATATAAAGGAAAAATTATAAAAACATTAAAAAATAATAAACCATAGAAAACAATTTTATATTTGCGGTTTGGCAAGAACATTGTGTATGGATTTTGACTGCATTGTTAACTTTGTTCGTTGTTTAAGTATTCAATTGGATGAATACATACATAGAATAGAAAAGAATAATATAAATGTAATACATAGACTACAATTAATATAAATTAATACATAAAGTTCATAATTCATTAAATTAATAAAGCTAAAACTCCATTGTATTGCGATAAATATTGTATGCGCGCTCGATAGATGGCGTTGTACCTGTCTGAATCGCGCTATGGTTTCGTTACAGAGCGCAGTATAAGTAGTACTTTAAAATAATTCAATAATTTTCATTTGATAGCGCCATCTATCTATGAACAACCATTTCGAAACTAAAAAAATATTGTAGCGATATTCGGAGAACTTAAGTTAGCCGGATTATATAGTAGACTAGCGACCCGCCCCGGCTCCGCACGGGTGCAATCTTTATAATATTATTAAAATTGCGACTATAATTTTAGATTTAAACTATCCTATCTCTCAAGTTGGATCGAACTGCACATGGTGTGCGAATTTTATTATAATCGGTTAAGTGGTTTAGGAGTCCATTGAGGACAAACATTGTGACACGAGATTTATATATATTAAGATTTATTATTGTTACTGAAACAGTTATTTAGGAAAATAGTTTATTAATATAACATAGACATATGTAGTTACATATCTAGTTGTTTACGTGTTATTTAGTTTAGTTACATTTAGTTTGTAAGTTAGTAGATATATATTTATTTAGTTATTTGTTAGTTAGTTTAGTTCTATTTAGTTTGTTAGATAGAGAATGGGTCCTAAGCAAAACAGTAGCTGAAGTCCAAGAAATTATGAGGACACCTAAAAAAAAAGAAAGAAATACACTCACAAAAAATAAATGAGATCCCACCAAAAACATTAAATGTAAAAAATGCCAAGTCTCTCGATGCAGTCTTTCCATCGTAAAAAGTTTTGAGATCTCACAGAAGCCAAGTCCTATTCAAATTATTTTGTAGTTATAAATCAACATTTAGTAGTTATATCAATAGTTTTCTTTATATTATAACTATAGTGACTTGGCAATGAGCACAAGTAAAAACAAATAAAACGGCATATTTGGAGGAGTTGAAAGTTACACACACCGCATGCATAAACATTCTCTTTTATTTACTTTATTTTATTCTCTTAACATTCATCATTTACTTTCATAAAGCGATGGCCCGTAAGGTATTCTTAATTATTGTATTGGAACATGTAGTCGGTAGTGACCATCATGATTCACACATAACAAATAATCTGATCACAGGTCTCGTCAGTAACATTTGCACATAATTCCAGGCAGCAAGCAGCTTTTAATTTGTGCTCATTGCCAAGTCACTATAGTTATAATATAAAGAAAACTATTGATATAACTACTAAATGTTGATTTATAACTACAAAATAATTTGAATAGGACTTGGCTTCTGTGAGATCTCAAAACTTTTTACGATGGAAAGACTGCATCGAGAGACTTGGCATTTTTTACATTTAATGTTTTTGGTGGGATTAATAATATACCTAACCCCAAAATAGTATAAATAAAAAATAAGTTAAAAATAACTAAAACCCGACTACGACAAAAACGTGTACTGAAAAGTATAAAACAAGAACAATATTAATTTGACCGATATTGTGCTAGCCGTGGTCGTGTGCCACCTGCGGTTGTTTCACACAATCTTCGTTAGGTAGGTGGCACACGACCACGGCTAGCACAATATCGGTCAAATTAATATTGTTCTTGTTTTATACTTTTCAGTACACGTTTTTGTCGTAGTCGGGTTTTAGTTATTTTTAACTTATTTTTTATGGTAAATTAACTACTATAGTATAATGTTGAGACGAGACCTCGTCTTCTACTATTACCATGACAAATTAATTAACTATTTGATCATCATCGCTCCGCGACATATTCACGATCTCAAAGTCGGATGCTATACAACTTGCTTCAAGCGCCATGCGCGGGCGCTGTCAGTCCAGTCGCAGCTTTGTGCTAGGTGCTGAACTGCTGACATTGATATAGTCAACTTATTTCTTTTGATTTTATGGTGCATATAACTTTATTTTATTTTATGGTGGTTTAACTAATGGCGAAATTGTTGTAAGCAACATGTTGCAACACTATATGCGTTTGTTGATTGAGTCTTTCATCAGGATGTCGTCCATTCCACAAAATATGACTTTTGAAACTTATTGCACACAACTCATGCATTCATTCAACTAAATTGCGGCAACAAATCATGATTTTTAGTCATTTAAAAAAAAAACAGAAGAATTATAAAAACTATTCAGTTTATTGAGGATTAAACTACGAAAAATATTTAAAAGTAATTACTTTGTATTACTCAATCAAAATTATGAAAGCCGCAGCAGCAACGACTTGTTCAATAGACTGTAGGAGAAAACTAGGTAATGCGCCCTATTTGTACACGCGAGTGTGGCCACTGTTGGCGTATAATATGGCCGGGGTCAGGGCCATGTTGGTACACCAACAGCGCAGCGGCCACACTCGCGTATGCTTCTGAGCAGTTTTGAGCGAAGACGGGGCGTTTTTTCAACTAGCGTATTACCTAGTTTTACCGTATGTAAAATGAAAATATTGAATATTTTACTGCAACAGACGTTGCTTAAACTTAAAACTGTTGTGTACGACAATCAGTGGCTTCAACTTATTGTTGAACTAACGTAAAAGCGCCTTTACAGTCGCTTCGCAACATGCGTTTCTTGAGCGGGGCGTGACTCGGTATTGCAGTGAATCTCGGTTCAAGTAACCGCGCTCTTTCCGTTCTTTGGTTCATGCAACGAGTGAGTGGCGTCCTTCAACGTCACTTCGCTTTCTACAAGAGCTCAGTTTGCACCTAGGTATTCTGCGTTTCGGTTTACATTCTCAGCGTTTTCCATTCGGTTCGGCTCTAAGATTATATTTGACACTGGTTTTAACGCGTTGTCAAATTCAGCTTAAACGCCGCCATCTTGTTTTTTAATGTTAATTCGGGGGCCACACTAACGGGAAATGTGTCGTAAATGATCGCGATGATGAACGTTTGTTTAAACATTTAAGGTTTATTATTGCGATAATTAACGGCATTCTTTGTTATGCGGCCTCTGCATAGTACCTAATAAAGTACTTAATAATTAATGATTACGAACAGTGTCATCCAATGAAATTCAGACTCTGTAACCCTGCCTTTCCGTTATGGTAAACGAGCAAATCGATAAGATTCCTTAAGGCGGCGCTAGTCGCGAGCTCGAACTCACTGGCAGGCATGGTCAAAAACCATGATATTTCACTGGAAATCGAGCCATATTATTCATGTGTGTGCGAGCGTCATCCCCCCGTGGAGAAAACAGGGGAAAACATTATTCAGTGAGATGCACGATCATTCAGAGTAAAAGGCGAGCGTAAAAAAATACGAAAAAGCCTTTGGAAGAAGGGGTTTTATGAAAAATTCACTGCACCAATTAATTTCAAATAAAATTTATTAAATTCTTCGATAAATTTGCTATGTCGGTACGGACTTCGTTTTGGAAATTTGATGCATCTTTAGCTTCTAATTTACACCTAAAGTTGTGTTAAAATTAGCAAAAAAAAAAAATCTTTAGAAGCTCGTAACTTTTTAATGGCTTCATATTTTATAATTCTGCTTCCGTACAGACAAAATTAATAATGAGACAAAACGATAGCATGTTTAATTTTGGATGAACCTTGTCAAATAGTGGAGTAAAACCCCAACGAAGTTTCTATGGAAAAAATGTTGACTTGTTTGACCTTAAGAAGAACCTTCATAACTTCTGCTTCACCAGAAACGGGTCAATTACTTACTCCTACCATCACAAATTAAGAAATACGAAAATTCCATCCACACTTGGAAACCATGAAAAAACTGCGTTGAATTTGGCCCGGTCGATAGTACGGGGATACGTAAATACTTCTGGTAAATCCACCACAAACGACGCGGGCTCTTTACCTGCAAAGGGCATTGACAATCAAGCAAGATGGCTGAATCTTCTATGTATAATTAGATACTATGATGTAAGAATATTTTGACAGAGTACCCAAAGGTCAAAATATCTGAAATGAAATCAAATCGTGCTGATTTACCCACAGAGCGCGATCCATTCCGGCGATCTGATCTAGCGATACTACCTAAAGGCTGAACACGATGCGACATGCGATCTGACCCCGGCAGTGAGAAAGCACATATCGTCAGATCATATCGCTGGAACGGATCGCGCTCTACAATTATTCAAAATCATGTAACAACTGACCTGAGTGGATCAGTCATGAATAATACCCATTATGCCCGAAAGCTCAGATCAAAGAAATAGGCAGATAGAGCGCTCAGAACACGCGAGTGTGTCCACCAAAGCAAATACAAAATCAAATCAAATTACGTTCCATATTGTTTTCTTTGTTTTTGAGAACAACTTTTACAATGTTTAAAGACACGAGACGGCATATTTTGGCAAACAACAACAACGACGCGTAGCTTGGTACGACGCGCAGCTTGGTGCTGTCGCGAGTTTGTATTCGCTTTTGATTTTGTATTTGCTTTGGTGGTCACACTCGCGTGTTCTGAGCGCTTTATCTGCCTATTTCTTTGATCTGAGCCCGAAAGTATGAAAGAGGTAAACGTATTAATTTAGCAGAATTTAAAAGAAAAACCGATGTTGCCAGACTTAATTTTATTGAATACACCAGTTTCTCGTGAGAGAAAAAGAAATCTATGTCGCGTAAGTTATTTTCTCTATAAAGGCGGTAATCTTAGGTTAGACGCTCAATAGTGACTTTTTGTCGCGGGGTTTTTTTTGTTTCCCCGTCGAGTGCTATGAAGATATATGGGAGTGCGATGATTATGACAAAGTATCTAGCAGCTGCGGCCGACTAAAAAAGGAAAATTGGGAACTATTTGTCGCCCTAATCGAGGGAAAACGACAAGCAAATTGTTAAGGACAACTAATATGATTAGAGCATCAGTTTTCCAACACAAAACACCTAGAAGACAATATTACGCACATCAACTGGCTCAAAGGCTACATAAGCCTGGGCTGAAAGAGGACGCCTCGCTCTGAAGGCGGCTCAAGTGCACGCTATAACCTACCGAGCAATACTTCAATAGGTCCCCAACGAAAGGACTTATCTCCCTGAGTTCGAAATAGCCTCAAAACCTTCCAATATAAAGTAGAATTTGGCGTGGAGTTTATGGGGCGGGTGGAACATTTCGTGCCGAGATTTGTCATCGGGGAAAAGCTTGGGGAGATAGATAAATTATCTTAGAATTTTGAGTAAAATAGGTATTTGCTGAAGAAGGAAAACGATTCTCATTTTTTGCTTTCTCTATTTTCACAGACATCAAATTAAATATTACGACAGGTGCAAACTCAATTTCATGTTCTTTGTTTGTCCGTTTCTTGTAATACCGATGTTTAATGAACTGCAGTTGGCCTTGATAAATTATTATTATTTATTTATTGATTTGTTTTTCGTTCATACAAATTATATGAAAAAATATTTTCTCTTATGTTTTTAATTTTTTTCTTCGGATGCAACGATAATATGATCCAATTACATGAAAAAGAATTGAATAATGAATAAAAAAATGTTTGCCTGTGTCACTCGTTTTTGTGGACAACTCACCAAAAAAAAAAATACGCAAACATTTTTAAGATAAAAAAGAACTAATGTCTCCTCACAAAGTTTTTTTGTATCTCTTACGGATTCAGATAACCTCCTGTTGTCCATTTTAAAAGTAAGACTTTGTATTAAACTGAGCAGCTATTGTTATAAATATTCTTGAGTGTCATAGAAAACGCAGATCGCGACAAAAAGAAATTTAAAACCTAGATAAAGATCAGTCCAGAACAGCATCGCCAAGAAAGCGAAAAAAACGTTTTCTATGAAAATATATGGCGGCCTTTTTTTAACCAATTTCTGCCTCTTTAACAGCAAAAAAGACTATACATGAAATTGAAAGCAAATTGGGTTCTTCTCTGCGTTACGCGGGGGCCACACCGTGGCTACACTAACGACAAATGCCGCTTCTGTACCCCTAGCACGAATATATTTTGTAGGTTTCGTGTCGCCACCGTATCGTGCCGTCGATACAATAACGGAATACAACGAAAGTCGGAAGCACGAAGCACTTCCGAATTCGTACCGAGGAGGGTGCGATACGAAAACGTTGGTGACGTCATACAAACGTAAATAGGGACGGGAAAAATAGAACGAATGATCGTACTCTTGAATGAATGTTTCGTCCAGAAGCTGGATTTTTGATAGAAAATAAGTGATTTTTGGGCATTAAAATTTTTAATATTGTTCAATTTATGACGCAATACAAAAGAACTGCAGAAACAGTTAATATTCAGCTATATAAATGGCGTAATAATTAAACTAATTACTAAAACGTTGTGTTTGATTTGACTGCGTTCCTAAACGAATGTCTGTCATGCTGGCACAAATAAAAAGCCATGAAAAAAGTTTATTTTGAAAAAAAAACCTGTGTCAAACCTAATGTCTATACTTATTGTCAAATCTTTCCGCTGTCAAGAGGTTTCAAAATAATGTTCAATGATTTGTTATTTTTCTGTTGATTTGTTATATTTCTGTAAGCTATTCCAGTAAACTGCGATAACTAAACAGAAGTATTCATAATGGAGTAAATAAGTAATTGACACCCTGATCAAGAAGGTCTGATAACCGGTTGAACAGAAGGATCCCCCACGATGTTCAATAAGACGAGGCTCTCGTTCTTCCTCTCGTTTGGAGATTCGGTGAAGAGCTTGAATATGAAGACAGTACTTTTCGATAAGGCTTGCATTATGAAGAAATTCCTATCTTTGAGGTTCTAACTTGCAATACATTGAACTGTGTTTTATAACAAAATTTTTATTTGTATTTTCTAATGTAAATGTTTTAAATCCATATTATTCAATACGAATGTGAGTTTGTTTTTGTGCTTTTACGTTGTACTACTGGACCGATATTAAATAGCACAGAGTAAGTGGGGCCTGGAGACGATCGTAGGATAAGGAGCATATTTTGTTATAACATTTAATGTAAAATGTAATGTAAAAATAAAGAAAAGCTTTATGAATATTCTGTGTTCGATGATTTTATTTATTTTATTAATCATGACAATAATATCACTCAGTGAATCAAGCAATGATTGAGGGCCATCATAATACGGTTGTTATAAGATCTAAGTAATCCTGTCATGCTTACCGCACTCGGTGCACTTATTTTTTGTCAATTAAGGAAGCATAAATAGAAAGGTAACATATTATCATAATGAATATTGGAGCACACATTCATTTTCTAACAAAATATATCAACACAATCACTTTAATTATAATTTTATCGCTAAAATAAAATACGACGAATGTTTTCTCACTGTCAAATTTGAAGTGAATAAATATTCGTAAAACTCGTAAGCCAGCCTTCGACAATTACGAAACTATCCGTCATTTTATATCTTTGTGCTGCCTATTTTCTACAAACGGCTCAAATAACGTTTACGTTTACGTACGAAGACGATACGAAACGTACATGTATTTGTTCGTGCTCTGAAAATTAGTTCAATTTACGCTCACCAGAGGCGCTGTTCAAATTCCCATACAAAATGCTTTCGGAGACGATACGAATACTTTGTCGAAAGTGATTCGTGCTAGGGGTACAGTACCTCTAGCACGAATATTTGTAGGTTTTGTGTCGCCACCGTATCGTGTCGTCGATACAATAACGGAATACAACGAAAGTCGGAAGCACGAAGCACTTCCGAATTCGTACCGAGGGCGCGATACGAAAACGTTGGTGACGTCATACTAACGTAAATAGGGACGGGAAAAATAGAACGAATGATCGTACTCTTGAATGAATGTTTCGTCCAGAAACTGGATTTTTGATAGAAAATAAGTGATTTTTGGGCATTTAAAATTTTAATATTGTTCAATTTATGACGCAATACAAAGGAACTGCAGAAACAGTTAATATTCAGTTAGATAAATGGCGTAATAGTTAAACTAATTACTAAAACGTTGTGTTTGATTTGACTGCGTTCCTAAACGGACGTCTGTCATGCTGGCACAAATAAAAAGCCATGAAAAAGTTTATTTTGAAAAAAAAAAACCTGTGTCAAACCTAATGTCTATACTTATTGTCAAATCTATCCGCTGTCAAGAGGTTTCAAAACAATGTTCAATGATTTGTTATTTTTCCTTATTTTTCTGTTGATTTGTTATATTTCTGTAAGCTATTCCGGTAAACTGCGATAACTAAACGGAAGTATTCATAATGGAGTAAATAAGTAATTGACACCCTGATCAAGAAGGTCTGATAACCGGTTGAACAGAAGGATCCCCCACGATGTTCAATGATAAGACGAGGTTCTCGTTCTTCCTCTCGTTTGGAGATTCGGTGAAGAGCTTGAATTAGAAGACAGTACTTTTCGATAAGGCTTGCATTATGAAGAAATTCCTATCTTTGAGGTTCTAACTTACAATACATTGAACTGTGTTTTATAAAAAATGTTTATTTGTATTTTTGAATGTAAATGTTTTAAATCCTTATTATTCAATACGAATGTGAGTTTGTTTTTGTGCTTTTACGTTGTACTGCTGGACCGATATTAAATAGCACAGAGTAAGTGGGGCCTGGAGACGATCGTAGGATAAGGAGCATATTTTGTAATAACATATAATGTAAAATGTAATGTAATAATAAAGAAAAGCTTTATGAATATTCTGTGTTCGATGATTTTATTTATCATGACAATAATATCAGTCAATGAATCAAGCAATGATTGAAGGCCATCATAATACGGTTGCTAAAAGATCTATGTAATCCTGTCATGCTTCCCGGACTCGGTGCACTTATTTTTTTGTCAATTATGGCAGCATAAATAGAAAGGTAACAAATTATTTAATAAATATTGGAGCACACATTCATTTTCTAACAAAATATATCAACACAATCACTTAAATTATAATTTTATCACTAAAATAAAATACGACGAATGTTTTCTCACTGTCAAATTTGAAGTGAATAAATATTCGTAAAACTCGTAAGCCAGCCTTCGACAGTTACGAAACTATCCGTCATTTTATGTCTTTGTGCTACCTATTTTCATACAAACGGCTCAAATAACGTTTACGTTTACGTACGAAGACGATACGAAACGTACATGTATTTGTTCGTGCTCTGAAAATTAGTTCAATTTACGCTCACCAGAGGCGCTGTTCAAGTTCCCAAACAAAATGCTTTCGGAGACGATACGAATACTTTGTCGAAGGTGATTCGTGCTAGGGGTACAGTACCCCTAGCACGAATATTTAGAGGTTTCGTGTCGCCACCGTATCGTGCCGTCGATACAATAACGGAATACAACGAAAGTCGGAAGCACGAAGCACTTCCGAATTCGTACCGAGGGCGCGATACGAAAACGTTGGTGACGTCATACTAACGTAAATAGGGACGGGAAAAATAGAACGAATGATCGTACTCTTGAATGAATGTTTCGTCCAGAAACTGGATTTTTGATAGAAAATAAGTGATTTTTGGGCATTTAAAATTTTAATATTGTTCAATTTATGACGCAATACAAAGGAACTGCAGAAACAGTTAATATTCAGTTAGATAAATGGCGTAATAATTAAACTAATTACTAAAACGTTGTGTTTGATTTGACTGCGTTCCTAAACGAACGTCTGTCATGCTGGCACAAATAAAAAGCCATGAAAAAAGTTTATTTTGAAAAAAAAACCTGTGTCAAACCTAATGTCTATACTTATTGTCAAATCTTTCCGCTGTGAAGAGGTTTCAAAACAATGTTCAATGATTTGTTATTTTTCTGTTGATTTGTTATATTTCTGTAAGCTATTCCAGTAAACTGCGATAACTAAACGGAAGTATTCATAATGGAGTAAATAAGTAATTGACACCCTGATCAAGAAGGTCTGATAACCGGTTGAACAGAAGGATCCCCCACGATGTTCAATGATAAGACGAGGCTCTCGTTCTTCCTCTCGTTTGGAGATTCGGTGAAGAGCTTGAATTAGAAGACAGTACTTTTCGATAAGGCTTGCATTATGAAGAAATTCCTATCTTTGAGATTCTAACTTGCAATACATTGAACTGTGTTTTATAACAAAATGTTTATTTGTATTTTTGAATGTAAATGTTTTAAATCCTTATTATACAATACGAATGTGAGTTTGTTTTTGTGCTTTTACGTTGTACTGCTGGACCGATATTAAATAGCACAGAGTAAGTGGGGCCTGGAGACGATCGTAGGATAAGGAGCATATTTTGTTATAACATTTAATGTAAAATGTAATGTAAAAATAAAGAAAAGCTTTATGAATATTCTGTGTTCGATGATTTTATTTATTCTATTAATCATGACAATAATATCACTCAATGAATCAAGCAATGATTGAGGGCCATCATAATACGGTTGCTAAAATATCTATGTAATCCTGTCATGCTTCCCGCACTCGGTGCACTTATTTTTTGTCAATTATGGCAGCATAAATAGAAAGGTAACATATTATTATAATGAATATTGGAACACACATTCATTTTCTAACAAAATATATCAACAAAATCACTTAAATTATAATTTTATCGCTAAAATAAAATACGACGAATGTTTTCTCACTGTCAAATTTGAAGTGAATAAATATTCGTAAAACTCGAAAGCTAGCCTTCGACACTTACGAAACTATCCGTCATTTTATGTCTTTGTGCTACCTATTTTCATACAAACGGCTCAAATAACGTTTACGTTTACGTACGAAGACGATACGAAACGTACATGTATTTGTTCGTGCTCTGAAAATTAGTTCAATTTACGCTCACCAGAGGCGCTGTTTAAGTTCCCATACAAAATGCTTTCGGAGACGATACGAATACTTTGTCGAAAGTGATTCGTGCTAGGGGTACTGATTGCGATGGTGGACATGAAGTCTTTTATCGCAAAAATTAATGGTATTTCCGCTGAGTGTGGCCCACTTATTTGGAATAATCAATTCCATGAATGGCTTCAATTTCATCTAATTTAAAGAAAACTACAAACTCCCACACGACTAAAAATTATCTGCACGCATAGTATGACACAAGAAACGGATTTTGGCGACGGAAGAACAGACAAAATTACAGAATGTAGAAGATATCATCATCATAAGCAAATTATGCAATACGATGTTCAAAACGTAGATAAGAAATGATTCTATGCTTTTTTTTTCGTAGTAAAATCATCAAATGAAAAGTCCTCCCGTCCAGAGCGGGACGGGAGGGACTGTCAGACTTGTACTGACTAAAATCCACGGTGATCCTTCAATTACCCTTTATGTTCCAAGGCCACGGTTACCTGATGAGACAGTCCCGCAACCCCAATGATTCTATCCTTCAATCGTCTATGGATCGTGCAATACCTACCTACTCGGGAAAAACAAGGTAGCATTGTATAGAAAGAAATAACTTTTCACCTCACACGCTCGGAAAGATTCTATTTCTCATTCAAAATCTGAGCGCAAAACTCCATTTTGTGCTCTAGAGCACAAAGTGTTGTTCAAGGGCGGATCCAGCTTTTATATCAGGGGGGGGTCACCATGTCGCAGACAGCTTTACTCCGTTGTTTAGTTCAGATAGATATAGCTATTATTATACTTTATATTATAAAGCAGAGGCGGCCAACCCGAATACCGTGACCCTGGATCGTAAAGGGCTATTGAAGGACACCGTGGATTTTAGTCAATACAAGTCTGACAGTCCCTCCTGCCCTGTCCTGGGAGGACTCATTTGACGTTTTTACCAAGCTAAAAAAAAAAAAAAAAAGACTTCCAATCCAAAGTATTTAAGTAAAAAGGAAACAATCTCACATGTGATACCATGAAAAGGAACTCCTAAGACTGATTAATAAAAATTACTACATCATTGTGTACTAAACTATGCTGTTTCATGTTTTTTAAGATTTCAAGAAGTATGTAATTGGTAGATCGCACAGGGTTTCGTTAGTAAACAGTAGATCTTATGTCTAATCAAGTTGGCCACCCGGCACCCCTGCTATAATATGTATAAATAACCAATAACAGCACAGAATTGTATTATGATTATGTGCGTCTTTCGCGTTTAATTTGTTTAAGTGTATAATAAAATTAGATAAAATTGCAGTGGCCGCCTATGACCCAGCCTGTCGCCCAGGGGGGGGTCATGACCCCCATGACCCCCCCCCTGTATCCGCCACTGGTGTTGTTTAAAATTCGAACACGTCTTGTTTTCAATTGTTTTCTACACTGATAGGCGAGCCGCCCCCACTACATTTCCTCGCTGTGTGAGGTGAAAAGTTTTGTGTTGCACTCGGCAGCAAAGTTTTTCTGCGTCTCGTACCTTTGAAAACTTCGCATCGCTCAGGATTCTATATTTGAACCGCTCGTTTCTCTCTCGGTTCAATCTTAGAATCCTTCGCTCGCTCAGTTTTCAATTCAAGTACTCGCGCCAAAAATCAACTTTGCAGCCTTGCATAACAAATAACTACACACATCAAAAGTGTCTAGGGATCAACATATATTTTTGCAATAACTTTTCTCCTGATTGATATTAATTAAAATGTTCTTTAAGGATTCATCAAATAAAGTGTTATCGTTTGTCACAGTAACGATAAACCAAGTCACCTTTGCATTCATAAAGAAATTTGCCATTTTCCTAATAAAGGGATTTTTGACATTTGAACCACTAACATTAAAGTTCGAAAAAAAGACTGAAATAACAGTTTTCTTTAAAATTTTATTGGGTAACTTAAACAATTAATAATCCGTGTTTCTACCGCGAACACTAACAACACAAGAACATCGGTTTGGCATACTCAAAATGAGTTCATCCAAATCACGCTGTGGAATGGCCGCCCATGTTCGTTGCAACAACAAAAAAAGGTCTTCTTGCGACTGGATACCCTCCATATTCGGCAGAGCTCTTCTCTGTAGCATATCCCATGCATGCTCAATCGGGTTCAAGTCTGGCGACTGAGCAGGCCAGGGCAGGACATTGATGTTAGCTGCGGCGAGAGTCTGTCTTACAACTCTTGCGGTGTGCGGTCGTGCATTATCATGCATTAACTGAAATAAGGGACCGATTTGCACTTGTAGAGGAACGATGACGTCTGATACAATCGTCTCAGCATAAATTTGAGCGTTGAGGTTGCCTCTGATCCAAATCAACTCAGTTCTTCCGCCGATCCAAATACCCGCCCATACCATGATGGTTCCACCACTATAAGGATGGACTTCCTGGCAGGATTTTAATCGCTGTTGGCGTCCAGGGGTTCTCCAGTGTCGTATACGTCTTGTATCCGGTCTCATACCAAAACGAGACTCATCAGAAAAGCACACGAAACGCCATTGTTCTTCTGCCCAATTTCTGTGTTCAAGAGCCCATTGATATCGAATCCTACGATTGTGCATTGCTATAGGTGGTACCCGTAGCGGTCTTCGGGAATGAAGGTTCACTTCATGCAAGCGGTTTCTGACTGTTTGGTCGCTAATTAAGTTCCCTGAAGAGTGATGAAGCCTCACGGCTAACATCATGGCGGTTATTGTTGGAGCTCTTCGAGTTAAGATTTGAATGTATCGGTCTTGTCTCCGTGTGGTGCAGCGATACCGTCCTCCATGGCGCTCAGCCACGGTACCAGTGCTTCGGTAACGTGTCCAAAGTCGACTGATAACACTCTGACTTGTATTCAGAGCTAAAGCCACAGTACGTTGCCGGGAACCAGCTTCTATCATTCCCACGGCTCTGAGCATTTCTTCCCTGCTTAAATGACGTCGCCGCTCCATAATAACGTTGGTTTTAATCAGTAGTAGGGAAACAGTAGCACTAATAATGTCTTCAATGCGTTGTATGTTTTTATAGGGAAAATATTGACAGCTGATTTTCATCTTTTACTCGAATTTGATTTACAGTTCCTGATTCAAATTATGAAATGCACCAAAAAGGATCCATATAAATTTATAAAATCATAAATTTATTACAAAGCCACATCTCAATCTCAAGAAATCCGCATAAAAATGCTTGATCCCTAGACACTTTTGATGTGTGTATTTCACCTCACCCGCTCGGAAAGATTCTATTTCTCATTCAAAATCTGAGCGCAAAACTCCATTTTGTGCTCTAGAGCACAAAGTGTTGTTTAAAATTCGAACACGTCTTGTATTCAATATTTTTCTACTTTTCTACACTGGCAGGCGAGCCGCCCCCACTACATTTTCTCGCTGTGTGAGGTGAAAAGTTGTGTGTTGCACTCGGCAGCAAAGTTTTTCTGCGTCTCGTACCTTTGAAAACTTCACATCGCTCAGGATTCTATATTTGAACCGCTCGTTTCTCTCGCGGTTCAATCTTAGAATCCTTCGCTCGCTCAGTTTTCAATTCAAGTACTCGCGCCAAAAATCAACTTTGCAGCCTTGCATAACAAATAACTATTGTCTATTCTGTAGAACAGAGATAGAATTGGCCATGCTTTTTTTTTTTTTTTTTTTACGTGGCAAAATCATCAAATGAGTCCTCCCACCCCTGGCAGGGCGGGAGGGACTGTCAGACTTGTACTGACTAAAATCCACGGTGTCCTTCGGTAGCCCTTTGTGTGCCGGAGTCGCGGTATACGTATGTCCCGCAACCCCGGCAGGGCTGTGGCCCTCTATAAGGGGGGCCCCGTCACTATGCTGACGCTCCTTGAGGCGCGCGTGGGACACAACGCGCCGTCGACCCGGGCATGGTCCATGGTCGGGCAGCGAGTTGCCCTTTACTCGCCGCCCGCATGCCCGCGCCTACGGTGGCCGGAGATCGTCCCGCGACATCCGTCGCCGTGGGCGTCTACCACTGCGTCTCGGGCGGAGGGAGGACGGTATCCTCTCCCTCAAGCGGCCCGCCTCCTCCTTCACGAGCATGACTGCTTCGCAGAAGGAGGCGACGGCCTCCCACTCTGTCTCGCCCCGCAGCATGGCCGCAACCAATGCCGGGCGCGAGAGGTCTCCGCCTATCGCCGCAGTGAGGACACGGCGGTGCTCCGCCCAAGCTGGGCAGTCCTGCACCGTATGCTCCACCGTGTCCTCCGGGCGATCCTCGCAGTGGTGACACCCGGGCGTCGAATTGGCCATGCTAAGCGTGTAGACTTTCCATGGACGCGTCAGCATAATGACGGGGTCCCCCCTTTAGAGGGCCAAAACTTGCTGGGGTCGCGGGACACACGTATACCGCGACTCCGGTACACAAAGGGCTACTGAAGGACACCGTGGATTTTAGTCAGTACCACTACAAGTCTGACAGTCCCTCACGTTCTGCCCTGGGTAGGAGGACTCATTTGATGATTTTACCACGATAAAAAAAGCGTGTAAACTTTATTTTATATTTGCATACGACACTTGCTTATGGTAAAGTTATCATGGCTATCATAGCATCTTGTCGAAACCAGCTTGCTATCCTCTTCGCTGTGCCTCATATCTCAAAACCGGTTTAGTCTAGATCTCCTGAAGAGTGCGATTTCATATCCATAATAAGTAGTTGCATAAAGACTACAAATACGAGGTAGCGTTCTGTGTTTGCAGCTGTGATGTTTAATCAGCAGTTGTATTTACTGGGTATAATTTTACGGAAAGCCAATAATAGGTATTATTGATCGAAGGGCGTTTTTTTTTTTTTTAAAAAAAAAAATATGACCGACTATTTGTAAAAAAAAAACACTGAAATGTATATTAAAATTTTTTTTTAACCGACTTCCAAAAGGAGGAGGTTCTCAATTCGGCTGTTTATATTTTTCTTTTTTTATGTTTGTTCGGGCATAACTCCACCGTTTAACAAACGATTTGAAAAATTCTTTTTTTGTTGGATAGGGTATACTTCCGGAATGGTCCCATTAAAATTTTATCGAAATCGGACTAGCACTTTTTGAAAAATCAACAAAAACCTAAAAAGTTTTCAACTTTGTCTACACCGATTACTCCGAGGTTTATGGTCCGATTTCGATGATTCTTTTTTTGTTCGATACAGTATATAACTGCCATTTGGTCCCATAAAATTTTCATTTAGTTTGGTGCAGTAGTTTTTATTTTTAGTTTTTATACACGGGCGTTGTTATTACCGGTGCTACGGATTACGAAATTTTAGTGCACATGTAAGAAAATTGTGTATTTGACAATAATTTGGGTTGAATCTCTTCTTAGTCGTAACACTCTTGTCAGAGTGGTCGTGGTTGCGCAGACGAGGTACATGGAGGGATGTTCGGTAGGTCGTTGATTTCCCCGAGGACTGCTCTTTCAGCGATGTGCTTCCATTTTTGTCGGTTGGAGACGTTCCGAGTACATTGGACCATGGTAGTCTCAGTAGCCTTTTTTATTAGGTCAGACCAGCGAGTTGGTGATCGGCCTCGTAACCTCTTGCCTTCCACTTGGCCCTGAACCACCAGTCTTTCCATAGAATTTTCTTTCCTGGAGATGTGACCGAAGAACTTCAATATACGTAGTTGCACAGTAGACGAAAGCCGGTTTTTAATATGAAGCTCTTTGAGGATGGATACATTCGTGCGAAACGCTGTCCACGGGATCTTTAGGAGACGTCTCCAGCACCACATCTCCAATGCATCGATTTTACGGCGATCTTGTAAACGTAGAGACCAAGTTTCGGCTCCATAGAGAAAGATAGGAAAGACAAGGCATTTCATTAGTCTGACCTTTGTATTTTTGGTAATCCTCCTGTCCCCCCAAATCTTTCTCAGCCGCTCCACTGCCGACCTGGTGATGGCGCACCGTCGTTTTATCTCGTCGCCACATCCTCCAGTGTCGGAGATGGTAGAGCCGAGGTAGATATAGCTGTGTACAACCTCGCAGTTAGCTATGTTTCGGACGTTAGCTGTGCTTGGGTCATCCCGGCTTACTATCATCATTTTCGTCTTGTCTCGGTTGATAGCAAGTCCGAAATCCAGGCTGGTGGTTTCGAGACGAGTCAAAAGTTGTTCCATATCATCTCTAGACTGTGCGAGAAGGGTTGTATCATCAGCATATCTAAGGTTATTTATCACGTGGCCACCAACTGATATACCTTTATCCCATTCTTCCAACACAATGCGCATGATGTATTCTGTGTAGATGTTGAACAGTAACGGCGATAAGATACACCCCTGCCGTACCCCGGCCTCGGTCTTAAAGTACCCAGAGAGAGTATCTTCCACTCGGACTACTGCAGTACCGTCCATATACAGTCGCCTCAAAAGCATTATTAGATGGGGCGGCACACCCATTTCCGCGAGTATCTTCCAGAGGTGTGTCCTAATGACAGTGTCAAATGCCTTTCGGAAGTCCACAAAGCAAATGTACAGGGTTGAGTTAAACTCTCTAGCCTTTTCAATAATCTGCCGCAGTATGAGGATTTGTTCGCGAGTGCCTCTCCTCTTTACGAATCCGGCTTGTTCGGGTGCAATTTGCCCTGAGAGATAGGCCATTAGTCTTTTATTCAATATGTGGAGCATCACTTTACTTGCATGCGATATTAGGGAAATGAGTCGGTAATTGTTGCACTTTTTGGTGGATCCCTATTTGTGCAGTGGGATGAAAATTGATTGTGACCAGTCATCAGGCCATATGCCAGTCTCCCATATTTTACTGCAGATGGTGAATAAAACCTCGACTCCAAATTCTCCCATCGCTTTGATGACTTCTATTGGGATTTCATCACAACCTATGGCTTTATTGCATTTAAGGTGTTTAATTGCCGCTCGTACTTCATCCCGCAAGATGTCTGGCTCGCGATTACGGAGTTGGTCAGAAGAAAATGTAGAGCTTGTGGTAGAATTGCTGGAGAACAGAGACTTGCAATATTCTTTCCATACCTCCACAATATCCTTAATCTCCGTAATCGTCGTCCCGATGGAGTTCTCAACAGCCCACGTCTTGGGTTTAAGCTGGCGTGTTATGTATCGGACCTTATCATGGAGATCCTTGGTTTGATATTTATCAGAATGCTGCTCGAGTTCATCACATATCTTACCCAAGTGGTCATTGCGGTCACGTCGGCAAGCAGCTTGTATGAAAGCGGACTTGGCATTAAGCTCAGCAATGCTAGCGCCACTGGCTTTAAGTTTCCGGCGTTCTTCGACCAGGCGCCAAGTGTTTTCAGTCATCCAGTGCTGTCGTTTTGCCAAGGTATTTTTTGACTGTGATTCTGCAATAGCGGCAACAATATATTTCTTTGCCGAAATCCACAAGGAGTTAGAGTCTTTGCTCCCAACACCTGCTCTCCATGCGGCATGTCTGTCCTGCAGCAAAGCGACCAAAGCGTTTGGGTTTTTTACTTCCATCCTTCTTGGGACTTTAATTTGTCTCGCTCTTTGCAGTTTTAATCTAAGGTTTCCAATAAGCAGTTGGTGATCAGAATGACAGTCTGAATAGTGAATGTTGGGTTGAATAGTGAAACTAAAAAGGATAAAATAAAAAACTTTTTCAAAAATGTAACCGACTTCAAAACAACCACAAAAAAAGTTCAAAATAACCTACAAAAAAACTTTTCTTTCGAAAGTCGGTGACATAAAGTCAATGAAATAAAAAATAAAGTCACCGTCTTTCGAAAGAAAAGTTTTTTTGTAGGTTATTTTGAACTTTTTTTGTGGTTGTTTTGAAGTCGGTTACATTTTTTTTGAAAATTTTTTTATTTTTTATTTTACCTATAAAAGCTGTTGCTTTGTTATATTTTTGGCATTCGTTCCAATGAAATAAAACATAATAAAAAAAAACCGTCGTATGTACCACAAAAAGTTTAACATCTGTTGAACACTTGTCTAAAAACCCGCCCAGTGCGAGATGGACTGGCGCACGAAGGGTTCCGTACATTATCTATAACTAGAAAAAATATGTGTTTAAGATCATGAACTTCTTCATGAGATAAGACGGGAAAATAGTCATTTTTCGTCTATCTTCCTTAAGGTGATTGCGTCGATGTAGCCCGCGAAATTCAAATTTTCTTGTGTTTTTTGCAATTTGCAGGCCAGTGGTAGGTTGTACGTTGATTAAAATATTATTCGCGGCTGTAAGACGTATGTAGTTACAGAATTATAATCAACAAAATCATCAATACAACCCTCAAAGTTCATAAAGGCGTAGGAACAAAAAAAAACCAGAAAAAGTCATTCCTACAGCTTTATGAACTTAGAGCGTTGTATTGATGATTTTGTTGATTATAATTCTGTAACTACTTAGTAATTTTTGTGTACAATTTTGTATTTGCCCATGTTTTTTGGTTATTTTTATATATTATTTAGAAAACTTTCGTAAGTTTTTGATAAGCCTCAACGTTTAACTTTGCAATAAAGTCATTTGCATGAATGTAGGTCTCTTGGATTTAAAGATATTTGCATTTTATTGAACACACCCCAGTTCGAGTGATCAAAAAATTAAAATGGCTGCCATTCGCGAAGTTTTGGAGTAAGAATTTTTTTCAAAGCATTTTTGTCGATGAAAATGAGCCTAGAATATCCCCTTCAAATATCGCTAACTCGTGCCCGGACACACTGTAGATTCGACTTTCTGCATAACATTACATTACTATTTCCCTGACTGACGAGAATTCGCGTATATTTAGTATAGATTTGATACAATGCGCATTGTGATGCTCGATTGTCTTCCGTCACTGATGAATAATGTTCAAATCTGTAAATTACATTACAGGTCGCGGTGAGGGAGCGCTTTAATAACTCTGAAACTAATTAATTATATTTAAATTATAAAAACTAGATCACTGCCTTATGGCCACAGTAATTGATATGTTTACCCAACTTAATCGGTCCAGCAGGTTGAGAAGAAATTGACTGTGAAGGGCGGACAGGCGGACACACGAGTGATCTTATAAGGGTTCCGTTTTTTTTTTTTCGGACTTACGGAACCCTAAGAAAGTGTAACTACAAAATGACATTGACTTTGATATAAGGGCACTTTTTCCGTGTTTTGCAGTTACATTTTTTTGACAAGTGTTCAACAGATGTTTAAGTTTTTGTAGCTACACTGTAAGGCGATGCGCAAATGTAGACACCGACACGGTAGTACGGCACACCACCACAGGCAACCGTAATTCATGAGTATGTATCCAAACAGTTGGCAACGTCGCAAATAGCTGTCAAATATTTACAAGTTTTAATTATTTTGGCTTTATTGTATGAAAATAAGAAATATGGCTGTGCAGTGCAGTAAAAAAATGATTATGAAATGCAATAATTAATCTCGTAACACTGAATATAATTATGTATAGTTTTAGATGTAAAAAAAGTATTTGGGATTTTGCCAAATGCCTTTTTTACACCTGAAACGGTTACAACATTAAATTCAGGGTTTTAATTGCAATCATGATTCGCGAAAAAAGCTCATAGGTACAATAAAAGCTACTGAACCGAATTGAAAGAAATTTTATGGGACCAAATCACAGATAGAGATAGGTATACTGCATCGAACAAAAAGAATCATCAAAATAGGTTCACCCAGACGTAACTTATGAGGTAACAAACATAAAAAACAAAAAGAAAGTCGAAATTAGTACCTCCTCCTTTTTTTGAAGTCGCTTAAAAATAGGCCGCACGGCCAGTCACCAGGAAAATCGACGCGTGTAAATATCGCACTTTTTGTTACTTTCTAGGGGTTGTAAATTAAGTAGCAAGACTATATTATACGGAATAACGTAACGTGGTAAGTGGAAATTTACGTCCTCCAGTGGTTACAGCGCTCATACTTCATAGTATTAGTAAAGTATGGAGAGATGATGGAGTAAAAGGGAGATCTTTAAGCAAAATTAATGTATTACAAAAACGTAGTTTAGTCATTTAGTGAAAAAGGTTTCTGGTAAATGGGACTTGTAGTGTAAGAATGAACTCGTGAAAGTTTTACCTAGCTTATGACCCACGACTTCGCTTTCATTGTGTCTGGTATGAGGCCGACAGATCGTTCAAGCGCATAGTATTTCATCCAAGCCAGAGAGGTATAATGTAATTATCGAATTTCCTGGAATGACTTATCTAATCTCGCAGAGAGAACTCTCATTGTTTGAATTCCAAGAACTATTATGCACTCATTTCGACTAATTACTGATATGATGATGAGGGAGGTATCATAGGTAGGGGTAACAGCATATCGACGTTGATTCGACTACGACTTTGACTATGACTTTGACTATAACTTTGACTTTCGATGTCACTATGACTACAACTTCGACTCCGACTTCGATTACGACATCGACTATGACTGACTTCGAGACATTAGACTTATCCACTGACTGACGCTGACCTTGCCAAGAGTTGCTCCCATCTGACGGCTAACTCTACCATCGAGCGCGCTCAGTTGTCTACTGTAGGTAACTATGATTCATAGAAAACCAATAAAAAAATACTTTTACAATTTTTAGTCACCAAACTGCTAACACGTGTTAGTGACGTGGGTCGGTTGTACATTTAAGTGTGACGCAATTAGCCTTAACATATTAAATGTGCATTTTTTATTTAAATACCCTATATACTCAAGCACATACTGCACATATAAAATTTTATGTTTTTTGAGAATTAAGTAAGTATATTACTAATATTTTTTAGAAATAAATGTTGTTTTAGGCTAATTAATCTAAAACTACTCCTTAAGCTATTGATTGATAATAATGGTCGCACGCATTTGATATTAAATATCGTTGGACACATGTCATGTCATACATGTACATATAATTTATTCACTATTTGCATTTTAGAGAAACAAGTTATAATGAACTAATAACTATGACGGATTCAAATATAACCTAACTGTTCTCAAACACACTCAAGTATAATAAAAGGTATGACGCATGCAAGTATCAATAAAATAAGAAAGTGCACACTCAAGCATGAATAAATAAGGAATGGCGCACTCAAGCATGAATAAAATAAAGAATGGAGCAGCAAGTATCAGATGACCATAGTCTGACACATTCAAGTATCAACTGAATATCGTCGGATACATTCAAGTATCATTTTACTGTGGTCAGACACATTCAAGTATCAGTTGACTATCGTCGGACACATTCAAGTATCAGTTTACTATCGTCGGATACATTCAAGTATCAGTTGAATATCGTCGGATACATTCAAGTATCAGTTGAATATCGTCGGATACATTCAAGTATCAGTTTACTATCGTCGGACACATTCAAGTATCATTTGAATATCGTCGGATACATTCAAGTATCAATTGAATATCGTCGGATACATTCAAGTATCAGTTGAATATCGTCGGATACATTCAAGTATCAGTTTACTATCGTCGGACACATTCAAGTATCATTTGAATATCGTCGGATACATTCAAGTATCAATTGAATATCGTCGGATACATTCAAGTATCAATTGAATATCGTCGGATACATTCAAGTATCAGTATACTATCGTCGAATACATTTGATTTATCAGTTGACTATCGTCGGACACATTGAAGTATCATTTGAATATCGTCGGATACATTCAAGTATCAGTTTACTATCGTCGAACACATTCATATATCAGTTTACTATCGTGGGACACATTCAAATATCAGTTTACTATCGTCGGACCCACGCAAGTATCAGTTGACTATCGTCGGATACATTGAAGTATCAATTGAATATCGTCGGATACATTCATATGTCAGTTTACTATCGTGGGACACATTCAAGTATCAGTTGAATATCGTCGGATACATTTGATTATCAGTTGACTATCATCGCACACATTCAAGTATCAGTTAGTTGACTATCTTCTGTCACATTCAAGTAATTCTTGAATATCAAGTGAAACATTCAAGTGTCACTGAACCTACCTATCGTCTGTCACATTCAAGTACGAATTAGCGTGTGACTCCGTGAAGTATTAATAAATTAAGACGCATTAATCAGAGATATGCAAAATTTTCAGACAACTAATGTAATTCGAAAAACAAACCTACACATTAACCGTGACTTTTGACATTTCGAGGACCTTTCGTTACACTAGCAACTCTAGCAGCAAATTCATATGCATCATTGAATCATAGCCTTCATTAAATTTCAGTAGTGTACATTAATTTAGGTGGCTGCGCCAATGCAACCCCTTTTTCAATACCAAGTTTAACACCATAATGTTTAATGAAATACCAGCTAAATTATTGATGAAAAATATAGATTACATGATTCAAATAAATATTTTATGAATAAATGCAAAACACTTTAAATTATCAGTCTTGAAAATCGGAAATGACAAATACTTGAGTATCAGTGCTTTTTATTTTCATTTAAAAAACTTATTCTGGCAGATTTTCAGCCTGAGCAAAATAAACTGGATCACTTTTGATAAGCCTTTTACAATATAAACTCAATTAATATTTATCAATTCATTAAATAGCTAGTGGAACTGGGATGCGCCAGTAGTAGTAGATAATTAGGAAGCAAGTTGCAATTTCTTGCATCGAAAAACCATGTACCTAGGTGCTGAGATTATAGAACCCAATTTTTTGCAAGAAAAATTACGGCAATAGCATCTTTATAGTCAAGGTCAAAAACCTAGAAGTCAAGGTTAAACACTCTTGGCAGACAAAAAGTCAAGATCATCTAAAAAAACCTTTGTTAACAATTTTAATATTATCTTGAAACAACATCTGAGAATTTTTTAGGAAAATGTCAAAGGTCACAAAGGTCAAGGTCATGTCATGATAAAATTTATATTGAAATAAGCTGCAAGCTATTTCTGCCTAAAGGTGGCATCTGATTAGCGAACCGTACCCTCCTTACCTAAACTGTCAGAGTCGGTTGCTACTAAATCTTACATTTATCTGGATGCAACATTAGAAACAAAATAAATAAATGAAAGAAACTCTCAAGTATAGTTATTGTGGCAAAGCAGTTTAAATTATAAATGGCAAACATTACTAAATTCGAAAATATTGGGCAATAGACTAAAGCAGGAACATTCTCTTATTGGAAAAGCCAGGTAGAACGGAATTGAATACAGGGCTTTCAATAAGTTTTTAAGAATCAAATTAATAAAACTCAGTATCATACAGCAAGCATTAGCTAGTATTTATCTATATCATCCCGAGATACAAAGCAATACCATCTAGAATCTCTAACAATACATAACATTTGTTTTAAAAAAAACTATACCATAAATACAAGCATTTTAAAAGAAACTAACCTGTATCATTGTTTGTAGGCTGTGAGGAAATAACAGATTCATGCTTAGTGGCCATCGTCTACGATACCTGTGAACAAGTGTAATAACATCTTTAGAAATTTATCCTCTTTGGAGTTATTTTTTCTGTGATCACAGTTATTCTTCTTGTAATGGTTAGCTTCTTATAATGTTAAGCTATCATACAACCTAGATTTGGAAACTAGTTCTAATTACTTATGTTATTCTACAGAATGTTGAATAATTATTCTCATTGCTTGGTAGCTAAAAGTTATTAATGTTATAAACTCATTCACAGATAATTTTATTAGTAGTAAACACAACACTTCAATACAAAAACAATAGTTTTATAAACATTCCAATTTCTAAACATTAGACTGATAAGCTTTTTAAAATAAAGTTTGTTTTGTTTGCAGTTACTGTTGAGGTTAGAATGCGCCAATTGTGTACCAAAATAAAACAAATCAACTAGAAATTATACTTTATCAAAAGTAAACAAGACTCAAAATAAAACTTCAGAACCTTCTCAAGTTAAAATTAGTGTCTCTCTCAGCTTTTTACACATTGCAAATGAAATAGATTGAAACATCAACTAAAAACATCGTAAGTCGACAGAGTTTCATGCTGCAAAAACTATAGAAGTAAATCATATCAGTGTACTCACAATCATTATCCAGTTAATCATAAAGTTGTAGCCGCGTCACATTCACATCGGCTTATTTTCGTTCATTGGTTCATATCCACACAAACAACACTTGAAAATCCGGCACAATGTAGCACGATATTTTACAAATACAATTTTGACACACAAAGACTTCTTCAAGCCTCAACACTGTATTCGACTCTTTTCCGGTATTCACGTGTTATTATGTTAACCTTGAGAAAACTTTATCATAAACTGAAAATGCGAATAATTTTATTTTCCGCGAACTTCTGTAGTACTGTCACTTCGCTTACTGCAGGAAAATACAAAATGGCCGGCAAAAATACGAACGCTGTCAAAAAAAGTCAATCAAATGCGCCGATAACCCGGCGATAGTCTCTGAGCGCATTCAGCTTATTTCTCCGACGTCTTGCGTCAAACAGGTTAAATTTACAATTAAACCAATTATGTAAATTAAACTTTGATAATATTATTCAAGTAATATAAACTGAGCAAACTGGCTGACCTACGTCTTCGATCGAAAACTCGAAACGCACTCTCAGTTTACCGAGGTAGAACGAAACTCTGTTCCTTTCACTCACAGGCAGACGCGGAGCGGAGAGACGCGGTTGCCAAAGCCAGTATGGCGGACTGCCAGTATTGGTCGGCTGGCAAATTCCTAGCGGTTGTCGGCAGTGGTGTGTCCTATCTCTGTCTAACTAAGGAGGCCAAGACGATAGTCGATATATCTATCTCTTTTGCTCAGGCCGTAAGCGACGACAGTCAACATAAGCATAAATAACTCTCCGAGCAACATAGTGGTATATTATCGGAATGGTTCGCCCCCGTTTTGTCCATAATGACCTCGCTCACTCGCTCGCTCGCTTTGTAAGCGCTACAGAACGCTGCCTCGAAAGTAATAATAATACTGGTTGTGGATCGAGCCGAAATGTTGAGTCACGGAATGTATAATTGAGCTAAGCCGAAGCATATAATATGCTTTGCTGCGCTACGCTTGGCGATTATTATGATTGTACTTATTGATTGGATAATTTAACCGAAATATAATTCATTCTGTTAGTAGATACATTATCTTGCATTATTTTAAATTAGTAGGTAGGTACATAATATAATAACTTTAGTTACACACCTAGTCACTCTTTTTCGTGATAATTAGATATTTTAAAGGTTTAAACGTGTGGTGGTATCATGAGATAAGTACCTACCTATTCATATACCTAATTAGGTAGGTAGGTACCTATTATTTAATTTTTAAACATGGCCTGGAAATAGTTATTTGTTATGCAAGGCTGCAAAGTTGATTTTTGGCGCGAGTACTTGAATTGAAAACTGAGCGAGCGAAGGATTCTAAGATTGAACCGCGAGAGAAACGAGCGGTTCAAATATAGAATCCTGAGCGATGCGAAGTTTTCAAAGGTACGAGACGCAGAAAAACTTTGCTGCCGAGTGCAACACACAACTTTTCACCTCACACAGCGAGGAAATGTAGTGGGCGGCGGCTCGCCTGCCAGTGTAGAAAAGAAGAAAACAATTGAATACAAGACGTGTTCGAATTTTAAACAACACTTTGTGCTCTAGAGCACAAAATGGAGTTTTGCGCTCAGATTTTGAATGAGAAATAGAATCTTTCCGAGCGGGTGAGGTGAAAATGTATTTTTCAGACTCTTTTGAACAATACAAGAAAAGAATGAAGACCAAGACGGTTAAAAAAGGTTGCGATCGTTGTCGAGCATTGTCGGGCGGGCCAAGCACTGGCTGGTAAAAACTGGTTTGTGAGCAGTCAAGCGCTTATTCGATCTCTCTCTAGCAAACAGGCAATTTATCTATACGCTTTTACTATTATTATTCAGTTGTTTTGTGCCGTTCTGTGGTGCCGTTGCCGCTTGGTTTTATGCCATATCGATATCGACACAGAGTTATCGAATGTAGGTAATAATAATAATGTAACTTGAGCTACGCAGTCAATCGTTTGCTTGACAGCCGACATAATTTATGATAGGTACCTAGATTGTTTTTGAAATATGATTTTTATCATGTGGTTTATCAGTTTATGTAGGGACCTATTTTGCTATGCCGACTGACCTTGGCATGTGCTAACGTGCTAACGCTGACGTGTACAAATTCCGATGAAGAAACGCTCATAAATCTGGTTTCGACGTTTCGCCAGTTTCGCTTCGAACTAGCGTTTCACATGCGTTCTTAGGGCAACGTTTAGGGTTGGTCTAGCATGGTTTGGATTTTGGACACTCTCCCTAGGTAGATAAGTACTATTAGGTACCTTACCTACTTAGTTTGTGATGTGTTGCAATTAAGAATAGGAACGCTTTGGCGCCATATTGTGACCCATACCTACTGCACGAAAATAGGTACTTAAAATGTCAGAATGCTGGAGTCATATTATGTGCTAATAGGAAACGCCATTAATAATGGCGATGATACTCAATCGTTTAGGTAGGTATACGGTATACCTACGAATATTAGGTAGGTACTTACCTAATTAAAATTAATTAGGGTGAGTGGGGGTAAGATGAAAAACGGGGAAAGATAAAAAAGGTACAATAACGCCGAATATAAAGGAAATCTTTTAATGCTGGCAACATCATTGTAGACACCGTTTTGTCTTGCCCCGCACCCAGTGTTGCCAACTACACCGTAATTACGGTAAAAACACCGTAACCAGGAAAGATTTACCACCTACCGTAGGATTATAATAACGGTAGCAAAATACACCGTAATACCCAATGAAGTGTGTATTTATTTTTAAATACCTATTTCAAACACTTGCCAAAAATGTTGGTCATTTTGTCTCTACCACACTCGAATTCTGAGTGCAGGAAAAACCTGTATTGATTTTAATCCCACTTACGATATGATCCAAAACATTATAATATCGATATATTGTAAAGAAACATTGAAATAATTATACTGCTGTCTGATTCTGATTAAAATTACGTTTTTTTAACTCTGACCTAGCAGGTGATTGCGTAATAGTAGCCCGCGAAATACAAATTTTCTTGTGGGAGCGAATGGAGCGAATGTTTTGATCATTCATAAATTTAAAATTATATTTGCTTATGTCGCGAATCATATTTTGATCATGGTAAAACTTGTCACTCATTAGAAAATTGCAAAAAACACAACAAAATTGGAATTTCGCGGCCGACTACACTACTCACCCTAACATGCTACTAAAACTAAATAAACAAGGTAATTCTACCGTATTTCAAATATACGTTACAACGTAATTTCGGAAAATCTACCGTATTTTTAGAAGAAATCTACCATCCGCTAGATTTCAAACCTGGCAACACTGCCCGCACCGCAGTCTGCGTCAGTCGCTAAGTGGGAGCATTTATGTGTTATTTGATATTTTCCGTAAGGACACATTTTTCCGCGTAAAGTTGCGTTTTTTGTTCTTACCCCGCATGCTGTATCTCCTTTCATGGATAAGTAACAAAGATTTTGTTTCGATATTCGTAATAAGCTTTGAAATGTTACATGCTCTATATTGTGGAGATTTGTTTATTTGACGTATTTTAAGATTTATGGTGCCTTTCAAACTTACCCCTGCAAATTTTAACGGGGTAAGATGATAATATAAAACTTTCCATCTTAACCCGTTTGCGAAACTCTTACAAAATGTCAGGGGTTCTCAATCTGAAATATACGGTGGTATTCCTTCCGCAATATTCACAACATCGTATCGAAAACCTTTATCATGGAATCAGACTCAGAAAGTATAATCTACCCTGTGCATGTGGAGGCGACCAGCTGGTAGGCTGGCTGGTGGCGTGGCAGAGGGTCATTGCCATCTGGATGATCAGGGGATACCGTACGACCGCCGGGGAAACCGTGAGCCGTTTGGGCGAAAACGTACGCACAATGAGTGGCGTGACAGTGTAGGTGCAACGCTGGGGGGAATCTCCGTTACTTTGACAAGTCGAGGCGCTGCAAGAAGAGCTTATTAAATGAAAACGTGTGTTTTATTTATCGACCCGACCTAGACTTGTCAGTCATGAAAATATTTTTTTTTTATATCATACAACATGTTGAGAACCTCTGGCTGTCAGCCGTTTCAACGGGGTAAGATCGATATATTTTATTTGGTTCATTATTTTTCTTGCACTTAGAGAGCGACTTTTTAGTTTAACTTATGTTCATGCTATGTAGTTAGTTGAAGCAGAAGGTTTATTGATCACCACGAATGCATAATGACCATAAATACGATTTTAGTCACTATATCGATCTTACCCCTTCGGCATTTCGTCTTACCCCTTCATATTGTTTTTCTTATGACCAATTTTATAAACAGTTTTTTCATAAAATATTGTTTCAAAAAGATTTCTTTCAACATTATAGAAACAACTTGACTATGCTTTTTCACCCAAAACAATTTTTTTTGCATTTGCCCGGAATCCCTTTGTGTAACAACAGTTTCAAATCAACACTGTTCATCTCATCAAATTTTCATTCCAACTTACCCCCACTCACCCTAGGTATCGCTATAATTTTAACGGAATTTCCCGTAAGTGTGGCCCCCGCATTATAAAGACATAAATCCTATGAAAATGACATACAATAATAATAATTTATTGACGAAACCGACTAATTGTGATGTGACCCATAGGTACCTATGTATGTACAAAAATACAATGCTGGAGTCATACTATAAACGGAATAGGAAACGCCATTAATAATAGGAATGATAATCGTTTAGGTATACGCAAGGTATACGAATATTAGGTACCTACCTTATTAAAATTAATTAGGTAAGTATCTCTATAATTTTAACGGAATTTCCCGTAAGTGTGGCCCCCGCATTATAAAGACATAAATCTTATGAAAATGACATGAAATAATAATAATATAATGACGAAACCGACTAAACGGGTGGATTAAGCTAGTTCAACAAATTAAAGAATATGCGATTCAAACTGTACTGCGACTCACTATAGTTGGAATGCATGCTTGTGCGACACAATAAAGATCGACATTGGTCTAGCTAGCTAGTGCGATAAACGACTGTAGGTACGAAGGTAGTTCGACACTACGGTGACGAATACTATTTTAAAGCCAATAGAAAAATTACGTTATCTGGCAAGGTCGACGGAGCCCCGCTTCGTAGGGCGTCTAATACAGAGTTGTTTAAAAAATAACTTTTCAAAAAAAAAAAATTAACCGCCTTCTAAAACAACCACAAAAAAGGCTAAACCGTAATTTTATCAGTCTGCCCGCATGTTGGTGATGTCGGTAGGGATTCGAGCATAATGGAGAGGTAGGGATGCTGGGATGGGGTTGTTCATGTTGGGCCCCGGGATCACACAGCCCACCGAAACAATACAATCTACGCTTGTTGTCGGGTCAAGGCCCAAGGACAAAATGGCCTCTTTTTCACTTCCTACGTAGGTTCTCACAGGTTCGCAAGAAGTTCAATGAATACGCCGTTTTGTATTTCATATTTAGTCCGAATTGTCGTATCGTACCGTATACTACACAATTCTGCTGAGTGCTGAGTACACAAGTATTATCAGGGTCACTCCTACTTATGTAGATATTTTTAGTCTGATAGATAAGCGATTTCAAACAAAAAAACTCTTCAGTTATAAAATAATATGTAGTAGGTATGAACATGTAATTAAATGTTAACTAGCCTGTGCTGTCCCTCTGCTGGGCAAAGGCCTCCCTCCATTCCTTCCAACGGTCTCGATTGTGCGCCATTTCCTCCCAATTCTCAAGAAAGGTACAATCCAGTTCGTCCCGGTCCTGCCATCTCCTTCGTGGTGTGCCTCGTCCCCGCTTCGCCGTTTCAGGGCACCAGCAGGGGGGTACTGTCATAAAGATAATAAAAATAGCTGGGAAAAATATTATTTGACTGATTTTGTGTTTGATGTGTAGGAGATAGATGAATGGTATTTCATACAGTGTATACCTAGATGATTGATGTGTCCGTGTGGTTATAAGGCATATAAGTGTGTGTGTGTGTGTGTGTGTGTGTTTGTGTGTGTGTGTAATATTAGTGGCTGGTATTAACGTGTGCATTGTTTGTTGAATTGCTGGTATTAACGTGTGATGTTTGAATGACTACCTGACTACCTAAGTACCTAGTTTATTTAGAAGCAATGTAATATTTATTTTTTACTGTACCTGGTTCCAATGATTTGGCAGCTATGACGAGTCAATATAGCCGGCCCTATCATTAGTTGAAACGAATAGCACTTAACGGAGGGGCCTACGTAAAATACATCTATTGAAAACTTTTACACCATTAGTAGAGGCAGTGGCGTAGTTTGGTTTTTGCCGCCCGGGGACCACCGTTTTACCACCGCGCCGCCTTCACTACAGGCGCGTTTATAGCCAATGACTCGAAGGGAGGGGAATATTCGCTGAACCCCCTCACAGGACGACGACGACGGATAAAAATTACAAAAAAAGGCCGATGGAGTTATTATCAATCAATAATAATAAATGTATTAAATATGAAACAAAAGAAGGTAAGTTTAATGATGGATTATTTTCATATTCAACTTCTCGTTGCTCATATTGTCATACAAGAAATAACTAAATCGGCTCAATACCCTTGACACCGGCGGGCGGGGGCCACACTAATGGGAAATGCCGTTTAACAACGCGATAATTAACAACATATCCAGGTAGTGTGGCCCCGGCTTATGGATTACATGAATTTATAGCTCTATTTGTATTAAGTACTGCATTCTATTTGTATGTTTTTGAAGTAGGTAGCTTCATGAACTTATCCTGAAATACGAGTACCTCGGATGCTTTGTGAGCGGAGCTAGCTCAACAAATATTAGCAATGCGCCTCGGATAAGCAGTGTTATTTTTTTCATTGTAACTTTGTAGATGATATGATAAAAGCAGTTACTCCATTAATTTATATACAAAATAGAACAAATTATCGAGCGAACGGAGTTCAAAAATCTAAGCATTCCGCCTCGGATTTTGGTTCTTTTTAATCACTCGCACAGAGATGAGAATGTGAGTAATTCCATCAATTCAGGAGTACTTATCTATAAATAAATATTGAATCATGTTTATTTTAAGGAACGTTATTTTGTTATGAACGACTGTATGGGAAAGCAATACAGACATTTTTAACATCCCGGATTGATTACTGTAGTCAGGATCCTATCTAGAGGGGGGCCAGGGCGGCTAAAATTAGGGGCCAGGGCGGCAAAAATAATTGAGGGTGCCGCGCCGCCCGGGTAGACGCAGGCCCAGGGTGTCCTCATTTTTCTGACAAAATTCCATCGATTAAAGCCCTCTCTTCCCCTCTCACGTTACGCTACTGGCTAGAAGCATCTACTTTTCATTATTTCAAACATACGTGTTTTTAAAAGGTTTAAATAACGGTACCAAACTCGTCATAATGGAAAATAAACACTAACTTCAAATCCTACGTAATTGAACGCAAACATTTTATTTCGCATTTTACTTGTTCAATCAAGAAACTTTAATTTACACAGTTGTGTTGTAGTATATTATTATATATAAGTAATTTTTAGTTTAGCCAGGTATATTTATACTGGAAGTTACAAGTAAAGTAATTACCTAAATAAAAAAAAACCGCAAAAAGGCGTTGGTGCACAGTCACTGCACACTGAAATTGGAGCGGTATCCGCTACCGCGGGTAGCGACATTATCCCAGAACATGGTATTTGTATGGCATAATGTTTGTGAACGCTGTTGATGTGTTCACAAGTTGTTTGTATTGCATGTGACATGATGTGGTCAACGCGTCATTGCCACATTGAATTCTGGTTCTTTGACCTGAAACTAGGTAATGAAGAAAAAAAAGTCTACCAATCGTCTGATGATAATTATCATGAAAGACGAGTCTTTCATGATAATTATCAACAGGTAGGGTGTAATATCTCGATATTATAGGCCTCTTTACAATTTTCTATTAAATATAATTCTTCGTAATTTACTCAGGTAATTCAATAACTTTTCATTGGATATCAAAGTTCTAAACTCTCTGTTAACTTAATATATTAATCTATGATCTCAAACTCACAAGCACCCACCCACCCGAGTGGTTTGTGTCTGTTGTGTTCGTGAGGCCTTGTGTGTTTGTGTCTGTGTGTTTATGTGCGTGAGACCTTGTTGTGTGCAGTGCTGGGCACCGACACGGCGCGCACTGAGCTGCCTACGTAGGGAGGCCTTGGGGGAGCGAGCGTTTTATTATTAGTTATAGTTATACCAGTGAATAGGGTGACGCATTCACTGTGAATTTTTGAATATTCAGTGCAAATATGTAGTTCAATGTATTCAAACTACGTTTTTAAAACATTGACATTATTTATTTACGTATTGAAATTAAGTATCTATAGCAGTGTTTGCGTGTTTTTTCCACTAATTGCTATTATCATCTTTTATTCATTCTTTAGGTACCTTATTCTTTACATTTTTAAATATTTAAAAAAAAAAATCACTTAAAAATAATAAATTTAGTATAATTCATTTTAAAGCGGTTATTGATGAAGTATTAAAATACCTATTGCAGTGGTTTTTAATTAAACTCCTCTAGAAGCAGTCATGAACGAAACGGGTACATTACAGCGTTTATTACTTTCATGAAATTCAAAAGGTATTTCATCAACGTGCAGTGGTTATTAATGCAATACCTTTTGGCAGTGGTTATTAATGCAATACCTTTAGCAGTGGTAATTTATGCAATACCTTTAGCAGTGGCAATTAATGCAATACCTTTAGCAGTGGTAATGAATGCAATACCTTTAGCAGCGGTTATTAATGCAATACCTTTGGCAGTGGTAATTAATGCAATACCTTTAGCAGTGGTTATTAATGCAATACCTCTAGCAGTGGTTATTAAAGCAATACCTTTAGCAGTGGTAATTAATGCTATACCTTTAGCATTCGTTATTAATGCAATACCTTTAGCAGTGGTTATTAATGAAATACCTTTCGCACTGGTTGTTAATGAAATACCTTTAGCAGTGGTTATTGATTAACAACCTTTAGAAGTGCAGGTTATTAATGAAAACGCTTTTAATTATTATGGTAATTAATGAAATACGATTTTAAGTGGTTATTAATGAAACAGGTAGGTAGGTATCTACTGCATTGAAATTAACGATGAGTAATTACATCATAGTGTGTTTTTTTTTTAATCATACTATTTTAATGTTAACACAATTGACCTTATTATGACTAAGCTAGTTTAAAAATACGTACCTATTGTCTACGTCTACAATAATAGTACCTATTCAGTACATACAATACAAAGAGAGTACAAACATGTGGCTGGGTCTGGGACAGAACTGAGCTCAATTGGTGTTATTTTTCCAAGAACTTTAATTTATAATAAAACAAAGTCCTTTTGTATTTTAAACTCAATGTCTGTTTAAAAAAACATTTTCAAGTTATTCTCTAATGGTCTAACCTATTCCAAAGCCTCAAAATGTTAAAAGCAATTTCCACACAGAAATTTCAAGTAAAATACTTTTTTTTCTATACCCGTCTATAATTCCTGATCCCTGGAGGTGCTAGAGTTTCCGAGTGAATCCTTACGGCAGAACCGGGGCGGACAGGGGTGGGCGATTGCCCCCTTCCCATTAGCCACCAAACCACCCTGTCTGCGTTATACCGGTATGAACTCGTATAATATAAAACTTTATATCCGAGGCAACAAAACTGAGTTTTTCGTAGCGTTTTTATTTTATTTTTATCATATTTTTGTGTTTATGTTGGTACAGGTACACATTTTTATTCGTTTAATGTTTGCTAATATTTAATGCGAAATATACGAATGAAAGAACCTATTTAATACTAGGCCTATTTCTTTGATCTGAGATACTAGGTAGGTAGGTATTTGCGTTGGGTTTACTGCTGCTTGGTTTATTTAACACGTGTTCATTAGGCAAAACTGTAACGCCAACATCTGCTAACATATTGCCATTCTTTTTTATCATGCTATTCCAATAAACCGCTTCAAACACATGTTCTACTTAGTTTAGTCCCTACACCTTAGTTCATTGTGTGAAAATGTTTTAGTGTTTGTACCGTGTGTGTTATTTAATTTGTGTGTGTGAGTTTGTGTTTCTTGCTCTTTATTTTATCACTCGTTGGAGAATGTTCTAAAGAAAGATAAGACACAGACTTGTTTGAATATTTAGATAATTCCTTATCTTAAGCGTTCTTAATTGTTAAAAGAGACGCGTAGACGACCACATGTTGACTGTAACTATCGGTTCATTGTCATAATTGTACCGATAATAACGGTACCTAAGTATTTCCCGTTAATGTGGCCCGCATATTTTACTTATTCTAAAAAATATACTATGTATTTTTTGGAATAAGTATTAAGCTAGGTACACAACGGCAATTCAGCTGTGAGACAATATATATGTCGGAGCCACCGGTATTGTTCCGTCAGATTCAGGCATCACGTGGGCAGAGTTTGGGTCTCGTGCAATGAAAATACACTGGGTGCGGTTCACTTGGTTATTTTAATTTTAAATCACAAATTAAATCAAACACAATTTAATTTAATCACTACACTTATACTGGGCACAACGAATCGAGTACAGTTTCGGGATGTCTTCACACTGCTGCGGTCAGGCACTGAATGCGCTCCTCGTAGCCCCGATGAAACATCACGACTCTGTATAAGCGCGCGCAGACCACGTGATACTCAAAATGGCGCGCTTACGATTCGTTTGCTGTCCGTACTATTGACCGGATTCGACACGGCCATCCTGCGATTAACACGTCCTCGTGTGATCTTCTTCTTCTTCAGCCTCTTTCTACCATCTTGATGTAGGCCTCCTTCAACTCTTCTCACTCGTCCTCGTGTAATAATCACTCTGAAACACAAAATAGTCCACGACAGAATACTGTTCCACTCGGTCATTCCTGACCAAACTCTATATTCAGTTCTTTGGTGAAAATAAGGAAATTTCAACTCTACTGTACCATTAAAACCAATACTCTTTAACTAAATCAAACATTGGGAATAGCCAATTGAAAATACATCAATCACTACCCTAGGCCACTAACAACCACCCCGGGCCACCAACAACTACCCCGGGCCATGTACCACAGTCGTTCGAATCTACTTTCACAACTCTATTGCAAAAAACTACCGATTTTCCAGTGACCTTCAACTTTCGAGTAAAACTTCTAACGCCACGGCTCTCTAGCCGACCAGCAATCACATTGCTTTCACACATCCAATGCATGGATCAGAACTTCTGTGCGCATCCACCACGTGGATCGCCCGAGTGCATCACCCGCTGACTACACACTATGGTCTCTCAAGACCCCGACCTCCGCCAGAGCCACCCGCGCACCGCGCTTCCATGGACACCGGGATGTCAATAAGATACGGATTACGGCTACGAAATGGCTACTGGTACAGTCGAAAACAAGACGGCCAATAGACCGTTTTACTCGACCTCTCACCACAACTTAATCAGAATCTATGGTAACTTCGACTGGTACATGACCCGTTGGAATGTTTGTAGGTACACTTAGAATTCAAGGGTTTCAATGTGTAACGGTCACCATCTCAAAATCTTTATCACTCTAAACAGACCCTTAAACTTTGGATCTAATTAAGACTGATCGGAAATCCCAGAGCATTCAAGTACCTTTGCAATTGTATTATCAAGAATCAAATTCGTGGCCTGTGGCTAACACTAGCCCCACTAACAAACCTCTGTTTGTTTCACACCGTTCACCATGAACGCACAATACACGACCTCCGCCAGTGCCATCCGCACACCGCGCTTCTATGGACACCGAGATGTCAATAAGATACGGATTACGGCTACGAAATAGCTACTGGTACGGTCCGACCAGCCGACCTAAGATTCCACACTATCATTCAACTCAACATCTCTACTTCAAAATGGTACTTGAACCTCAGGCATTCCCCCCAAATCCACAGCACTTAACCAGCACTATTCATCACTACTAACCAGTTCGTAACATTGTAGCGCTTAACCAGCGTTACAAATCCTATCACTTAGACAGTAATAATAAAAAAAGCTTAACCAGCGATATTACTCACTAACGCTTAACCAGCGATAGTCAACATAAAGAACACAAGGCACCAGAGGCGTAAGTAAAAATGAAACGATTCACCTGTGTTGTAACGTGTCTGATGGTGGTTGCACGATGCAGACATCGACGCGTCGCGCCGCGCCTTGGACTGGTCCGTTGCCACTGCCACCACTACTGCTCGTACAGCGCACGGCTATGTGACCTGGCTTGCCACATTTGATGCACACCAAGGTCTTCGATGCCGGCTGCTGCGTCACTTGACTTGATGCTGTAGGTCTTCCCTTCGTATCCATCGCCTTACTTCTGCACTCAATACGCTTGGGCGTTTTAGCACAGTTATAACACTTAATTGACGTTGTTTTTCCTCGCTTGGTGTCACTTGTTTTCGATGATTCACAGATAGCGTTCATTTTTCGCATCAGATATGAAACGACTGGCGAACGTGGGTAATGTTTTTTTATCACTTGGTTTTTCACCACACATTTTTTTTTTAATGAGGGTACCCCGCCTTTGCGAAATAAATCTTGTTGTAAAAAGTACCTTAAATTCCTTTGTAGGCTATTTGAGATAGCCAGGTTGATGCTTCACCTTTAGCGCCTTGCTCAGCGTCAAAATAAGCTGGCATCCCTCCACTGCACTCCCGTTAAAACAAGTCGGTGGTGGCGCACCACGACCGCGTCCGGTTTGTCGGGGTCGAATTCCGGCAATAAAAACTTGTTTTTCACTGGCTGCGTTTTCAAAGTTTGCTGGTTTTGCATTTCAAAAAGTAACTAACTTCCACTGATTGTTATTGTCACTGTTCCCGCGTGTAATTTCATTAGCACGATTTGATCCCAATTCTGATGTCGGAGCCACCGGTATTGTTCCGTCAGATTCAGGCATCACGTGGGCAGAGTTTGGGTCTCGTGCAATGAAAATACACTGGGTGCGGTTCACTTGGTTATTTTAATTTTAAATCACAAATTAAATCAAACACAATTTAATTTAATCACTACACTTATACTGGGCACAACGAATCGAGTACAGTTTCGGGATGTCTTCACACTGCTGCGGTCAGGCACTGAATGCGCTCCTCGTAGCCCCGATGAAACATCACGACTCTGTATAAGCGCGCGCAGACCACGTGATACTCAAAATGGCGCGCTTACGATTCGTTTGCTGTCCGTACTATTGACCGGATTCGACATATATTTTTTTTAATAACACTATAAATATAACCAGTATATACTGTTTTTTTTCTGTTAACCTAGCTGTATCTAGGTTTAAAAAAAAACGGAGACCACTTCATACTATGAATGCGACACATTGCTTGTTTTTATAATTGTGTAAATAAGCTACTGCGACGCGGACGCTTTGTATTACAAGGCTCTCTAGGCACCATAGGTATATTTTATATACTTAAACAGGAAGCCGGTTAAGCGCCCGGGGCGCTTAGCATATCGAGCAACTAATTTACAGACGAAAAGCTGCGCCCTTATTTCGTAGCAAATAAGGGCGCTTTAAATGTTGCAAAAGTGAATAACTGTGCTATTTTCAAAACCTCTAAGCATTGGCAGAATTTCGCATATTAATTCTACGAGTCTGCTTGGCTATGGTTCAGAATAAATAAACAGTAACAATCACCAAAAAAGCGCCAAGTCCAAATTAGAGCGGTGAAATGGAGGGGAGTTTTTATTGAATATTCAGCCTTTTGTTCCTAGAGCGCGAGCATAGTCTGCGTTCTCAAGAGGAGAACGAAAGAGGAGGAGAGACCGGGGGTATTGCCGTCAAACACCCCCGGTCTACAACAGCTGGGGTGGGTAAAGGGTGAGAGTCACTGGGAGTAGGGTGGCGTTCACCCAACACACCAGAGTCGGCGTTAATAATAATAATAATCCCCAGTTGGGTATGAGTTTGGTATGATTAATCACCAGAGATTGGAATTGGTAGAGATTTTTTTATTGCTGATACTTGTAAGTTGTAAGTAAAACGTGGAATAATATCAATGGTATTTTTAAATTGAAAAGTGCCTTTATGTGATTCTCAAACAACACCAGCTAGGGACCGAAAACCGCTATTAATTTCGATACAGGTTGTCGATGTCGATGTCTGGGTTACCAAAATAATCAGGTTACCTCTATTTATGTTACCGTTTTAATATCGGTAACTTATAAAATAAAAAACTTTTTACAAAAAAAATATAACCGCCTTCAAAAACTACCACAAAAAAGGGTAAAATAACCTACAAAATAACTTTTCTTTCGGAAGTCGGTGGCTTTGTTTTTTTTATTTCGTTGTCTTTTTTGCCACCGACTTCCGAAAGAAAAGTTATTTTGTAGGTTATTTTACCCTTTTTTGTGGTTGTTTTTGAAGGCGGTTAAATTTTTTTTGTAAAAAGTTTTTTATTTACTCTTTTTAGTTTAAATATTCAACCCAAATTCTTGTCAAATACATCATTTTCTTACATGTGCACTAGAATTTTGTAATCCGTGGCACCGGTATTAACATCGCTCATGTACACATGCTAATAAAATTCCCTATCTCAAAAGCTGCTGAACAGATTTTGATGAAACTTGCAGTATTCCTTAAGGTGAACGATCCCTAGTACAACAAAAAAAGAATTTTGAAAATCGGTCCACAATTGGCGGAGTAATCGCGTAACAAACACGCAAAAAGTAATGTCATCCAAGTAGCCGAAATCAATAAAAATGCTCACAAAATAAAAAGTACTAAACCAAATTGGATTAAATTTTTATGGGACCACACTGCAAGTATACTGCATCGAACAAAAAAAGAGTCACACTAATCGGACTAGAAACCTCGGAGTAATCGATGTACATACATAAAACAAAACAAAAAAACATACCGACCGAATTGAGAACCTCCTCCTTTTTTTGAAGTCGGTTAATAAAAGTATAAGCGGTAAATACGCACATGCCAGTGTAAGAAAAAGAAAGAAACAAAAAAAAACGTTTATTGGCACACGCCACAAGTGCACACGGTATCACAAAAAGAAACAAAGTAAAAAGAACTTAATTTTTTTAAAGTATTGTTACATCAACGCCAAAATCATAAATAGGTACCTACTGTGTGACTCACGGCTGCGCCAAATAGGCCCATTTCAGTATAATGTCGGACAACTGGTGCCCTACGTATTTTATAATGGTAACGGGCATAAATACCGGTTATATTGCGGCTTCTACTTCTATTTCATCAATTTAGGTTACTTTTAGGTATACCGGTAAAAATAATGAAGGTTGTAACCGAAAAATACAGGTAAAAAGTACCGGTTTCGGTCCAAGAGCGACATCGCTCGACCAACGCTCGACACTCGATTGCGTGCTCGCGTGCTCGTTTGGTGTAGGGGATCTCACATTATGAGATGTTGGCTTGTATGAGATGTTGAGAAACATAACGTAAGTATATATTTCTAGAAACTACTTGCAGTCATTAACTAAATTTGTTTTAATTTCCACAGATGCCGCGAATTGTCAGCCACTATTTGATATTCGGCTTATTCGACTACGTACTTTTTATTATTCGGTATTCGCCCGAATAGTGAAATCTACTTGGCCAAATAGCAAATAATGAAAGGATAACGAATAATGAAAAAAAAAGACTTGCTAATAAACACGAGGCAAAGGCGATAAGAACGGTTGAGGGCAGATTGAAATAAGATAGAGCATGTTTACCTGCACGCGTAGCATGGCACCGTAGAAACGGGTTTTGTCGACGGTAGAATAGAAAAATTACAGAACGTACACACAAAACCTGTATAATCTGACCGTTCAATCTACGGAAAGAACATACAAAGCGAGACCAGACCACGATAAATTGGTTTAGTATAGCTTGATGCGTAACCGTGTGTAGCAGCGCGCGTAGCATGTTTATTCTACCAAGAATAATTTATGTGCAGTGTTTGTTTTGCCCGTGAAGTCATTGGGATAGTTTAAACGACTGAGTTTCGGACACGCTGCAATAGCGGCGGTAAGACTCCTCTTTGAAGAATGACTGCAGACTCATTACCACGTTTTCACCTTGGGCACGCCATTAATCACGTGATGTTTTTTTTTTGCTTTTTTGTACCCCCCCACACCCTTTTTTTTTTTTTTTTAACGTGGTAAAATCATCAAATGAGTCCTCCCACCCCGGGCAGGGCGGGAGGGACTGTCAGACTTCTACTGACTAAAATCCACCCGTGTTCCTTCGAATGCCCTTTACGTTCTGGGGCCACGGTATCCAGGGTTAAGGAAAAACCCGCGACCCCAGCAGGCATTTGGCGTGAAACACGACGCGCCACCGACCCGGGCTTGGTCCCCGTCATTATGCTGACGCTCTTTGAGGCGCGCGTGGGACACAACGCGCCGTCGACCCGGGCATGGTCCATGGTCGGGCAGCGAGTTGCCCTTTACTCGCTGCCCGCATGCCCGCGCCTACGGTGGCCGGAGATCGTCTAGCGACGTCCGTCGCCGTGGGCGTCCACCACCGCGGGTGGGGCGCAGGGAGGACACTGTCCTCTCTCGCTCGCGGCCCGCCTCCTCCTTCGCGAGCATTACTGCTTCGCAGAAGGAGGCGACCGCTTCCCACTCCGTCTCGCCCCGCAGCATGGCCGCGACCAATGCTGGGCGCGAGAGGTCTCCGCCTATCGCAGCCGTGAGGACACGTCGGTGCCCTGCCCAAGCTGGGCAGTCTTGCACCGTATGCTCCACCGTGTCCTCCGGGCGATCTTCGCAGTGGTGACACCCAGGCGTTTCCTCCTTTCGCATCAGATACAGGTACCTCCCGAAACTTCCGTGTCCGGTGAGGACCTGCGTCAAGCGGTAGGTCAGGACGCCATGACTTCTCTCCAGCCACTCCTCAAAGAGGGGTCTTACCGCCATAATTGCGGCGTGCCCGACCCCCCCACCCCCTTGGTGATACATGGTGAGGTTTAAGACTACCTCCCCACCCCCCTTCCTATATCACGTGTATTTTAGTACTTAGCTAAAAAAAATTGTAACTATTTTTAAATATTCATTCAATACAGGTCGGGTATGTAATGTTATTATTCTACCCAGTGGCTTCCCAGTGGTTAGCGTGTGGCCAAAAAACGAACTAATTTTATTTTTGCTATAAAGTATGACACTGGGTAGACCTTTGTCCGAGTGTAAGCTAGAAAAAAAAACAGAATCTAAAGCTAGTTAACCCTTCTTAGTCTAGTTGTTGTTCCTAGTTGCTAGTCGCCCTTCGCCCAACCGCCCGCAACTTCGGTCGCTTGTATTTTTTGCAGCCGACCCACTGCGACGCACCGCCTGCTAGCCCTTTTACTTTTTTAGTTTTTTGCTAAACAAAAATTGTGTTAGAGCTTGGAAAAATGAAAATGAATGAAAAATTTTGGTAGCAGTAGATTTAGGTATTAGGTGGATTAAGGCCGAGACTCCACCAAAGCTGTGTCGAGCTGTGCGAAGTCGAGACGTGTTTTGAACAACCAATAGAATTGCGTTATTGACACAGCTCCACTCCGCAACGCAATTCTATTGGTTGTTCAAAACACGTCTCGACTTGCACAGCTTTGGTGGAGTCTCGGCCTTAGGTAAAGATATCATGCAATCAGTGCCGTATTATCCATAAGGCACTTTAGGCCAGTGCCTAGGGGCCCACTCTGACCAGGGGCCCAGCACTCCCGATTAAAAAAAAAGGGATTGTGTGGTTTTATGAAACCACGGTAACAGTCCAACTTTTTTTCACCTAATAAGGTAAATACCTCCATTATTGACAATATAAGAGTGATGGTGAATGTCTGAATTTTTTATTGTATTGAAATTAATCTATTTTTTTTTTTGTGTTAGACACTTTTATTTTATTATTAACTTGTATCATTTATTTTGTATACTTAAATAATCGCTTATAAAATGACAAATATATTGATTTGAAATCAGCAACTCACAAAAATGGTATCAGGGTCTAATAATTACAAATTGCGTTGTTGTGGTATGAAAAAGGGAGGGCCCTAAACGAGCTGTGCCTAGGGGCCACGAGATGGTAAATCCGGCCCTGCATGCATATGCATGATACCCACCTACCTAAATCTTGAACCTCTGGAAGCTTCAATTTAGCTTATATTTTTTTTAGAATTGAGATATTACCCCCTACAAACAAAAAAACTTTTATACCTTAGTAAATATTAGAATAGAATACATAAATATAATTTACTAGCTGTGCCCGCGACTTCGTTCGCGTGGATGTTGGAACTTAACAATGTATTTTTTAGTGCGAAGCGCTGTGGGAGGATACCGATACAAATCATTTTCTTTATGCTTTTTTTTAGCGTCATAAAATCGTCAAATTAGTCTTCTCACCCAGGGCTGGGCAAGAGGGACTGTCAGACTTGTATTGACTAAAATCCACGGCGTCCTTCAATAGCCCTTTACGTTCCGGGGTCACGGTAGCTCGTAAGTCCTACGACCTCGGCTGGCTTTGGCCCTCTAAGGGGTTTGGCCCCCGTCATTGTGCTGATGCTCTTTGAGGCGCGCGTGGAACACAACGTTGACGTCGACCCGGGCATGGTACATGATCGGACAGCGAGTCGCTCATTACTCGTCGCCCGAATGCCCACATGCCCACGCCTGTTGGCCAGAGATCGTCCTGCGACGTCCGTCACCGTGGGCGTCTACCACGGCGGCTGGGTGTGGTGTGGGTCGTGAGGTGGACGCTGTCCTCTTCCTCACGCGTCCCATTTCCTCCTCCTTCGCTGGCATGACTGTTTCGCAGAAGGAGGCGACCGGTTTCCACTCTATTTCACGTCAACCAATGCCGAGCGCGAGAGGTCGCCGCCTATTACCGTTGTGAGGACATGTGCGATGCTCTGCCCAAGCGGGGCAATTTTGCACCGTATGCTCTACCGTGTTCTCTGGACGATCCTCGTAGTGGTGACACCCACGCGTTTCTTCCCTCCCCATCCGACACAGGTACCTCCCAAAACTTCCGTGTCCAGTGAGGATCTGCGTCAGGTCAGGTCAGGACGCCGTGACACCTTCCAGCCATTCCTCAAAGAGAGGTCTTACGGCGGTACCGAGGTTCGGGCACGCCTCATTCGCGGCGGCGAATGAGGCGTGCCCGAACCTCGGTTTCGATAGTCGCTCCCTCCATACCGCCCCCCATTTTTTTTTATCTTGGCAAAATCATCAAATGAGTCCTCCCGCCCAGGGCGGGACAGGAGGGACTGTCAGACTTGTACTGACTAAAATCCACGGTTATCCTATAATAGCCCTTTATGTACCGGGGTCACGGTTATCGAGTGAGACAGTCCCGCGGCCCCAGCAGGCCCTGGCCCTCTTAGGGGGCGAGCTTAAAGAGCTGTTTGAGGCGCGCGTGGAACACAACGCGCCGTCGACCCTGGCATGGTCCATGATCGGACGGCGAGTCACCCATTACTCGCCGCCCGCATGCCCGCGCCTACGGTGGCCGGAGATCGTCTTGCGACGTCCGTTACCGTGGGCGTCTCCCACGGCGGCTGCGTCGTGAGATGGACGCTGTCCTCTCCCTCACGCGTTCCGCCTCCTCCTTTGCTAGTATTACTGCTTCGTAGAAGGAGGCGTCCGCTTACCATTCCGTCTCGCCCCGCAGCATGGCCTCGACCAGTGCCTATCGCCGCTGTGAGGACACGGCGGTGCTCTGCCCAAGCGGGGCAGTCCTGCACCGTATGTTCTACCGTGTCCTGCGGGCGATCCTCGCAGTGGCGACACCCAGGTGTTTCTTCCTTCCCCATTCGATACAGGATCCATACCGCCCCCTGAGATGGCGCCGGAGCTCTTCCCGTCGCGTCTCGACAGCGGGGATTGGCCAGTGCTTCTATTAAATACATGCCGTCGGACGGCAAGCTACCCATTACTCCCCGTCCGTAAGCGCCTGGAATATGACCCACTATTTCCGACGCCCTGGGCGTCTTCAGCGGTGGCTCGGGTGAGAGGTAGAGGGTGCACTTTCCCTCACGCGCAATTATGATATGCTTAGTATTGCCCAGGCAGTAATAATTTTGTTGTGGCATTATTTTGAAACTATGATACCTCCTAAGATATTCATTGAAATCAAACGATGTCAAGGGCAATTTTGTTCAAAATTAAATTCTTGTGATGATTAACGTATTTATTTTGATAAGGATTAATATCGTATTAATGAAAGTACCTTCGCAAATAATGCATTACTTTAAAACAAATTTGATTTCCATAAAAAAGGTTATAGTGACTTAATCTTAAAAGATAGATATATACTCTCGCGGACTTTATTTTAGAACTTTTTATGAGGAATAATTCCGTAGTACATAATTTTTACGTATCTTTAACCGTTTACGCAGCGCACACAACGAAAGCTCTCGAAAAGGAATACATTTTCCCGATTTTGAAACATTTCTCATTGCTGCTCCGCTCCTTTTGGTGATAGCGTGATGTTATATAGCCTATAGCCTTCCTCGATAAATGGACTATCTAACACAAAAAGAATTTTTCAATTCCAACCAGTAGTTCCTGAGATTAGCGCGTTCAAACAAACAAACAAACAAACTCTTCAGCTTTATAATATTAGTATAGGTATGTAGCCTAACGGCTAGCCGGCTATCGAGATCGGTACGGCATTCCATGACTCATAAGCTAGATTTTAACCTTCACATTTTAAAGTCGTTTCAATCCAAAATTCGTGTGGAAACAAAAAAAAACCTTTGAAAAAACTTTATGCTTTAAAAATAAAGTGTCGAGCGAGACCGAGACTGCGACATAGATTTGAAATGACGTAAGTGTGAATCAAGCGCAGACCAATATCAACTTTTTGATTTAAAATATTAGGTTTATTTTCAGTGTTGTCTTTTAGGTTGTTGCTTATTATAAAACATCAGTCAGTGAGTTGCTCGTTTTTTATCTTTTTTTTTTTTATTACGAGAAGTTGGGAACAGATGACAGAAGCAAGAAGTGTGGAACGAGTTTTTAGTAGGTAGTGTATACCTACCTATCTACTTTTGATGTGTTTCGCGTTTGTATTTGTATACCCATCTGGCCTGGACCACCCTGTAGGTGGTCAGGCGAGATGGATTTATAAAAAAATTTTAGGTAGTCGGCCTTAGGTACCTATTTAAAAATTAAAAAAAATCTTAACAATAAAAATCTTTTTTTTTTAATTTTCCTAGTTTAATAATGGGGAAGGCAAGTGTCAAAGTGACAAGTGACAGTTTGGTCCCAAAAGAACAGTCAAATCAAAGGAATTTTCTGAAAAAAAAAACGATATAATGATGTAAAATGACTAGATGTTGTGTAATAAGCAGTAAAATGATGGAACATACAAATTTCCAACAATTCACACTATCAAGATATAATGGGTAGCTGCTGTGACTGCCTTGAGAACAAAAATTGTATTATAACTAAGGAAAACCTATATAATAAACAAATATATGTATATAGCTTCCGCCCGCGGCTTCGCCCGCGTGGTGTTTTGATAGCCTATGTTCTTTCTCAGGGTCTAAAGATTGTCTGTGCCAAATTTCATCAAAATCTGTTGAGAGGTTTAAGCGGGAAAGCGTAACAGACAGACAGAGTTACTTTCGCATTTATAATATTAGTTTGGATTGGATAGGTAAGTCGGTTAAAAAGCTATATACTAAACAAATATCCAGCCTTGCGAAGCCGAGACAGGCCGTTAGTTGAGTTTATTAATGAAATTCTATGATTATACCATAACTAAAACAATCGAATACACTTTTCAAAATAATATCTACTTTTCTATTGGAGGTTAAGTACCAGTATTGCATCAGTCTATAAATCATGAAATGGTTCGTCTGGCGGAAGAATTATCACCTGGAACGAGTTTTGTGATAGTTGTGGTGTTAAGAAATTAAATATATTGTGATATTTCTCGAATCTAAATAGAAAAAAGGGGTAAAATTACTGACTTAAAACATTATGATATTTTATCAAAATAGAAAGTCAGAAGCAGCATTATATTCTTGCTATAAGAGAGGACAGGTAAAATATTATCTAAACTCAAAAATTGAAACCTCAACTACAAGTAATTGTGGATTTATTACGGTAAAATAAAATGTATTACCATCATACCACTCAATTATTAAATCAGTTTTTTTCCTCTTGCAGATGCACTGCGGCGTCTTAATTCTTCTTTTAGTATATGCACTTGCATTGACGAATAATTTTCCATATTTGTTTTGTATTTATACTCAATTTTTATAACAATAAACCTTGTTTGTTTTTTGTACAAGGTAGACAGTAATCTGACGTAGGGACCAACTATCGCAGCGCCATCTACGATTAGCTTTGAGTTGCCATTTCCATTGGTCCCTAAACGGACTACCTACAAAAAAAATTATATCCATTTGGCCTGGACGACCCTGTATGTTACGGCTAATACCAGAAGTGCGGTTACACCTGGGTTAAACGGCTAAACAACGACGATATAATACTAGACTACGCATTGCACGATCTAACGAACAAAACTATTCTGCCAACTCGCTGAGGCGTAAGCGAGGGGGGCAGGGTACTGCGTTCTGATTGGCTAACTCAAGGTCTGTTCTGTCTCAACGTATGTTTACGGCTCACAGGATTGGTCGAAATGAGACGGATATAAGACTTTTTTGCCTAATGTGTTGGCTGGCAGACATCGGTCGCCTGTTATTAGGAGTCTAGTATTATATCGTCGTTGCGGCTAAACCTAGGTGTAACCGACGACATGCGGTTAAACCTAGGTGTGGAGCAAAAAAAAAATAATCACGTAGAGGACGGCCATCCCCTTGCTGATCCTCAAAATGGGACCCAGGCCATTATACCTACATATTGTTGAAAACAAAGTCGCACTGTTTTGATTATTTCACTCAGTAAAATGTTCCATCTACAAAATTCAAGGTACTATCCCTCCATGTGGCAAGGGAAAATACCTAACTACAATAATACCTAACCATTGCTAACCATATCATGTAATTTTATCAAAAATTAAGATAATTTTGATATTTTCTTAAAATCTTACAATTTAAATTAGTATTAGCAAAGTAAAAACCTCCCTTTAAATAAGTATGGAAAAGGTATTAGGTATGTAAGATTATCATACTAAGCATCGAGAATATACCTACATTCATTATTAAAAAAAAAACAGAATAGGTTAACCTAACTTGTTAGGTAGTTACCGTGGTTTCATAAAACCACACAATCCCTTTTTTTTTAATCGGGTGTGCTGGGCCCCTGGTCAGAGTGGGCCCCTAGGCACTGGCCTAAAGTGCCATATGGATAATACGGCACTGATTGCATGATATCTTTACCTAAGGCCGAGACTCCACCAAAGCTGTGCAAGTCGAGACGTGTTTTGAACAACCAATAGAATTGCGTTGCGGAGTGGAGCTGTGTCAATAACGCAATTCTATTGGTTGTTCAAAACACGTCTCGACTCCGCACAGCTCGACACAGCTTTCCAAGCTCTAACACAATTTTTGTTTAGCAAAAAACTAAAAAAGTAAAAGGGCTAGCAGGCGGTGCGTCGCAGTGGGTCGGCTGCAAAAAATACAAGCGACCGAAGTTGCGGGCGGTTGGGCGAAGGGCGACTAGCAACTAGGAACAACAACTAGACTAAGAAGGGTTAACTAGCTTTAGATTCTGTTTTTTTTTTCTAGCTTACACTCGGACAAAGGTCTACCCACCCAGTGTCATACTATGACTTTAAGTAAGTGTAGATTTTAAATTGTGTATAATGGAAAAGTCTTTGCTATTACAAAATTATGGAATCAGGCGTTACTTTGCGGAAATCCATGACATTAAATGTTATGAAAAATATCTAGTTTTAATTCCGCGACAAAAATCCAGGCTTGTTGCAGGATGCAATCCCACCCTATGCAATCATGCATATGCACATGCAGCAAAGGACCCACCCTCCCGCCCACATGCATATGCACAAGTGCAAGAAACAGAAAAACATGCCATGCAATCAAACATATACTCGACACGTGTTTCGCCCCTCCACGGGGCATCCTCAGGAGATGTTGACTCGACAAGCGCTCGGCCTCGAATGAGCCAGTTTGACAGCTCTCGCCTCTTTATATAGCGTGGTGATGACGCATTAGTAACGGTCGATACAACCGTTATAAAGACGTTTGTATCGATCTACCTGTAATCATACTTAAAAGAGGTGATGTAATTAAGTTTGTTTGTTCATTCAACAGTGTATTATTATTATTATTATGTTTAGAGATTTCTAACTGCTCCAACACACACAACCGGAAGTTTTTATCACAAACATGGAGAATCTTATACGTGTTATTGTCGCTTAAGGAATGGCCGGTATCGATTAAATGTTTTGCGAAATGTGATTTGTCTGGATGGCCATTCCTATAAGCGGCAACATGCTCCCTATATCTAACCTCGAAATTACGGCCTGTCTGACCCACATAGACCCCGTTGCAATCGTTGCATACTAATTTATAAACACCGGATTTTTTTGAATTTTCTAATTTATCTTTACCGTTACAAAGATTACGTAAGTTGTGATCTGATCGAAAAGTAACGAAAACATTGTGTTTTTTAAGAATATTCGCGATTTTATCGGAAATGGGGCCTATGTAAGACAGACTACCGACATACTTGTCAATTCGTTCGGGGGTACATGCATAAAGTAGTGAGCGAACCCTGTCATTCTGTTTTTTCTGAATGATATTATCGATAACTTGTTTTGAATACCCGTTTGAAATCGCGATTTGATATATTATTTTAAGTTCTTTGACGTAATTATCCGTGGACAGTGGGACTGACATTAAACGATGGACATAGCTGCGGAAGGCTGCTAGTTTGTGTTGTGATGGGTGACATGAGGAGGCGGGAATTGTTGTGTCGGTGTGAGTGGGTTTTCGATAAATTTGGAAATCGAGTTTGTTATTAACTCTAGTGATTGTTAGATCCAAAAAATTGAGGGATTGGTTGGATTCTAATTCTAATTTGAATTTAATTTTGGGGTGGAAAGTGTTAAGTTTATTAACGAAAATGTCTAATTGACGAATAGTACCCGTCCAACAGATAATTACGTCATCCACGTATCTATAATAAAACAGAATGTTGGGCTCGCCCACCACATATTTACATTCAAAGTAGTCCATAAATATTTCCGCCATTAAAGGACTTAAAGGTGATCCCATTGCTAACCCCTCTTTTTGGCGAAAATATTCGTTATTGAAACGAAAATAATTTTGTTGCATGCAAATACGCGTGAGGTCAAGAAGGTCATGCATTTCTCCAGGATGTAAACGTTGTCTCTCCAAATGGTTCCCCAAAATACGTAAGCACTCTTCAAATGGAATATTTGTAAATAAACTGTCAACATCCAAAGATAATAATTTTGAATTGTGAGGAATGTTGACATTTTTTATTTTTTCAATTAAATCTAAACTATTTCTTAAACTGTATTTTGGTGAAAAAGAAGACTTAGTTTTTAATAAATTGTTGAGATGTTTAGCTAAATCGTATGTTGGGGCACCAATGTAAGAGACAACGGGGCGAATTGGGATATTATCTTTATGACCTTATTATTGTTGTATCGACCGTTACTAATGCGTCATCACCACGCTATATAAAGAGGCGAGAGCTGTCAAACTGGCTCATTCGAGGCCGAGCGCTTGTCGAGTCAACATCTCCTGAGGATGCCCCGTGGAGGGGCGAAACACGTGTCGAGTATAGGTTTGATTGCATGGCATGTTTTTCTGTTTCTTGCACTTGTGCATATGCATGTGGGCGGGAGGGTGGGTCCTTTGCTGCATGTGCATATGCATGATTGCATAGGGTGGGATTGCATCCTGCAACAAGCCTGGATTTTTGTCGCGGAATTAAAACTAGATATTTTTCATAACATTTAATTTGCTATTACAATTTCGCAAAGCGTTGGGTCTTTTATTATGGTTTAAGCGCAAAAAGCCTATATCGCAAAATAGCAACCTAGTCACAAATGGACAAGTTCTCAAAATGGCAAATTCTCTAAACGCTTAATTCTCAAAATGGCCAATTCTCCAAAAGCTTAATTCTCAGAATGGCAAAATGATCTTGATTGAATTTTACTGTCGTAAAACTAACAGTCAATCTTGTAAACGTAACGCGAGGGAGTTTCAAACTCAGGTCTTCGGGATGGGCTGGCAGGTCAAGAAAGCCACTTCGGGGCAGCGGAAGTCGCATTAGATCCCGCTGCCCCCCGACGAGAAGGGAGGGAACGGAAGGGGTAGTTTTAGTGAGTATGACAAACCCCTCCGGGGTCCGCTCTCCCCAGTGCCGGGGATTTCCATTGAGGATTTCGACCTCGACAAACACGTGCGTCACTTCGCGGGCGTCCCCAGTTAGTTCACATCTCTGCCACTTTGGGCGCCTCGATCGATTTAATAAAAATATGTAGGTAGTTTTAATTCCGCGACAAACTTAAAACTTTTGTCGCGGAATTAAAACTACATATTTTTCATAACATTTAATGTCATGGATTTCCGCAAAGTAACGCCCGATTCCATAATTTATCGATTTAATAGTCCCCACCACCACGAGTTTGCAAATAACGAGTTACTTTCACAAGTCTAGCTCTTGCAACATTTTTTTAAGTGCCTGTTTTGAATCTTACTGTAGGGCAACAAAGGCCTCCAAAACTGTATTTTGCGCAATTTCTGGCAGTGATATTAATAGCTAAAAATCAAAACAAATACTTAGCCATAGTGTCCTTAGTGAACGAGGATGTGCCTGGGCATGTGGCGGGCTTGATCGGTGCGGTGTCCAAAACGACGAGCGAGCATTTGTTTTAGTACATGTTACCAGGTAATTTCCATAAATATTGTTTAAAGAAATTAATTTTAAAATGTTATATAGGCTATTTAGGATTGAAAACATCTGAATTAACATTCTCATTAAAAACAGTCAAATTGTATATTAATAACAGAAGGCAAAATACATACCTGGGGGGGTATTACAACGTCTTAAAACCAGGCTTGTTCCGGCGAGTGAAAGTGACAGAGCTATACAAGTCGTCTAGCGCTATCTCGTTCACTCACTGGAACAGGCCTGGTTTTAAGACTTAACTGGAAAATCAGTTTTGAAGTCCTACTTTCAGGCCTGAATCAGGTCATCTTATCATCAAATAAGTATGTTGGCTTTGGCTGTACCTATACGATAAAAATAATTGGAACAATTCCACAGCCTGATTTTATTATTACTATTAGTTTTTAATTGAATTCCGATTTGGAGTAGCGACCGCAAATAGAGCGCCTGATTATAATTTCAAAGAGTATTTGATAAGCTAGCGAAATAACGACAGACGCGTGATATACGTATAATAATAAAATAATCCGTAAATCCGGCTTTTATCAAACATAAAATAATAAATGGGCTATAACTTTTTTTCTTTCGTTCGGAAGTCGGTGACTTGTTATTATTATTTCCTTTTTTCCACCGATTTAGGATGTTTTTTTTACTAACGGCTTTTCCGTTGATTTTCATGATAAGTTTTTAAAACGTCTAATAACGCCATACCTAATTAATAGCATTTCCCATTAGTGTGATTGTTAAAAGTCAAGGAGGTAAATAACATTAGTTTACCTACACAATTTATCTTCTAATGAATTGTCTTCTTTTATTTTATTTTTTATTATTACCTGAAACATAGGTTTTTATTAAATCAGATCAGGCAGAACAAACACTACATTAACCTTTTAACCGCCAGACTTCATATCAATTATTGTCGTGCCCCCAGCGTCAGGCTACGAATCGGTGAAATACAAGTTCCTCTCTTTCTGCTCCTCTTAAGCTCCAATTTGTAAAATATTATGGTGTACAATAATAAGTATTATATCTGTCTATCTACATAAACAGAGAGATAAAATAGATGCAATAAAATTAAGCAAAACGACAAAAAACGTGAATATTCTCTCTGTCGGATATATTCGACTCTAGCGTAATGGGCCCGAAAATATTTGTCGGATCGGATGTACCTCTTGTAATTATTATGGAAACCCATAATTTGACTTAATTCTTGAATAATAAAAAAAAATAAAAATAACAACATTAGTTTTGCTCTGGTTGATTCTAAGCTCCAGAGCCTTGCCAGCCTGTCGGCTTTTTCGGTGAGTGTGCGATGGAACTGCACAACTTAATTCCGCCTGGCCCTTTCCATCATCGGACTACAAGACGTACGGCAATGCGCCATCGAAATATGGTGGACATCCCTCCGGTACGTACAAAGCCAAAACTTTTTTCGCTACAGCTAAGGAGTTAACGACACAGCGAAAGTTATAATCTTTTATAGGGGCTTCAAGTGAAGAGTGAATAGGTTACTTCTAGGCAAGTGTGCTTCACAGTCGACCACATCTTCGCTTACGAGACAGTGACGAGATAGTGGTCAAACGCGAACATTTCGTTAAATAAAAAAAACTTAAAAATCGTCATCAGCCTATTAATGTTCCCACTGCCCTATTAATGTTCCCACTGCTGGGACACAGGCCTCCTTTCTGTGAGAGGGAGTGGGCCATAATCCACCACGCGGGCCCAGTATGAAATGGTGGATGTCACATGTCTTCGAATTTTTGGTTCTAGGAAATGTCGGTTTTGTCACGATGTTTTCCTTCACCGTTTTGAGAGCAGTGAACTTAAAAATAAAACAATCAAAATCATTAACATTATCATTTATTACAAGAATCCAATACATTTATCATCACTTATGGGCGTCCACAGGTCTGCATCGCACGTATTGGACGTACCTATCGTACGTAACGGATTTTAGTTTGCCTTGTATTAAAACTCATACAACTGCGTCCACTGATCCGCATCGTACGGACGGCTCATCGGCAATGCCTACATGTGATGCGTAATTGCGTACCGATGACGTCATACGGAATGCCGATAAGTGGACGTGCCCGACGCATGAAGGTGGCATCGGCAATCCGATTGCTGATACTCGCGTCGGCAATCCGATCGCTGCCGATACAGAAATTCGTTTGATGCGATGCGTCCGATACGTACGATGCCGACCTGTGGACGCTTACCTTTAACCACCTATGAGTTAAGAGCATAATAATAATAATGAACTACGCGACGGCAACACGTAAAAGAAACAACGATGCGCGCGCGCAAGTCCGTCTGCCTGCCCTTCTGGCCAAGTGAAAACCGATAAGCGTAATACGCTCAATTGGCTTTAATAGATTTTGAACTTTATGGTCTATCTAGGGTATAAAATACCTACTGGGGGGACTGTCTTATCAGGAAACAGTGACCCTGGAATGTAAAGAGCTATTGAGTACACCGTGGATTTAAGGCCGTGCACTGCGTTAAGCGGGCGTCTGTCGCGGGGACCCACGCCGTGCTCCGTCGCGGACAAATTTAACCCGTCGCGGACGCCCGCGACTATCTCCCGACTCTCGCAGCGCCGCCAGTACAACTTTGATCGCGCGGGTGTACAGTCGATATCATGGATTATTCGATATCAGTCGATTTTAGTCGATATCTCCGCTCGCGTGCTCCGTCACACCGACACCCGTCGCCCGCGGGGCGGGTACACGCTGCTGCACGCAGCGCTGATCTATGAAATTACATGAAAACAGCTCGCCACGAGGGCGCCCGCGACGGACGCCCGCTTAACGCAGCGCGCGGCCTGAAGTCAGTACGCGTCTGATAGTTCCTCCTGTCTTGCCCTGGGTGTGGTAGGACTCAATTCTTTATTGCATTCCATATGTTACATAATTAGATGGTAAAAAATAAAAATGGTACAAGATCAAATATGGACCCTGTCGGTCACGCAAAAATTAGGAGTGAGGAAGAGGGCTGAGTTACAATTTAATTAATTAAATCAATACTCTCATGAAATGTCTCACTCATTTGATGATACATCTTACTACGGGTATAAGTTGAAAATCCATGGAAGACTGCCGAGTGTTTGCATAAGTTTCTTACCTACTTGGTTAGGGAGGTTGAGGTCGTTAGCTAAGATTATAAAATGTCCACATTCCGTAATCGAAACAAAATGTAATGTTTTTAGTGCAGTCACTTTTTTATCAATGTCTTAGTGAGCGCCACGCACACAAATGTTTTCCTTGGAGATGTTCTCTTGTTTTCTATAATCTAAGCTTAAATATTAAGATTCAAGCTCTCCAAATAGTATCCTTCATATTCCTTATAAGTCTTCCCATCAACTGTTCTGTTACAAGAGATATATTTCTTCAGATCATTCTCTGACCACAGCCGAAGGTTCTCATGTCCTAAGTCCAAGGTTTTCGTGGTTTTCTGAAGGCTGATGAGATTCTCGTTGAGTCGTTTCTTTATTTTGTCTATGGTGCTCCGTTCTTCTTCTATTTGTGATGATATATCTGTGAACATGATGGTTCGGTGTTAAAAAGAAGTAGTCGGAACCTGGTCAGCAAGAGATCGTGATTTTAGTCCCTAAGACCCAATACAATATTGACATGTTTAAAACAAGACGTCGCCCCACACTAGGAATTTCTTCCTGTATCGTGGGTGCGTTTACAAAAATAGAAACGCACATACACAAACACCCAGACCCTGAACAATTACTTGTCAAGATCATACAAATATTTGTTAGGGAGAATGAACACGAATTTCATACGAGAAGAAATAATTAGAAACATGGACCAGATAATTAATTGTTTGGAGGGGGATTGAACCGTGCGCGCAGTGTGTCACGTGCTGCTCAACTCGATCGCTCAGCGACTGCACCAATCGTGTCGTTTCCCTTCCTATTCCACTTGAAAAGCGTTGGGCAGTAGTTGCCCGGCATTATGCTAAAATGAACCTATTTGGCGCAGCCGTATGTCAGATAACTCACACAATAATTCTTGTTAAATTTTTTATTTGTTTTTTCTCAAGTTCAGTAAGAGTGGTAGCAATACAGTGAAACATCTGTCCCGCGACGACTGAGGTGCGACTGGTCGAGCTATGAGCGCATTCGATTCGTTCATCCAACAAACAAACGTCACCGCAAGCAAACGGCAAACAAGTGATACCCTTAAAACCAGCTTACCTATAGCCACTTCCTTCCTCTGACTCCCCTCCAACGCCTTCACCGCTCCTTCCAAATGCTCCTTCTTCTCCACCAGTTGTATGAGTCGCAGGAGATTGCGTGACAGACGGACGGACGGACAGACCAGCGAGCACGTGACGTCATCGCGTTGCCAGCTAGATTGGAGTCTGTCGATCGACGCTTGGAGGGTTTCGAATATCCAGATTTTCTCGCCACTGAAAAGGGATGGAGAATTAGATATTCATGCAAAAAAGTTTCTTGATAGCACAGACGCTTCATACCTTTATCCTTAAAACTCGACATGTTCAAACGTGCATTCTACGGTGCTCAAACTTGGTCACTGACCAAGTCACAGTCCAAACCTTTTAAAGTGAAACTTTTATTATATCGTCTCAAACTTTTTCGTCTGAGTGTTGCATGTCGTGTGACGGTCGGCCGCGGAGCAGGGATAAAGTGAAAGGCGCTCGTCAGAGCAGCCGAGGACAATATGGCGGCGCGTTTTATATCCTGGTAAAAACATCAAATGAGTCCTTCAACCCAAGGCGGGACGGTAGGGACTTATATTGACTAAAATCCACGGTGATCCTTTAATAGCCCCATACGTTGGAGGGTCGCGGTTAAATGATGAGACAGTCCCGCGGCCCAAAAAGTTCAAACTTAAGGTTTGCCAAAGAGTGGTGGAGCTTTCTGTATTGGTTATTAAACTCAGTGACGACATTGATATGAAAAGAAATAATGTCTATATAAGCAAGTAGGATAAATCAACACTTTTACACGTCTTTTCATAAAACTAGAAGGGGCCGGTGTTTCGTACCTGACTACTCTGAGAAGAAACAGCCGAAACAAACTCAGAGGTCCATACATTATAAATGTTACAGGTTATACGAGGACCATGTAGGTCAATGTCTGAAATGGTCATTAATTTGAAATACCAAAATACGCTCCAAAACTGGAATCACTGACGTGGGCATCCAAACTGTAAGGTTGAAGTGGAATTGGGCGTGCCATGTATGTAGATTACACCAGGATCGATGGACTAGAATTGTAACACAGTGGGTGCCAGAAGACGAGTGTCGATGTCGAGGGAGGCCTAGAATATGCTGGTGTGACGATTAGCACCAATGATATTATAAGTAAAAAAGGTGTAGATACGTCATACACGCTCAATAACGTATGCGCTCAAATGAGGCTGATTCACACATCTTGATCTCAGTGCGACGTTGCCAGCGGCACTTTACGTACCACAGACTGAATCAAAAGTAAAAGTGACTCAAAACTACCGAAAATGCCGTCGTGTGTGATGAGATATTGTACAAATTAAACATGCAAAACTTCTAAAAGTCAAGGAATCACATAACATTCGTAAATATACTATTTATCTTTAATATTTTCACAAATAAAACATTACGTCTCTATAAATATGGCGTCGTAAAAGAAAGAGTGCGAGCACGGGTGCGAGTGAGAGGAGACGCTGACGTGCGGGGGGATTGATGACGCGTGGCGCTGTTTCTTTATCTAGCTGTCACTTTTTTTCTTATTACGTTGTATCAAGCTATCCTTTTTACTTGTAGTGAAATGTAATGTGTGAATAAAAACGTGTGTATCTGTGCTGCCGCTCGGCGCGGAACAGTTTTTTACGTTGCTTTGTACGTGTATAACATATCTATGACTTTATAATATCATTGATTAGCACGCGTTTATACTAGTTTGACAGAAAACTATAAATGAAGAAGAAGACAATTAGTTATGCTTACCTATCCAACACCAATTTTCTGTTCTTCTCCAATTTGAATTTCTTCAAGTAAATTTTGAGCTCATCGATGAATGTTGGGTTCGCATTTTCTGAAATAATCAATGAAAATTAATATTCATTTAAAAGGGGTTTATTAAGAAGGCCAACAAGGCTGGAATGCTCAAGAAGTTAGCCAGCAATCAAAATGCAGGGACACAGTGCTCCCACAGCTGGGACACAGGCCTCCTCTCTGTGAGAGAGAGCGGGCCACAATCCGCCACGCGGGCCCAGTGCGGGTTGGTAGATGTCACATGTCTTCGAATGTGATGGTTCTAGGATATGCCAGTTTCCTCACGATATTATGATATATGTATGTTTCCTCGTAATATTACACAAAGTAATGCGCCAGGCTGCGATCGAACCCACGACCTACATCTCGTAAGTCGGGTCTATACCACTGGGCAACCACTGCTCCACAATAAATAGTGTTGTCACATATAATCATCATCACCATTAGCCGAAGACGTCCACTGCTGAACATAGGCCTCCCCCTTAGACCGCCACACCGAACGACAATTCGCCACTTGCATCCATCGGTCATCCATATTACATATAATCGTTAAAGAAGAATTTTATATTGTATGGCCAGGTTCACACGGCGACCATTCGATTCGATTTTTTCACGTATACGGTTTTACCGTATACGATGCAGTCGTTCACACGGCAACCATTCGATTCGATTTTTTCGGGCCACGCATGCGAGTGCGTACGATTCTCGAATGGGCGAGTCGTGTGAACGAGACAACATGAACATAAGCGCCACTGCGTGTCGTATTCGATAAAATCGTTTCGAGACGCGGCATCCCGGTGACAACTTCGCACGGTATACGGTAAAATATATTTCTCGAACACGGGATTTTCCCGTATGAACGCCGTGTAAACAATTTTTAAGTTTTCATATATATTATATTCTGTTGTCACTACTCTTTCGATAAAATCGTTTATACGGTATACGGGAAAATAATCGCCGTGTGAACCTGGCCTATCTCTATTGTTTACCTGTAGCGTCATAGGAGCAGTTCTCCGAACTATCCAGATCCATGCTTAGGTTTACTTTGTTTCTATGTCTCTCTCGCCTCTCCTCGTAGAACCGACGAAGAGTCGCCATTGACTCTTGTGGAAGAGACAGTTGACCTGAATAAGTAGAAACCGATTTTTAACAAACCGCCACGGATGTCCATGGACGTCTCAGGCCAATGACTTCAAAACACATATTATCCGAGCACGATAACGCAAGACACGTAGACTAAAGAATAGACATTTTCTTTTTCTTTACTATAAACATCGCCAGCCATGCTTAGGACGACTTCTTTCAATGTGTCTTTTCTTCCATTGTCAAACCAGTTTCTACGGTGCACGATTAGAACGATTCCAACTACACAACGACGATATAATACTAGACTCCGCATGCACGATCTAAGGAACAAAAATTATTCTGCCAACTCGCTGAGGTACTACGTAAGCGAGGGGGACGGGGTACTGCGTTGTGATTGGCTAACTCAAGGTCTGTTCTGTCTCAACGTACGTTTACGGCTCACAGGATTGGTCGAAATGAGACGAATATAAGACTTTTTTGCCTAATGTGTTGACAGACATCGGTCGCCTGTTATTAGGAGTCTAGTACACTCGGCGTCACAAAAATCGCACCACTTTAAGAATTCCCTTCAAAGTCATTTTAAACCTATTAATCAATGGTAGACATATGACTATAAGGTATCATTGGAAAGGCAATTTATTTAAATTTCAGTATAAATCAATGGATTTGGTTTTTTGTTTACCAGGGAATAAAAAAAAGCAAGCTAATGCAAATGATTAAAAAGTTAAATTTTATTTTATCAGCAAAAATTACAACAAAGTCCTTAAAAACAACTTAAAACCTAGTGTTACCCCCCCTAGCCCTGATGACTGCTTCCATGCGTTCTCTCATGGACCTAATTAATGTGACAACAGTCTCTTGAGGAATGTTGTCCCATTCTGCAACGACGGCATCTTGGAGGTCTTGGAGAGTGGTAGGGGCAGGATCACGTGCCCGTACTCGCCGTTTCAGTTCATCCCAAAGGTGCTCAATAGGGTTTAGGTCTGGACTTCGCGCCGGCCAGCGCATAACAGGGATTCCAACTTCTTGCAGGTAGTCTCTTACAATTAAAGCGGTGTGACAGCGGGCGTTATCGTGCATTAACGTGAACCCACTGCCAACAAAACCCGCATAAGGGACAACCTGCTCCTCTAAGATCTCTGTTATGTACCGAGCAGCAGTCAGCGACCCTTGCCCGCGAGCACTTCCAGTCCGAGAAACACACACAAGGTTCGTTTTACCGTCGATTGACATGCCGCCCCAGAACATGCACGAGCCACCCCCGTATTCCACTGTCTCTTGAATACAGGCTTGTGCGAATCGTTCACCTTGCCTCCTATACACTCTTCGACGCCTGTCGTTGCAGAAAAGACACACCCTCGTCTCATCCGAGAAGAGCACAGCCCTCCATTGGTCTATTGTCCAATCCTCATGGTCACGGGCAAATTGCAACCGGTCTCTCCTATGCTGTGCAGTCAATTTTGGCCCTGTAGCAGCCCTATGAGCTGCAATTTTCTTCTCCCGCATTCTTCTTCTAATCGTGGAGACGCTTACAGAAGTTCTGCGAGCTGATAGCAGTTGTTGTTGCAGCTCAACAGCATTGGAGAACCGATTACGTAAAGACGTCGAAACAATGAAGCGATCGTCTCTTTCCGATGTGCACCGTTGTCTTCCAGATCCACGTCTTCGGATATAGCCACCAGTCTCTTGGAAGCGTTGGAACACTCGTCGAACGGCAAAACGACTCAAGTTCAGTTGCCGAGCAACATCACATTGCCGCATCCCTGATTGCAGTAGTGCAATGACTTGAGCGGCTTCATCTGCAGTGGTTTCCATCTTCTGGGGTATTTTTCTTGCTGTAGCTGTTCACGTGTGTTCACTTCAAAGGTTGAATAGCGAATGACCCACATTTAACCCGGGTCGCCCGTTTTATACCCTTGTAGGGAGGTGCAATTAGTGGCCCTTGCAATGCGTATTTTGACAACATTTTTTTTAACGTTACGTGCTAATGAAACCTGTTGTGTCTAGGGATTCTAACTGTTGTTAATTTAAAGGTCGTTAAGCATACTTTCAATTGATACCAATATTAATTGGGTTTAATGTATTCGTTACTGGCGGGACATGTTTTAAACTTATTTTCGAAGAGGTGCGATTTTTGTGACGCCGAGTGTATTATATCGTCGTTGCAACTACAAGTGAAAATCGTCCTTACCACTACGACATATGACATAAAACGCGCGGTTACTTATGGGTAGATGAAAAACAAAACACGATCGCCACGACAACGTCAAGTCAATCGAATTGCATCATTAAATCATAGTAGCAAGGACGATTTTCATTTTTAGTTAGTAGAAATTGCAAATCGCATGAATCACGTCATGGGGAGTGACGCCCTACGTGTGCTTAATGTCCCAGCTACAGAAATCACTTCGGTGAACATCGGCTATCATCTGAAACAAGAACATACCTCCGAACCGGTCGCCCTCCGTGTTGGTATCGCCGTGGAAACTGTTGAACACCGTAATGAGACACTCTCGTACATTCTGTATCTTGCGCTCAGTTATAGCGAGGGATGTTATCAGGCGCTTGAGCTCTTCTCGCTTGCTTTCCTGTCAGGAATTTTACTTTAAACATTATTTTTAACCGACGAAAATAAGGAAATTTTCAATTCGACATGTATATTTTTCTGCATAATAAAAGCTGTGATTGTTCGGCAAGGTCTTTGAACAACAGATGTCTGAAGATAGTTCTCGATGATGAGGATTTTACTTTAACACCAGCCCTAAATTGGGGAGTTGCGGGACTAACGAATCACCGTGACCCCGGAACGTAAAGGGCTATTGAAGGACACCGTGGATTTAAGTCAGTACAAGTCTGACGGTCCCCCCCGTTTTGCCCTGGCTGGGAGGACTCATTTGAAGATTTTACCACGTTAAAAAAGCCCTAATTTGGGATTCAATTTCAATATTTTATTTTATTTTGTTTGTTAAAAGTCCTGATGAGATATGCAAAGTGACGAAACTGTGTCATGTCGTCGTATTTGGGGTAATTGAAGTCTCTAGTTATCTCATTTTGGAACAGCACCCCGCATTTCAGAAGTCATCATACATCAAAAGGAAATGTTGTACAAAATTTCTTGCTTGTTATGATTTTGGTGGGTGTAAAAGGCCACTTCATCAGAATAATGAGTTGCAATAAAATTCTTAAAATTGAATACTGTATTTATTATGTATGTTGTATATTACTGCTCAAGCAATGGAGCAGCAGGCAACACGTAGATTATAAAAAAATCACTAGTTCACTGTATAATAAATTGAAAATCTGTTTACTCCGCTAGTTAGTTTTGAAAAATAATGAACACGTATTTGTTGCTTTTTTCTAAATCGATGAATATTGACAAAGTTTATCTTTGTCAATATTTTGTATTTCGAAATTCAAGAGTGCCGAGCTTGTGACGTCATAACGCCTTTAAAAATATACCGACCGAGTGACGTTTTGTGATTTTTAGAAGCGTCATAACTTTGTCAATTTTGGTTTACTTAATAAAAGAAAAAATACGGGTCAATTATTTTTTGATAATCTACCTTTCGGATTCATTTTAATTTTTGAATGAATTAGTCTATTTGTATTACGAACTAGCGGCCCGTCCCGGCTTCGCACGGGTGGACAATATGGACATGATGATTTTCGTCCTCTAAAACCTGGCGCTGATGGTTACAAACACAACATAAAAAGAAGTAGCCGAATCGGTCCAGCCGTTTTCGAGTTATGAGCTTAGCAACACATTTTGCGATCCATTTTTATATTATAGAGAAGATAGATAGAAGAAAGATTATAGATTTGATATTAATAAAATAAGTGATCTTCCAACTCACAATAGCCTTATCAATGACAGCGATCTGCTTCCCCGCCTGTTTGTCTCCCGCACTCCCGCCGGGCGCCGCGAACAGTCCTCGTTGTGACGTCACGTCGTCGTGCAGCGCGCGCAGCCCCGCCACCCGCGCCGCCGCTCGCGCTCGCTCACACCGCACTACCAGCAGCTCGCACGACGGACCCGATAGATAGTCCTGGGGGGGTATTACAACTTCTTAAAACTAGGCTTGTTCCAGTGAGTGAACGAGATGGCGCTAGACGACTTGTATAGCTCTGTCACTTTCACTCGCCGGAATAAGCCGGGGGGGGGGGGGGGGGGAAAGTACGGCACCAAACCGTGATCATTCACTATCGGCCACATCACAAAGCTCGAAGTCGCTCAACGAGTTATGGAGAGGGTTATGCTCGGTGTTTCTCTATGCGATCGAATCCGAAATGAGGAGATCCGTAGACGAACTAAAGTCACCGATATAGCCCACCGGCTTAGCAAGCTGAAGTGGCAATGGGCAGGCCATATTGCTCGCAGAGCAGATGGCCGATGGGGTCGAAAATCACTAGAGTGGAGACCACGGACTAGCAAGCACAGCGTAGGACGTCCACCAACAAGGTGGACAGACGACCTTATAAAGGTCGCCGGAAGTCGCTGGATGCAGATCGCTTCCAACTGAAATATGTGGAAATCTAAAGGGGAGGCCTATGTTCAGCAGTGAACGTCCTATGGCTGAGATGATGATGATGATGAAGGAAAAGTATGTGAATTTGTCGCCGTTCCCGACCTTGCCGCTGTGAGCGATGGGGCGGCAAGCGGTAATGATCAAATGTATACAGATGTTTGAAGCACATCACGATACAGCGCTCATAGTTAAAACCAATTGATGTCTAATATTGTACCCTATGTCTAGTGGAGTACAGTGCAAGTTACTTACGTTAAGCTGCGTGAGGGACGCGGCCAGTCTCTTCTGCGTGTGTTTGGTGTGCACCTTGTTCTTGATCGCGTTGAGTGCGAGCGTGCAGTGCAGGGAAGCTGTGTGCGAGAGGACCCATTGGGGAGTTATCCTGTGGAATATCATATTTTTGTTATTTGGGGAGATTTACATAGCCTAAGACACATGGATCATATTGAGGCTCGCTTAGAGGGCCAAAGCCTGCCGGGGTCGCGGGACGAACGAGCTACCGTGACCCCGGAACGTAAAGGGCTATTGAAGGAGACCGCGGATTTCAGTACGAGTCTAATCGTCCCTCTCGCCCTGCTCTGGGTTCCCACCCTCATTCCCGGACTCATTTAATGATTTTACCAAGTAAAAAAAAGACACATTGATCATACTTTAAACATTGTTTAAAGGATGTGAGAAAGTTACTGTTGGCACTTCCAACAAAAGGAAATGATTATTACTTTATAGCAAGGAATATTACTATATTTGCAAGGTCAGTCGAGGACTACCTGACGGACAGAGCCGTCATCTACCCCGGTCACCGGGGAGAGTGGAACCGGCGAGAGATGTCGTGCGGTGTCCCACAGGGATCGGTCTTGGGACCGCACCTGTGGGACATCGGTTTCGACTGGGTGCTGCGCGGCGACCTCCCTCTAGACGTCAGCGTAATATGTTACGCTGACGACACGCTCGTCCTGGCGGAGGGAGTGTCGCACCAGGCGGCGGCCGACTTGGCGACGCGGGCGGTTGCGATAGTCGTCGAAAGGATCCGGCAGTTGGGACTCGAAGTGGCGCTGCACAAGACAGAGGCCATGTGTTTTCATGGCCATCTGAATGCGCCACTGACAGAGTCCCACATAACGGTGGGGGAGGTTCACATCGGCGTCGGGGGTACGATGAAGTACCTCGGACTCGTCCTCGACAGCCGATGGAACTTCGGGGAGCATTTCTCGCGTTTGGCCCCAAGGCTGAACCGGGCATCAGCCGCCCTCGGGCGGCTCCTGCCCAATATCGGCGGGCCAAACGCCCCCTGCCGGAGGTTGCACGCCGGCGTCGTGCGGTCCATGGCCCTCTACGGGGCCCCCGTGTGGGCCCTGAGCATTCGGACGCGGCCGGCAAAGCTTGTCGCATGCCAGAGGGTCATGGCAATCCGAATGATCCGAGGATATCGCACGATCGCCGGCGAATCGGCCAACCTTCTTGCCGGATCACTGCCCTGGGATCTGGAGGCGACTGCCCTCCTGCGCGTCTATGAGTGGCGCGTGGAGGCGCAGCGTCGGGGTGTATCCCCGCTGCCTCGAGAAGTCGAGGCGCGGCGGGAAGAGCTCCGGCGCGATCTCAGGGCAGTTTGGAGAGAACGACTATCGCAACCGAGGTACGGGCTAGCCGCAATCGCGACTGTAAGACCCCTCTTTGAGGAGTGGCGGCGCGTTGTGTCCCACGCGCGCCTCAAGGAGCGTCAGTATAGTGACGGGGCCCCCCTATAGAGGGCCACAGTCCTGCCGGGGTTGCGGGACATACGTATACCGCGACTCCGGCACACAAAGGGCTACCGAAGGACACCGTGGATTTTAGTCAGTACAAGTCTGACAGTCCCTCCCGCCCTGCCCGGGGTTGGAGGACTCATTTGATGATTTTGCCACGTAAAAAAAAAAAAAAAAATATTTGCAAGGAAGTTTTGTAGTCTTGAGGCGGAGGTCGAATTTATTGATGAGTTCTAAATTCAAACACCAAAACAGTTGTTAGTTGAGTAAAAGTAGCTTTTTAGAGTGGGAATGGTATAAAGTTATTTTTACCATCTCATTTCACCAAAAACCTTTCTCAAAATGTCTTTTTTTACTAGCCATTTGTGTCCCACTGCTACACATAAAAATATATTATTCTCAAGAAATGCTCGGGAGGACATTAGTTTGATGTATTTGTTACTTTTTTGAATCTTTCATAAATACTTAGTTATCGGAATAATGTTACCTGTTAGTATCAGTAGCGTCGTGTTCAGTGGGCGCGTGTAGTGCGGCCGTGAGTGCGGCGCGGCGCTCGCACAGCTGCGGCCACAGCGACCCGCCACATCTCACCAGAGACACTATCTGATCTTCTGTTCACACAAAAATGAAGTTCTAATTATTAACTTCCGAGACTTGTCTTGAGGTCAAACCGATTTGACGTAGGCATGGTCCATAGACTTATGTCTCAACCTAATGGTCATGAAGCGAAGTCTGTTCAATTTCATGGCCCAAATGTAATCCGAGATGGGTATCATTATAGATTCCACTTTGAGCATTACATTACGGCTTATGTTTAACTAACCACCAGATATAGTAACATATAACAGACAAAAATAGTAAATGATCACCAAAATGAAACCCGCATTTTAATGTAAAATTATAACCAGTTTTAACATTTCGCTATCCTATTTAATCAAAATTATTCCAAGTAAATCATTGTCAACCCAAAAGTAGTAAATGATCACCAAAATAATGTTCATTAAAATATGTCATAACGAGGTGTAATAAAAAAAAATCTACCTAAGCAGGGTCGACGAAGCCCCGCTTAGCGGGGCTTCTATTTCTGTGTACAAGGCTTAAAGGAACCTAACCAAACCGAACTTCGGGGTGTCCCTGAAATCTTGCTAAAGCGAGTTTTAGATTTGGTGCACATTCAGTATAGATTTGGTGATCATTTACTATATTTGGTGTTCGAATACAATTTGAAGTGTAGTAGTTAAGGGTATCAAAGCATTTTATGGTGGTCATTATATTTAATCCCTTACATTACTTGACTGGCCTGTTGGTCTAGTGGTTAGTGACCCTGACTGCTATGCCGGAGGTCGTGGGTTCGATTCCCACCCAGGACAAATGTTTGTGTGATGAGCACGATCATTTGTTCTGTGTCTGGGTGTAATTTATCTATAATATGTATGTATTTAGAAATATATAAGTATGTTTATCAGTTGTCTAGTACCCATAACACAAGCTCTGCTTAGCTTGGGACTAGATGGCGTTGTGTGATAGTTGTGGAATATTTAAATTATTATTATTACAGCACTACCTCCCTGACTGACGAGCATTCGCGTACATTTAGTATAGATTTGATACAAGGTGCGCATTGTGATGCTCGATTGTCTCCCCTCCACTTCCATGCAGCGCAGTAAATCAATCGCTCAGCCGCTGTGCTAACCGTGCCATCATCAATTCAGTGGGACACTATAATAATATAATATCCCACAACTATCACACAACGCCATCTAGTCCCAAGCTAAGCAGAGCTTGTGTTATGGGTACTAGACAACTGATAAACATACTTATATATTTCTAAATACATACAGACACAGAACAAATGATCATGCTCATCACACAAACATTTGTCCTGGGTCACTAACGACTAGACCAACAGGCCTGTCACTAAATACACTTGCGCATGACGCATTGCAATACAATTCGGCCGATTGGCGCCCGCAACTAATTACATGTCAAATTGACCACTATGCCGTAGCAATAAGGATGATTTTCACATGTACAGTCGAATTCCAAAATCCTTCGTCAATTTCTGAAAGCAATAGCCTGACGCTTCGCTGTGACTTACGACCTTTTATTATAAGTTGTTTTAATACTATACAAATCAAAGGAACTTACGGTATACTTCATAATTTCAACCTTTTCTTACAAGTTATGCTGGCGCAGTGGTTAACGTGCTCGGATATTTCCTATACTGGCGAAGGATCGATCCTCACTTTTTTCTAATTACTTTTATTTTATTTAATAATTTTAAATAATTGCTTTATTCTTTTTGTTATTTTTCATGCATTTTTTTGTAGAAATTTGATAAATAAAATTGTTTTTTTTTTAAATAATTACTAATACTAGTCATTAGTGTTGTGTCGACCGTTATCATCATTTAAGTATAATAAAGTTTTGTAGGTAGATCAGAGAAAACAAAACAAAAGTTACAAAAGTAAATTATTTCGATTTGTGAGGTAGACATAACTATGTTAGTTCGTTTCGAGTCTCATAATAGAACGTTGCGACGATTGTTTACATCTATTACGCTGTTTTAATGTTATTGTTTTGCGGTGAAATATTAACAGTGGGAATAATATAATCACTGAGGGTGAATATTATAGCCGTGCATAAATATGGATGAAACAATACAAATATCAAATTAAACCGGACTAAGTGTGAGTATTAACATTTAATTTTTAGTTATTTCACATGTTAATTTCTTATTTATTGACAAGATTCCCTACAATAGGTTTGTTTGAAAGTAGTAATACGTGTTATTTATAGATTTTTCTTTTAGTAGGTAAAAAAAATTAACAGTTGCATTTTGCATAAAGATAATAATAGTATTCCATGTTTTGTTCTAGTGAAATACTGTCAGTCCTGTGAATATGAGACGAGGAACGACAAGCGCTATTTGCTAAGCTTGTCGAGAGCAAAGTCCAACACCGACGGTTGTCAGACATCATAATAAAATTATGGTGAATGAATACGAAGGAAATAGCTTCCCCGAATGAGTAACTAATTCAACACGAAATGAATAACCGTTCAGTTTCACCGTGCACTCAAGACAAAAATTACACCAAATATCAGCCAAAAACCGTTTGTTTTATAGAAATAAAAGAAACGTTTAAAAGCACGAAATTATTTTTTATATGGCTTTTGTTGTCTTCATTGTTAATAGACTGTAAGCGTAAAACATCATTTTATTCACAGTTCTTATTAATTTAGGGCTTAGATTTGAGGCTAAGTTTCAATCATTCTTTTCTTAAAGAAAACGAAAATTAAACTGATGTCCTCAAAAGGGTATTTTTATGGAGAGCGGTTATTTTTTTTGTGGTTCTATTTCAGTAATAGAACATATTTCCATATTATTATTTTTTTTTGCTAAATCGCACTAAGTGGAACGCAAAAAGCCTGATTGCAAAGAAAAAAAATTTCGCACCGCAGCCCCGGAACGCAAAGAGCAACTGGCCCTTTGCGTTCCAGGACCACGGTGCCTACACAATCATAGCTGTAGCAGTATTTTTTTAAGTAGTGCTAATGTTATTTGCGTGGTTCTATTTCAGTAAAAGAACATAACTTTTTTTGGTAATTCGCATTTGGTGGAGCGGAAGAAATTTATTTGCTAAAAACAACCTGTTTCTGCACCGTGGCCCTGGAACGCAAAGGGCAAATAGTGTTTTGCGTTCCAGGACCGCAGTGCCATGGGACGATTGTTTGAAATAGTAACAAGGCATCGCGGCCTTGGAACGCATAGAGAAATTAGCCTGCTGAACTATTACTATTTCAAATGGCTTTAATAAATAGTCATATCTTTAATATTTCTTTTGTTAACATAAAGACAAAATTACACATTAATTTTTTTTATGGGATAACATACTAAAAATGCCGCACTTTATAAAAAAACCCTTTAGTTTCTTAAATATAATTAAACGTAATTTAGTCGTTATAATCAGCTAATGAAATTGGATAATATTGTTTTATCTTCACTTCGAATTTTTTAATTTACTTATTTTATTACTGATAGCTGTTGGGCTAAGTGGAGTTATGATCAATGAGATCTGAGTCTTATAATGTGTTTAGCTATTGTTTAGTTTTTTTTTGAAATCATGAAATATTAATCAATAACTTGTTAGTTATTCATGTTAATTTACAATTTATTCATGCTTATTATTTATCAAAAAAAAGTTAAATATTAGTTTTGTGTTTATGTTTTTTTTTGGTCTTGGTGGAAATAAAAAAAGTCATGCTGAATTAAATTGTTAATTTTGTTTTATTTATTTATGTAATTAACAAACTTATATTAATTGTGATATCACATTCATACGAATCTGACAATCCCTCAGTCAACAGTCAACTCATTTGATGAACTTCAACATGACATTGCAATAATATTCGTTCTTGCCTCAATATTGATATTCGCCGGCATTTTGAGAATACTTAAATATATCGCTATCTATATATTCTCACGTCACTAACCAACAACCACAATCTAACGACAACTTGATTTCGATCAAGATAAATATTCCTAAAACTTGGTCTACCTCACAGAGATTGTGAACAAACGATTATAATCATATTTCTGTTCCATTACAATATTTAACAATTGAGTAAAACTTACAAAAAGAATATCACTGCGAGAGGATCGAACTCATGCTTTGCTGTTCACCGCATATGTCAAGCGGAACGTTTAAACCACTAGGCCAACTGGACACATACTTAACACGTTGAAATTATGAATCTTATACAATCAGAAGTTGATGATGAATGTGTCTCTTAAAAATAGAAGGTCGTAAGTTAAACTAAACGTCAAGCTATTGCCTTTAAAGTGTGTCTAACCGCTATTGAACGTCTACTGTACATCTAATATCTTTAAAAGAGCAATTCTTGTATATTTATATGTATATTTATATATAATCAGGATCTCGGAAACGGCTCCAAGGATTTTCATGAAAGTTACAGATTAGGGGTTTTTCGGCTCAAGGAATCGATTTATCAAGGTCTCAGGTTCGAGAAAAGCTCGGTTCCCAAGATATAGACATTTTAAAAACCGAGCGAAGCTCGGTCAACCAGATATTAATTATATTAATTAGCGTCATGAGCAGGCTCGCTTAGAGGGATACAAACTTAAAAAAAAAGATGTTTTACCAGAATCATTGAGGTCTCCATTGCTGGAGGCTACGGACGAGCTCGCCAGCGGCGCGACGCTCACGGACAGCGCGGCGGCCGGCCGACTAGACTGACGGCGAGATATCACCCTGTCTAGCTTGCTCTACAATTAAACATATTTATTTAACTTTTGTTCACATCTTCATCATCAGCCTATAAATGGTCCCACTGCTGGGACACAGGTCTCCTCTCTGTGAGAGGGAGTAGGCCATAATCCACCACACGAGCCCAGTGCGGGTTGGTGGATGTCACATTCATGTCTTCAAACTTTTGGTTCTAGGCATGTTCTAGGACATGCCGATTTCCTCACGATGTTTTCCTTCACCGTTTTGAGAGCAGCGGTGATGAAATAAATTACATAAAGTAATGTGCCTGGCTGGGTTCGAACCAACTACCTACATATCGTAAGTCGGGGGCGATACCACTGGGCCACCACTGCTCATGCTCATGCTAGCTCACAACTTAGTTCGCGGTAATTTAGAATTTGACAATCATTTCGAAAACAGTAGTGCCATCTATTAGACATCATTAGAATGTTATTGTTGTTTTACTTGGGAACAAAGGGCTTAGTGCGAGTTTTCTTACGTTGACGCGATAGTAACGTTTACACGCGTTTGATCCTCTCATTGGTTGAGAGTTCTCACGACCTTGGAGCGGGCCAATAAGAGCGCCGAACGTAGTAAAACGTTACTAACGAGTCAACGTAAAAAAACTCGCACTGAGCACACTGTAACTTTATTTGGGATGAAAGGTTTTATCGCAGTGTGTTTCTGTGTACCTTGACAATGTATATGCAAAATTTCAGAATGATCCATTCAGTTGTTGAGACATGAAAAGGTAACGAAAAAAAAAACAAATACAATATAGGAAAAAATTGAAAGAAGAAGAGAAGCACACAATCCTAATCTTGAGAAGCAAACTAAGCACCGAATTTTGATACGATTTTCACCATCATCTAGAAAATTTATTCTGGAAAGTTTATATGTAGGTATGTATAATCAGGTTAAGAACCGCACTTACCTCAATCTCAGTAGGATTGCACTGAATGCAAGCCACTTCCAACCTTCCTATTGGAAATCTACAGGTGAAGCCTATGTCCAGTAATGAACATCCCAAGGCTGATATGATGATGATGACTTACCTCAACATCCCCACAATCCTCGACGCTGCACAGCGAGTCTGCGATGCTCCGCGCCTCCCCAAGGTTATACTTCTTGGAGCGCAACTCCTCGGCGAGCTGCTGCAGTAGCCACGCGCGACGCTGTGCGGCCTGCACCCGACTACGGATCAAATTGCGCTGGGATACTGTGGGGAGTACTTTATTTTAATGATTATGTTTTTTAAAACAAGTGGACGTCTTGAGCCTTTCTCACTCACAATGGGACTAAAAGGGTCAGCTAGAACAATAAGTACATTTTTTTTAGCGTGGTAAAATCATCAAATGAGTCCTCCCACCCAGGGCAGCGCAGGCGCCCAGGGCAGGCGGGAGGGACTGTCAGACTTGTACTGACTAAAATCCACGGTGCCCTTCAACAGCCCTTTACGTTCCGGGGTCACGGTAATTTGATAAGTCCCACGTCCCCGGCAGGCTTTGGCCCTCTGTAGAGGGGCCTCGTCATAATGCTGACACTCTTTGAGGCAGCGTGGAACACAACGCACCGTCGACCCGGGGATGGTCCATGGTCGGACAGCGAGTCGCCCATTACTCGCCGCCCTCATGCCCGCGCCTATGGCCGGAGATCGTCTGGCGACGTCGGTCGCTGTGCTTCTACCACTGCGACTGGTTTGGAGGGAGGACGCTGTCCTCTCCCTCACGCGGCGCGCCTCCTCCTTCGCGAGCATTACTGCTTCGCAGAAGGAGGCGACCGCTTCCCACTCCGTTACGCCCCACAGTATGGCCGCGACCAATGCCGGGCGCGAGAGGTCTCCGCCTATCGCTGTCGTGAGGACACGGCGGTGCTCTGCCCAAGCGGGGCAGTCCTGCACCAGAACGATAAATACATAGCATATAGTAATTATTTAGCCACAAGCTCCTCAAATCTCTTCTCTACTTACATCTGCTAGAAACTTTATCCACCAGCTGGTTCAACTCCTGCCTAGCTTGCAGGACTCTCGCCTCGGCATCTTCTACTCTCTCTCTTAGAGCAGTCTGTTGCTTCCACAGTGACAGCTCTTCGGGCACTACAACACTTGAATCAGGCTGTGAAGGAGAGTTTTAGAGGATATTGTTAGATGCTATGTTCCTTTAAAATAAAAATGAACAGAATCCTACTAATATTATAAACACGAAAGTTTCATTGGATGGATGTTTGTTACTCTTTCACGTAAAAACCACTCAACGGATTTGGATAAAATTTGGTACACAGATATTTTATAATCTGGATTAACACATATCACAATTTTAGGTTCCCGTGGGATGAATTTCAAGTTGTAGAGGGTGAAACTGCTGGCAACAACTTTTACACTACAAAAATTCCCAAATAGTATCTAATCCATGATAATAGGCTAGCTTCCAGCATCAATATAATTTCAAAACTAATAATTATTCCCATCAGTTACGAGTTTTGAAAAATAATGAACACATACTTATTTTTTTTCTTTTGTTAAATCAGTGTATATTTACAAGGATAAAACTCATCACAATTAATTCGAGAGTGGGGGCTTGGTAACGTCAGTACAAACGAAAAATTACAGCACAGCATGACATAATTATTGTGAATTCAATAGTATCCTATCTTCGTTCATATTAGTTTACGTAAAAGAAAAAATACAGGTCAAATATTTTGTGATAATCTGTTTTTTTTTTTTTTTTTTTTTTTTTTTTCCATTTATTATTTGCAATCGGTCGTGAGACCATAAGCGAATTCGTTCTTTGACAAATGGCGTTTTGGTGGAGCAGCCAGTGCTGCGCCTCCCACTCATAGAAGGTGGTTTCTTTTCAATCTTTTTACCACCGCTGTCGGGTTTAACAAGTCAGTGACTAGTGCATTTGGATGCAAGGTTAGGCGTGCCTTGTGTTGTTTTTTGTATCGCTCGATTTCAGAGGTAACTGATGGTATTTGCAGATAGTCATGGATTTCGTCATTCCGAGCAAACCAAGGTGCATTTGCTATTGATCTTAGGATACCATTTTGGACTCTTTGCAGGCAAAGTATGTTGGTTTTACTGGCAACGCCCCACAATTGGATCCCATAGGTCCATATGGGCTTGAGGACAGAGTTGTAGATAAGGAGTTTGTTGTCTACAGAGAGCACAGAATTTCTTCCCATGAGCCAATATAGGTTGCGGAACTTGTGGTTTATCTCGTCCCTTTTATTTTTGATATGTTGCTTCCATGTTAGACGCCTATCTAAGTGGAAGCCAAGATATTTAACACAATCAGTGTGTGGTAGGGTGTTGGAACCAAGTCTAACAGGAGGGGTGTCTCCGTGCCTGAGTGTAAAGGTGATATGATTGGACTTGGATGCACTGGCTCGAATTCGCCACTTTGAGAACCATTTGTGGGTTTTGTCCAGTTGTATTTGGAGTCTTCTGCTGGCCATTTCTGGGTTATGATCAACCGATAAATAGGCTATATCGTCGGCATATGTTGCTACTGTTACGCCATTTAATGTGGGCAGGTCTGATGTATATATGTTGTACAACACTGGGCCAAGAACAGATCCCTGTGGTACACCAGCTTCAACTTTAAACAATCTTGATCTTGCTTCTCCTTGTTTTACTCGGAAGTAGCGGTCTGATAGATACGACTGGATGAGTGCGAACATAGAATGTGGAAGTTTATCTTTTACTTTGGCCAACAATCCCTTGTGCCAGACTCGGTCAAAAGCTTGTTGTACATCAAGAAATGCCGCTGAGCAGTACTTTTTTGTTTCTAAAGCCTGTCTTGCTATTTGGTAAACACGGTGGACCTGTTCTATTGTTGAGTGCAATTTCCGAAAGCCAAACTGGTGGGACGGAACTACATCATTGTTGTCTATGTACGGTATCAGTCGGTTCAGGAATATTCTCTCCCATAGTTTGGAAAGTACAGGCGTTAAACTTATAGGTCGGTAAGATGAGGCTTCATGTTCAGGTTTACCCAATTTGTGGATCATGACAACTTCAGAGATTTTCCACAGGTCAGGAAAGTGCGATGTTCGAAAGATTGCGTTGAACAGACTTGCTAAAAATGAGATGCATTTTCTGGGGAGATTTTTCAGTATGCAAGGAGTGACCAGATCGAATCCCGGAGCCTTTCTCGAGTTTAGTAGTCTGATTTCCTTCGCTATTTCTTTAGGTGTTGTTGGCATAATTGGCATACACATCTGCAGATCTTGTTCCAATAACGTGTCGATTTCATGTTCATCAGCAGCGCTCTCGTTTGGTTTGAATACGGAATTTAAATGCATTGCGAATACTTCAGCCTTTTCCAGTTCTGTTCTTGCCCAGGATGTTTGTGATCTGATTGGAGGATAAGACTGTTGAGGTTTATCTAAGTTTTTAGTAGCTTTCCAGAGTGACTTTGAGCCAGCACCCGTAGGAGACATCATCTGTAGGCTAGTTGTCAACATTAAGTTGTTAGACTCGTGAACTAGAGTCTTTAACACTTTTGCTGCCTTGTTGTAATTAAGTTTATCAACAGGATGTCGGGATTGATGCCATATTCTTCTAAGTCGGCGCTTTTCTAGTATTTTTTGCTTTATGTCTGGTGGAAGAGGAGGGTTGGTGTAACCTTTGGGCCGAGATGGTGTGTTGATCCAGGCAGCAACTTGAATAGTATTAGTGAAATATCTGCAGGCGTTATCTACATCGTTATAGTGTTTCAGTGGTATAGCAGCAGTAAAGTTTTCATTGAGGTAGGACTTGAAGCCATCCCAGTCAGTTCGGCTATTCGTTAGAGACTCGGTTATTTCCCGAGTAAGCTCACTAGTGCTAATTGTGAGGATCACCGGTGTATGGTCTGATGAACCGTCTAGACTTGATTCGATGTTGGTGTACAAGCTATCTATGCCCTTATTTATGAAGAAGTCTAGGAGATCTGGCAATTTCTTTGGGTCACTAGGCCAGTAGGTAGCCTCACCTGCAGATATCGGTTTTAAGTGATTTTCATCAATACAGCGTTTCAAATCGCGTCCACGAGTTGTGGTGCAGCGGGATCCCCAGTATGTGTGTTTAGCATTCCAGTCACCACCCGCTATAAACCTATGACCAAGAGTACTGAAGTAGGTTTTGAACATGTCTGTTGTTATTTTGTGTCGTGGTGGACAGTAGATTGAGGATAGAATAATAGGGCCTGCTCGGTCCTCCAATCTAACTGAAGTGCCCTGCAGATGCGCTGTTGAGTATGATTCAATCTGTGAATGTCTCAGGTTCGATCGAATGGCCAGTGCTGATCCAGCATGCGCACTACCATCAGGATGGGGAGAATGGTAAATGTTATACCCTTTAATGCGAAACGAGCTTCTGAACGTCCCATGCGACTCTGAAATTAAAACTACGTCTAGTTTGTTGGCTTTAATTAAAGTCTCCAACTCTTGGATATTGGGAGCCAATCCATTGATGTTCCAGATTGCGATTCGAAGAGAAGCCATTTATGACGTTAGTTTGGTAATGACTGTAGTCAGTAAGCCCATTAGGGTACTGATTTGTTGGAGTAGCAAGTCGATTTTTTCATTTTGTTTAATGAGGAGTTGTTCCATCGTTGTTGAGTTTTGTTGAGGGTGTTCTATGTGACCAATTGTAGTAACATTGTGTTGTGGAGAAATCTTGGGGCGTCCAGCAGCAACATCCGAGTATCTCTGGTCTGACCTGCGATAGGAGGTTTGTTGCGGTATCCCGGAGCTTTCTAAAGTAGTATTGGTGCGGATCTGTTCATTAGGAAAGTTGGAGATGCTAGTTGGAATAGTTTTCGGTTTGGAGTTGCTGGTTGGAATATTTCTAGGATTAATTTTTCTTGACAGTATTTCTTGATAAACTTGACAACCTTTGTAATTGGCAGGATGATCGCAGGAGCAAAGAGCGCATTTGGCGGGAGTATTTCTGTCTTTTTTAGGGCATTCTGAAGTTTTGTGGCCTTCTCCACATTTAACACATCTGTACGGTCTCATGCAGTTGTTTTTGCAATGACCATATTGTTGGCATCTTTGGCACTGTACGATTGTCCTTTTTTTGCGTGGATCTTCAATTTTAATGCGTTGGTGATGTATGTATTGAATATTTTTAACCAATTTGTTATTTGGACTGGGTTCCAGATTAACAAAAAATGTGGAAGTAGGTATTTTGTCTGGTCCATAGCGGTGATTAATGATTTCTCCTCTGACCTTGTTACCAGATTTCGCTAGCTCTTGTATAATGGCATCATGTGGGGTAGTGTGATGTAGGTCTTTTATTACTATTCGGTAGCATTTCGTATCTTTACGAGAGAAGGTGTGTCCAATTAGTCCCTTCTGTCGTATTAGATCAATGACTTGCTTGTAATCATTAGTGGTGCTAACCATTACACGTAGGAGGTTTTTATTTATTATTTTATACCGAAACTTCTCCAGGCCAATTACAGACTCAATTAGTTTGGTGAGCTCGTTTATATCTTCAATCCCATACAGAACAATAGGAGGAGGCTTGTTTTCTGGTTTAGGTTCAGTATCTGTGTCCTCTGTTAGATCAACCGGTAGGTTTGAGAAACGGTTTTCTGACTCAATTGGTGGAGGCGAGTTGTCGCATATTTTTCTTTTCTTACATGTAGGAACTCGTTGCCATGGCGGAGGTTGTGGTATTGGTTCCGCTTCATCATCGGAGTCTTTTTCACAGGCGAATATGATGGGATTACTAGAAGAACCCGACTGCTTAGATACAATTTCACTTAGTGAGTTAGATCGTTGTCTATTGAAGAGGCTCGGATGAAAGATTTGTTGAACAAGTTTCTTGGGCGAGGTTTTGTCCTTGTGATTTTCATCAGAATCATTGGTTTGACTTAGAGTGTGATTTCCCACTCTAGTCGAGTTGGTAACATTTTTATTACTCATGGTGGTAATTATTTTCATATACTAGCAACACTGGCTGGCCAAACGTCAAATGACATTATGACATATGATGTCAATTTATTAACAAAAATATGAAAAAATTGGGGGTGGGTCGTGAAAACTTTAGAAACTTAGTTTGTCACTTTAGTTTTTGTATCACTGTTTAGTGTTCAAATCACTTATTGTTTTAAGCTACAAACACTTGTTCATAGATTTCACAGTTATATGTTCACTTTCACAATGTTTTTATGCACAAACTCGCGGTCTAGCACTCGAAAGTCACTTATTTCTCTGACAGCGCGCCTACGCGTGTTGCGATCGATGACAGTCTCTATTCTAGTCAATCTAACTGATTACTTAGAATGTTATAGTACACAAGCCTATTGTAATGTATCTTTTTTTTTAAGTTAGTACATGATATTGCTACCGTAATTGATATGTCCGTACTCAGGTAGATGAAAGGCGTTGTTCTTTAGCAAGCGTATAATGCGAACTGAACTAACACATACAGTGACATCTTATAAATAGGGACTCGTATGCTAATTTATCAATGTGGGTACTCATACATTACAGTAATCTGTAAAATTTCTTCATTTATTTCCTTTTTTAGCACTATGTAAGAAGGTGAAATCTGTTCAGTCATTTTTCTGTGGAAGATTAAAAAACATCCATCCATCCTCACAAACTTTTACATTTGTAATATACATTACATAATATCAAAAATTTTAAGCACAAACCTTGCAGAAAGCATTCTTCTTCTGGCATCGCTGGACATCATTGTTGAAGACTTGCAGCCTCTTCTGTCTGATGGTCTCCTTGGGCTCTACATGCTCCATCAAACTGCGCCATACCATATAGTACTGGCCACGGCACATCCTAGTACAAAATATTTAACCTTTTAAACGCCAATGTCGGATATATCCGACAAATATATTTGGGCCCATTACGCCAGAGTCAGATTTATCCAACAGAGAATATTCACGATTGTTGTTGTTTTGTTTGATTTTATTGCATCTATTCTATATCTCTCTGTTTATGTAGATGAAAGATATAATACTTTTTATTGTATGCCATAATATTTTACAAATCGGAGCTTAAGAGGAGCAGAAAGAGAGGAACTTGTATTTCACCGATTCGTAGCCTCGGGCTGGGGGCACGACGAAGTCTGGCAGTTAGAAGATTAAATTATATTATATCTTTTGGGGTGAGTAAAATAAAATTCAAGATTTCCATGGAAGTTATCTTTTGTATTGTCAAGTCAATTTCTTTCTTAGGGGTGTCAAAGAGAGAAGTCTCAAATTTATGAATATTGTGTTTTCTGGACAACAATATTGGAAACAGGCATTAACATTGATTGGATATTGCACAGAAATAGCTAAAGAGACTTACTCTGCAAGCTTATCTACAGAAGGCACTTTATCCGGCGGACACCCCATAGACAGAAGCCATTCTGCAAACTTCTGGGGTACTTTATCAGCGCTCAACTTTTCTTCATTCATTTTTCTGAAAAATTACGTGGTTACAGTATCAAATTTGCTGTTTTTCGGATAAATTCAGGGGAGCAACAACAAACAAGCAACCAAGCAACAGACGAAAATTCAAATTTGACATTGACATGGTCAAGTAAACAGGTTATAAATAAATGCTTAAATTCTCGTAATCGTATCACGTACCACCACCATAAATAACCATAGACTTAAAGCATAGACTGTTATAATATAATTATTTTGAAAAACAATACTCTCTAAAAAGTGAGAAACATATTGAAAGTAAGATTACGCATGTCTTGCAGAAAAGAGATAGACATAAGATAAATATGTTACATGACGATTGTAGCAATTTTAGGCAGGTTTTGGTCGAATGGGGATGGCAATTGGGAAACTAATGGCGCTTGTGTAGCTAGTTCCAAGCATCGTCATTGGTTCAAATCAAGATACAGCTTGGCCAGAACGTCTTGAAACGGAACTTATCTTTTTGTTTTCTGACAACATTTTAAAATCTTTGATATTTGATGTAAACAAAGACGCAGGTTTGTTAGATTTATTATTGTGCCATAAAACTAACGTATTATGTGAAAATAAATAAAATAAAATCATTCAAAGTGCTGGTAGCGAGAGCACAGTGGTGACTTCCGGTTTTCTACTGTAATTCGGTCAACTAAGATTCGACCAACTTCGCGAGTGGTTTATAGCACAGACTAAGTAGAGAGTAGTATAGAGCAGGCTTTAAACGACGCTGTCAGGCAACTCTAGAAAAAAAATCTATTCAGCTGTCATGAAAATGTAAACGTCATTTACGTCAAATTGTCAAAGTAAACAATGCAGCTGATCTTCTTTTTCCAATATTTTTATTAATTTTATATTATACAATGCTAGGTAACCTTAAGGATTTTATTTCTGTTGTGCAAGATGGGATAACATCTAACAGCAACATACGGCAAACGCTACAAGAAGTGCAGAAGGTGACAAACATATTCAAAGACAGGCAAAAAGTGTCTCATGACCACGAAAGCAAAGTTAATTACGGTGCTGGTGGAGCTTTACTAGAGAAATATCAGGAAGAATGGGCTAAGATACATGAAAACGCTGATATAAACGCTAAGGCAGCTGACGAAGTAGATAAATTAATTGTAGAGTTACACGAAACAGCTAAAAAACGATTACAAAGTGCGAATGAGTTGGCGCATAATTTGTCGTTTATTCCCAACTTGACTGCTTCCGTGGCGCAATGTATGGATAGCATGAAGAATGTTCAGGAGCTGCTGAAGTCTGTTGAGGGGGAGCTAGTTGAATTTGAAGATATTGTTGAGAGAAGCAAAATGGAAAATTGGAAACTAGATCACCATTACCATCTTACCGTATACAAGGAGAAGAAAATGGGTGTGTTTAAATTTCTATTTATATATCATTTAGTCAAGTGTATATTTTCAAGTCTTCATCTCTGCAGGAAAATAGTTTGATAACATGAGTACTTTTTATCAAATTATTCCTCTGACCTACAATATAACAGGTACAGATAAATTTTGATAAATGTAATCAGCCTTGTTGTCACTTTTGTTGTATTATAATATATTATCATATAGAAAAAACTAAGCATAAATAAATTAGAGCAAAGCTTATTAGATTCTCTTCAACAATGAAATAAAATATGTCAAATTATCTTATTCAATTAATAATTTAGTGATCAAACTCAAAATATTAATTGTCTTAGTTTTGTGTAACATGATTTTAATCAGTTGTAAGTCAAATAATCAAACTATAAATTAAAAGCAAAAACAGGATCATAGAAGACCAGCAGTATTTTCTACTTCCTCCATATTCCATTTGTTAACTGATCTGAGTGATATATGTAAAATCTGATGTAGCATGACCAATTCAATTTTTATTGTATCAAAAATTTAACAAAGTCTTTTCAATTCAATTTTTTTTTATATGTATGGTGCAACCCATTGACTACTGAAGATTAGAAACACTGCCATGCTTAGGAGGCTAGAAATCTTTCAAAATTCTCTCATTTTCTCTACTCTTCCGTCAACTAAACCTTTTTCTGGTGTTAACATTTTGTGACCACTGTGTGGCAACAAATATTTGAACCACTAAAAAATTAAAACTACTAATAAATTAAAAATTTGAAAATTCCAGCGGCTCTAGAAGAAGTCCGCAACAAACTAGTGCAAGAGAACAGCCAGCGGAACTACGAGAGAGAAAGACAGCTGCTGGCGGAGTACCAAGCTAGAAGAGAGCAGAGTTCTAATGCATTCCAGCAAGATGTCGCCAAATACTTGGCTAGTGGAACTGTGTCTACAAGTAAGTAGTTATGGGCATAACTTGCCCAGGGGGTGTTACAACGTCTTAAAACCAGGCTTGTTCCAGTGAGTGAACGAGATGGCGCTAGACGACTTGTATAGCTCTCGTCACTTTCACTCGCCGGAACAAGCCTGGTTTTAAAACGTTGTAATACCCTGTCAGGTGGCCTACCATGACATCTTAAAGCGAGAGTAGATCCGCTGAGGGAACGAGACAGAGCTATACAAGTTGTCTAGCGCCATCTCGTTCCATCAGCGGAACTACTACTCTCGCTAAGACGTCTTGGTCGTCTCTGGTATAGGTACACTTACAGGCCTGTATAGCGCGGGTTAAACTCGCCTGTCAGTATTGAATAGTATGAGCAGTGACAAAAAATGCAGCCAAGCGCGGGCAGCTTTCCTAAAGACATTTTGCTTGGTTACGCATACTTCGTCCCATTTGCTCTTTGTCCCCCGTTCGCACTTGGTTCCAATCGCAAAGAGGCACTTCAAAAAAAAAAGATTCTAAATTCGTCGTAATCTTTTTTTAAAAGTATTTTGCCCGATTTCTCAAAGACTCCTGGACCGATTGTGAAAATTCTTCTTTTTAAAATTAAATTCAGCGAATCAGTTTAGTTAGTTTGCATAAGTATTTTGATGGGCAACTACGGAACCCTACACTGTGCGTGGCCCGACACGCACTTGGCCGGTTTTTTGCGTTTTTTGTGTGCTCCGCCACATTTTTGCCTATATAACCATGACTCGGGCTTTATGGTGCGTTGTCAGTATAAATATTGACTTTGTCTAGCTTCGATAATGAGAACTGTTAAGAAACGAAGGTCAAAATGTTTTGGAGTTTTTACTATTTATATACACACAATGTCACACTGAGTACCAGGGTATTTACTTGTATTTCTGAAGTATAGTTTATAATGAATCTGGGTCGACAAAGAAGAAGAAGAATTTCGGACTGGCCGATATCCCAAAGTAAACATCTGCCTAGCCTTTTCCCAACTATATTGGGGTCGGCTTCCAGTCGAACCAGATGCAGCTGAATATCAGTGTTTTATATGGAGCGACGGCCTATCGGACCTCCACAACCCAGTAACTGGACAATACGATACCCTTTGGTAAGACTGGTTGTCAGACTTATGAGCTTCTGAATGGCAAGACTGTCTAAAATCTACAAATGACAGCCGGGACGTTTACGTGCTTTCCGAGGCACGGAGGAAACTCGCTATGACAGATGGTCACCCATTTACAGACCAACCTCGGCAAGCGCGGCTTAACCCGGAAGATCGGCCTGTGCGTTAGCCACAAGCTCTTCTATAACCTGTTTTTGATCATGTAAGACTTATAATCAGGCAGACAAGCAATAGCGTCGCACAATCAACTGAAAACTAAAAAAAAAAAAAAAAAAAACTAACAGTTGTCCCGTCCCAATGGACGCTGCGGAAAGAGGTTGAGGCAACAGAGGAGGTAGAATGCCCACTCAGTTCTGGTTCCTGTCTAAAGTAATTGAAACGACATTTGTTGTCTCTCCTTGCCCCCATTGGTGAAGCCTGGTGATGAGGTGTTTGACAGGGCCTGACATGCTAGTCTACTTAAGAAGTCTCCTACCCATGGCATCCCAGCACTTTAGTGAATCATTATCAGCCTATAATGTTCCCACAGCTGGGGCACCACAGGCCTCCTCTCTGTGAGAGGGAGTGGGCCATAATCCACCGACCACCACGCGGGCCCAGTGTGGGTTGGTAGATCTCACATGTCTTCGAATTTTTGGTTCTAGGCAAGTCGGTTTCCTTACGATGTTTTCCTTCACCGTTTTGAAAGCAGTGGTGATGAAATAAATTACACAAAGTAATGCGCCTGGCGGGGTTCGAACACACGACCTACAATTCGTAAGTCTAGACCGATACCACTGGGCCACCACTGCTTACATGCATTACATGAGACGAACCGTGAATGGTACCAGATAAAAATGGGACGAACAAAACGTACGATGAATGAAACCAAGTGCGAATGGAATGAAGTGCGATCTACTACGATTAAGAGACGAAGTGTGAATGGCACGAAGTGCGCAAAATCCATTAGGGGCCCCCATTATCGAGCATCTAAGTTATTGATAATGCGCGAAATCCACATATCCTCTGCAATAATAGATTATTTATATTAGGGTTTGAATTGTGATATTTAGCACCTATCTCCTTGTGATTGTACTTTTACCGTCAAAACAAAACTCTGACGAAACGAAAATCCGATGAAATAAAAATCTCTCGAAAGTAAACAACTTCATACACCCGACGTGACTTTTTCCAGTTTTTCATGGATATTCAATGTAAAGTTGGCTGGGAACTGTGAATGGGACAAACCGCGAATGGGTTCAAGTGGGAACGTGAGACAAAGTGCGAAAGGAACCAAGTGCGCGGGAAAGTGGGACGAAGTGCGCAAAAACCCTAATTAGAATGAAACCCGTCGCACACCCCTCGCTTATTTTAGCAAACGCCCTTTATTTGACGCCCCACAATTTGTTTCTCGTATCTCAGCCTCTTATGTGGAGGAATAAAAAAAGCTTGTGGTTACGTCTGTGGAGGCAAATAGCCTAACAAACGCGTCTCCTGTTCCAGGTCAGCCTACAACAACACCAAAAATAAGTCTAGAACAAATCCAGCTTGATGATGACACCACTGATCTGGAGAAGTTCCTCGACAGCTGATATGATCGGCCACTCGGTGGGGGGCAACGGTATAGTGATATCAGAGCTTGTACAATTAAGACTAATGCATTCTATTTTATATTCCAAAGTTAATATAATATTGTTGAATATTTTACTGTTGCATTTTCATTTTCTTTAAAGGAAAATACGATTTAAAAGTTGCAAGATCAGTAATCTAGGATTGGGCGTTAATCCTGCTTATATGCTATTATAATCAAAATCCTGAAGTTTGAACAATTCATATACAATTTATTTTAATGTTAATACCTAAAGAATTCAATTTCTGTACTGTTAACCTTTTCTTTGAACTGAAATTATTTTTCTTATTCAATAAAAGTCAAAAATACAAAAATATATATACAAAGCATTTATGACTAGTAAAAATAAGCACATTGCTAAAACAGCTCAATCGGAACTACACGGTTCGCGCCGTTCACGACATAGTTCGATACTGGTCTACGAGGGATCCCACAAAAACTCCATTCACAGCAATAATTATATCAAAAACTGACTCCGACCACTAAGAGTTGACGGACGCATCATATAAATCAGTCAAAAATATATCTGTACGCCACAAACACAATGAATTTACTAATACGACAACTAGCACTGGGGAAGCTTCGTCAGTGACCGGCTGCGGATGCCGCAATTCTCAACTTTCCACTGCTCTTCAACTTTCAGTGGTGGGAGCGCGTGTAAAGTGTAAAAATAAATGAGTAGCAATCGTATGGTTAGCTGGACGCTGCGCTAGCTGGCAGCGTCGCGTTCACTCTGCTACGTCTTCCTCATGATCGGGTGCAGGTCGCCGCCGCCGTGCGCCGACATCTTCACCTTCCCCGCGACGTGGTTCTTGATGCACGGCCCCGCGTCCTTCATGGACACGCCGCCGTCCTCGATGTCTTCGTCGGAAGAGAAATCCGTCACGCACAGCGTTAGGTGCCGCTTCTTTGGCGGGACCACGTGCAGCGTCCACCGCACGGGCCCCTTGTGATTACCCTTTAAATTCTCCCGAGCTTCGTAGTCTGTATCGGAGGCCGCTCGCTGGGACTCACTTTTTAAACTCCGTAAGTTCTTACTCGGTCTATGGGTTTGCTCCTTTTTTTCCCCCCTCGGGGGGGTGTGGAAGTTTTTTAAATTCATTACACTGGACGTTTGCCCCTTGGAGTTAAGGTCGGGAAAATTCTGGGAGTATATGACGACACTGTCTACGGGTTTCTCTTTATGAAATTTTGCTGGCTGTTTGCTTTTCGTATCGCTCTCTGAAGGCGAGCTGGAGACTCGTTTCTCCGCGGAGGTGCCGCTGCTACAACTCGTATTACTGTTGCTCGTGCTATACTGCTCAACAGCCTGCTTTTCTAGTTCTCGAAACTTTGTATCTATACTCTCATCGGATGCTTTGTACTGCTCTAGCGCTTCCTTCTCCAATTCCTCAAATTTGTGATCGACTGTCGGTGGCCGCACCCTCGATCCAGGGAGAACCATTTTTGGATTTAGTTTAAGAAGCCCAGGCGTCACTAATTTCTGCGCGAGTCTCACGACCGGAGTGAGTCCTAAAGGCGCCGGCGCGCTCATACTGAGCACGGTGCTGTACAGGCGCTTCTTTCTCAAGCCGGTGTCCATGGCGGCTGCGCTAGTAGACGGTAGCTGGCCATCGGTCACGATTTTGTCTTGTGTGGTTGGACTTTCTGGCCTGTCAGCTTGTGAGGTCTGCGGTTCGGTCACAGGAACCACAGCCATTTCGGTAGTAGCAATGCTGCTGCTTTCCTTCTCCTCAGGAATATCTGCCTTCTTAACTTCTTCTGTTTCCGTCCGCTCGGGCGCCTTCTGCGCGGCTGGAGTGGGTGCCTGCACTTGCGTCAGCTGGAACCGGTGGTCGAGATGCGGGGAGGGATGGTCGCGCGGCCACCACACGCCAAAGCGCCGCTCGGGGCCGCGCGCTGGCCGCGGGCCGGTGGGCGCGTAGCGGGACACGTTGGTGCCGCGGTAGGGGGGGCAGCGCGCCGCCGACGCGCGCATCACGGCCTGCACGCTAGCAGACAGCCGCCCAATGGCACGCTGGCACTCCGTCAGCTGAGGAGGCCGCGGCGGATCGAACTGGAACTGACACATGGACAACTATAAAACCATTCGGTAGGTGGCCGTAAGAAATGATTCATAAACACTGTTCCAGTGCGGAAATGAGATGGAGCTGCAATTTCTGAACGCCTGGTTTTCCGTAATAAACTTGTTTTGGAATACTAATAAAACTTACCTTGCACGTGGGGTCGCAGAAGAGTTGTGCAGGTACATCGAGGCAGTACGCGGGCGGAGGCGGTGCTAGTGCTGTCAATCGCCGTGGTTGGCGACGCCTGGCCCGCATCTTGCGCGAGACGGCCGGAGGGCTGGGGGTCCGAGGCCGCTGCGTGTGTGTGGAGCCCCTCGACGTCTGCACAGGGGCCCAGAGAGCCCGCACGCTGAGCACCCTCGCTGCCAGCGCCGCTTCTTCCCCTGCGGCTCGCGCCCCACTCGGGCCCCAGCGCTCGCTAGCTGCCGATTGGTGCCAATTAATTCCTCTTATCGCCAAACTTAGACTATGAATTGAAAACTGCTCAGATCTTTCAAAATCAATAGGTACTCAATCTCCAGAAATGTAGGTCTTGTAATGTTTATCTAGAAACTTGAGTATTTCTGTAGAATTAGCATGCTGAGAGTAAGCGGTCATGTCTACAGATGTATAGACGGTAGATGGAGCAGACATGTGCTAGAGCAGAGACTGCATGTGGGCAAACGTTTCTCAATGAGTGTGCCAGGATGGATCGGCGATTTGAAGAAGGTGAAAAACAGCGGATGGATGTAAAATACCCAGGACCGGGATAGTTGGCGCTCTTTGGGGAGGCGATTGGTGATTAGGTATTTATGCCTACAAAGCAATTGTTCAGCACTAAACATTTGTGAGAGTGACGAGCAACTATCAAATGAGCTGCGTTCGGTAAGTTTTTCTTAGACAGCTCTAGTCTCTGCGCGGTCTAGTCGTAAAAATAGTGTAGATACACTACAGATCAAACAACAATCGTCATGGGCCGAACCGCCCAACGTAGAATTCGTCGAGTAGGTATTAATTTTTGCGAGGAGAGCAAAGATATTAATTCGCGATAACGAAGCCATGGAAAAACTTTTTCTAAATATGGCCACACCTATCCTAGGATTGCAGGTGGTTGATTTTTTGTCGTCAGTAGAACAAGTGCCGAAAGAATCACAATAGTGTCTGTACTATTATGCTAAGTTAGTAAGATAAAATGGACGCACAAATCCTCGTCGGGCAGCATTCTGTACTGACGACGCCGGCGCGGGAACATGCTGCGCTCGGCTGACTCGTCTACCAGCTTGCGAAACCAATACTCCACCTGCAAATGAAAAATCTACTCCATTTCTGAACACTGTTCTCCTGCCCTTGTGGCGAGTGAAAGTGACAAAGCTATTCAAGTCGTCTAGCATCATCTCGTTCACTCACTGGAACAAGACTAAGACGTTGTAATACCCCCCGGATCGTTTGAAAATGAGAATGAATATCTTAATTATTCTTTACTCAATTTACCTCAGGCAGCATCCAGCATTCCGTGAGGTCAGAGTTTTCGCAGCTCTGTCCGTTGTACCCTCGCAAGTTTGTTCTTTCGTTCGTACTTGTATAACATTTCTCTCTAGAAATAGAAAAGCTAGATATTAGCGATATCACTCGATTTTTTATACAGGGTGACTTTTTTACCACCGTCCAAAATTTTCCTAGACATTAGGTATCAATCACTAACCCCATTTTTGAAAAAAAATCGATACGTCAAATTGTCTTATTAAATCATTTTCTCATCCGCTCTGTGTGGTCACTAAGCTAAACGTTAATAATATACACTTGCTGACGCATGAAACGGACAGAGCGCACCCCGCTGACCACCCGCCCCGTCCCGCTACACCTGAGCGACACATCACAGCGCGGTGTCCAGATTCATCAACTTTTTATAGATAACATTGAGACGTGATATCTCGATATTTTTGTATTGAGTGATACAAAAAGAAAAAACACGTATTCAATGATTTTCGCCAAAGATTAATATATTAAAATTTGGATGGTGACTAAAAAATCACCCTGTATATCACCTTTCTGAATAAAGTAAGTATCATTAAGACTGCTTTCCAAAAATATTTTTTTGCAATTTATCATGTTATTACGTTGCGTTGCTTTTGGAATAACCTCCAATGAAACACCGGAATAGAATATCCATAAAACCATACATAAAAAGGACAGTTTGATATTTTTTTAGGATTTGGATGTTGGTTCTAGATTTTCTTCCTAAAACTTGTATCAGATAACGCCAATGCACACGGTGCGACAAATTATGTAGGTATTTCAAATAAACACCGCATTGTAGTCAAACATATTGCAACTCGCGTTCAATTTCCTGAAACGTGTAAATAAGGCTTCAAGAGTGTGATGGGTTGAAGTATAGCAGTACACACAGGTTTGAAATGTGTCAATGGAAATGTTTAACAGAAGCGGCACATGAAACTGCTGAGCTGTGGTGACACATCGAGTGATCCCAGCAATTCTCTGACGGGTCCCAACACCTCATCAGCTATGCTATTATCTATAAGAAATCTCATCACAGACGGCTTTCTTTGAGATCGTCCATTCGCGCAGAAAGAGCGCTCACTGTTCGGACAGCACGATTTGATAGTGTCGCTGTCGGTAGCCTAGTGCATAGCAAACTTTACAAGGCTGTGTTTATAGAGAATAGTACCGAAGCACTTCTTAGCTACCTTTTTTTTTTTGGCGTGGTAAAATCATCAAATGAGTCCTCCCACCCAGGGCAGGGCGGGAGGGACTGTCAGACTTGTACTGACTAAAATCAACGGTGTCCTTCATTAGCCCTTTACGTTCCAGGGTCACCCCGGCAGGCTTTGGCCCTCTAGAGGGGGGCCCCGTCATCTTGCTGACGCTCTTTGAGGCGCGCGTGGAACACAACGCGCCGTCGACCCGGGCATGGTCCATGGCGAGTGATGGGCAACTCGCCGCCCGCATGCCCGCGCCTACGGTAGCCGGAGATCGTCTTGCGACGACCCCTTAGCTACCTTAGACAGTATAGACATCTTCTCTGTTTAGCGGTATGTAAGCAATTGGCTAGCTTAGCATCTATAAAAACACATAATAAAAGTAGCGAACCTGACTTCGTCGTAATAAAAATTTCCATAGAATTGTGCCAATCTGGACTCTGGTATCAAGTCTTTTACGCTTCTTCTGCCACTACTGCTTCCATTTTCTTGGCTTTGGCTTGATATTGCGCGTTTATTATCTAAAAATAATCATTACTGAGGTTACTGAGTTTGTGTAATGAAGTTTCAGGTTTTATTAAAACGCAAGCGCAAGGTAATTTCAGTCCACATTTCTGCTTTGTTATAAACTTTGGCTCACTCTAGGAATGTCTCCTATGTCGTGGGTGCGTTTACAAATAAAGAAACTCACATACACAAACACCCAGACCCGGAACTTGCAGATCATGCAAATATATATAAGTTTCGTGCAGGAATCGAACCTGAGACACGCTATCCAGCAGTTCATCGTTCAGCCACTGCGTCAAGCGTGTCGTCACGGCAGAAAGAGTATTACGCCGGAAAATCTAAACGGTGCAGTAGGAGCTACTGTAGTCTGTAGAGGGGTGCGTCTCATTTCATATAAACTTATTTGATATTATTTTCATTTCAATAACGTTCACAAGATATAATCAACGTGAGATATACCAACGGTTGATATAATTATTTACACATAAGGTTTGTTTTACTCTAAAACTCATTTCATATAATTTTGTTTGATATAACGTTTATTTAAGCGAAAATCATTACGATAACGTTTGAAACATAATAATTTAACGTATAAAGTTTCTGTTCTGTGATGACTGGCTTATCCTTTGGACTGTGATTGTTTGCCTTCACGATTGCTATTGTTATTAGAAAAAAATAGTATTCAAGAGCGAGCGAAGCGAGCTCGGGACTTGGGACACCCCGACACGGACAGGTTAGGTTCGAAGGGGATGGCGGGGTCTGAAAGACCCCGCCATCCCCTTCGTGTTAGGTTACTTTAAACCTTGCACGCAGAAACAGGAGCCTCGCGAAGTGGGGCTCCGTCGAGCCACCATGACAGGTAGTAATTAGTTATTTGACCTAAGATGCAAGAGCGAGCGAAGCGAGCTCGGGACTTTGGGCACCCCGACACGGACAGGTTAGGTTCGAAGGGAATGTCGGGGTCTGAAAGACCCCGCTGTCCCCTTCGTGTTAGGTTACTTTAAACCTTGCACGCAGAAACAGGAGCCCCGCGAAGTGGGGCTCCGTCGAGCCACCATGACAGGTAGTAATTAGTTATTTGACCTAAGATGCAAGAGCGAGCGAAGCGAGCTCGGGACTTTGGGCACCCCGACACGGACAGGTTAGGTTCGAAGGGAATGTCGGGGTCTGAAAGACCCCGCTGTCCCCTTCGTGTTAGGTTACTTTAAACCCTGTACGCAGAAATAGGAGCCCCGCGAAGCGGTGCTCCGTCGAGCATTCATGGCAGGTGGTACTATTGCTAGGTACATCAGAGTTAGATAACTTACCAGGAAGAAAAAAAAAAGACCAAATTTGTTTTATGTCTTTTGAGTAGTTTATAAAACGATTTTATATTCATTGATTGTTATGCTTATAAAAAATAGTCATTAAAAGATCGTTATATCAAATAAAATTATATATTCAGTTGTTATCTCTTGTAAATATTAGAGATTTTGTAGTTATATCATAATTATATTACTTACCCACTGTAGAGCCTATTCGAACATGATTTAACGATGGTAAGATACTGAACGGTGATTGATGATTGATACGAATCGAATGGAAACCTAATATCGGTAAAATTGCAGTCATCATCATCAGCCACTGCTGGGACACAGTTCCTGTTCCCGCTGCTGGGACACAGGCCTCCTCTCGGTGAGAGGGAATAGGCCATAATCCACCACGCGGGCCCAATGCGGGTTGGTAGATGTCACATTTCTTCGATTTTTTGGTTCTAAGACGTGCCGGTTTCCTCTCGTTGTTTTCTTTGACCGTTTTGAGAGCAGTGGTGGTGAAATAAATTAAACAAAGTAATGCGCCTGGCGGGGTTCGAACCACGACCTACAACTCGTAAGATAGGACCGATACTACTGGGCCACCACTGCTCCAACTCCACTACGAAATTGCAGTCAAAGCTGCCAAATTCTTTGTGCGGAACTCGCACCCTCACGTCAATGCTTTTGAATGCCTTAAAAATACAGAGTGCTTTGAAAGCTATTGCCACTTGTCTGGGACAGTTTTTCAGACCATTCATTAGATCGTAGCTAGCAGATATTCATAGTTCTTGCAACCATCTTGGGTGGTTTGACCATGGACCATATTTTTAATTACTTTAAGAATGTAAATGTTATAAGTTCCCTTTTATTTCCCGTGAGAACTGTAGCGTTCTTTAGTTTCTGCCTATACACGTGGGAAAAATGAGATACTATACTTATGAAATGTATCTAAGTTCTGACCTGTTAATTCGCATTGATTGTTCGTTTGCAAACTTTGAGATTCCAATGATGTGTCCTGCAGTACTTGAGAGACACGACAGTGTTGTGTCCAGAGACGCTGAAAACGAAGAAACATCATACCAGAAGGAATAACTTACGGGTCAGTGGGTCATCTTACGTAGTGCCCACAAAAAGGAAATTGGGATTTTTTGTGTGGGGTACCTGATTAGCTATAATGAATTCATCGGGAGGTTCCGTAGCCCATGTGAGATCCGCACAAAGGGCGATATGTGCCCACGCAGACGAGTACCGATCCACTTCGAAGCTCATTCAATGTGACATTTCACACATACAATTAATTATCTTTAGAATAAGAAACGAACTAATAAAATAGTCACTAAATTTTAAGTGAAAAATTAACGGTAAAGCTGTTAATAAAAATGAAGAGAATTTGAAAGACATTGGTGGTTAAATCTACAGTAACAAAATTTTCCTCTTTTTTGATAGATACATGATATATTTTTTTCTTTTATTTGAATTCGTTTTCGAATTTCGTACCAAAATGAAATGAAAGAAATTGTCATCACGATGGCTTGGCCGGATGTCCGTAAGCAGTTTTTATTTGTTACTTTATGGCGGAAGTTTTCTGTTTGGATTTAATTTATCTTTCTGGACTTTTTCTACATCGCTTAAACTAAGAGCGCGTGCAATTATTAGTGGAGCATATATTTTTTCGTACAGAAAACTTAAATTGGGAATATTCTGGTTGGTATAGGTACATGTGGCAACATAGTAGATATGGTGCATATTTTTCCTTGCTTACAACACTACCGGCCCGCCCGCAGCCCGCGAGCGCCCGCCCGTCACCCGTTATGTCAGTTTGGCTTGCGCAGCCAGGTGGCATTGTCCTCGCGGTCGAAACGCGCAAGCGTGCACAGCTGAGGTGGCTGAATGAACATTGACAGATCAGCTAAATAATTTTAATATATTTTACTTATTAAAAAAATAAACTTAATCAATTAAACAAACTTGGGCTTTTATTACAAAAAGCGTTACAAAGTATTGGCATAATCGAGTTTGTATTGTGAACAATTGGAGAAAGAAGAGTTAAAAAAAATCGATTAAAAACGACAGATCGTATTTTCGTTGATATTTCTGTGTGTTAAACGACTTTAGTTTTGCAACAAGTGTGAGCCCCGCTAGTCGTGCTAAGAACGGGTTTCGGGACCGTTGGGTTTTTTGTTTATGTATATTTGTTTGTGGTATATATATTTTGCGAGTGAGTGTGGTGTGTCCGTTAGTGATGCTGCAAGCGGGTGCAAGTGGTCACCTCTGAGCCCTCGTCTCCTCTGCACGGTGAGTGATGATCCTCTTCTACTTGTGCTATAGTTCTAGTTATGCAAGCGACGTCACTGGAAAGTGCGCTCAGTATACTTGTTTGAGTTCAATCGGTTTCATCAAGTGACGTGAACTATCTACCTGTACCATGTGCATGTACTTGTACCTGTTACTTTTGTCCGACTATCTGTCCTTTCTAAAGTAGAAACAATATTTATCGTAGATGTCTTCCTAAGTGGGTATTCATAATACCTTCCTACTATTATTGTTACTGTAGTCACATTTAAACAATTACCTAAACTACTCGTATTGTTTTACGATTGATTGGCACATCTATTCTTCAGAGAAGTTAGTTTTTAAATTGCGTTAAGCTTAGTTGATCTATTGTTTATTTTATCAATGGATCTAACCAAAATCATCTTTAAGGAACGACACAAAGGAAATTGTGAGGCAAAAATGTCAATTTACGGTATTGTACTGTAGCACTTGTTTGATAATATTTTCTTCACTAACTATTACCAATGCTTTTTACATACTTAATAATCTTGTTTAGCTCTTGTATGCAAATTGTTAAAGTAATGGTAGCCATACACCATCCTGCCTATCGAACGATCGATTTGACGCTTGCAATTGTTTCAAATTGGCAGTTCGTCCAAATACACCATATACCATACTGCCTATCGTACGATCGATTTGACACGATAAATCTGCAGCAGAGATGCCAACTTAGCAACTATAAAGCTAGATCTAGCTATTATTCGGTGACCGATAGCTACAAATTTATAAAACTGTAGCTGTCGTCACCGAATAATAGCCAAATGCATCACTGCTGCCGATTTGACGTTGTGTCAAATCGATTTGATGACCTATCAAATTGGCATGTCATTCCATCAAATTGGCATTTTTATACAATTGCAAGCGTCAAATCGATCGTCGATAGGCAGGATGGTGCATGGCTACTATAACATTACAATAGATTATATAAAGATCATACATTATTCATAATTTTAATATGTAGGTTAATAGCACAGTTTATCAATCTGATTTATTTGATAAGATACGGTTCGAAGAAGTACCTACCTACTGGCTTCATTCATATCGTAACTACCTTTCATACCTTAAAAGTATCTTAGGTAACTAACTATGTATATGCAGGTATTAACCTTAGAAGATAATTATGGAGCTAGGAAAGAAGAGAACTGAGATGATAGTTGATAGAAATGTATCTAAACACCAACTTTTAAAAATCTCATTGTGGCTATCTCAGGGTTTCTTTCCAAATACCCTGGCTTCAACTTCTAATCTTACCAAATGTGCTCTTTACCATTGTTTTGCGCTTTTACTGTCATTAATTTTATGTTTTCTTTTGTTCAGGTTGGTTGTGGGCTGACTTGGCTTGAATTGGCGATAATTTCATCATCACTAATTAATGCTCGCTTGCTTTTAAGTTTCTTGCTAACAGTGCACTAATTTGCATAAATTTCGTGACTGGTCGAATTGGATTACGAAATAACATGGTCATTCCATCTTTTTGCTAAAATATCAGTCTATGGAATGGAGGAAAAATCTTTGGACACCACTTTGAGAAAAGTTCGTGATCTTAAATTCGATCAGACTTGCTTTGCAGTTGATTTGAAACTTTCTGGTTTGAATTTTAAATCCTAAAATAAAAATAAGTTACGTACTAGTACCTACATACTTATCAAATAACATTAGAATATTTAAAATTTTAAATGTTAGTCATCTAACCAGATTGTTTCATTTTTAACTGGTGTTGCTTTAATTGTGGCTTTATTATTACGCAATATGCATGTTGTTTTACTAAAATTGTATCGTAGCGTAGAACATTGTGGATAAACTCTCCATCAATGCATTAATAAACAATATTAACATTTTGTTACAGTAATCAATGTTATCTTATTCTTTGCTTTCCATTATTTCAAAATTCCCCATGTAATTTGCACATTGTTTGTATTAAATAGTGACTTTATGAGCACGAGCATAAAAATTGAAGCATTTTTTTAATTAGCATAAAACTACCCACAGCTTTTCACAGAAATCCTTAACTAAAAGAGAACTTTAACTGTGTTTACCCACTCTTTGTTATCCGTAGAAAGGGTCCACATATTGTCTGCCACAAGATTACCTCGCTGTATAATATGACGTAAGCAGCCGCCCAAACATTACATTACTGTACATTATCCCGCACTAGATCCCCTAAACATTGCCAGGCCGAGATACTGGCCTTGGCCCAATTTCCCAATCCGAGCCATCTCTAAGGACAGCCTTTGGTATATTTCGCCAGATGTAATAAAACTGAATTCTCAATGCGGAATAATTTCACCAAAAGAAATGGGTGTATGAAAATTTTGGGACATCTTAATCTTCAAAAGGGTCTTATCTTACTTTATCGTACTTAAAATCGACAAAGATTGTTGAGGCGAAGACTTTACGTACTTTTTTTTTATTCAACGATGTGTTTCTATCCAAAAAGAGTTCGATCAGTAAAATACATAATTAACCTCAACTAAATTATCACACGCGGATCGTTTATTTTTTTTACACTAGACTCAACGTATTGCACTTCCTTTGATCCTAGAATCCAGTCATGTTGAATCTGTTGTCCACGTAGATCCAACTTGGGATGCAGTTATTTGAAAACATTTGCTTATCTTTACTCCACATTTCAAACGAAATGTTTACAAACATTCATATCGCACCCAATCTTGTCCCTGACATTTTATTGCACTATTTACCTACCTACATCCATCTCAAAATTGTTCATACGAGCCTAAATAAACAATTCAACTATAATATGTTGTAGCACTCCCAAATTTTTTGTTGCGTCTTTTTAACGCCTGCATGCAGTATTAGACCCCGGCCGTTTTCAACCTTGGCCCATTTTGGGAAGCTACCTACCCCGCTAGGATCTTATGCCCTCTTATTTAGAACTGTGGGCACGAGTATGTTTTTGATAGGGTTAAACTGCCTTTAAAATCGATAGCTGTATTGAGGGGTGAGAAAAAATAATGAGTGCGATGTTTTCCTTTTGTATCATTTACAAGTGTTGCATGTTTGCATTCTACGCATGTTTGTATCTTTGCTCTTATAATAAACCGCTCACATTATGTATGCCAGTAAGAGTTATTTTTTCCAAGCAATTTGAATGGTTTTCTGTATATTTTTATATTTTCTCCTTACATTGCATAATCTAGTAGGTACTTATTGTGATTACGATCTTTACATAACTTACACAGCGTGTAGACTTATAACAGCTGAAATCACCTATTTAAAGAACTTCCGTAAATAATGGGCTTAAACCAGCCTTGCTGATTTTACTTTTACTTTCTCCAAATTTTTTAAGCTCGTAAAAATAAAGATGGTTTTACAGATTCCTACCTATTGTTTTCATCACATTACTTCATTAAAAGATCCCGGCTATCTGTTACAGACTAATTAAAATTCCCATAAAAAGTTGCGTAATGAATAGCTAGCCTCATAAAAAAGCAGTATTGAACAAACCGTCGATTTTATGAGCTCATAGCATGGTTGATTCGCGTAGATACGGCCACTGTTTACCGCTGACCTACTTAGGTTAATTTTTCATTTTAATGTAAAGCGCCGGATGAAATGAATTATGGTGTTTATACAGTTATTATAAAGTCTAAAATCGTTAGGAGCTAAGCGGGTATTACAATATTTGATTTTATATCAGGTTATTGAGTTGAAGATCGATGATGATCGTGCCTGATAAAATTAGACTTTCTGGAAAAGTCATAAAAACTTTAAAAGATAATCAAAAGGAGGATTTAACAAATCACTATTCTTATGCTGGAAATAATTAGAACAAAGAGAAAGAAAGCTGAAGTCCTTATAAACAGATTTGTAAATCCTATGAAGATGTTAAAAAGGAAAACATTATAGTTGACCAAAGTAAACCACATTACCTAATGGCTAATGACAATGAATATAAAGAAAGTTCATAACTAGAAGAGGCTATAATATAACTCGTGTAAAATTAATCGTAGATGGCTATGCCACATAGAATTACATCACACGCACTGTTGAATGGCGATAGGTAATTAGCTTACTAGTCACAAGCATGCGCAGCTCTGACTAATAATTAGCATCGTTGATTAGTTACTACAAAATCTTTGCTGCATGAATGAGTTTTTAAAGGTTAACCATATCATCATTGGCTTAGCCTTTTCACAGCTATGTTAGGATCTGTTTCTAGTTTAATCGGATGCAGTTGAACGTCAGGTTTTTTTTAAAAAAAACACAGTTACTGGTTAATACCTCTTGGGAAGACTGTCAATTTTCAGATTTTCAGGCTACTCGTAATGACTGTCAAAGAAGTATTTACAATTAGCTCCCCGGATCAACGGTATAACGTGCTTTCATATCTAAATTGTCATCTAGAATTGTCACGTATTAGTTACCAATAATGAGGTCGAAGATTAAGCAAATAATGTAAGCAGAAATATTTGAAGACATTACAGAAATGTACTTATTTAAGTTGGGCTAATGTGTAGCGAGGCATTGTTGGCTTGGCTCCTTGCCCATTAGAGACTATTTAAGATAAAAGTGTCTAGATAAAGCTGCTGAACGAATCTTATATGATGTGAAACGGAACATAATATTTCTGGTTAAGAAATTGGGGCACAGTGTGGAATATAAACAAGTTTTCAATTATTACCTCTGACTATTGAAAAACGAAGCGATAATACTGTGCTACTGAATTTCCATCCTCTTGGTGTTTTAATGACGTAAACAGTGAGGTCCGGCTAGTCAAAAAATTGGAATATGTTTTGTAAAAATAAAACATCGGCTTTTTTATTATTTTGAATTTGTCTCCGAATGCGACATAGAATGCAATGTTTACATACTTAAAAAGCGAGGCAGCCTCCATAATTAAAACGCAATACTTACATTTATTAAAAATATGATTGTTTATGCCAAAGGAACTAGGAAGTTGAACACTACAAAGAATAGGAGGTTTTGCTGATCGTATCTAAGTGTGATGCGGTCAGATATGCTTACAATGTAGGCAGTAGTTCATCCAAGACCTTGAGAATATGATTCGCATACCGTGCGTAATAATTTTCTTTGCAGTGTTAATTCAATGCGATAATTCGACCTTAGTGCACAAGAGTGCTAATTTTAACAAGCCAGCAATACTGATACTATTATAGCAAATTATAACATCACTCCTGTAATCTGCGATAGATTATAATGAGGTATATCTATCTATATATAATGAGGTCCTATAGTACAAGCCCATAATTTGCCAGTCACATTTTACTCCCCATGTCATGTGGGATGAGCCTATAGCCTTCAACCGGAAAGTTATCCAGACTCTATGCTGCGTCTGTAAAATTTCTATGCTGCGTCTGTTGACTGTCTGTTGATAATTTAATACGTTGATAATATTATTAGCCAAGCTTATTCAGTTGGAGACTTAGAGAATGTAATGAATATGGTGTATTGTTGAATGCATATTATGACAGCCTAAGCCCTTTCAGAATCAGCCCGAACTGGACTGGCGTGATTGAATATGGATCATTAGATCAAGCATTCAATCCTGTATTTCAGCAATGGAAATATACGTACTATGAATATGTGTAGGAATTTCAGTAGATAATGATATAACGACAAGAACGATACATATTAGCACTAGGAAAACATAACTGCGAACGCTTTAGATCGGGCTGTGACCGAAAAATACGGTTATACAAAAAAAAAAGAAATATCACAAAAGTTACAACTGCACAGAGTACGAACCAAATTTAAAATTGCCTCTCGCAACTGTATTCTGCATAGAGATGTGCCTGATGGCAATATTCCCACTGCCGGCAATATTCCCAATATTGCCACTGCCGGTAAAATACCAAAATTGCCGGCAACTTTGGCAATATTGCCAAAGTTGCCAGTCAAATAACACCAGTATATTTTATTATTACTGCAGGTGCAGTTTATATTACTGTAGATAATACGTTGCGGCATTAAGTCCGCCTTATAAAAACTACTAAGTTGTTACTCTAAACGGTGATTTACTGATTATGTAAGAATTACCGAAACAAATGCATTAAAATAATGTTATTTTTGTTGATTATTTGTAGTTTTGACAGAGATTTATACTTCCATATTATATAGGTACTTATACTCGTTGTTTTTGCTATGTGATTTTGCATGAAAAACTAGTAGCCCACTCAACGAACAGTTATAGAGGAAAATTCTTGGAACACGATTTTGGACTTCGTTGCTTTGTTTGAACTAGTTAGGAGGTGAATATAATTATCAAAAGTCCCCGCCACTAGCCCTTGAGCTGTGGGGGAGGGGGGTTTAAAGGTTCCATTTTTTGATTTTTCACTTATAACTTGGAAACCATGCCTCCTAGCGGCATGGTTTGTATCAATAAAACAAAGGCTAAATAAATTTCCTATAAGTTTTATTTAGTAACCATTTCGATATCTTGTATAGTTTTCAAAAAACCATATTTACCTTTTTGCATTCGGAAAGTCTTATTTAATATTGCCATAAATCCAGAAAGCAGCAGCAGTCTTTTCAAACTCTCGCTGTAGTACCTACTCCTCCGTGTATTTTTGTGGGCAACTCACACTTGACCAAAAATTAATAACTACCTATACGAAAATTGTTTACAACAAAAAAGAACTAAAGTTTCCAAAGATAGTGTTTCCGCATCTCTTATGGGTGCGGATTTCCTCCTACATAGTACAGTCCTACCTAGTCTGTAAGTACCTAGTATAATTTAAAATGAGTTTCTAAGGTAATTTTTACTGCTCCCTCGGTGGGGGAAGACAAGACATCAAGCTTGATGGTGGTCACCGAATTTTAGAACTACTTATACCTGGTGGACTATCTATGATATCAAAAACAACTTTCCAAATGCGCGAAACTAAAAATGTTTTTTCCCCTAAATTGATTTAGTTTTTTATTTTGTTCACACACGCTATGCTGCTAGAACGTATGGTTTTCCGAGATGTAAGCGAAAAACCAAAAAATGGTACCTTCAACCCCCCCCCCCCCCCCAGAGCTCATGGTTTTGATATATTCACCTCCTAACTAGTCCAAACAAAGTTACGTTACGTTAGTTAGGTAGTAAAAAATGTGTTTCTAGAATTTCCCTCTATGCTTTGAGCATTCGTTTACTAGATTAAACTACAACATAAATTATTCGAATTTATGCCTTTTTATTCAATATTTATTCAATATACAATGGTCGTCAATTCTTATCTTAAAATGTATGTGTAATTTCTTATATTCACAGTGGTGTGCGGCAACAATGGGCAATATTGCCGGTAAAATACCGGGAATATTACCAAAATTGCCGGCAATTTTGGCAATTTTACAAAAAAAAATTTTTTTTTTGTATATAATGTAGACCATGGTCTGTAAATGCTAATTTTAAGTGTGTTACATAGTTTTCGCACTCACTTTGACTTAAAATTAAGCAATATTCCCAAATATTTCCACTCCCGGCAATATTGCCGGCAATATTTCCACCTATATTCCCACCTTGGGCAATATTGCCGGCAACGGCACATCTCTAATTCTGCATCTCGAAACTTTCATTCGTAAATCCAGGCGCACTAGAAACTTTGCCAATAAAACTACTAGGACTGCCGAAGTAGCTAGGAGCCACTTCTGTACAGTAAGCAGCTCCTTCATTGTTTTTCAATGTTTATTTTGTTTCCCCTTCTGTGCCCTGTTATGAACTCTGTGCTTATTTTAGTCGTCTAATGCTCTTCAAGCTGTTAGCGCAGTACTTATCGTTTTATTAATAGCGACTGCAGTAATGGTTATAAAGCGGGGATGGGTTTAAGTGTTATGTTTAATGTGTTTTGGTATCAACTGACGTCAGATTTGCCGAATTATTGATTCCTGTGTGGTCTTCTACTATTGATAAGTTAGTTTCTAAATTAATTACTTCTGCGTTTGAATTGTTTTTGAGAAATCTTTTCTGTTTTTGTACTTTGTCTCCCAATCTTCTTCCATTCCTATTCAATATTCTCTTTATCTTTAACGCTTCTCGTTTACAACAAGTTCTCTTTAATCTCTGTATCGTTGCATATTAAATAATTTTACGTTTTTGATAAAGTAGGTAATCTAAATAATTGTTTAGCATCAAGGAAAGTTCAAAGAAAACCCACATATCTACAAGATAATCTAACCCCACTCGACTCAGACGTCACAACATCAAACGGTACTGCATGCTACGTTAACCAGATACTTACCTACTTATAATTCACTCTCCCACGCGTTCCCATCATATTCCCATAACCTACTGATTCCTATTCATTATTCACTAGAATTGTATCGATTTGATACGAATTGGAATCTTATAGCTTTGAAAATAAAGAAGAAGTTTGGTTTGTGTGAATTTAGGTTAGGTACGTAAAGGGCGTTTTGATTAAGAATCAAATTAACTTAAACAAGGTTAGATGATTTATTTGAAATACATAGAAAGGAAGATTGTCAGTTCTACAGTTTAAAATCAAGTAATGGCGAATAACCAACACATGGTTGTGATCTAGAGCAGAATTTTATAGTTCTCCTGAAATCACCCTACCATATCACTGAACTAAATTTTTGTTCTGAAATCTTAAGCGTTAAATGATCGAATCATCAGTTATTTTAATTGCTCACGTTTATTTTAGCCATTGATTGAAATGTTAATCAAGATAAGTCATATTATTTTATGATGAGAATTCGATTAGGTAATGGCAGAAGCTGCTATACGAAATCGCATGTTGCAACTTTCACTGTTTTAAAAATTTCTGACACTGTAGCAAAAATTATAACAATACTAAATAGTTTAATTGTTACTTATGTTTATCTATGTGTAAGATAACTTTCACTAGAGCAGACATAGGTACTGCAGGGCACGATACATACTTCTGAAAAGTCGTACTCAACGCTTCTTCTCCAGTATTCCCCGCCTCAATCGACTGTCTTCACTTTGTAGATTATTTTATAGAAACACTTGTCTGTTTCCTAGAACAGCATTCAATAGCACAGCTTGCAAAAATACGGTTTCTTGCAAGATAAAAACAATGTGTACAAAAGCATTGGGACCATCTGTTTCTTTGTTTGTATGAGTTTAATGGCTAGCATGTGGGCCTGTGGGGTACAAAATGTATTATTATGAGTTGCATTCCGTAAAAATACGGGCTAACTGGCAACCGCAAGTAGTCACAGACTCACAGATGTTAAAAACAATTACATTTAGAGAGAAAATGTTATTCATTTGAGGTAATGTTGTGTATCTAAATTCGATTGAAAAAACAATTAAAATTATTGAAAAAAAAACGCTATTAACTTGATAGGATTGTCGAAAAGCTAAATTGGATGAGGCTTTTTGAAAGGATTTATTCGTGAGAATTAGTTCTCTAAAACTTGAATCTTTGTAGTTCCATCATGAGTCATTAAAATTCAAGATTGGAGTATGAGAATTAAAAATAAAATGATAAACTTTTACTCTCTGTTTTCTTTTAGGTTAGGCAATATGCAAACAAATAAAGACAAAATAGACTTTACTAAAAACTTTTTTAAAAGAAATTCATCGAAACTTGAAAATCCAGAGTGTTTCATTTCAACAAAAATATTTGGTATGGAAAAGCTGGCAGAACCTAAAATACTATACTATAATGTCCAATACCAGTGCACAGAAGCTATAGAGCAGCCTCCGCGGAACAACAATCGCCTCATCAGTGCGTTGTCAATACTGCCTTCCACACAATTTGTATTGTGTCCATCTACAATAGATACTGCGAAGTCTTCTCCGGAAACGTCCAAGAGAGGCCTTGAAATGGCTATTTCAATAGCGCCTCTTGGCATTTAGTGGTTGTTCATCTATTGATTTAAATGTTGAAGTGTCCTTGCAAGACTTGAACTGTAGGCCTGAGTAGATTGAGATTCCAAATTCTTAAATATCTTCTTGTTTACCCAACATTACACAATGTTCTTGTTAACACTTGTTAATGGCCCATTTCTTTTCAATGAGAGGAAGCTTGTGTGCAAGCAGTGGACACATTGTGATCTTAATGTGCTTCTTAGATATGAAATTTCGCAAGTCAACCTGCGAAGTGTCCGTTGCTTTGCGAGGCTCTATTATGATTAAAAGCTTCATCATCAGCCAACTGACGTCCACTACTGAACGTAAGCCTCCTAAAAACGCCAACCATCGATTCGCTGGTCTTGGGTAGTCCGCATCCATGCACCCCCAGCCACTTTCTTCAAATCGTCGATCCATCGCATCATTTAAATATGTGATTGATTCTTTTTTCACATGCTGAACGTTTGTTATAATACGCTTAATTAATAGCGAGAGTGACATCGACCTCTGTACCGTTGCATGCACCTACAAGCACAATGTTTCGCGTGTTACCATCGATAACGATTATTCACACCAAAATAAAATTCTCACCAATAACTTACTAAACCTCCTTACTTTATTTTATGTACAAACTGACAGTGACGGCTTTGTGATGGGTATTTTTATACCCTGTCATTGTTCTTGAAGTTTTTTTTGCATCACTATCAATTTGTAAATCGTCCATTACGGGAGCCTTACATTCCTCTTTTCATACTTTAATAAACGTTGATTAAATTTGATAAATCAGCTTTTTACGGAGGATTTGTCTAACGCTTAAACGCTTAAACACTGATTGATTGATAAGGCCAGAGCGAAAGTCTAGATTAACTCCTCTGCTGATAAATCTTTGTGAAGAATCATTAATTTCATTTTAGAAAAGCTGTCCAGGCTTCTACTAACCTATATTTTATCCTGCTATCCACACACACACATTTCTTTAAATATATGTTATAACCATCTGTCCTCAACTGTGTAACCGCTTAGTCCTTTTTAATAATAAATGAAGTGTGATTCACTCGTAAAATCGGTAAAATAAAAATAATCATGCACTAGTATTGTGTAGTCGAAACGGATGGGTCCAGAAATTTGCGCTCTAGAGTCATGTACTATGTAGCAACACGGTACCAAAATAGTTATTTGTTATGCAAGGCTGAAAAGTTGATTTTTGGCGCGAGTACTTGAATTGAAAACTGAGCGAGCGAAGGATTCTAAGATTGAACCGCGAGAGAAACGAGCGGTTCAAATATAGAATCCTGAGCGATGCGAAGTTTTCAAAGGTACGAGACGCAGAAAAACTTTGCTGCCGAGTGCAACACACAACTTTTCACCTCACACAGCGAGGAAATGTAGTGGGGGCGGCTCGCCTGCCAGTGTAGACAAGTAGAAAACAATTGAATACAAGACGTGTTCGAATTTTAAACAACACTTTGTGCTCTAGAGCACAAAATGGAGTTTTGCGCTCAGATTTTGAATGAGAAATAGAATCTTTCCGAGCGGGAGAGGTGAAATAGTTATTTGTTATGCAAGGCTGCAAAGTTGATTTTTGGCGCGAGTACTTGAATTGAAAACTGAGCGAGCGAAGGATTCTAAGATTGAACCGCGAGAGAAACGAGCGGTTCAAATATAGAATCCTGAGCGATGCGAAGTTTTCAAAGGTACGAGACGCAGAAAAGCTTTGCTGCCGAGTGCAACACATAACTTTTCACCTCACTAAGCGAGGAAATGCAGTGGGGGCGGCTCGCCTGCCAGTGTAGAAAAGAAGAAAACCATTGAATACACGACGTGTTCGAATTTTAAACAACACTTTGTGCTCTAGAGCACAAAATGGAGTTTTGCGCTCAGATTTTGAATGAGAAATAGAATCTTTCCGAGCGGGTGAGGTGAAAATAAATATAAACTTTCCGTATAAAATTCTGCATAGAACTATAACATTTTCGCCGATGAGCAATAACAGCTAATCTCAACATTTTGTTTAAGGGGCTAAGTCAGTACTTATACGGTTTTTATATTTTACTTTCTGTCGTACATGACTGGACTACAGATCTTACAACTTGGAATACAGTTATTAACTATATGATCTAAATTCTCACAAAGTTGAAAACACGATTCAATTAAATTTTCTCGATACAAAAAAAATGCAAAGTTCAGTCTATGTTTTTTATTTTTTGGACTTTACGGCGTAACTACTATGAGTTATTGAAAGGATGTTGTTTTAAATTGTAGAAAATACTAGTATCTAAATTCTGTAAAGACAGTTTTTCAATTAATAACAATTTTAATTCATAAAAAGGCGTCAATATGTTTGGGCACATACGCCATTTTATTCTGAGCACACATTCACTATCGTCCTCTCATCTTTTGTCTTTTAAAAGTAGTGTCATCACTTTCGTTCCTTGACACATCAGTCAGCCAGCGTGGCTCTTACAGGCTAGACCTGTGACACTTTTTTTCAGATCGCGGCTGTCAGATTTTCGTAATAATAAAATTGGAAATGTATAAAAAGATCGAGAAAATAAAAACGAATGATACGTAGGCTTATAGATTATTCAAAACTATGTTTCGATGTGTTCAATGGGACGTGATTAAACGGACATGACTGTAAATAAGTCACGTAAACTTTCTTTTTTCAATAACACTTTAGGGTGAATCTTGAGAGGCTCATTTTACGTTGTCCGAAGAAAAAAACTACCCGTAGTATTTAAATTAGAAGCCAAAATATTTTTTTTATGCTACTATGTTGTCTGATCTTACTGTTGCACGATAGTTTTTGTGTCTAATTTGGAACTAAATAGTCGAAAAAAAATCCAAAAGGCCTAAAAATTGATACCCCTGGCGCGTCCGCAGCACATTTTGCAAACAAAAAACCAACAAAACTCATACTTACGAACGTAAACAAAATAAACAGTGCGATCTAATCGCTACCAAGATTGTTGTAGATATATTTAAAAAAGATATATCATGTATATTTATGTTAGTTTTTTTTTTAATTACAATATAAAGTTTGTCCGGGACTAAACAGTGATTCCCCTGGCGCGTCAGATATCTTCGTTTATCTTAGTAGAATTTTATAGAAGATTGTCTCCATGCCGTCGCATGTGCACTGCTGGTGGAGCTTCGTACGTCTTTGTGAAAGATTACGCCGCTCGTTGGTCCAGGACGAAATTATGAACAAAAGTATTTGATTCCCCTGGTTTTGGTTTCGCTAGCTCGTTGATTACCCTGACCACGTTTTCAAATGCAATTTGTGATTTAACGATTTGTGGTCGGGTATTGAAAGTGATAAATTGTTAACGAGACTGATAAGTATTTTATAGAGGCTACTTTAAAATAGTAATAAAACTTGATTTTCTTCTACCTTTTTTTGATTCCCCTGGTCAAAAAAAAATAAAACGCAATATATTGGGAACCATCCGGCCAAAAGTGATGCCAATTCGTTAAATGTGTTTATAATGAAGTTAAATTTCATATTAAATTATTACTTATAAAAAATCTGTTTAAATAAATTTCGCCAAGGGAATCACCTAAATATTCCGAATCTCAGGATTCACCCTTTATTTTCATTAATAAATGAAGTACAAAATAAACTAAACATACTGAATATCATCGCAGGAAATTCCTGACGACCCCTACAGAGCAAACAAGGGAAATGTTTAGAATACGTATGATACTATACATTACGAATTGTTCCTATCAATATAATAAATTACTCACAGTGATTATTATATCAATGCTATCGTGATATCGTACTATTGTTGTCGGATGGTTCCTCTGTGTCCATCCTCCTCCCATGTAATCTTTGTGCATCCAAATACCATTTCACATGAACTAATGATAAATGCACTGATTTGCAGTCAACAATTTGAGACAATATGTAACTGAAAACAACTTCTAATCGTATCAAACTGCGATATAGGATAAGAAACACTTCACTCTTATTATTATTTATTTAGTTTCGTCACAGATTTATAACAATTTCGAAGAAACAGGATTAAAATAAATTAAATGAAACCTGCTATTGTCAAAATTTTGAATACTTCAAAATTACATGTCAACTACATATAAGGCATAGCACCCACCACCCTGTTAAATATCGCCTATAGTATAATGCTGCGACTGCGATGAAAAATTTGTGGTCATTGCTGTCTCACCGCGTGTTCGGTACAAGTTGTTCTCGCACTATTAATTGCTTTGGAGGCAAAAAAAAATGATTAGCACTGGGCTCATTCTTTTGGAGCCGATAGATATCTCTCAAAGGTTTCATTTATCAGAAAAGTGATATTAAGACCTTGTCCCAAAAAAAATTGATAGGATATTATAGAATGAAGATTCAATTATAAAGAAGTTACAGACAATAAAATTGTTGTACTACAATAATCTGTGTACCTGTACCTCATAATATACGAGTAAAAAACTATTAAGTCCCTTTTACGCGGCGCTAGTGTCTGTCATTATAACAAAATGCATCACACGCAACTAAGCTTTCTGAACGGACGTTAATAAAAGAAGCGTGTGTTTGGGGCTTTTTTTAGAGTGGTAAAACAATCAAATGAGTCCTCCTACCCAGGGCAGGGCGGGTATATACTAAAATCTACGATGTCTTTCAATAGACCTTTACGTTCTGGGGTCACGGTATTCGTTAGTCCCGGGACCCCGGTAGGCCCTCTAAGGGGGAGCGACGTCATTATGCTCACATGCCTATGCCCGTGCGCGCATGTGTTTGGGGCTTTAGATAATTGGGAATTGTCACTTTCGCAAAGTGTGCCAATTTTATTAATTTTCTACCAAATAGTAGTTTTTTTCGTTATCTCGGGACGTCAAAATCTGTGTCCAAGTGTTATAAAATAAATTTAAGACTGTGAATGATGAAAATATTTACAAAATATTTATCCACATCAATAAGTATTTCTATCATTTTGTTTTAGTAAATGTTTCAATATCTTTATATCAAAATATTTCTACTAGAGTAATACATGTATTTTGCGTAAAGGGAACACTAATTTATGAAATGTCGAAGTTGACGAAATGAAATACATAAAACTTTGGATTGCGTTAATTTCGCGATACTGGCGCCTACTGGTGGCGGTGCGTGGCAACTTTTCCGACTCATCAAACGATGCTTTCGCTTTGCCATACGCCGTTAATCAGTTCTGTAATTTTTACCACATTTCTCACATTCATTATTTCATAATCTCTTTCTACAATGAGACTTTTTAATAACTAGACCGTTTCATGGTTTCATAATGATTCGTTCGGAATACTGCTCGGTGGCAGTTTTAAAATTGAACTGTCGATAATATCGAGTTTGCACTTTACCAATGATTAATGAGAAAGCTATTGGAAACTTTATTATCTCATATTTTTGGATTTAAGGTAGAAATATCAAGTTAGGTGACAGTTATTTGATTATGTGATCATTAACTTGATTCTTTCTTTTTGGTATTTTTGAAGATCTTTGAATTTCGGTAATTATTTCGAAACTAACCAGGCGTATTACTTTATGTAATTTATTTTATCACCACTGCTCTCAAAACGCTGAAGGAAAACATCGTGAGGAAACCGGCATGATTGTCTTAGGACCAAAAATTCGAAGACATGTGACATCTGCCAATCCCCACTGGGCCCGCGTGGTATATTATGGCCAATTCCCATTCACAGAGAGGAGACCTGTGTTCCAGCAGAGGGGAATATTAAAGGCTGATGATCATGTTATGTAGGAATAGGAAGGAGGCGGATCATCCGCTGTAGATGTACTTACCCTTAGATGTACCTACATCTAAGGGCGACGCTGACCACGATCACGGTAATAATATTTATTGCGCCACGATTCTACTACTACTTAGACATAAGATCGACTACAGAGAAAAAGAGACGAAGAGAGAGGGAGATGTAGAAAAATGAGTAGAGCTGTAGAATAATTTATCTACATTATACGCTACGATTCATTTATGCGAATTTATCGCCCCATTTATATCATCATCATCATCATATCAGCCGTAAGACGTCCACTGCTGAACATAGGCCTCCCCTTTAGACTTCCAGTAGGACCGGTTGTAAGTGGCCTGCATCCAGCGTGATCCTGTGGCCTTCATAAGATCGTCTGCCCACCTAGTGGGTGGACGTCCTACGCTGCGCTTGCCGGTGCGTGGTCTCCATTCGAGAACCTTACGGCCCCATCGGCCATCAGTTCTGCGTGCTATATGGCCTGCCCACTGCCATTTCAACTTGCTAATTCGTTGGGCTATGTCGGTTACTTTGGTTCGTCTACGAATCTCCTCATTTCTGAGTCGATCGCGCAGAGAGACTCCGAGCATAGCCCTCTCCATAGCTCGTTGGACTATACTGAGCTTACTAATGAGGCCCATAGTAAAGGACCACGTTTCGGCGCCATATGTTATCACTGGTAACACACATTGGTCGAAAACTTTCGACTTGAGGCACTGAGGTATTTTGGACGAGAAAACGTTACGCAATTTCCCGAACGCTGCCCAGCCGAGTTGGATTCGGCGGTTGACCTCTTTCTTGAAGTTGGACCTACCTAGCGCGATGGTTTGTCCCAGGTAGACATACGAGTCAACAACTTCTAGAACCGAGTTCCCAACTGACAATGGGATGGGCACAACATGGCCATTACACATTACTTTTGTCTTGTCCATATTCATTTTAAGACCCACCTGTTGGGAAACTCTATTGAGGTCGCCGAGCATCGTGCTGAGATCTTCCATCGATTTTGCCATGACAACAATATCGTCGGCAAATCGAAGGTGGGTGATGTACTCGCCATTAATATTGATGCCGAGTCCTTGCCATTCCAGGAGCTTGAAGGCGTTTTCCAAAGTGGTAGTAAACAGTTTCGGAGATATCACATCTCCCTGTCTTACGCCTCTTTTCAAAGGAATCGCCTTCGAACTCTGCTCCTGTACTCGGACCGACATAGTGGCATTATTGTACAAGCACCTAAGCACTTCGATGTACCGATAGTCAATACGGCATCGTTGGAGAGATTCAAGCACTGCCCATGTCTCCACCGAATCGAAGGCTTTTTCATAGTCCACAAACGCTAAACATAAAGGCAAGTTATACTCTTCGGTCTTCTGTATAACTTGACGCAGCGTATGTATGTGGTCTATGGTACTGTAGCCTTTTCGGAAACCGGCTCGTTCGGGAGGCTGGAAGTCATCAAACCTGCGGTCGAGACGGTTCGTGATGACCCTCGAAAACAACTTATAAACATGGCTCAAGAGCGAGATGGGTCTGTAATTCTTCAATAAGGTGTTGTCACCCTTCTTGAAGAATAGAACCACCACGCTTCTGTTCCATGCTTCTGGCGTTGTACCCTCGAGCAAGACGGAATTGAAGAGCTTCTGAAGGACTTTAAGTACCGGTGTTCCACCCGCTTTCAGAAGCTCTGAAGTGATTCCGTCTTCACCCGGCGCCTTATTGTTTTTTAGCTGATTAAGGGCCATTCTAATCTCGTACAGGCTGATGTCCGGGATGTCTTCGGTATAGTGTCGGGTCAATTTGGCTCTTGGGTCTTTGGCCGCGCTGCTAACAGGTTTTGTGACCGAAGCGTATAGCTGTCCATAGAACCTTTCGACCTCCTCCAATACCTCTGCTTTGGTCGACGCTATACTACCGTCTTCTCGTTTCAACTTTGTCAGCTGGCTTTGCCCAATAGACATATCTCTTGCGAACACTTTGGAGCCCTTGTTACGCTCAATCGTCTCTTTAATGTGGTTAGCATTAAAGAGGCGTACATCGTGCCGCAAGGATTTAGAAATTTGTCTATTGAGCTGCCTATATGACTCGGCGTCACCGGAAGTCTGCAGTCTTAAAGAGCGTCGTTCAGCCATGAGGTTTAGAGTATGGTCGGAGAGTTTTTGAGGTCTATTCCATCCATATCGAACTTGGCCAAAAGAGTTTCGAATATTTTTGTAGCCTTGTCAATTGTCCATGTCTACTGACCGTTATATGTTTTTAAACTTCTTATAGGTAAGTGCAATGCTTTGAAACAATGCCCTTCGGTGTGACTATTTATTTTTTCACTGTAGTGTTGATTGAGAAACTATTGAGTCACATTATTTGCTATGATACTTTAAATAAATACTTCGCCACATGTGTCATTAAAACTGTAGACAGGACCACATCTGATGCTCTGAAAAAGAAATCATTCTTGACCTATAAAACTACACTCACTATGATAGATAAGCACTTGTCTTTTACCATCAGTTTTTATTACTCAATAAACAAGCTATTAATTGAACTGTCAACCCTTTTACTTTTGTTTTCGGAGGGGCTTTTTCGAAAGGCTACCTTCTCTAAGCTAGTCTTTGGGGTAAGATAGAAGATTGTGACATTTTTTCCTCACTAAAATTATTCCGGTGGTCAATAATAGCACATGTTTGGAGGGCCTGTTTCCTCTTAAAATACCTATCCGCTTAATCTGTGCAACGCTTGTGGGAATGTTCTATTCCTAGGAATGTGCCCTGACTTCCCAAGGACCTGAATTGTTATCCCAACCATTTTTTGTTTTTATTTGCACCGATGGTACTAGTTGAACAACTGTATGGATTTTTTCTGGCCGCCTTACATAATATTTGACTTTGCAGCTCATTTTGCCGAATAAAAGCGACACGAACATGTTTCACACTCTCACGCCACGCTAACCATACATAATATTACTCCAAGAACCGTCTCTATTTAGTAGTCCAACAGTTGAATGTGAAATTAATTTTAACTGTTATGAATTCTGTACACAAACAAAGGTTATGTTAGACATGTGTCAACATCCACTTCTAAGTAACAATTATAATTCAAAGTCACTCCTGTATGAATTAGTTGTACTGCCCGCGGCACCACCCACGTTTTACTAATACTGTGTTTGTATAGTTGGTTCATACCTAGATGTTGAAATTTTCGGTGATTTAAGTATAAAAACTAATATTTTAGAACTGGTGCCTAATCCTACCTGAATCTTGCCCCACACTAGGAAATTCTTTTCAGTCGTTTCTGGGTTTACTTACAAACATAGAAACACACATAATTATACAAACACGTAGACCCAAAACAACTACTAATAGATCATAATACATACTTACAAATATTTGTTCCGCACGCACGGGGATCGAACTTATACCTACTTAGGAAAAAGTGAGACGGGCTAGACAATACCAATGATTGGGTGTCCACATTGGCTTTGGATTAATGGCATGGCACCTTTTCTCAAATTCGTTTTAATTTCCAGTCCAACCAAATACAGCTAAATACCAATATCTAATTTTACTTGAAGCGACTGCCTGTCCGATATCCATAACCCAGTAACGGTAACACGATACCCCTAGGTAGGTAGTCTAGACTGGACGTCTATGCAATAATTTAAATCAGCGATATTTTTCTCCACACAGCATGACCCATACAATGCTCGCTAGACAGTGTTGCATTGCAACATGTTTTATTTTATAAAGTAGTTCTGCACATGCGACACGATTGTCATGCACGTGTTTCTTACGTACATTGCGGTATAATAGGCTAACAGACTTATTGTCGCTTTATTTCTGTACGATTGCAATTTTGAACCCTGATGAACTTAGCATAGGTTTCAATAAGTAATCTTTGTGAACTTGCAGCGGTTAAGTTCAATAATAGTTCATGATTCAAAATAGGCATAGACCTAAGATGGCAAATAAGAGCTACAGCTTGACATAAAAATGTAGAAAACCGGAAGTCGCCACTGTCTTCGCGCTACCAGCACTTTGAATGATTTTATTTTATTTTTTTCACATAATACGTTAGTTTTATGGCACAATAATAAATCTAACAAACCTGCGGTCTTTGTTTACATCAAATATCAAAGATTTTAAAACGCTGTCAGAAATAAAAATTTTAGTTCCGTTTCAATCCGTTCTGGCCTTGAAGCTGTACATATTTGAAATTGTGGCAACGGAGGCAACGCGCGGTGGTAACGGAGTGTCAACATTGACAAACAACATAAACTTTTTCATCAATGCATTTGAGCACATTTATTTTTCCGACCGCTGCCATGCATGGCGCAGATGAAGGTAATAATTATGTGGTTGAAGTCCAAAGCATCTTATAGAGAAAAATTTATCACATTTGTATCTTCAATCTAGTCAAGTAATCATAAAATCAGATATGATGTCAACTTTAAAATTTAATAAATTATGATGTGGTTTCCAGCTCAATTTAGAACATTTATTCAAGAAGATTTATTTGTGTAACACATAATTGAATGCAAGTTAAGCTAAGCACAGTATTTGTATCTTTGAATGTAAGATTAGCTTAGCACAGACATCTCATCGCTTGCCTTTACTCTAAGAATCCGCAAAGCTAACCCACTTCTGATCGTGCGCAGTTAATGGCCCAGTGTTTAAAGATCTAGCCACGACTGAGCGACCATCTGGTTTGATGGACTTATTATATCTGTCACAGACTCGCGATAAATGGACCCGCAGCTATCTTCAGCTACGGTGTTGGTTCTAATGTGGGCAGTATTTGAGATGGTGTAACTTAAGTGGGCATTTCGTAAGCAAGTTATTAGTCAGGTTGGATAAATGTCAGTGGTTTAGCTTAGAGTTACTTAGATTAAGAAGTCTCCTATTGCCAATCGTAGGCAGATTCTCTGTTAGGTTTTCTGGTCTTCAACAACATCGTCTCTTTTATTAAACAAGTGCAGTGTTAATTTTGTTTATCACCTCTCACTTTTTATTTCCACAATTAAAGTTAACCAGAGCAGTAATCATCATTTCCTGTCTTAAAGTATGAACGGTATAAAATATACAGTATGATAAAACAAAAAATAGTATTGTACCTTCTCTAATTGTCAGTGGTTTAGCCGAGAGTTACTTAGGTCATTAGGATCTGTCCTATTAGCAATCTTATAAGATTCTCTGTTAGATTTTCTGGTTATGGCTTCTACATCATCATTTGTCTCATTGACCGAGTCCTCTTCTATAAAGGCGTTGAAAAGATATTGGTTATCTGTGATCAGCTCTCCATCAATGAAAGTTAGCGGCGTTATAAACTCTTCTTCATCATCATTACTCTTAGGAGTCACCCTAGACAGAACCCTAACCTTTAAGAACCACTGTCTGAAAACAAAGAAAAAGGTAGGCACCCGGAATAACCTACTGAGGCGTCTAACTTCAACCTCTTGGGGCGCCTCTTCTCAGGTACTTCGAACAACTGGCCTAGCACTCTGTTTTTCCGTGGGTGAATATGCATGCCCTGTATGGCACCGCTCTGCCCACGCTAAGGAAGTAGATGTTGCTCTTAATGAAACTTGCAGAACGATTACTGGCTGCCTCAAACCAACCCCAGTCAGCGCGCTATATCCCACAGCTGGCATTGCACCTCCATTTGTAAGAAGGGAAGTCGCAAGTGCAGTTGAAAAATATAAACAGGAGTCGGACTCCAGACACCCACTATATGGCGCCCATCTGCCAAAACAACGGCTAAAAAGTAGGCAGAGTTTCCTAAAATCCTCTAGTGTCTCTTTCAGGAGACCCAGCTAAAGCCCGATGTGAACTTTGGGAAAAACTGTGTCCCCCCCTCCTACTACGTACCACCAAGAGAACATCTTCCTGCAGGATCGAATCTTCCATGGTCAACCTGGAAATCACTGAACCGCCTCCGGACCCAGGTGGGAAGGTGTAACTCCAACATGATAAAGTGGGGCTATCGCACTGGAACGGCAGCGGGATGCGGATGTGGAGCTGAGTTACAAACCATGCTTCATCTCCTATCCTGCCCTCTTAGTCCAAAAAGATGCAGCCCAACAGACCTCTTCGCTGCTACCGACGACGCCATAAGTTGGCGGAGTTTTGGGCTAATAAAATTTGATTACCGTCGTGCCAACGACACGAAGAAGAAGAATCATTATTGGCAGCCCTGTTTCACCCACAGCTCCTCCCTTTTGTGTCATACTTCCCTGAACTGCGTATGATTAAACCAAGTTTTGACCGCGATCTTCTGATATCGACCACTGCGATATTTTCGCCCAATTCAAGCAGCATCTATATTAAGAAGTCTGGTTAAAGGTGTTGATGAGAATACTTGCAAGATCTTCCATGAATGTGGTCTTTAGTTTGTTCATGACAATTGTCAATAATCACACCATCTCCCAGAAAAACGGTTCCTAATAAGTCCATTACAATTTACGACACATAATCAATCTCCCCCATAGCATTTACTCAAGAAAACCACGCCAAAACGGTGTTAGACGAGTACGTGCGTCGGCGCAACGAACGCCGTGAAATTATAAATTTCTTATATACCCGCTAATGATAGAAGCATGCCTGCTATTGTGATGCTCTAATACGTTCGATATGAAAGCAGTATTGGGGCTTAACGGTCACGATGATGTTCTGATAGGTACTTCATGTTGTGGATGCGCGTGAAATCAAAGACAAAGGTCATATCTCATGACCTCGAGAGGTGTAAGTTTCGTATAGACCGATTGAAGTTTGTCAATTTAGGTCTGATGAATTTAGTGTGCAGTGTTGGCCCAGAAAATGTTGGAAGGGACATATCGTGAGATAACCGAGAAAAAAATAGCAGGCATGTGACTCTGTTTTAGTTAATGCTGAATATAAGCTAAATAACAGAAATTGTTACCTAGAAATATTGCAGGTTCAGTTTAAGAGTTCGAGTGCAATGAACTTATTTTATTGTATCTTGTGTTTTTTTTTAATGCATAGGTATCGTCTATCAAAACACTACACGTAAATTAGTAAAATTAGCAACTCTTTTAATTTTTGTATGATGAAATTCTACATAATTTAAAATCAATAGCGTGCATCTATGCATGGATTTGAATAAAATCTGGCATTGAATTTCACAGATAAAAAAAGTCTATAAAATCGAAATAATTTTACAGGTACGTTCAACTTTAAATCGTGAATTCATACGACTTGGAAGTCTTTTCAATCCGTAACGTAAAAGAGGCCGTAGACAAGTTGGGAGGCTCTCGAAAGAGTTTAGAATCCAGGACGCGGTAACAGGCAACTTCCTGGCTAGACCGTAGGGCGTCCTTCCGCTCCTGAAGCCGTTATAAATTCCCCTTATCTCTCATTCAACTGTTTATAAAAGTTCTCTTCTATAAATAAGAGCAGTCACGTATCTATTTTTAAAACTGGCAACGTTGCTTTTTTAAATCTGGTAATATATATTTTTTTTAATCTGTCCGACGTTAATGTTGTTTCATAAAAATCGGGATATGCAATTTTGAACGGCCAGCGGCATTTTCTGTTGAACATCAACGTCAGAAATAGAAAATTGTTAATTTTACACTACATGCACAGTTATTATTTGAACGTCAGGAGTATTTTAGTAACAGTGTAACAAAAATATTAAAAAATATCATCTGGCGACATGTTTCTAACTTACAAAAATAGCAGTTCCATTTACGTCCTTTCTCGTTTCGTTCCATTAAAATCTGTATGGAAAAAACCATGTTTTACTAAATTAACACCTACGATGTAAGCCCAATAAGGCCAGAAAACAATTTTGCTTTATTAAGGAATTACCTTTTGAGTCAAAACAATGAGACTCTCGACAAATAGGTGATAGGGTGCTATTTGTAATGATGCCATTGTCTTATTGACGTGTGTGACGAAATGAAAAGAATGATTTTGGCTAAGCGTGTAAGTTCATACGGTATTTTGTCTTGTCTTAGGTAAGAATTGCTGTTTCCATTTTTTTTTAGTGTTAAACACATTGCACATGTAAGGAATGATATGAATGTAAAAGGAGTTAATGAATCTATGACAACTGATAGAGCAGAATGGAAGAAAAAAAACGTGTTTCGCCTACCCCAAGTAAAAGGGCAGAAAGATGATGATGAGGAATTCAATGCTACTATGCCGAATATTATATACCTACAGATAGTTTTACACTACACACACACACACAGATAGTGGCCACTATATTTGGTATTTTTTTAACCGATTCGTTGCGATGTCTAATTTCGCTAACTTCTAGCTGTGGCGTCCAATGATATTATAAGTAAAAAAGGTGTAGATACGTCATACGCGCTCAATAACGTATGCGCTCAAATGAGGCTGATTCACACATCTTGATCTCAGTGCGACGTTGCCAGCGGCACTTCACGTACCACAGACTGAATCAAAAGTAAAAGTGACTCAAAACTACCGAAAATGCCGTCGTGTGTGATGAGATATTGTACAAATTAAACATGCAAGACTTCTAAAAGTCAAGGAATCACATAACATTCGTAAATATACTATTTATCTTTAATATTTTCACAAATAAAACATTACATTTCTATAATATGGCGTCGTAAAAGAAAGAGTGCGAGCACGGGTGCGAGTGAGAGGAGACGCTGACGTGCGGGGGGATTCAACGACGATATAATACTAGACTCGTAATAACAGGCGACCGATGTCTGCCAACACATTAGGCAAAAAAGTCTTATAACCGTCTCATTTCGACCAATCCTGTGAGCCGTAAACATACGTTGAGACAGAACAGACCTTGAGTTAGCCAATCACAACGCAGTACCCCGCCCCCCTCGCTTACGTATTACCTCAGCGAGTTGGCAGAATAGTTTTGTTCGTTAGATCGTGCAATGAGTAGTCTAGTATTATATCGTCGTTGGGGGGATTGATGAGGCGTGGCGCTGTTTGTTTATCTAGCTGTCACTTTTTTTCTTATTGCGTTGTATCAAGCTATCCTTTTTACTTGTAGTGAAATGTAATGTGTGAATAAAAAAGTGTGTGTCTGTGCTGCCGCTCGGCGCGGAACAGTTTTTTCCGTTGTTTTGTACGAGTATAACATATCTATGACTTTATAATATCATTGGTGGCGTCGAACAAAATTAAGGAGTTACCATCGATTTTAATATGACACACATCCGTGCCTAACGCCACACGCAAAAGAAAGTGATGGCACTGAAACGTGCCATCCGCAATGAATCGGTTAATACAAATGATGAATTTTACCACTGAGACAAAACCAGGCTCAAGAGCTGTAATGTGTCAATATAACATGACGCTGATAACTCTTATACGCTGATCGCGATCAGTTCTTTAAGTGAGATTCACCTTTGTTATACCTATGTAGTTCCTTATAGACTTAAAAATCGGCCATCTATTTTTACTAGTATTGAATTTAAATCACAATGCCTTCCAAATCCACGACTGCATGTGAAATACGTTGAATAGTGCAGCATATAGCGCAGTAAATGGATCGGCGTGTGGCGGCCAGGTGTCAGCCACGCGTTCAACTGACGTGCAACCGACCGTGGATAGTACGGTAGCCATGTTGCTGGACGTTCGAGGACAGAGTCTTAGATGCGGGTCATATTTGGGTGGCAAAATTGAGGTTAGATTTTACAACCAATCAGTAAAGGACACAATATTTAATGGCGCGTTTTATCTGTCACAAAAGTCGATAGTCGATAATTGATATGTTTGAATTTAAAATTATGAATATAAGTATTGCAGTTAAATATTGCCCATGTATTTATTAGGCAAATACACATTTGAGCAAAATCAACATGTTTCCTTGCATAACACTTAGCCAGTAAATACATAATAATATTCCACAACTATCACACAACGCCATCTAGTCCCAAGCTAAGCAGAGCTTGTGTTATGGGTACTTGACAACTGATAAACATACTTATATATTTCTAAATACATACATATTATAGATAAATTACACCCAGACACAGAACAAATGATCGTGCTCATCACACAAACATTTGTCCTGGGTGGGAATCGAACCCACGACCTCCGGCATAGCAGTCAGGGTCACTAACCACTAGACCAACAGGCCAGTCGACATACATAATACTTGTCCGTCTAGACAATTGTTTTTATTAAATTATGTTTATTCTCCAAGTCTTGTATTACCAAGGCCTTTAAAATACTGATTTATGTAAATTAGGGACGTAGTGTTTACCGCTGTATCGGCAATTTAACATGATCTGACAGTTACCTACTTAAATATTACGTATTCTGTTTTCTTCCATTTAAACTTGTTACTTCAGAAAACGTTTTTTATTAGAAATTCATCAAATGAGTCCTCCCGCCCTAGGTGAAGGGCAGGGCCCCCGCTACCATTATGTGCAAAGTGTACAATGCACACGGGCGCCATCCTCTAAGGGCGCCAAAGTCAAGGTCCCAAAAAAAAATTGAAAAAAAAAAATATCAAAAATAATTAGAGTTGAGAACTTATATAGGATTAGGTTTAAATACTAAAGACTTCAAATATTTGATCTCACTTTTAGATTAAAACTTGAAGTCCAGAAACGTTTTACTTTTAGGGCGGCCACATTTTTTTTTTTTTTTTTTTGTTTGTTTTATAATCTGCTATCAGTCAGCCATGACTATGATCAGATACGTGGAGAGAGGCTTTATTTTTAAAAGATTCAGACCAATGTCCAAATCCTTTTTAATCAGGCAGCACAATATCGGCTTTCTTGAGTCTCCCAATATTATTCGGGATCAATAGCGATTGTGTAAGGGGATTTGGATGATTAATCAATCTATCCTTATATTTGCCAAGGTAGAGTTCCAGTTCTTCTTGGATTGTTGGGATTTCCAGGTGCTCATGAATTTCTGTGTTGCGCGCATACCAAGGCGCTGCTGCTAGGACCCTCAGGATTCCATTTTGACTTCTTTGGATGCTTGAGATGTTCGATTTGCTTGCAGAAGACCACAACTGGATGCCGTACGTCCATATTGGCTTTATGATGGAGCAATAGACTCTAAGTTTGTTACTGAGGGTTAGTTTAGATTGTCTGCCTAGTAACCAGAGCAAGTTCTTAAAGCGGTAATTGATTTCTGTTCTTTTTTTCTTTAGATGGTCCTTCCATGTCAATCTACGATCCAAGTAGAATCCTAGGTACTTAACACATGTTGATTGTGGTAGAGTGTCCTGACCCAATTTGACTGGAGCGCAGTTTCCATGTCTGAGTGCAAAAGTAATGTGTTTCGATTTAGGTGCACTTGCCCTTATACGCCATTTATTTAGCCAATCATGGGTCTTGTCAAGTTGTTTTTGCAATATCCTGCTCGCTGTGTTCGGATCTTGACTACAGGCCAGGAATGCGGCATCATCAGCAAAGGTTGCTACAAAAACATCGGGGCATTGTGGGAGGTCGCTGGTAAAGATGTTATACAAGACTGGGCCCAGAACAGACCCCTGGGGTACACCTGCTAGGCACCTGTAGAGAGAAGATCTTGCATCTCTTAACTTTACTTGAAATTGCCTATCACAGAGGTATGATTTCATTAGCAAGTAATATGAATGGGGCAGGAGCAGCTTTATTTTGCATAGTAGACCCTTGTGCCATACTCTATCAAAAGCTTGTTGGACATCGAGGAAGGCTGCCGAACAATACTCCCGCTTTTCTAGGCTAAGCCTTATTGTGCGGTAGACTCGGTGGACCTGTTCTACGGTGGAATGATGCTCACGGAACCCGAATTGGTGGTCAGGTACAACATGGTTTTCTTGTAGGCTTGATTTCAACCTATTCAAGACTACCCTTTCCCATAGCTTAGATAATACTGGCGTAAGGCTAATGGGACGGTAGGATGAAGCTTCATTTGCCGGCTTTCCAGACTTGTGGATCATTACGATTTGTGATATTTTCCAGAGAGCAGGGACATGAGAGGTTCTGAGAGAGGCGTTTATGAGGATTGTGAGGAAGACGATTCCCTTTCGTGGCAACTCCTTAAGTATTTTCGGAGTAAGCAGGTCAAATCCGGGTGCCTTTTTAGAGTTCATCGTAGAAATCAGTCTAGACAGTTCGCGTGGTGATGCTGGTCGGAGAGGGGCGCAAAGTTGCAGGTCCTGGTTGAGAATAACATCTATTGCAGGGTCATCAGGGGCTGAAGATTCGTTAGGTTTGAAGACATTGGCAAGGTGAGAGGCGAAAGCTTCAGATTTTTCTTGATCAGAGCGAGCCCATGAATTGCCTGATCTAATAGGTGGAAAGCATTGTTGAGGTTGAGGTAAGTTCTTAGTTGCTTTCCACAGAGAGTATATTCCATTGGATTCAGGGGTTATTCTCTCTAGCCTGTGTTGTAAAGCTTCATTTTTACTATGCGCAAGAAGGTCTTTAAGTTCCTTGATGGCACGGTTAAGACGGGTTTTGTCCAATTCATTATGTGATGACTGCCAGATTCTACGTAGACGTCTCTTTTCGGCGATTTTATTTCGGACTTCGATCGGAGTAGGTGAGTTATGTACAGAGATTTTTAGCTCAGGGGTGCTGATCCAAGCTGCAACTTGTATGAGATTGGTGATGTACAAGCAAGCGTCGTCTACGTCTTCAGGGGATTTCAGGCGTATGTTTAGGTTGATATTGTCTTCCAGGTACTCTCTAAAGTTTTCCCAATCGGTTTTGCTGTTGTAGAGTATGTCATAATTTGGGTTGAATTTTACAGCCGTTTTGTTCAATCTTAGTATGATCGGGGTGTGATCAGACGACCCATCTAGGCTGGACTCTATCTGGATAAAATTGTGGCATACATTTTTTGTGACAAAAAAGTCAAGGAGGTCAGGGATTTTGTTGACATCCGTAGGCCAGTATGTAGGTTCTCCAGTAGACAGTGTTGACATTTTGTTTGATTCGATACATTTTTTGAGTTCACGCCCCCTAGTTACTGTGAGTCTGGAACCCCAATCCGTATGTTTGGCGTTCCAGTCACCACCTGCTATAAAACTGTTACCCAGCGTTTTAAAGAACTCGGCAAACATTGTTTCATTGATTTTGTGCTTGGGAGGGCAATATACAGCAGAGATGTTAATAGAACCTGATCGATCTTCAACTCTTATAGCCGTGGATTGTAGATGCTCAGACACATAGGGTTCTAATAAGCAGTGTCTTATTGTGTTTTTAATTACAATAGCACTGCCTCCATGTGCTCGACCGTCCGGGTGAGAGGTAAGGTATACACAGTAACCTGCTATATGTATATCACTTCTTGCTGTTGTGTGTGATTCTGATATCAAGCAAATATCAATTTTGTTTTCTTTCAGAAATACTTCCAGTTCATTTGTGTTGGGTGCCATTCCATTGATGTTCCAGGCAGCTATGAACAGATAAGTCATTTTGTAAGCTTAGTGACGAGGCTTGTGATAAGACTCACTAAAGAGCCTATTTGTTGAATTAAGAGGTCCATCTTTTCGCTTTGTTTAATAAGGATATGCTGTAGAGTATGATTTTGTTGTGAGTTAGCTTGTGATTGGTCTAAAGTTGGAGATTTTTTTCCAGACGCTATTTCTGCATACGATAACTGATGCGCGTGTGAGGAGTTCCGTATGTTGAGGCCGGATGAAGTAAGTGGAGCTGCCGAAGGGTTTGGAAAGGTCTGAAAGGTTTGGGTATGAATCCTTTCTCGTGGGGTTCGGCTTTTGTTTTTTCGAGCTAAAATCTCCTTATAGACCTCACAACCTTTATAGTTGGCTGGGTGGTCGCAAGAGCATAGTGCGCATTTGGCAGGTGTGGTTCTATCTTTCTTTAAGCATTCTGAGCTTTTGTGACCTTCTCCGCATTTGACACATCTATGAGGTCTCATGCAATTGTTCTTAGAATGCCCATACTGTTGGCATCGCTGACACTGAACTATGCTTTTAGCTTTGCGGGGGTCTTCTATTTTAACTTTTTGGTTAAAAATATATTTGATCTGCTTCACCTCACGGTTGTGAATACTTTGTTTAACATTCACAAAGAAAGTCGAGGTGGGTCTCTTCTCCGGGCCATAACGAGCATTTATTATCTCGCCAACAATTTCATTGTTAGTTGCTTCAACCGCTTCCATTATAGCTTGATGAGGAGTAGTGTGATGCAGGTCTTTAATAACAAAGCGGTAGCATTTAGCGTCTTTTGGTGTGAAGGTGTGCCCAATAAGTCCATTTTCTCTTATGATATCAATGGTTTTCTTGTAGCACTCTGTTGTGTTTGTCATAACACGTATGTTGTTCTTATTGACTATTCTGTATTTAAATTCACCTGGGCTTATGACCGTTTCAATCAGTTTTGTTAATTCTTTAAGATCTTCTATCCCATAGAGTACGATCGGTGGCGGCTTACTGGTTGGCTTGGGTTGGTCTGTTTCGTCCTCTGTCAGGTCGACAGGTAAACTGGCAAACCTGTTTCCTGTCGTAGTTGTGGCAGGTGGGGGTGAATCACAAGTCTTTCGTTTTTTAATTGACGGGGCACGTTGCCATGCAGGAGGCTGCTTTTCTGTGGTTGGCTTTTGGAAGTTTGATACAGTTGGATTCACTGGTGGTGCACCTTGACTAAGCATGATAGGAACGGTGACTGTACTACCTGGTTTGGGAGTAGGCTCAGTGAGCGAGTTGGATCTCTGTCTGGTAAAGAGAGATGGATGAAATACTTGTTGGGTCATAGCCTTTTTGCTGCTTGTGGAGGCGGTGCCACGCCCTGATTTCTTAGGTGAGAGTGCTTCATCAGTTGTGTTGGCTTGACTAGGAGTCTGATTCTCCACTCCCTTCATTATTATACCATTTTCGCTACTCATAGTAGAATTTAAGATTTTACAGTAGCAACACCTTTCCAGATGTCAGGTGGCATATTGACATGACAATTGACAAATAGTATTAATCATGAAAAAGTAAATAATACTGGGGGTAGGTTGCGAAATTTAGAAAATAACGATTGTCACTTCCTAATTTTGATCACTTATTTCTTTTTAAATCACTAACACTTTTTGTTTCAAACAATGTCACTTATTTATCACTAACAAGAGTACATTATTATTGCGTTTTCACACACTGTTATAGAGTTTTACACTTGAAAGCATTAAAATAACCAACAGCACTTTATCGCGTGTTGACAGTTGACATTTTGAATATGCCGGCCACATACATCAGTTTTTTTTCCGTTTGGAATTCGAAATGATGAAAGAAATTGAACAACACACACAAAACATGCACACACATTTGTATGAATTCACTGTGTACGGATAGAAAACGGATCAGGATTCCTGATCAGGAAAACTGATGTATGCGGCCAGGCTTAGAGTTGACTGCGTTCGCTCTTCTATGATGAAGAATTACCTTGTCTTAATCCAAAAACCTAAAAAATTTCGCGCTCGCTTCGCTCGCGCTTCAACTAAGGTTGACATTCGCTTTTCTATAGCCTCTCTTTTGATAGCTAATTTTTCAATAACAAATGCTTTTATGTTAGTTAATCTTATTGTGGTCCACAAAATTTAAAATTTTAAGTTTGTCTTCTCTAAGATGGTATGGCACTCTGGGTGTGAAGTTTGAGCATCACTTGATGGTTTCTTTTGTGTTTAAGTTCCAAGGCGGCAAGCTTTACAGCCCAAGGGCGTTGAATTAAAAAAAAAATACACTACTGACCTAAGTACCTACCATAAAAAAAAAAGATAATTCAAAATGCTTTAAGGGGCGCCAAAATCCTTTTTTGCACACAGGCGCCAGTAGCCCTTACGGGGGCCCTGGTGAAGGGGAAGGGAGTCTAATTGACACCTGGTGGCCCACCACGATGTCTTAAAGCGTGAGTCTTTAGGCTGCGGGAAAAAGACAGCTATGCATGTCGTCTAGCGCCATCTCGTTCCCTGAGCGGAACTACTACCACCTGACTTGAGTCTCATTACCAGGTGGCCTACCATGAACTCTTAACGCGATCCAGCTTAGGCTGTGGGAAAGAGATGGCGCTAGACGAATTGTATAGCTCTGTCTCTTTCCCATAGCCTAAACTGGATCGCGTTAAGAGCTCGTGGTAAGGACCCAGTTCTTAACATAATACCATTCTTCTAGGTATTCTCTGCGGTTTCACCCCTGCTGCTCGGCTGTTGGTCTTAGCATGATATTGGCTTCCTCGATAAATGGACTAAGTATCCAAAATAAAAAGATTTTTTGAATTCGAAGCACTAGTTTCTGAGATTAGTGCGTTCAACCAAACCAACTCTTCAGCTTTATTCGTATAATATTACTATACATTACGCAGAAATTTCAGTACCCTCCAAGTTTTCGCCACTTTATCTTAATCTCATGTAGGAAGATTTGTGGCAAACTTATTGACTACTGCTTCTGTGAAATACCGAATCAGGTTTCGATAATTTCCATTTTAATAGGTATACGTTTCGCTCCAAACTTGTCTCACTCGTCATTGCAGACAACAGGCTGGTAAAGAATAGTTTTTATTAAACCTACCAAGCGGATTTACTAGCAAAAACCTGTTTAATTACCTACATCTAATGGGTTTTCTTTACAATACTCATATTGGCTCGTCGTTCATGACCGTTAAAACCGTGAAGAATAATGTAATGTCAAGGACTTTACATCTAGATCTATTACTTGGATTGTTTTGGTCCGTTAAAACTAATGTATTTTTCTAAGATTTTTAACGTTTGTTTGGTACTGAAGATATTTGCAATACGAAGCCTCGTGGTATTAAGTCCATCTTTGAATTGGTTCGAGATAAACGAAAAAAAATCGTGGAAGGGTATGAATGAGGCTCTCTTGACTATCAGTAGAAGATACAAAGTTTAAAAAATAACCGTTCCATTACTATACTTGAAGTTAAAACCCACCTAAAACATAATCTAAATGTAAGAGTCAATATGGTTTTTAATTTTTTACGCTTTCACGTGTCTGAACCGATGGTGATGAATTTTTGTACAGAGTTAGATGGGGCCATAGAGTCGATCTATCGATCGAAGGGGAAGAACTGGAGAGACGGGCGAACAACAATGCGGGCAGAAACTATTCTAGAAAAAATATTAAATAACTGGCCTTAGAGCTGAAGCCAAACGAATACATTTTCTATGAAAGCAACCGAAATTCTGCGACTCACTCACAAAATTACGCTCGTTTGGTCACAACCTAAACCGAACTAATTTAAATAAATCAATGGTAATTTAGAGAAAACTTATCAATCAAATCCAAACGTAACTTTATAAGTAAGTTCAATATTGTCACCAATAAATTGGTTCCTTCTCAATACATTTTTGATTAATTTTCGTTACTTATTAGAAAATGTTAAAGATTGGACCAATAAAATTGAAATATTTCGTATTAGTAACACGAAATAGAGGTAGGAAATTACAAAGCACAACAGTAGTTAAAAATTCATAATTTAAAGATGAAGACGTAAAATATGGTCTTATTTGGGCCCTCGCGTGTGGTCACCGTATTTCTTAAGAGCGGCGGTTACACAAACCCTTCACGGTGACTGAGTGTCTATAGGCAAGGCAGAGCACGAAGATACGTGCTGCATAAATAATAATAATTAAATGTAAATGACCTTTCATCATAAGATATTACAATGTTAATAAAACTGGGATATTTTAATATGCAATTGTGGTGCAATTCGTCTTCATGATTGAAATCTGAGGGTCAAAAAGGCTAGGTACTTTATCAGAACCCTAATAAGCACTGCAATCAAATTATTCTAAGATATTTATTATCTGCACTACTGCTTGAGCAATATAATTGTAGATTTAATTTTACGAATTTTATCGTATTTGATATTATAATATTGCTAAAGTTGCCCATTTTATACCCCTGGTCTATTCTCGACTCTACACCAAGATAATCAAAAATCTACATTTATTTGCAATTATGTATATAGCTAAATATCATCTTTCTATTAATTATCTATTATGGAAAAAAGACTTTATTGTTATTTATAATGTGAAGTAATTTAAGAACTAGGTATATGTAGAAATAATTAAATCAATATTATTAAATGTCAACTTAGATTTAGAAGTCATTAAAATTATGCTTGTGGTTTAAAGATAGATAGGCATAAAAATATTTTGGTGCGTTACCAAAATTAGAAGTAACGGTGCTATCTTAATATTTGCAATAGATTTCACAAATGCATAATTTTAGCATAATATCTGCTTTATTAAGGCCAAAATATTTAAGTTGTTTCATTATATTTGTAATCTAAAAGGCCTTATGACGAGTTTACAAGTTTTCGTGATGTACCTAAAGTAAAATTTTTATGGATAGAATTATTGGTTCGTCGTTTATAACCTGGAAGATATTACCGTGCTAGAAGCGCTTTATCATTTTCGATACAATTTGCGTATGAATAACTTCAAGTTAACTGGGCTGTACGGTCAAATGCGTAGAATTCGAGCCAAGCCAAGCCAAGTTTGTACTTTGTAGTTATTTTCTATGGTTCTGATGTAACTAGCATCTGATCCTGAGGTAGTTGCATAAACCCTTCACGGTATCTGGTCACATTTGAAGTGCTAAGTAACCATTGTTATGTTAACGTTTATTGTGACTCGAAATACGTGAAGTTGGTGTTATGTAAACATAAATGTAGTTTAGTTTTTAAATAATAAGTAATGTAGAAAGTATTGAAAATTATACGTTATGCAGCGGAAAATTTTAAGATATTTGATCCAAGACAAAGATGGCGCCGTTTTCTTTAAACTGTTAAATATACCTCATTCAAGATTGCACAGATCTTTTGGCGCTCGAGTAACGTTGCTAATTGTTTTGGCGGGAAATGTTTAAAAGAACAAAATGGCGGCGCTTATGGCGCCAGATTTTAAAAAATCCCTTTCCTTCTAAATTTTGCTTTCTATAGCTTTAGTTTCTTCCAATGCAATGAAAACTTCCCTTTACAATATTCTCTTATCATGCTACTGGCTCATAAACCTCAAGCGTGCCTGCATTCAATTATACAGCTCGTATATTCCGCTAGCCTCTCCAATGCTCCATTTCAAACAACGCTATGCGATTAGCCACAGTCGAATTGGCGCGTGTTCACCGGACGACCATAGAGATTAGTCTACACGATGAGTCACCATAGACAGAAGACACTTGCGATACACCCGACGCCACAGCAATTAATTGAAGATTGTGCCATTGATTTAAATCAAAGATGTGTCCTCACTATTCTCATTTACACAGAGTTGAGAGATGAGTTCGTAAATACCGAAACCAGCGATTAATATCATGTGATAGATTACTGTTTAAATTCATGTGTAATTAAGAATGTTTATACATAGGCCAAAAAAAAGTTAAAAGTACAAGTATGCAAGTAGCTTGCATGCCATTACGCTTTACGACTTCTGATTGTTGAATGGTTGAATGATACAGTGGGATGCCAACTACTTGCATACTTTTATGCAAGTTACTGGCATGTGCCTTAATAGCGGCCCATCCACTAACGTTCATACCTTCTGTCTGACTTGTCCCGTTGTACAAACTGTACAGAAAAGCGACGGGATAAAATAAAACCGTTGAAGTCACTAATTAAACCACAATCTTCGTTCTTTCCCCTGACTTTATCACAACACGTCTTGAAAAACAATCTTTCAGTGACACGTTTACAATACATCGTCCTTCGCAACGGAAGGGGTGACGGGGTTTTAATACCGTCATTCTTTCTCGCTCTTGCAAATCCACTGGCGGTTATTCCGTAAGGATTGATTCTGGCAGGAAAGAACGTTAGTGGATGGCTGAATGGCTCGCTAATGTTTGTGTTCTGTCATGTGTGTGTAGTGCTGAGTGTTTCAAATCTGTTACGTGCTTTATTGATTGATCGTTTGTGGACTAACTGGCAATGTTTACAGTTTGAAAAGATGTAAGTGCAATAAAACGGTTTGTTTATATTGCAGCCCCTTCCGGGACATTATGGAGTAGATGCTACTTAGTTGATTTATTTTGTCATGTGTTCAGCTTTTGATGCGAGAAAACCGCCATTTAATTTTATACTTACTACGACTGTTATTTACAAATGATTAATAATGTAATTTCGTAGCTAAATTTTTCTCACTAATAAGTAGTGTTGTGTAATCCACACTCACAATTCCAATGCTTCCTTCTAATTTATTTTGATAAATTCAACAATATTTGTTACGTTATTTCTTTAGGCATGTTGTGGAATAGATGAATTTCAAACAAATGGAGCAATGTTATGATCATAATAGGTAGATCGGAATAGGTAGATTGATTTTTGGTACTTGTATCATAAATGTACATAGAAAGAATAACATGGTTATGCCATTTTTCTGGAAAGTAATTCCGATATTTCCGGATTCCATTAAAATATTGTTATTGTTGGTAGGTAGTGCTATTATTTACTACTCAATCAAAAGATTGAAAGGAAGCTAACAAAACTAAATTAATTAATTATTTATCTGTTGAATATGAAAAACAATATTTTATACCAACCTTCCTTTATAAAATTTTATGAAAACCAATGGCAACATCGTGCCCTAGAGAACACTACAGACCGAGGAGGTTGAAACCAAATATTTTTCTATTCCAGACCCAGAATAGAGAGTAACGAAATGCTTTCATATTTTAGTTCTATGAAATATTAATTTGATAAAAAGGTCAAAGTTACGAAGTTGATTCACCAAACACGGTCTATTTTGGTCAAATACACAACTTTTTCTTTACTTATGTTGAAGGTTTATTCCACTTTGTTCACCTGGGTGATATCACTAATGAGTTGGGGCATGATGACAAATTTTACCGATAGATGGAAACCAATTATACATTTTTTTTTAATTTTTTGATTAATCAGAGCTATGTTTTTCAATCACTAGATTTATTATCACCTTTTGTGCCTAGCGAGCTATTCATAGAGCATAGAAATTCAAAATGGTTGGCGTGACAACCCGCGATAAAATATATCTGTAATAAATTGGTCGAAATAATTCAGCACACTAGTTTTAAAGGCACTTGACCTAACTGTATTTCTGCTGTTATATTTTTTTATATAAGGTAAGAGAATTCAGTTCCTAGTTCTTTTAAAAAATGTTTATTTTGAGGTTATCCCTCAAATGTTCCAAGTGTAAATAATTGATTTGGTCCGTTAGGGTGGCAATGACAATTCCAATTACAATTTTTCACAAGGAAGTCTACCATTATGTTTAAAACGTGTTTGGAACTGTTTTTATTGGCACCAATTTCCGTTATCCGTTTATAATAAAACGAGATTTTATGCAATCATCCATTTATTACTTAGAAAGATATGAAACCAGGTAATGACAGATTATTAGTACAAAAACGTAATTAAGCAGCCATACTGTCCGTTACACGCATCTAAGATTCCCCAACGCTTGCAATTTTGAATATGAAATTCCATTAGCAAAATCGGCAGTTCTGTGCTTCATATTTCTTTATTATTTCATTTGTTGCAAAATGTTATATTTTTTAGAACTGGTAAGCAATATTGCAGTTCATATGACGTGCAAAACTCGGTTAAACTTGCTGACAGCGAATTAATACTAGACATTGGTCTAGCATTTTTCTGGCTAATAATGACGGTATCACAATACTGCAAATATTTATGATAAAATCAATGTTTCTTTATAATTTATTAAAGAAAATACCCCATGAACATTTTTAACAATACCTATCTGTATAATAATTAGTAAAACTGTATTCACCTCCAAATTTTTTTTACATCCAGAGTTTAGAGCCATGGATTCTGATAAAATCAGCATTCAAACTAACATGAACAAATCGCAAATAGCCGTATTTTGATCGGGCAAGACATTTTCAAATCACAATAGCTTCATCTGTCGACCGCAGTGGATGGGCCACCACTTTTTTTGCGAACCTCGTCAGTTTTCAATCATGTTCCATCAAGTTCATTGTACCAGCGGATTAAATTCGCAACGATTTCGTGATTTTCCGCACTCTATTCAAGATCGAAGTACGTCTGGTCTGTCCCAGACTGTGAGTTTGAAAGTCTGCACTTTTACTGGAAATCTAAAACGCCCACTTAGCAATATCACCAAATGATTCATTTAATGAATGAAAAGCTACCGACGTTGCTGGAAATGCACGAAGTGATTTTTTTGGAATATTGCTTAAAGTGCCTTTTTTGACCCTCTGGTCTCATATTCTGTATGTTTCATTTTCATACCCTACCGGCTGAATGGATTTGGAAAACATATCAGTCATGTATAGACCATGCTCTGCGACTGGACTTATGAACTTTTGAAACCTTTTTTTACAAGTTTTTTTTTCCTATAACGAAGCCATGGGCAGAAGATTATGAACATTATGTTGTATCATTCCTTGGAGTCCTTATACCTAGCAACCAACCTATAAGCGGTTACTACCTAATAAGTTATTATCTTATCCACGATTTAATTATACATACCTATATTGTGGAGTATCCTTATCCGTATTCCGGATTTCCCAATCAGTGAAGCGAACCTCTTCAGTCCTTTCAGCTAAGTAAGTACTCAATGTAATCCCAGACTAAAAATGAACATAATATAAGAAACAACAAAGTCCAAATTTCAATAAATCGCATTCAATAACTTCAAAATGTGATCCCAGATTTTTCTTCAACTCAAAAGTTCAATTTTTTTTGCTGCGATCTAGCTCCGACTGACTTAAAAGTGAAGTAAGCACTTATTTCCGAGAAATTCATGAAAAGAGAAAAAAAGTAAAGTCTGCTACCGAGGCGGGAGTCGCACAGTCGTCGATCGACCCCTTCCCTGCTGTCTGGCGTGCGCTTTGCAGTAGTTTTTTATTTCCTTTAGTATTTTTCTCTAGGTTCATTAAAATTGCTACTTTTTATCCTGTTATCTTCGATGCTACTCCTTGTCATTTTATTGTGTTAGTAGCTTGGAGCCTGATACCCCTCTGTGTCCATTTGATAGCAGTAGATTCACTTACATGTGGGTGGGTGCATATTCTAGAACTAAGAATATAGATGCATTTTGGCATCGGTTAACACACATTGAACTTGGATGTAGATCTAGTTACAATGTCCGACAGCGTCCTTCCAAGAGAGGCGTCCTGTGTCCCACCTGTGGGATCAATTTAGGTGGTCTAACATTAATAAGGGGGGCGGACCTGTGCTCTACTTAGTTTCTCCAACTGGTAGGAGCGCGGAGACTATCAATTAGTAGTTTCCAGGAGTCTTCAACTGCGCGAGATTAACCATTCCTTTTTTGGATTGGTAAAATTATGAAATAAGTCTCCAGTCTTGGGTGGAGCAGAAGAGACTTTTAGTCTCTTACCGGCTGACTAAAAATCCATCCTGCTTCTTCGGTTGCCCGAATTGTACCAAGGATAGATACGGTATCTTGATTAGATAGACCTTAGATCGTGTATTTAGAAGATGAACAGTCACATATAAGCTGCAATTGCAATACTTACCAGAGAAATAACTATATCAGGCGTTAGCTAGGCACTATTTTCTTCGATCTTTAATTGTTTTTCATCATCCATTAAGGCCACTTCTATTGAACTCCTTTCGGAAGCTGTTAACACGTCTTTAAGAGGTTACAATACGACGCAAATTGTTGAATGTTATTGGCACGCATTGTATTACAATCAAGTGTTGACAGCCATGAGAAAACCGCATGGAAATCAGTTCAGTAGCCCAGAGCACGTCGGCCGCTCTAAATTGCTTCTCTTGTTTTTTTTTTGGCTTCGAAGAGCGTTAGGTCAATTTTGTTGTATGGATACTGCCATAATTATAGGCTTTGCGGTTTTGTACATTGATTCAAAATCCAGGTGGTGATGTCATTAATGGAGGTTTAACTGCCAATATAACTGAAACTTAATTCTGATGGTTCTTTCTTTTAGTAGTGAAAAATATGGTACTAAGAATCGTACTTTATAGACAAATGGTGGACAAAGAGTTGTCGTTCATTTGACTTTTGACTTTCAAGATCAATCGAGCTCCCTTCTCATCTACGCAAATTGGGTTAAAAGCTACTCCTTCTTTTGATTCTCCAGAAAAATCTTCATAAAATATAGTATTTATGATACCTACTTGGTTCGGCGAAACAAATAGTTCTAGCGGTGCATAAAGCACGTAAAATTGCTTCTCCGTGACAATCGCTAATCTTAATTTACTTGATTACCGAAGCATGAAAATTGACGTCTGATTGGCTTAATTGCTTGTCACTAAAGTTTATATTTGTATTTGTTATTGAAGGCCAATAAGATGTCAATTTAAAATTGTGATTAGCAATGGGATAAAGTTTGAATTGAAAATTCTTTGTCCTTTTTTGAGCTATTTCCAATATCATATTTGCGGCTATTAGTATCAAAGGCCTAAATGACTTAAAGTTATATGTTCCATGGACCACACCACTTCATGGACATTATCAGTAACTAGAAAGACCATAAATAATTATAAACAGGCCTACTACGATCCCAGACTACAACCTTTGTCTTAAAATATATCACGTTCCGTTTACATAGTTGTCTATATAATCGATCTATCGCCAACAGAATCTTCCAATATGTGCTGGCCTTGTCAATTGATACTAAGACAAACACTGTCTGGCCCGTCGTGGGCCGTGGCCGTCAGCTGTTGGTAGGCCGCCATTTTGATGGCACGTGACAGATTATGGTTTCGCTACAGTCCTTGCGGTGCGGTGTTATATTGTCTATGACAAGCTATGGCCAGTGTTTTTACTCGTCTTAGGGCTGATTTTTCAATAGCCAGATAACCTCTAACCACAAACTATGCCTCTAACTGAGGAATAAAAATGGTGGTTTGACAGCTTATCTATAGAAAATATGTCAAACCGTTATTTTAATTCCTCAGTTAGAGGTTATATGGCTATTGAATCAGAAAATCAGCCCTTATTGTTGAAAATTATCCTTCGGTAATCTCAAGGATTAGGATTTATTTACCTCTACATTAAAACTTGCAAACTTTTTTTCTTTTCTTATCTTTTACCTTTTTAGTACTTATTAGAATTGTGTGTGTAGATGGCGCATCATTTTCAATAAATACAGTTATTCTTTAAACGTACTTTATCTTCGTAAAAATAAGGTTGATAATAGAGTTCCAGAGGTAAATTCTTTACGAAAGGACTTGGCTTTGCTTTCTTTGTTAATTATAATTAATGGCGCCTGAATGGATTTAAGGATTAAAGGAAGAGGAAAATTAAAAGAATGATTTGTTGGAGTAAAGTTTTGGAAAGTTGCCAAATCTATTCCCTCATTATGTTATGGAAAGATGAGATGGAAAGAGGTTGCATGCTTAACTGATTTTGGTTGGATGAAACTATGGGCTTTCGTCAAATAACAACAGTGCCGTGAGGTCACCCAAGTGGCTTGAAGGATGTTATGTGTCGTGACTGATCCGTTGAAGGATAAATAATTAAATTAAAATATGCACCCTCTGAATTTTTTTGGATCGTACCTAATTCAAATCGAAACGTAACTAGCAACACTACATCAACTAAATTGATTGAAAAAACAACTTAGCAGAAATTGCGTAGACCATGCTACGAGTCACTCTATCTCAACTTCCGAGGAGACGGTACTCAAGAGTAGGAAACAAGAAACGCTCTCGGAACTCGCTTGACGTTTGTCGCATCGCACGAGGTAGTGAACGGGACGTAATAGTCAACAATAACGATCCGTATTTCGTTTCCCCTTTATTTGTCAACGCCCTTTATGTATACTTACCATAGACTATTACATTTATTTTGTTTCTATCACCCTTGATATATACTCCGCGCCACCTATGTACCTATGACCTTTTTATGCTGCGATAGTGTCTAATGTCTTGTAAGTATTACAAATGTAATTGTATTAAAAAGTGTAGTACCTACAATGAATTTTCCGCAGGTCATAAGTGGTGGCGCAGACTCTAGACGCTGTGTCATCCATTTTGGTGAAATGTCAACTTCCTAATGTCAAAACCTCCTTGCCTACTGTCAGAATTTACCTAAAGCCGAGGCACTGAAATACCATAGAAGTAGGTATTCAATTCAAAGAAACATTGTTCGTCATTGATTTCATTGTGCTAATGTCCAGACAGAGCTAACCCACTTTTCGATGTCATTCAGCGAGCATTGTCTTTTACTCTCAGTAGACGTCGTTATGTGGAACAAGACAATTTGTATCAGCGAATTAGGGACTTAGCAGGTTATTAGCAGGTTAGCTGACATTAAGCATTATATAGTTGTGAAACTACTGTCTCTGTAAAATATGGACACAAAAAACATCGAATAGATAGAGTCCGCGCCACTGCTTATGAACTTTTGACGCGGCGCTGTGTCTGTTGTCATTACTTACATCAAATTGCATTTAAAAAATGTACTTAGTACTTCAAATTTTCCGCAGGTCATGAGTGGTGGCGCGAACTCTATCTAGTCCATTAGACAGAAATTCCCTACCAACAGTCACATGAAGTCCAAACCAACTGCCACTAGACTAATGAGGTGGTCAAAAAGTAGTTCCTATTTCGAATTTAAACTTCAACCGTTTTATTTTTACAGTAACCGTTAAAGTTGCCAGTGCAAAGTGCCTATTAGAAACATACTTGGAATAATGACGTAATTTGTTGCCAATGTCAAAATATTGTAAGATATTATTGTAGCGATACCAGTAATTTGTAATGCGTTGTTTTATGATGATCCAAATTGTAGGTTAATGTGGCAATTCTTCACCGTTGTTATGTCCGTTGAGGTTACGCAAGGTTCTATTTAAAATGTATTGTTTACTACTTAAAATGAGGTTACCTCATCTTTACAGAGAATGGAATACCTAGGTTATGTTTGAGGTTATTTTTAAATGTGTTTTAAAGGATGTTTGTAGCCGGATGTGCATAATGATGACATTATTACTTGTCATTTTCTTAGAACATAAGGACATTAGGACATTTGAGTCTATTGCAACAGTTTTGTGAGTGTTTTAACACGACAGGAGATTCTTATAGCAGATGTCTTTCATATCATCATCGGTAACTCCATATAACGGCTTAACAAACTTTATTTCTTTAGATTTACTGTTTCATCATGTTCATCTACTGTTTCTACAATAATAGTCATTTTGTTTATAGTATCTAGCGAGTTTACAGGTGCAATGTACAATTGCAGAGCACAGATAATAAAATTATACTATTCCTATTCAATTAGGTACACTGTAACATGTCTCCTGGCAAGTCTGTGTATTTTGTATTCACTTAGTAACAATAACTACAAATCAAAATCCAATCAATTCTCTCGTCCCTCTGCTTCCAACGTAATGAACTTTGATTCTAATTTATAACAATAAAGATAAGTTGCATCGTTTAAGTCACAAGACCATAACAATGGCTATTTATTGAGTACCTACCTATCGGTCCATAGTTCACGCTGCCCTATATGTCTACAATACTCCAAGTATCTTTTGGCGCATAAATGACATTTATCCAGGTCGCTGCTGGTAAACATTTCAGGGGACTTTAGTGACGTGAACAGTTTTGACATGGCAGTTCTGTCAGATTTGACAGCTGACAGTAGCTGTCATTAACGAACGAGTGTTTAAGAAATTATTGTATACGTAAATAAAAAGCGTTAGTTCCAATTTTGGTCACACGGCATAAGCCTTGTAGAACCATGTGATAGAAAGTCCACAAACGGCAGTTACTCAGTGTGTACTCAGTGAATCACTGCCATTTAATCGATTTTTTCACCAAACTCTGTAGTACGAGGCTTCAATCACGAATAGGGCTGCCTCTGACCCGCTTTGGACCGGATAATCCGGTTTAAATGCGATTTGTTTGAGTGCACTGCACCGAAATCTGATTAATTTTGGCGTTTTACGAAATTCAGGTGTGGGATATTATATTACGAGGTTCTACGTTTGCTTATGTGGCTTATGCTTTACGGTTCTTTTTATGAAAGCTCTGAGGCACTAGCATAGCTTTTCCCTTCTTTGTGACGACATAAAGTAAACTGGAGCTTTGACGTTAATTTGATAAAATAAATAAAATACAGAAATCTTGTGATAAGGCCTCTGAAGTTTAAAATCAAGCAGATGTAAACTAAAACTTACCAATATTCATAGTCATTTTGCATTTTCAGAAACAAGTTCAATGTTACGTACGATTTTGAATGAAACAAACTTGACATCTGAGCAAATAACAAACTTACTACAAAGTTACATGGAGGTCAAAAGCTCTTCATTCTTTTTTAGGAGCTCTTTCCTGCCGCAGTCCTATAAATCTGTACCTACTGCAATTTAGCAGCCCTAATCACAGACCGAATCAAAGCCCGGAGGCGTAACGAAGTTTTTACAAAAAGTTTCCAACTCGTGGGTGCACCAAACGTGACTGGCGCTAATCGCAAAAAATATACAAAATGGACGTCGTTTGTCGTGGAAATCAATAATGGCGGCAAAAGGTTGATAAACAATTTTGAGGTTATGTTTTTGGCGGTTTTTTACTACTGAATTTAAAATTTACAACAATGATCGTAAATGCTTTAAAGCTTTGAATTTTAAGAGTAATGGTAATAGAAAGTTCAAATATGAATTTTGTCACGATATCATTCTTTTTGATCGTTATAGTTGTTATATGGACATTGACAATGAGAAAACTTAAAATTCTTCACGTCTGTCTTAGAATTCGACGCAATATGTTACCACATAACACAGTCATGTCTACTTGTTTGTGGTAAATATTTCAATGTAACGAAGCAATGACCTCACAGTTAAGTTTCTTTCAACACAAAAATCATAACAATAATATCTGTCCCAAGAAATCATTGTACTGTTATTTTTCCAAGAAATGGCAACAAAAAAGGAGGAAAAAGGCATAGAGTACATGGCTTTTTCCTGTGACAGTTTACGTTAAACATAATGCATCTGCGGTTTTATAAAGTACGTAACTTAAACTTCCATACAATTTGTGATTTAGAATTCAGAATTCGGATATTTTTTGTTTACATTGAAATAACTATGGGGTTGTTCTCAATAATACTAAAAGAGAATAAAAACGTCAGAATGCTGTTAAAGAAAGCCATGGACAGTCAAAGTTTAAAACTTATGCTAGAGTTCGCGCCACCGTGACCGAAATTGAGGTACAGCTTGACATAAAAATGTAGAAAACCGGAAGTCGCCACTGTCTTCGCGCTACCAGCACTTTGAATGATTTTTTTTTTTAACTTATTACGTTAGTTTTATGGCACAATAATAAATCTAACAAACCTGCGGTCTTTGTTTACATCAAATATCAAAGATTTTAAAACGCTGTCAGAAATAAAAATTTTAGTTCCGTTTCAATCCGTTCTGGCCAAGCTGTACAGTTTATTAATATTTCGATACTAGCGCCGCCCGCCGCCTCAAAAGGACTTGAGTCGTGGCGCGGACCAAAGCGACTGACCTTTCTGTTATCTAATACCAACAACCAATTGCATCCTGAATTAAAAATAAATTAGAATCAATTGATCCTGCAATTAAAGATTCGGGTATGAATATGGGTAGTTCTTCGAAATTTGATTCTTTGACTGATTCATATGGTCAAATTTTAATTTCACTTTCAGCTTAGTAACACATGTTCATATGAAAATAGATATTCCAAATAACATTTATTTGTTTGAGGGACTCCTTTTTACAAAGTAGTTTTTAAGATACCGACGTTTAAAAATTTTGTGCCCAGATGAATCAGAATTTTTTACAGATGAGTCAGGAACAGAAATAAAAATGGAAAACTTTAAATAAAAATGGGCTTTGTATTAAGAAAATAATCATAATATTTAAATAACAACAATAATATTTTTTTATAAAACAATTAATTTATTAACAGTGATCATAATTATTATCAAGGAAAAAATCTGGTTAATTCAACAGTAAAATTCTTGTTTTTAAACTAACAATTACAGAAATAAATACTTACAGAAAAGCGAGAATTTTGTTATAAATAGGTACTAGATAGTTATTTTAATGCTACGTTATAATATTCTCTCTGTTTACTTTTGTTTTTTCTCTCTATTTTTTCAAATAGGTATAATTCTTTCATTTTTAATTTCCACGCAGCATACTTGTCTGGATCTTTTCTTATTTTCCATCTTAGAAGGATGAAAAATTCGTACGTTCTGTGAATCTCTTTTTCTCATAGATATATTTTTTTTCCATCTTTTCTACTATTGATAGTGGCATTGTTGTGAACAGCAATATAAAATAAAATAAAATAGATAGAGTTTGACTTATGAATAAATACCGAAAAATAATGTCAAAATTATCTCACACACACACTCTACTGACATGGAAAAGAAAATAACGTAACAAAAGTGCTCCTTTCTGGCTGAAAAAGAGGAAAACTAATTTATTTTCAGACTCATAATGGGTTTTTGAACATATGAATCAGGCACAGAAGAATCATGATTTTGCCTAAAATCATGCTTAACTCATCATTCATACAGACTTCAGTATTATCATTTTTCTACACGAATCTGTAACCCAAAAGCATCACACGAAACTCAGATTAAAGTCTTAAAACAGCAAAATAAAATTAATAAATTAGGCATTGTAATCAGCAAGGTACCTAAACCAAGCGCAGATGAATCAGACATTTACCTTTGTTTCACCAGGTTCTAAGCCAACCAGCCTCACATCCGCCTTCTAGCATGTCCGTTGTACGACAGGTTTCCCCCCACGTGGGATCCCAGACTCTCATCATTATTCCACGACCAAGTACAGTCAAGCGAAGCTTACTCCACATGAATCAGTATTATACGCCGGACACTTCTTATTTACTTAATTAAAAACACACTAACGTAGTTATATCTAATATGTATTTTTTTTGTAAGAGGTCAATTAATTACCTTTCGATATAACTTTAATTTATATTGATGAAGCAAAAGGAAAATGCGACATCGACCATTTTGTTCCGGAAAATGGGAAACGGACGCCCTATATGAATCAGGAGAACAGACTTCAAATTTTTTTATTTTGTATCTAGATAGCTACTATTAAAAAAATATAATTTGTCCCAGGTAGAGCTAAAGCTAAACTGTACAGAAAAAAATATTACATGCCGTTTTGTTAGTTGGTTACAGAAATATACCCACAGACATCGAAAATTTTGTCTCTGAAGAACTACCCATATACTAACGTACTTTTGTAGCTGTCTTTTTGTGCCAGGGCAGGGGTCTACTTTCTAAGTCCATGAATACGGGTACGGATACGAATGTACGAAGACAAATAAAAAGAAAGCTAACGTCAAAATCAGATTTGCGGACGGCTAATACTGCCACGACTACATGTCCTTTAGACATGATGCTAGTGTCTATGGCGCAGGCCACATTTTTTTTTTTTTTTTTTAGCGTGGTAAAATCATCAAATGAGTCCTCCAACCCCGGGCAGGGCGGGAGGGACTGTCAGACTTCTACTGACTAAAATCCACGGTGTCCTTCAATAGCCCTTTCTGTTCCGGGGTCACGGTAAGGAAATAATCCCGCGACCCCGGCAGGCTTTGGCCCTCGGAGAGGGGGGCCCCGTCATTATGCTGACGCTCTTTGAGGCGCGCGTGGGACACGACGCGCCGTCGACCCGGGCATGGTCCTTGGTCGGGCAGCGAGTTGCCCGCCTTTACTCGCTGCCCGCATGCCCGCGCCTACGGTGGCCGGAGATCGTCTCGCGACGTCCGTCGCCGTGGGCGTGCACCACTGCGGGTGGCGCGGAGGGAGGACACTGTCGTCTCTCGCTCGCGGCCCGCCTCCTCCTTAGCGAGCATAGTTACTGCTTCGCAGAAGGAGGCGACCGCTTCCCACTCCGTCTCACCCCGCAGCATGGCCGCGACCAATGCTGGGCGCGAGAGGTCTCCGCCTATCGCAGCCGTGAGGACACGTCGGTGCCCTGCCCAAGCTGGGCAGTCTTGCACCGTATGCTCCACCGTGTCCTCCGGGCGATCTTGGCAGTGGTGACACCCAGGCGTTTCCTCCTTTCGCATCAGACACAGGTACCTCCCGAAACTTCCGTGTCCGGTGAGGACCTGCGTCAAGCGGTAGGTCAGGACGCCATGACTTCTCTCCAGCCACTCCTCAAAGAGGGGTCTTACCGCCGCAATTGCGGCCACATAGAAAAGACGCAAGACGCAGACGGGGCGGAGACATGTCTCTTCGGCGTACAAAATGTATGGAAGCATCGCGACGTAAAACACACAGAAGAGATGCGTCGCGGGCGCGACTCTCATACATTTTCGCACGTCCGCGACGCGTCCTCGTCTTACGTCTTTTCTATGTGGCCCGCATATGTTTCATCCTCATTGTTACATTCTTATTACACAAAATTGCATAAAAAAATGTAGTACTTACCACATATTTTCCGCAGATCATGAGTGGTGGCGTGGAGTCTAAGGAACTTTCTGTCAAATTGTAATATCATTAATTCTGGCACGATATTACGGGGCGTCGCGCCCGTAACTAAGGCCGAAATCATTCTTGTTTTATACTATTGTTACGTCGATCGAATTGCGAGACCTATCTATAATCTTCTCGAAAGTTCCACAAGGTTCTCGACAATTCTACTAAAGATCGGTCAGGAAATTTCTAGAAAATTCTACCCTGTTCTAGATGTTTCGAGATGGTTCTGGAATGTTCCAGAAGGTATGGGACTATGTCGAAGTCTATGGATGTTTCCAGAACATTCGACCACCTTCTAGAAACATCTAGTGGGTCCGGCCGGGGTATAAAAAGGGCGTCGATCACCAACCTGACTCAGTCTGGTTTTGACTACGATCGAGGCGACTCGAAGTGAACAAGCGATCTCTAAGTGACTTTTACGTGTGATTAAGAGTGTGTACAAGTATTTAAGTGTTGAGTAGTGTTAAGTGTTTATTTTAGTTTGTGATTCGTGTGTGATTAAAGTTTATTTGGTTTTAATTGGTGTTAATTAATTTATCCCAATACCCAGCTCGTAACATTTGGTGTCAGAAGTGGGATAAAATGCCAATTTTACCAAAGGACGACACGGACGGTATTCGTACCAGGAGTCAGCGCCAGCAAGACATGGACCAGAGGCGGTTTGGTGGTTCCCCGATACAGACGCCGGGTGGTGCTCAGCCTACGACGGAACCAGCCGCTGGTCCATCTGCAGTCTCTTCAGCACCAGCGGGTCCAGACCTGTCTGCGCTTATGGCGCTTCTGCAGGAGCAGGCTCGCCGCCAGGAGGAGCAGGCTCGCCGCCAGGAGGAGCAGGCTCGACGCCTGGAAGAGCAGCTACAAAAGGACAAGGAGGAGCAGGCTCGCCGCCAGGAGGAGCAGGCTCGACGCCTGGAAGAGCAGCTACAAAAGGACAAGGAGGAGCAAGCCCGCCGCCAGGAGGAGCAAGCCCGCCGCCAGGAGGAACAGTCTCGCCGCCTGGAAGAACAGCTACAAAAGGATAAGGAGGAGCAGGCCCGCCGCCAAGAAGAGCAGATGTTCCTGATAAAAGACCTGCACTCGACATTTGGCAAGGAGCTCAAAGTGGTTAAAGAGCAAGTCAATCAGCACGAGAACCGCATCTCTGAAGCTGAGGTCCAAATTGCCGGGGTGAAAAAGGCTTTGGGTGAACTTCGGTCTGGAGACGGGGTTGTGTGTCCAGTGATTGCTGCACCTTCGGCACGAGGGTTTAAGGTGCCACCATTCGACGGAACATCTTCATGGTCGGCATACAGGATGCAGTTTGAGGCCGTTATGAAGGCGAATGGGTGGACAAAAGAGCAAGCAATGACCGCGCTCACCTTAGGCCTACGAGACCAGGCCCTGACCGTACTTGAGGCTCTTGGCAAGGATGTGACTTACGATCAGCTGCTGGAAGCGTTGGAATCCAGGTACGGCGACGCGCACTTGGAGCACGTATTTCGCGCTAAGCTAAAGGATCGTGTTCAACGTAGTGCTGAGGGCTTACAGCAGTGGGCCCTGGAAATTGAAAAGATGGTCCGAAAGGCATACCAGTCTGCTCCTGCCCTGATCAATGGTAATCTCGTACAGGCATTCGTCGACGGAATACGTGACTTGGAAGTCAGAGCCGCCGTAAGACTTGGGCATCACGAAACATTAAAGGACGCCTTGGCTCATGCGTTGGAAGTAGAAGCAGTGAGGCAAGATCATCGCACGCATCGCGTCAGAGAAGTTGTGGAATCACCTGTACGCGACCGACCACAAGGGTACAGTCCCAGGTGCTATACTTGTGGGGAAAAAGGTCATCTTCGGCCCAGCTGTCCCAAGCGAAATACACCAAGGGAAGATCAATCCCAGCAGGGAAGAGGGACCGATAAGACTGCCCAGCAACAGCAGGGAAACGAGTAAACGCCAGGACTGAGGGGCGGGTGCTGGCTGGTATGGAAAGAGCCCCGAGGATCTCGATCTCACAGGCCCATGACGGAAACAGCCTGATCATCAAAGGTGAAGTCAACGGAAAACCATGCAAATTGACACTCGATACAGGAGCTTCTCACACGGTCGTCAATTCAAACCTAGCAAGTCGGTTCCTTGGGGACTTCTTCAACAACCACGACCGCATACAATTACTGACAGCTACCGGTCAGCACATAACCGTCCGAGGCAAGAAGGAGGTGAAGTTAAAACTAGGTCATAAAGCATATTGGCATAATGTCATCGTGGCCGACATAGTAGACGATTGCATCTTGGGCTTGGACTTTATGAGGAAATATCGTTGTGAGATCGATGTTGATCGAGGAGTGTTGAAATGTGGTAAAGAAGAGATCTTAATGGAAAGTACACCGTCAGAAAAAGTGCTTCGCTTGAAATTTGACGTGTCAACACTTCTGGAAAACTGCGATCTAACTGGAGTAGAAATGGATAAGGCTAAGAAAACGTTACTCCAGTATGCCGACATGTTCTCTACAGATGATGCTGACATAGGTAGAACAGGACTGGTTCAGCACAAAATTAACACTGGCAATGAGTTACCAATCCGACAACGACCAAGAAGGGTGCCGGTTGCTCGCGAAAAGGAAGTGAAGGAGATGATTGAGCGCATGGTGAAGAACAGTTTTATAGAGCCTTCATCTAGCCCGTGGTGTTCTCCTGTGGTCCTAGTGAAGAAAAAAGACGGCAACACGCGGTTTTGTGTGGATTATCGACGGCTAAACGACGTCACGAAAAAAGACAGTTATCCACTGCCTAGGATCGATGACACATTGGATACGCTGGCAGGAATGAGGTGGTTCACAACGTTAGACCTGAAAAGCGGCTACTGGCAAGTGGAAATAGACCCTAAAGACAAAGAGAAAACTGCATTTTCCACAGGAAAGGGCCTATGGCAGTTTAAAGTCATGCCATTTGGATTGTGCAATGCTCCTGCGACATTTGAAAGGTTGATGGAGCAAGTACTTGCTGGATTGATCGGAGACGCATGTCTTGTCTATTTGGATGACATCATCATCGTGGGCCGAACATTTGAAGATCACCTTCAAAACCTAATTAAAGTGCTGTCGAAAATCCGGACGGCAAATCTTAAGTTAAGTCCGGAAAAGTGTTCATTTTTCAGGAGACAAGTGAACTTTTTAGGACACATAGTTTCGGAGGAAGGTGTTCAGACAGACCCGCAGAAAATCGTCGCCGTCAAGGAATGGCCAGTTCCGAAAAACAAGACGGAGGTCAGAGCATTTTTAGGTTTATGCTCCTACTATCGACGGTTTGTCAAGAATTTTGCTGACATTGCAAAACCCCTACACAAACTTACTGAAGAGAAGCAACAATTCTGTTGGGACGAGAACTGTGACATCGCATTCCAGGAATTAAAGAAACGTCTGTGCAATTCACCCATTCTTGACTATCCTGACACTGAAAATGACTTCATAGTTGACACAGACGCAAGTAATACTGGAATTGGTGGCGTGTTGTCTCAATGGAAAGGAAATCAGGAAGTTGTTATAGCTTACTACAGCAAATCTCTATCGAAACCGGAAAGAAATTACTGCGTTACGAGAAGGGAATTACTTGCCGTAGTAAAGACTTTGCAGCACTTCAGTAAGTATCTGCTGGGACGAAAATTCTTATTGCGAACGGACCATGCCGCATTAAAGTGGCTATTGCAATTCAAGAATCCAGAGGGACAGGTGGCGAGGTGGATTGAGCTACTACAAGAGTTCGACTTCGTAACTGAACATCGCAGTGGGAGGGCACATGGTAACGCAGATGCACTGTCTAGAAGACCTTGCCCTGAAGACTGTAAGCACTGCAACAGGCAAGAGGCCAAGGAGGTTGTGCCTGTAAGAATGCTAAGAACGGATATCAGTAACGAATGGAAGGAAACCTTACAGCATGCTCAGCAAAATGACGCAGACATTAAACCAATTTTTGACTGCATTAAAGCTGGTGCTCCTAAACCCAAGTGGAGTGATGTAGCTGCGATGAGTTCCATCACTAAGAGTTATTGGGCGCAATGGAAAAGCTTGGTTATCCAGGAAGGAGTCTTGTGCCGTAAATGGGAAAACGCTCGAGGAGACCACTGTCACTTACAAATGGTTGTCCCCAAAGCCAAAGTACCGGATGTGTTGCGGCTCTACCACGACGGATGTTCAGGTGGACATATGGGTGTAAAAAGGACCCTACTGAAAATACGTGAGCGATTTTACTGGATACATTGTCGTGAAGATGTGGAGGACTGGTGTCGGAAATGTACCAGTTGTGCGGCTGTGAAGGGACCCCAGACACGCAGCAGAGGTGCTTTGCAGATATACAACGTTGGAGCCCCGTGGGAACGGATAGCACTAGACGTGGCAGGACCATTTCCAGAAAGTGAAAACGGTAACAAGTACTTCATGGTTGTCATGGATTACTTCACAAAGTGGCCAGAAGTCTTCGCCATTCCTAACCAGGAAGCTACAACAGTCGCAGATAAATTGGTTCAGGAGGTCTTCTGTCGTTTTGGAGTACCCTTGGAAATACACAGCGACCAAGGAAGGAATTTTGAGTCACAAGTATTCCAGGAGACTTGTCGGCTGATGGGTACTCACAAGACTAGAACGACTTCCTACCATCCACAATCTGATGGAATGGTGGAGCGTTTCAACCAAACGTTGGAGAGATATCTGGCAAGGGTTGTGGATAGCAGGCAAAGAGATTGGGATAAGCACATACAGCCATTTCTTCTGTCATACCGTAGTGCAGTTCACGAAAGTACAGCTGTGACACCAGCCTTCGCGAACTTTGGAAGGGAATTACGGTTGCCTGCTGATTTGATCACCGGAACCCCTCCTGATGTTCCACGCAGTGTAACTGATTATGCAAATGACTTGCGTAACAAGTTGAATGATGTGTATGAGCATATCAGACAATCCGGCCAACAAATGTCTGAGAAGATGAAGACCCGATACGACCGGAAGACAAACAATGGAGGTTTCGACGAGGGGTCACTTGTGTGGTTGCATAACCCAGTGCGTAGCAAAGGGAAGTCTCCTAAATTACAAGCAAAATGGGAAGGACCATACCGAGTCGTGACCAGGATTAACGACGTCACCTACCGGATACAAAAGGGTCTACGTGGCGCGCCCAAGATTGTCCATGTTGACCGTTTGGCGCGATACAACGGGACTAACGATGCTCGGGACGAGCATGTCTAAGGAGGGGGCAGTGTTACGTCGATCGAATTGCGAGACCTATCTATAATCTTCTCGAAAGTTCCACAAGGTTCTCGACAATTCTACTAAAGATCGGTCAGGAAATTTCTAGAAAATTCTACCCTGTTCTAGATGTTTCGAGATGGTTCTGGAATGTTCCAGAAGGTATGGGACTATGTCGAAGTCTATGGATGTTTCCAGAACATTCGACCACCTTCTAGAAACATCTAGTGGGTCCGGCCGGGGTATAAAAAGGGCGTCGATCACCAACCTGACTCAGTCTGGTTTTGACTACGATCGAGGCGACTCGAAGTGAACAAGCGATCTCTAAGTGACTTTTACGTGTGATTAAGAGTGTGTACAAGTATTTAAGTGTTGAGTAGTGTTAAGTGTTTATTTTAGTTTGTGATTCGTGTGTGATTAAAGTTTATTTGGTTTTAATTGGTGTTAATTAATTTATCCCAATACCCAGCTCGTAACACTATTTCGGCCTGTCCATCATACTTGTCAAATATTGATGTTCTTTTGTTTCCCAGTTCAAACAACTGAGCATCAGAATTTAAAGTAGATTCACAGATTTTGATAGAAATAGAATCACAATTATACCCAGGACATTGCCCTTTGCTTGGTAGTAATCAAATTGTTTACAAGGAGGATTTTAATGTGTTGTGATTACTGCCTTCACGATCTATTTCCAATCTAAATAAAGAGAAACAAAGCTATTTACGAGCAGATATATTGGCTTCTGTTGATTGCTTACTGATAGTAATGTTTTAGTTTAAAACCGCCATTACTTGCCGTAGGTCAGTGACCGACGAGTTGAATTGATTAGAGAGATCACGTCACGTTTTCGACTAATAAAATAGTAATGATCAGTTGATTTTGATTTAGTTAAAGAACTGATTCAAGGGATGAGATGGATGATTAATTTGGTCATTTATTAAGTATATAATTTATCAACCAATTGCCTGCCATCGACGACTAAGGCCTACTGTCCACGGCGGCGTAGCTGCGTAGACGCGTATTCTTCATTATACGCTTGGTGTACGCCTGCTTGCAGCTTACATACAAAACTATGTAACTCTGTCGACGGAGCGGCAACGTCACGCTCGCGTCGCTGCATGCAGGCTTCATGGCGCCTGCCGTCCCGCATGTCATACGCCCGAGCGTACATCGAGTGGGCGCACGTGTTTGTTTTTGCAAAAATGGCGGCAGCGGCCGCGAAATTTGTTCAGACAGTAGAAAAAATATCCGTGTTTAAACAACAATAATTTAGCCGAATATTCTAGAAAAGATTTAACTGAAAAGGCTTGGAGTGAGGTGGCGAATGAAATACAATGGACTGAAAGAATGAATGAGTGGAATACACTATCATCTTCTAATAATTCTCTTGCCGCAACGAATAATCTACAGTTGATATTTTTTTCTATATATGAATGCACCCAATATAATCGACGTCTTCGGCGTCGAATGTAGTAATAAGCCAAAATAACGTCTTCTTCGTTCGACGACATTCTCACAAATGATTGCAAACGTACGCTAGCAATACGCCTCGTGGACAGAGTTGAGTACGCTGGGCTGCACAAGCTGCATAGCGTATTTTGAAGCGTCTATGAAGCTACGTGTCCGTGGACAGTAAGCCTAAATGTAAGCCTCCCCTAAAGAGCGCCTACCATCTTAGCCGGCTTCTTCAAATCATCGATCCATCGTGCTACAGGGCGTCCCACATTATGATTGTCTCTGCCCATCACATGTCTGCTCCATCCAACGTACGTCTGTCCGTTTCAAGTTATTATTGATGATGTCTCTGCTTAACGTCATCCCCGTCTGATACTGATCATGCTTTATCATAAGTTAATCATTCTGTCTTATCGTGCTTTCGTTTATTTGCATGTTAAGATTTGAGAGTGTATCCTATCGAGATGGAGCGGTGGTGTTAATTCATTCTTATTATGAAATTTACCACCCACATCCACTTTTGAAAGATTGGGTAGGTACTTACATCAAAATGCCTCTACCTATTTCATCTTATCGACGAATCCCACTACACTTCCCTATTTAGAAGAACGATATGCAAATAACAATATGACTTGACATAACATCGAAAGGCAATAAATTATAGATAAAGATGGCTCCTATTCTCGTAACAGATGATATCGTTTTGATTTATAGACACTGAGCGGTGAACAAACTGCCTCACATTGGTTCGGGAATTAATTCTAACCGTACTTGGAAGAAACTGTTATTTTTGCTTTGTAATGTACCGCATTACCGCCCCAATTCTTTTCTGCGTGGGTGTTGTGTCCGATTATCAGGAAAATGGGAGCAAAATCCCGACAGTTCGTCGCCATCGGTAGGTGATTTTCAAATTACTCGTTATAATAAGAACCTACTTGACTTGAACTTAATCCAAAACCTTCTTGTCCATGGACATCACTTGGTCACAGATTTACTCCAATTTATTGATTGCAACGATTTGAGTCGACATCGTTGCCATCTGAGGAATCCCAGATAGAGGGTGGAAGAGGAACATTGAGATTGTCGTAAACAGGAGAAGCTTATACCCCAAAGAGGACAAAAATAAACTTTGTCTCAGAGGCGTAATTGGTGCTGCTAAACCTTTAGAATGTAATAACTTCTGTTCATCGGAGCCTTAACTAACGTAAAATATCTTTGAGGAAATCTTGTTTTGTTCGCTTCCGTTCAAATCTTCAAAATAAAAACTTTAGCACTTTTAAAATGAAAAGATCTTATCTTTAAGTTATTTATTGAACCAATTGTAGACAAAACTGAATAAAGGCTGATTTAAGAAAGAAACGGTGCGGTAGTACCAAGTGGCAAGATCCTTCTCAATCCGTAAATCCGATCAAACCGAACTAAACGAAAATGAAACCTCGAAACAGCTTTAAGATAAAACTGTGTACATTAGCAATCCGAAAACAGATAAAAATCACATCAATGGCATCAGGATTATTCATTCGAATCAAACTGTGGCAACACGTATCGAACGACCGGTTGCCATAGCAACCGCCCGCGCCTGATCGATACAGCGTAAACAACTCTGCATCCCACAGGCTGCGACTCTCATTGAGCCAGGGATCAGCGGTACTATAACTATCTAAGCACGAAACCCGTACTTTCGGCCGAACCTTCGAGCGTTTGTAACTGTTCATCATAAAATTAGTTAGTATGAACTAGGCCGCGGGACTAACTAATTACCGTGACCCCGGAACGTAAAGGGCTATTGAAGGACACCGTGGATTTTAGTCAGTACAAGTCTGACCGTCCCTCCTGCCCTGCCCTGGGTGGAAAAACTCATTTGATGATTTTACCACGATAAAAAAAAAGTGGCATGAACTAAAAATTGGTGACAACACAATTACATAGTTGTCCCGACTAGCGATGTGTTGTCAGAAATTATGAATTCAGTAATAATAGGAAGTAGGATTCAAAATTTTCGAGTAAGAGCCCGTATATTCATTGACGGACTAAGAGAGTAGACCCCCAGTTGTGAAGTAAATTAAATAAAAAACTAACTGTTGCCGGCTACTTCCTTTGCATGCAAAATAAACTGCGTAAGAAATGTTCAGGAGTTCCATTGTTTTTTTTTTTCAAACTTCTGTTCTATGAAAGTACTTTATTAGTACAAGTTTCAGCATGGTCGGCCCTGTAGCAGATGTTCTTGACTTGTAGCAGCAGATTCTTTTATGTATCCTTACCTTCATGGGACAATTTTGAAAGAGCCATTATACTCGTAGATGGGTGATAATATTATCGATTTAATACCGTCGGCGTTGCCTGGGCGTTTGATTTAGACTTACTCAGTTTCATTCTTTTCTATTTTGACTGTTCTTGGTCTCTTACCGTTGCTTTTGGTATCCAAACATATTGAAATTTTGATCTCATAAGTAATGATCTGGCTTTTGCTAGTGGGTGATCAAATCAATCAGAAGAATCACGTGGGTGATCAACTGACTGCATGAGAATATGTCTTGCACAGCATTCACTTGTCCCAAACCTCCATTATGGACCCGCCTGGAAATCAAAATATTGATTTCTCAACATAATTGTACCTTCATCCTACATATTTCGACTGTGACTACGAACTGCGAAATCGCCATTTTTGTTATATTGCAAAAATTAAAAATCCCTATCACATGCTAACAGAAAAGCAAAGATTTTTATTTTCTTTTAAACACTTCATCGTGTTTTGCATCGAACAAAATAGTAACTTCAACTGTATTCTACTTAAACTTTAATGGTCTCCTGTGTATGTGTTCGTAGTCACAGTCAATATGTATACTTTACTAACAAGATCATTTACTACATCGAAACACTCAACAATCTTCAAACTCATTTACCTTTAAACTCCCATCACTTCCGATCCAATCACCGCACACATCTCATTTTGGTAAAGTAACATTGACAACAAAATGTTTAAGATAACTCCAAGTGAGTTAATAAGTTAACATCAAGTTTCGACAGTCAGTGGGCGTGTGTGGGCAGGCCAGTTTGGAGTAATCTAACCGAATCTTGTACTCTCAGTTATCAAGGACACGGTTATTTATTGAGTTAGTTAGTAACTGTATTTGGTTAACTGAGTGGTAGTTAGATTTATAAGTGGGAATGTTTAGGCCTGTTTTATGTTGCGAAAATAGACAGAGTTTAGAAAAGACGAATAGAATGTGTGAAAGACATAAGAAGAACGTACATATACTATGGAGGCCACCAAGCGAGAATAATTTCACTGTAGGAACGAGGTGGCGAGGTGATTTGTGTTGCTTTGTCTCTTTCCTACAGTGGAATTATACGTCGTAGTAGGCCACCAGCAGGCGTAGCATGGCGCCGTAGAAAGGGGTTATATCGACGGGAGAATCGACAAACTGACAGATTGAAGAAAGATCTCTATCGTCCTAAGCATGGCGATGTTTGACACGTAGAAAAGAAATGTTTCTTCTCTACGATAGAAAGAAGTCTACAACGTCGAGCATGGCGACAATATTTTCTCTACTTTTGACACTTGGGGGAAGACACATTTCTTCTCTACAAGAGAAACTTGTCTACATCAAATCAGACCTAGACAAGATTCTTTTTATAATATTCTTGGTGTTTATCAACTTAAATTTGTTTTAAAAACAAGTAAGGGTCCTCCCAACTCAATCGCTTTAGTTTTTAAGCCCTAAAGAATAAAAGTCGAATGAAAATTAGGAAAGTGCATCAAACTTTTTTTAATACGAGTTCCATGAAAATTTATAAAATGAGAAACTTTCAGTGAAATAATGCAGATAGCTAATCTTTCCAATGTTTTATTACACACGATGATTACACAAAAATAATAACAAGAATCTACGTGACATCAGTCATAGACATTCAGCATGGACCCAACATTATCTGCCAAAAATTGCCATAATCATAATTTATCATAATTATAATAAATATCTGTCTCCTATAACACATAGATAATGTTCTACACTTGTTATTCTCTCGTTCTAGAAAGTATGTTAATTTTATTTGATATTTGGCTAGGAAAGACTCGTGTCCATACTGTGTGTCTATGGTGTGGAACCTTTTTGCGTTTTGTTGTCGCTTTGATTTATGTGCACAACAGTTTTTTTTATTGCAAATGAATGCACATATTACTAGAATTATGGATAATTCTGTCTGATTCCAATAAATCATTTTAATTGTATTGAAAACTTGAGAATTTTACACGTTTTTTTGGTTAACTAAACGTTTTAGTTCATTCACAGTTCAGTCATTCGCCGTTGCTATGGAAAGAAAACTTATGTCTTGTCTTCATAGAAACACGAGTCTACAGGTCGCGCCATGCTCGGGCAGAAGACATAACAAGTGGGATAGAAAGAGCTTTGTCTTTTCTTGGTAGAATAGAGATAGAATCGCCATGCTACGCGTGCAGATATGATAGGAAAGAAATTAGGGCTGAAGGATGAAATCTAAATCTCATAAGGTTCTGGTTTGTCTATTTACTGCCAATACGGAACATTTGAATTAAGAAATTTATTCGTGGACTGCGTGCCGAGTCACGTTCATGTAATATTGCCCGGCGATCGCTCTTCTTCTAATGAAGAACGATGGATTGCTAGATGGACAGGTCTGAATTCATGTGACTTCCTAAGCCTAAAATTGTTCGCCTGCCTCTGACAAAAAACGGAAAAACATTGGCATGCCAAAATTAGCTCGTTAAATGTTGATTTTTGTTTTATAACATGGCGACCCTTAAATCCAGGTCCCGTTCATTTTGGAGAAAAAGTTGCGGTAAAGCTTGTTAAAAGTTTTTAATTAATTTTTTATCAATGGATGGTCCACGGCAGGCGCATCCTTTGGGCTACGGCAGGCTGAAACATTCAGGAATACGGTTTTATCACTGGACAGCCCGTGTGCCCGATGGGATTTCGGCATTCAAAATTGTCTTCCCTTTTGGGATTGTGTTTTAAGATTCCTTCCTTTATTGTAACATTTCATAAAGAAGAACTTTTGTGCCATATTTCATACCTCAAGGCCTCAGCTTGTGCTTTGCCTGTCAGTAAATGAATTAAATTAAGATTCTTATTCAACACATTAGTCATGGTCTCACGTGTCTCGGTCTCTTTACTAGCTTTTATTCGTGCTGTCATTTCAATTATTATGAACAACTAATATTTTGTGGCTTGGAATCCTTCACACAAATCTAATTTATCTGTGCGCCGATGTTATTGATTGAATATAGCGAACCTTTGGGGATCTAATTTCTATTCTTTTATACATGTATCGTTGTTAGCCCCAATCCCAGGCCACATATCTTAAGAAATAGGATCACCTTTTATTCAAAACTGTACTTTAGGTTCGGTCAGCAAAAGTTATTGGCCCTTTATGTTAGTTTTGGAAAATATTAGCCCGTTATGTTTACGAATTTGCGCTATTGAATTCTATCGAGTTCTTGTTCTATTTATCCTTGTACCACTCAATGCTGAGTGTAGGCCTCTTTCAAACCTCTCTTCTGCTAAAAGCATACTTTGTGTTTCTGTTGGCTACCGTCAACATTCGAAAAGTAAACTATTACGTATGTTTGATGTATATTTTCCGTAATTTTCCAAGTTAACACGTCATATACTTTCACTATCGAGGACAGGTCTCACTTTGCATTGGATTATGTAGTCGATACTACCTGCAGAGAAAAGTTGGCACGTTGTTGTTGCTCAAAACGAATTATTTAACTTACCAATCGTATTTGATAAATCATCATTATGCTTCTACTTCTGTCACAATTTATTTGGGTGTCACAATGTCCGTTCTTCTTTTATACTTCCCTATTAGCCGTTATCTCAGATGTTATCCTCTCCTAATCTTCTTGTCATATTTCTTTAAAAGTCAGCTATTGTTTCTTTTGTCTTACCCTTTTCTTCTAACCATCACACTCAAAATCTTCCTCGTGTAATTTTAATATTTACGTAAAATATTTATTTATTCCATCTTTCTACTTAAATTCTGTTAATAAGTACTTGATAATTATTGATTCATGCTTTGAAATTGTTGTTGTTTGAAAACTTTTCAGGCTCAGTTTTATCTCTTGAACTTTAGAAAGGATAAAAGGTTACGTTTAACTTTGAAAAGTTTGTTTCGATTGACATTAATTTTGCAGACAGGCTTCACGTCTCCCTATGTACAGTCGGCCAAGAAAGTGGTGTACCACCCTAAGGTTGAATATCGCTTGCAGATTCATAGGTGATAAAGATTAGTTTCGCTTGCAGATCGATCTGACAACTTCTATTGCTGTCTTTATCTGATTATTGATAACGACTATTACTGTTTGTAACGTGACAGCTGTTCTTAGTTTGAACTTGATGGAACCAATGACGTCGTAAAATCAACGGCGGGGGGCTGCAGATTTTGATGACAAAATTGTATCTACAAATTCAGAATTGTAATCAACAAGTTACATAAAATTGTAAAGGCACAAGGCGAATCCACAAACCTACAATTTCTGTAAACTTGTAATTACAATATCAATAAAAAACAAGCTAAAAATAGATTTATCCTTTTATTAAATTTCTACAATCAATTTTAAAATACTTATAACAAACAAAAACATAGCATATATAGTAATATTTAGAAGATATTGAAAATTTTTAAAAATTAGAAACGGGTGTAACCACCGTTGGCCTCTATAACCTCTAAAAGACGAGACCTCATTGAACCAACAAGCCGTGAGCAAATATCGGTTCCCCGCATTTCCTCCCAAATATAATTACAGTGACTAATAAGAGCTTGTTTGGTTCTTTCATTTTGATGCGACCATCGTTGGACCATAAGGCCCCAAAGATTTTCTATCGGGTTGAGGTCCGGCGATCTTGAGGGCCACTGAATTACCCTTACGTCAGTGTGTGAACGAAACCAGGCTCTTACGATCCTCGCATTATGAATTGAACAATTATCTTGAACAAAATCAAATTGTGGCACTTCGTTCTCCGGGTAAACATTACGGACTGTCGGTAGCATTGCATTCTGAAGCACGTCGATATAATTTACAGCCGTCGCTCGAGGAGGTAGAGAACACAATTCTCCTACACCATCCGCACTCATCCAGCCCCAAATATTTACGGAAATTCGACCTGATTCTCTATTTGGAATTACATGATCATCTTTATACCGTGTTGAATTATATCGCCAAAGGTGAAGACGTCCATGCTGACTGGATTTAAACGTTTTTTCATCACAAAACACTGTATTAGACCAATCAAACTCTAAGTACTCTCTGGCGAAGTTCAGACGAGCAAGTCTGTGAGCATCCGTCAAATATATTTTCTTGGCGTAATGCCTGTGGTGCAACCCCATGTAATGTAGATGATTCCTTATTGTTTGGGCACTCACATCGAACATCTCCGCAAAATGTTTTGTGGGCTTAAAACCATTGATTTCATATTCCCGTCTCATGAATTCTCTATCGTTATTGGAGAGTGCAGGCCGGCCACCACTTCTTCTGTGATCCAACAAACTTCCCTCCTCTCCTTCACGACGAATCCAAAAGCGGACAGAACGCCTCGATATATTAAAATTCCGGGATTTCGCACTGATACTGCTTCCCTCATTAAATTGGGCAATTATTTGTGCTCTTTCGGCAATGGTCAAGTTGGCAGGCATTGAGATGATTTTATATGCAGTTGATTGAAAAATAACACGGAAAATATATCGATTTTTTGCATATATTTAACAAAATGTCAATTGTCAGTTTTCTTTTTCAAATGGAATTCGGTTGTCTATTTAAATAGTTTTTATTACTTTTGTTTGGAAACATTTCAATTGCTTTGTAGAAACTAATGTCCTTTTCATTTATACTAAAGGTTAAAATGTCATGTACTTATATGTGACATATGACGTATGAATACTAAATACATAGGTTTACGTCATGATAATGTTGTCTCTTTCAGTAATTATACTATATAAAGCTCGATTACCACTCACTCACTCACTCACTCACTGACTGATTGACATCATTGTTCTCCCAGATGGTGAAGGGGGAGGTGGGTATATTTTGACAGATTCGTAAACAAGTAACTCTGGTGAGTATGGGAAAAATCCCAAACCTCCCCTTTTTGCCCCCCCTCCCCCCCCTCCCCATCGTATCTCGGAAACTAAGAGACCCGTATTTTGTTTTTTTTACGGATTCGTATAGAGGATGCTCGGAAAAGTAAAAACCATTTTTCAAAGTTCCCCCCCCTTGCCCCATTTCTCCCCCCTTTAGGCGGATCTCGGAAGTTAACAGACTTGCAACGTTTCTTTTTTCAGATTCATATCAAGGGGCCCAGAGTTGGTCAAAATCATTTCTCAAAACTCCCCCCTCTCCCCCTCTTCACCCCTCCCCCCATCGTATCTCGGAAACTAAGAGACCCGTGTTTTGTTTTTTTACGGATTCGTATAGAGGAGGCTCGGAAAAGTAAAAACCATTTTCAAAGTTCCTCCCCCCTTGCCCCCCTTCTCCCCCCTTTAGGCGGATCTCGGAAGTTAACAGACTTGCAACATTTTTTTTTTCAGATTCATATCAAGGGGCCCAGAGTATGTCACAATCATTTTTCAAAACTCTCCCCTCTCCCCCTCTTCACCCCTCCCCCCATAGCGGTAAAGCGAAGCGCAGCGTAGCGTAGGGATAAGGTCATGATTAGCTTTCCGGTGGTAGGTAGGTCCCGAGTGGAGCGAACCTGCGAGACCGAGTGGAGCGAAGGGGGGAGGTGGCGAGCGAAGCGAGCCGGCGACCCCCGTAGCGTAACGAAGGTTGAGTGGGTGAAGCGCAACTCGGGGGTGACGACATGCAAACTTACAAGTAACTCTTATGAGTAAGGCAAAATAACCAAGCCTCCCCTTTTTGGCCTTCCCCCCCCCTCCCAATCGTATCTCAGAAACTAAGAGACCCGTGTTTTGTTTTATTACGGATTCGTATAGAGGAGGCTCGGAAAAGTAAAAAGCATTTTTCAAAGTTGCCCCTTTGACCCCCTTCTCCCCCCTTTAGACGGATTTCGGAAGATAACAGACTTTTCACACTTTTTTTTTCAGATTCATATCAAGGGGCCCAGAGTTGCTCAAAATCATTTTTCAAAACTCACACCTCTCCCCCCCCCTTCACCCCTCCCCCCATAGTATCTCAGAAACTAGGTAGCGGAAAAGCGAAGCGTAGCGTAGCGTAGGGATAAGGTCACGATAGATTTCCGGTGGTAGGTAGGTGCTGAGTGGAGCGAACCTGCGAGACCGAGTGGAGCGAAGGGGGGAGGTGGCGAGCGAAGCGAGCCGGCGACCTCCGTAGCGTAACGAAGGTTGAGTGGGTAAAGCTTAACTCGGGGGCGACGACAAGCAAACTTACAAGTAACTCTCATGAGTAGGGCAAAAGTACCAAGACTCCCGTTTTTGGCCTCCCCCCCCCTCCCAATCGTATCTCAGAAACTAAGAGACCCGTGTTCTGTTTTTTACGGATTCGTATAGAGGAGGCTCGGAAAAGTAAAAACCATTATTCAAAGTCCCCCCCCCCCCCCTTGCCCACCTTCTACCCCTTTAGGCGGATCTCGGAAGTAAACAGACTTTTAACATTTTTTTTTTCAGATTCATATCAAGGGGCCCAGAGTTGGTCAAAATCATTTTTCAAAACTCCCCCTTCTCCTCCTCTTCACCCCTACCCCCATCGTATCTCCGAAACTAGGTAGCGGTAAAGCGAAGCGTTGCATAAGGATAAGGTCACGGTAGCTTTCCGGTGGTAGGTAGGTCCTGAGTGGAGCGAACCTGCGAGACCGAGCGTAGCGAAGGGGTGAGGTGGCGAGCGAAGCGAGCCGGCGACCTCCGTAGCGTAACGAAAGTGGAGTGGGTGAAGCGTAACTGAGGGGTGACGACAAGCAAACTTACAAGTAACTCTCAAGAGAAGGGCAAAAGTACCAAGCCTCCCCTTTTTGGCCTCCCCCCCCCCCTCCCAATCGTATCTCAGAAACTAAGAGACCCGTGTTCAGTTTTCGAGGATGCTACAGCCGATAGAGAGGTCAAAATCAAAATCCAATATGGCGGCTGCGATATTTTTAAATGTTCATCATGGTAGTCGTTTCCATGGTTTTCGAGGGTGCTAAAACCGATGGCGAGGTCAAAATGAGAATCCAAGATGGCGGCTGCTATAATTTTCGAATTGTTCATCAATTTCATCATGGGAGTCGTTTTCATTGTTTTCGAGGATGCTAAAGCCGATAGTGAGGTCAAAATCAAAATCAAAGATGGCGGCTTCGATAATTTTTGAAATGTTCATCATGGGAGTCGTTTTCATGGTTTCCGAGGATGCTAAAGCCGATACTGAGGTCAAGATTAAAATCCAAGATGGCGGCTGCGACAATTTTTGAATTGTTCATCATGGGAGTCGTTTTCATGGTTTTCGAAGATGCTAAAGCCGATAGTGGGGTCAAAATCAAAATCCAATATGGCGGCTGCGATAATTTTCGAATTGTTCATCATGGGAGCTGACGTTTTCATGGTTTTCGAGGATGCTAAAGCCGATTCTGAGGTTAAAATCCAAATTTAAGATGGCAGCTGCGATTATTTTTTAAATGTTCATCATGGGAGTCGTTTCCATGGTTTTCGAGGGTGCTAAAACCGATGGCAAAGTCAAATTGAGAATCCAAGATGGCGGCTGCGATAATTTTCGAATTATTCATCAATTTCACCATGGAAATCGTTTTCATGGTTTTCGAGGATGCTAAAGCCGATAGTGAGGTCAAAATCAAAATCCAGGATGGCGGCTTCGATAATTTTCGAAATGTTCAACATGGGGGTCGTTTTCATGGTTTTCGAGGGTGCTAAAACCGATGGCGAGGTCAAAATGAGAATCCAAGATGGCGGCTGCAATAATTTTCGAAATGTTCATTTACGGAGTTGTTACCATGGTTTTCGAGGATGCTAAAGCCGATAGTGAGGTCAAACTCAGTATCCAAGATGGCGACTGCAAAAAATTGAAAGTTTTCATCATGGATGTCGTTTTCATAGTTTTCAAGGATGCTAAAGCCGATAGTAAGGTCAAACTCAAAATTCAAGATGGCGACTGCAAAAAATTCAAAGTTTTCATCATGGGAGTCGTCTTCATGGTTTTCGAGGATGCTAAAGCCGATAGGAGGTTGATATATAATTTTTGAATTGTTCATCATGGGTGTCGTTTTCATGGTTTTCGAGGGTGCTAAGTGCTAAAGCCGATAGTGAGGTTAAAATCCAAATCCAACATGGCGGCTGCGATAATTTTCGAATAATTGTTCATCATGGGAGTCGTTTTCATGGTTTTCGAGGGTGCTAAAACCGATGGCGAGGTCAAAATGAGAATCCAAGATGGCGGCTGCTATAATTTTCGAATTGTTCACAATTTTATCATGGGAGTCGTTTTTATGGTTTTCGAGGATGCTAAAGCCGATAGTGAGGTCAAACTCAAAATCCAAGATGGCGACTGCAAAAAAATTCAAAGTTTTTATCATGGATGTCGTTTTCATGATTTTCGAGAATGCTAAAACCGATGGCGAGGTTAAAATGAGAATCCAAGATGGCGGCTGCGATAATTTTCGAATTGTTCATCATGGGAGTCGTTTTCATGGTTTTCGAGGATGCTAAAGCCGATAGTGAGGTCAAAATCAAAATCCAAGATGGCGGCTACGATAATTTTCAAATTGTTCATCATGGGAGTCGTTTCCATGGTTTTCGAGGATGCTAAAGCCGATAGTGAGGTTTAAATACAAATCCAAGATAGCGGCTGCGATAATTTTCGAATTGTTCATTATGGGAGTCGTTTTCATGGTTTTCGAGGATGCTAAAGCCGATAGTGAGGTTAAAATCCAAATCCAAGATGGCGGCTGCGATAATTTTGGAATTGTTCATCATGACTGTTTTCATGTTTTTCGAGGATGCTAAAGCCGATAGTGAGGTCAAAATCAAAATCCAAGATGGCGACTGCAAAAAACTTCAAAGTTTTCATCATGGATGTCGTTTTCATCGTTTTCGAGGGTGCTTAAACCGATGGCGATGTCAAAATGAGAATCCAAGATGGCGGCTGCGATAATTTTCGAAATGTTCATCATGGGAGTTGTTTCCATGGTTTTCGAGGATGCTAAAGCCGATAGTGACGTCAAAATCAAAATTTAAGATGTGGACTTCAAAAAATGCAGTGTTCGAGGGGCAGTAAGCGCGTACCTAATACAATATTTTTTTAAATATCATAATTTTTTATCTAAACTGAAAAGTTTGTATTGCTTGGTTTGGAATTGAAAAATTCTTTTTGTGATGGATAGTTTTTGTGTTTTCATCATGGGTGTAGTTTTCATGGTTTTTGAGGGTGTTAAAACCGATAGTGAGGTCAAAATCAAAATCCAAGATGGCGGCTGCGATAATTTTCGAAATGTTCATCATGGGAGTCGTTTTCATGTTATTCGAGGGTGCTAAAACCGATGGCGAGGTCAAAATGAGAATCCAAGATGGCGGTTGTTATAATTTTCGAAATGTTCATCAATTTCATCATGGGAGTCGTTTTCATGGTTTTCGAGGATGCTAAAGCCGATAGTGAGGTCAAAATCATAATCCAAGATGGCGGCTGCGATAATTTTCGAAAAGATCATCATGGGAGTCGTTTTCATGGTTTCCGAGGATGCTAAAGCCGATAGTGAGGTCAAAATCAAAATCCAATATGGCGGCTGCGATAATTTTCGAATTGTTCATCATGGATATCGTTTTCATGGTTTTCGAGGGTGCTTGAACCGATGGCGAGGTCAAAATGAGAATGCAAGATGGCGGCTCCGATAATTTTCGAAATGATCATCATGGGAGTCGTTTTCATGGTTTTGGAGGATGCTAAAGCCAATAGTGAGGTTAAAATCAAAATCCAAGATGGCGGCTGCGATAATTTTCGAATTGTTCATCATGGGAGTCGTTTTCATGGTTTTCGAGAGTGTTAAAATCGATGGCGAGGTCAAAATGAGAATCCAAGATGGCGGCTGCTATAGTTTTCGAATTGTTCATCAATTTCATCATGGGAGTCGTTTTCATGGTTTTGGAGGATGCTAAAGCCGATAGTGAGGTTAAAATCAAAATTCAAGATGGCGGCTGCGATAATTTTCGAAATGTTCATCATGGGAGTCGTTTTCATGGTTTTCGAGGATGCTTCAGCCGATAGTGAGGTCAAAATCCAAATCCAAGATGGCGGCTGCGATAATTTTCGAATTGTTTATCATGGGAGTCGTTTTCATGGTTTTCGAAGATACTACAGCCGATTGTGAGGTCAAAATCAAAACCCAAGATGGCGGCTGCGATAATTTTCGAATTGTTCATCAATTTCATCATGGGTGTCGTTTTCATGGTTTTCGAGGATGCTAAAGCCAATAGTGAGGTTTAAATACAAATCCATGATGGCGGCAGCCATAATTTTCGAATTGTTCATCGTGGGAGTTGTTTTCAAGGTTTTCGAGGATGCTAAAGCCGATAGTGAGGTCAAAATAAAATCCAAGATGGCGGCTTCGATAATTTTCGATATGTTCATCAATTTCATCATGGGACGTAACGAAGGTTGAGTGGGTGAAGCGTAACTCAGGGGTGACGACAAGCAAACTAACAAGTAACTCTCATGAGTAGGGCAAAAGTACTTAGCCACTCGTTTGTGGCCTCCCCCCTCCAAATCGTATCTCAGAAACTAAGAGGCCGATGTTCTGTTTTTTTACGGATTCGTATAGAGGTGGCTCGGAAAAGAAAAAACCATTTTTTCAAAGTTCCCCCTCTTGACCCCCTTCTCCCCCCTTTAGGCGGATCTCAGAAGAGACTCATCATTTTTTTTTCAGATTCTTATAAAGGGGCCCAAAGTATGTCAAAATCATTTTTCAAAACTCACCCCTCTCCCCGCCTTCACCCCTCCCCTCATCGTATCTCGGAAACTTGGTAGCGGTAAAGCGAAGCGTAGCGTAGCGTAGGGATAAGGTCACGATAGCTTTCCGGTGGAAGGTATAGGTCCTAAGTTGAGCGAACCTGCGAGGTGGCGAGCGAAGCGAGCCGGTGACCTCTGTAGCGTAAGTATGACCGATTGTGAGGTCAAAATCAAAATCCAAGATGCAGACTGCAAAAAATTCAAAGTTTTCATCATGGATGTCGTTTTCATGGTTTTCGAGGGTGCTGAAACCGATGGCGAGGTCAAAATGAGAATCCAAGATGGCGGCTGCGATAATTTTCGAATTGTTCATCATGAGAGTCGTTTTCATGGTTTTCGAGGATGCTAAAGCCGATAGTGGGGTCAAAATCAAAATCCAAGATGGCGGCTTAGATAATTTTCGAAATGTTCATCATGGAAGTCGTTTTCAAGGTTTTCCAGGATGACAAAGCTGATAGTGAGGTCAAAATCAAAATCCAAGATGGTGACTGCAAAAAATTACAAAGTTTTAATGATGGATGTCGTTTTCATAGTTTTCGAGGTTGCTAAAACCGATGGCGAGGTCAAAATGAGAATCCAAAATGGCCTCTGCGATAATTTTCGAATTGTTCATCATGGGAGTCATTTTCATGGTATTCGAGGGTGCTAAAATCAATGGCGAGGTCAAAATGAGAATCCAAGATGGCGGCTGCTATAATTTTCGAATCGTTCATCAATTTCATAATGGGAGTCGTTTTCATGGTTTTCGAGGATGCTAAAGGCGATAGTGAGGTCAAAATCAAAATCCAAGATGGCGGCTTCGATAATTTTCGAAATGTTCATCAATTTCATCATGGGACGTAACGAAGGTTGAGTGGATGAAGCGTAACTCAGGGGTGACGACAAGCAAACTAACAAGTAACTCTCATGAGTAGGGCAAAAGTACTAAGCCTCTCCTTTTTGGCTCCCCCCCCCTCCCAATCGTATCTCAGACACTAAGAGACCCGTGTTCTTTTTTTTACGGATTCGTATAGAGGAGGCTCGGAAAAGTAAAAACCATTTTTCAAAGTTGCCCCTTATGCCACCCTTCTGAGTTTTTAATAAGGTTTTAGATTGGATTAGGGGGTTCTTAAGGGGTATCAAATTTTTTAAAGTGCTCTAACGGATTTTAAAATTCTTTTGACTATCCTAAGGAATTCTCAATTTAGTTTGTATTTTTTTAATTTTGTTTCTTTTTTTTATTGAATTAGATACAAGGGTTTTCAGAATATTAAAAATATTTTACATATTTACAATTTACAAAATCTTTTAAGGACTATGGATTTTCCAATTCATTTAAAGATTCATATGGATTCTCAAAATTTTATCAAGGTAAGGAATACTTCTCCAAAACACGACCCCGCGAGCTGCTTGCAGCTCGCGCAACGCGCAAATACTAGTATCTTTATAAAACGAACCTTGTTGTAATTTTCGATGACCGGGAAACTAAATCAAAACTGGTACACCACTTTCTTGGCTGACCGTATCTGTTATTTCTGCGTAAAGTTCAAATAAATTAGCGTTTTAGGTACCTACCTATATGTTGAGGGATTATTTGTTAAAACCGAATTTTCGTAAAGGTTCTAGGGATATCGCGAAAATAATTAGAGCTAATTAGAGAATGGCTATGACTCAGTAAAAAATTCGAACTAAGCAGGGTCGCTATTTCTGAATTTCGAATTTCGGGGTATCCCCAACACCTTGCTAAAGCATGCATGAAGCTTTTGCAAAAAACCCTATTATTTTTCAGTACTTAACATTGGGAAATATCATTGACTTTGTCTTATTATCCGTGTTTTCGCAATATCTCTGGGATTTTTGCGTAAATTCGGTTTATCAAATTATCGTGCGACATATAAATCTATAAGATTACAACTCCTTTTTTCTGTGGCCTGTCTTCAAATATCAGTCTCGTTTTCTCTACCCACATCAATTACGTAAAGGTCTGTGATTTGTTGTATTATCTCAAGGAGAAATCCATTACGAATAAGTAAAATGGCAACACTTTGCTGATTGTTTTTAGCAGAAGTTATTTCGGTCTTCGCCAAGAGAAAAAATAAATACATAATCTGAAAATTAATCTTACCAAGGGGTTATGGTATATTGCCTAGTAACTGGGTTGTGTGGGTCAAATTGGCAGACTTTCATGTAAAATATTGGCTTACAGCTTTAGTCTGGAAATCAACCTAACATATTTGAGAAAATGCCAAGCAAATGATGACTGTACTGTAACAGAGTAGGCATGCTATGTCTCCGTTGATTTCACCTCTTTTCATCTGGATCATTCACATCTAAAATATTGCTGTAAGTACCTATACATGATCTGAAAATAATATGATCTGCCCTTTTAAAGATTCCTTGGGGCTACTGAATTTTTGAATGGTAGGTATAGCAAATCTGTAGTGACTCTTTTATTTTTATCTGTTCCTTACCTCTTTCTTCAACATAATTTGATGCAGCATCGCTTGAGAGGGACTAAGAGCAATTGCCTTAATAGTAGGTACTTTACCTAAATCTCTAGGTCCTACAACTTCCTATAATTCCTATTCAACCTCGTCTCCTTCCCACTTTCTATTAGCTCTAAAACATGTTACTTAATAAGCATACCTATAGCCTTTAATTACGATCGATACATTAAAATCAGTGGAAACCACGGCTTGTCGCCGATTAGTCGGTGACAGCGAGCAATAGGCACCGGACTAGTATTTACGTAAACCGACTGTCTGTTCCGATCTCAAACTTGATATCTGGAGGCCTACTATGAGTTTAAGGAACTAGTAAGAGCGAGTAGGTACCAGAAGTTTTATTCTTCGAAATTAGGTACATAAATCTATTCGAGAAGGATTAGTTTTCTTCTTAATCTTGTTTAATGGATTTATTCCCGTTGGATCCCACTTTTGAATCCCACTTTTACTATTGCATATACAACGTGTAACGTCAATAGCGCAAAACCTCTCGTGGGGTAACTCAGCCCATGTTACTGAACAATGTTTGTTCTTAGACTTCTGGAAATTCGCAAATAAAAAAATTTTTTCGTACTGTTGTTGGGCCCGATCAATTTCTCATTTTGTATGAAAAGGCAAAATTTTTGTTTGTGCATGCAATAGTAAAAGTGGGATCAAACGGGAATAAATCGTTTAATGAGCATCTATTGCCCTACTGCACTCTAAACTCCTCATAGTTTTTATTGACAGATCAACATCTATTCTCTATGAATTTTAACAGTTTACTCGCAGTCTATGTTATCCGGGACGAAATGAACCAAAAAAAGAAGTCTATGTTATCCTTGTCGTTTCCATCCAGTCTCAATCTGATGATGATGATGATGATGATGATGATTTGCTTGCTTGAGCTATAACTAAAATCACTTTACACGAAAAACAGAAATTGGAAGCTACTGGAGGAAATTTAGTGACCATTAAAAGTGCCTTCCTTATTTAGAAACTCGTTTGAAAAACTGGTGTGACCAAGTAAGGAGGAAGGATGACTGTTAAAATCTTGTCGGTCATTCCCTTCGATGATCTAAGCATTGCATAAACAATTCGCATTGTTTTTTTAAGTTGTAAAAGCCGTGAAGTGCTTCGTTCGAAGACTGTGACTTGTATTTTTCACGCAAATCTTCGTTGTGATTGCGAATAACAAGCAAGTAGAACTATCTGGACTGATCGGACACCGATTTTGTGGATTATTTGATTCGACACAGTTGAAGATGTAATAGGCAACAAAACTTAAAATATGGTTGCGTAAAAAGTACATAAAGTAATCTAAGCTTATTTTATTTATAGCTCGCGATTTTTTGTGGTGTAATTGTAAGTGAAGTATAGTAAAATAAAGTATAATTTGAAAACTAATGAGATAGAAAGGAATATACTTTATTCAAACCAAAATTATTACTGAACTGTATTATAATATTTCTAATTGTGTGGTTAAAATCATAGCGGATGACTTAGTTATTTTTTAAATAAAACCATCCATTAAGTGATCCTCCAAAATGTTAGAATTCTCATCATCATGTCAACCGGCTTCCATCTTGTTTTTCTTTTCCCTCTCAAAACTGTTATGGTCTTTCAGTACCATAGATAAATTACCACCGATAAATCTATAACTTTTAAGACATTCTAGATCATCAGACTCAATACCAATTCGCAGACCCATAGTAGACCCCTCTGACGGTTGCTTGCAGGCATTGCGACCGGTTCCCACGGTGTGCGTTATATTATAATATATCTGGTCAGGCAGGCAGTTTGCATGCCTGTCCTATCTCAGTCACCAGCCAGTATGAATGGAACCATACCGTGCCCAATGGCGGCCACGCGAAATTTTTCTAATTTTGACTAGGAAATATTAGGCTTCGTTAAGATTTAGTATTTCTGTTTCAGGCATTTATTTATTTCTGTTTTTGGTTGTTGTTGTTGCATCGATAAACCATGCTAATTCATGAGGTCCTTTATCATGAGTTAAAATACGATTTGACATTAGTTTCCCAAACCCGTAACAACTATCAATAGCCTTAATGATTTACAATGCGGTTGCTATAGTATTGAGCTGTGCAGTAGACTTGACATGCATATAATTATTTACAATAAACTCACGCTTTTGTCCCCTGGACCCAATGGAAAAAAATATTAAGCAATGCAGTACACTTACGTGCATATTAATAAAATTACTATTTTTTCCGATGGACCCCAATGGAAAACAGGCGTGAGCTTACGGGGGTCCATAGGGGTAGGCAAAAATAGCAAAATGCCATCCATCTGCTATCAAACACATAATTTGCTTCGTTCGCTATTATTAAAGAGATTATATTAAAGATATAGATTAGATTATAATTATTAAAGAGATTTTGCACTTACATAATTCAGATTACTTTCTCAAGAAAAGAGTCTATCGCATAATTAGATTTTCAAATAATAAAAAGACGATAACAAACGCACAATCATGACCACAGCATCTTTTTTCTCAGACGTAGGCTTTAATTAAAATGAGATTATAATTTTAAAGACAAGAATAAAAACCTGTTTTAAAATGAATGGGTCTCCTTGGAGTTATCACGTTACAAGTGAAGATATGAATGAAGCCGTATGAGTTCAAGTGGTGTGGATGTAAGCCAGATTTCCTGCCTTTATTGGATATGCACAGATTATAATATCGGATTAAGTAAATGCGGGAAAGCGTTTGATAAGAGGCAGGATTATAATAATTAATGATTTTTTAGATTTTGATGCATCAAAATTTATCACAGCATGATAATTAATTTGTATGTATGGTCAAGGAGAAAAAATATCATAGAAATGTTTAGAGATTCTCTCTTAATAGCGTCTGTGTGTCACGGTTCAAACTGTCAAAGAAGGAGCAAGTATGAATGCAAAGTTCTTGTGACATGTGTGACAGTCCGACGTCCCCTAGATACTAGCCAGCCACCTGTGTTCGAAATTTGAAATTACTATGACATTGATGGACATTGATGTCTTAAATGACCAATCACACATTCGTTTTTGACTCGTTGATAATAATTATGAGAATGATTTATTTACTAGTAGTCAAAATAATTAAAAAATGGCTATTTTAATTTCAAAACGAAATTAATCTGGCATTACATTTTTTTAAGAAGTTCATGATTTAATAATAGGAACTTAAATATTGTTTACCTTGAACACTATAATCGTTTCTATATACAATACATTTTCCATAAAAGAATCGGAATTAGCATAGTCACTACGCAAACGAATAAGGCTATCACATCCGTTAGAGCTTTTGTCTTTCAACTTGCATATAAATAGCGGTAAATCTCTATAGTCTATGCCATGAGTCTATGCTTATAAATTTAAATAGTGTGTACTTAACTCATTTGGACATTTATGAGGTGTTAAATCTTTGTATGGATTATTTTGTTCCTTAGCGCCTTAACGTGGGTTATTTTAACCGACTTCAAAAAAGGAGGAGGTTCTCAATTCGTCGGAATCTTTTAAGTTAACATTCTTGATGAAAGGGGGATGTACACCAGAAAATATTTATGGAGGGGGGTTGCATGAGACATAACAGAGAAAGAGTGAGAGATATATGTATGAATGAAAAAGAACGACTTACAGAGGAAGATGAAAGAGTTAAAAACCATATTTTGTCGATCAGAAAAACTGCTGACGAACTGAGTCCTAAGGAATCTGAAATCAGATGATGTTCGAGTGCCAAGTCGAATAATCATAAAGCTATTGCTTTTAATCTACTCTGTACTTTATTGAGATAAACACAAGTTATATTATGATCCCTAGATTTGCTAAGCCTAATTTTTAACAAACTCCGTAAAGACTACCCTTAATTAGCACGAGTTTTCAGTATTTGAGACGTAAACTGGAAGTTTGACAATTTCAAATTGACAATTTTCAAGGAAAAAATTAGGTCCTTCTTCGCACACCAGAGGCGCTATTCCATTTTTTCATACAAGAAACTCTGTAAATACTGAAAAGACGATGTAAAGTAAAAGAGTGAAAAGTCGTGCTAAGGGTACAGTTTCAACACACAACAAGAAACGATGGGCTACCTTGCAGAAGTACTATCATTAGTTTCACCAGGATCGTCCCAATTTGCCGTAAACATTGGAGTACCTAAGCCAAAAACCGGATCCAGCTACAAAGTTTTTTGCCCATCCAACTTGCTTTGCATCATAATATTGACTTTAAACTCTGTTAAATAAATATACTCGTACATTCGCATATAAATATTCAATCTGTTCACGTTTTGAGTGAACGCAGCTTTTTCCCTATTTGTTTTCCTTTTTAAAACATGTTTTGTTTATGTTTGTTGTGTAACAAACTGTTTTTATGAATCCTCTTTTCCCGTATACAGAGAGTAAAAAAAAAGATTAGGTACTATCAATAATGGAACTTTTTGCTATCATATATTTATCTTTCTGTCTAGCCACCAGCAGGAAGTCCGGTCATTCATCTATATTGCTTGTCTGATATCTGCTGGTTTTATTTTTTAGGAAATATTTTTTATCTCTGCCTTTTCTGTATTTGCCAGGGTGCTTTATTGATAAAAATATTTGTTCACCCTGTTATACAATGACATAATCATGATGGATCAACGTCAAAAATGATAGAATTTAAATACTAAAATGAACACCAAAATGATTAAATAGCTCCTGAGAAGTACGAAATCATATGTAGGTAACTACCAGATTTTTCTCAATAGGTACCTAAGCATATCAGATTTGATCTCAACGCAAAGAAGATCCACCAAGTTTTTTGTCAATACAATAATTCATAGCAAAGAAAGTGGCTTATCCCACTGTTACCTTTCGTAGATTTTTACCAATGTAACGCTCAAGTCATATATTGTTTGTCACATCATACAAGGATTTATAGCAAAAATAAAAGCCTTATTTCCTTACAGTCATTATTTTTATTTAATGCGAGTCGTCTAGCCGTCCAGAGGTGACCGAGGTAGACCTGAGAGTGGCGGTACAACGGCTCAAAGCCAAAAATACCGCTCCAGGACCCGACGGCCTGCCAGGAAAAGCCTGGGTCCTGGCCTTCGGGACTCTCGGGCCTCGACTGGGGGGGCTCTTTAGCGCGTGTTTGGCGAGGGGCCAGTTCCCGCTTCGTTGGAAGACGGGGAAACTGGTCCTCATCCAGAAGCCCGGGCGCCCTGCGGACTCTCCGTCCGCATTCCGGCCCATCGTGCTGCTCGACGAGGTGGGCAAGCTCTTTGAGAGAGTAATTGCAGACCGCCTCGTCGGGCACCTAAATCGGGTGGGCCCGAACCTGTCGGAGAGCCAGTTTGGCTTCCGCAGGGGGCGCTCGACGGTGGACGCCATCATGCGCGTTAGAGCCCTCACGACGGGGGATGCAGTGGCCCGGGGCAGGGTCGTCGTGGCGGTGTCCTTGGACATCTCCAACGCCTTCAACACCCTGCCCTGGAGTTGCATCAGGGAGGCACTCCGGTATCACCGGGTGCCGACCTACCTCCGTCGCACGGTCGAGGACTACCTGACGGACAGAGCCGTCATCTACCCCGGTCACCGGGGAGAGTGGAACCGGCGAGAGATGTCGTGCGGTGTCCCACAGGGATCGGTCTTGGGACCGCACCTGTGGGACATCGGTTTCGACTGGGTGCTGCGCGGCGACCTCCCTCTAGACGTCAGCGTAATATGTTACGCTGACGACACGCTCGTCCTGGCGGAGGGAGTGTCGCACCAGGCGGCGGCCGACTTGGCGACGCGGGCGGTTGCGATAGTCGTCGATAGGATCCGGCAGTTGGGACTCGAAGTGGCGCTGCACAAGACAGAGGCCATGTGTTTTCATGGCCATCTGAATGCGCCACTGACAGAGTCCCACATAACGGTGGGGGGGGTTCGCATCGGCGTCGGAGGAACGATGAAGTACCTGGGACTCGTCCTCGACAGCCGATGGAACTTCGGGGAGCATTTCTCGCGTTTGGCCCCAAGGCTGAACCGGGCATCAGCCGCCCTCGGGCGGCTCCTGCCCAATATCGGCGGGCCAAACGCCCCCTGCCGGAGGTTGCACGCCGGCGTCGTGCGGTCCATGGCCCTCTACGGGGCCCCCGTGTGGGCCCTGAGCATTCGGACGCGGCCGGCAAAGCTGGTCGCATGCCAGAGGGTCATGGCAATCCGAATGATCCGAGGATACCGCACGATCGCCGGCGAATCGGCCAACCTTCTTGCCGGATCACTGCCCTGGGATCTGGAGGCGACTGCCCTCCTGCGCGTCTATGAGTGGCGCGTGGAGGCGCAGCGTCGGGGTGTATCCCCGCTGCCTCGAGAAGTCGAGGCGCGGCGGGAAGAGCTCCGGCGCGATCTCAGGGCAGTTTGGAGAGAACGACTATCGCAACCGAGGTACGGGCTAGCCGCAATCGCGGCTGTAAGACCCCTCTTTGAGGAGTGGCTGGATAGGTCCCACGGCGTCCTCACCTACCGCATGACACAGGTCCTCACCGGACATGGCAGCTTCGGGAGGTACCTGTGCATGATAAAAAAGGAGGAAACGCCCGGGTGTCACCACTGCGAGGATCGCCCGGAGGACACGGTGGAGCATACGGTGCAGGACTGCCCAGCTTGGGCGGAGCACCGCCGTGTCCTCGCTGCGGCGATAGGCGGAGACCTCTCGCGCCCGGCATTGGTTGCGGCCATGCTGCGGGGCGAGACGGAGTGGGAGGCGGTCGCCTCCTTCTGCGAAGCAGTCATGCTCGCGAAGGAGGAGGCGGGCCGCTTGAGGGAGAGGATACCGTCCTCCCCCCGCCCGAGACGCAGTGGTAGACGCCCACGGCGACGGATGTCGCGGGACGATCTCCGGCCACCGTAGGCGCGGGCATGCGGGCGGCGAGTAAAGGGCAACTCGCTGCTCGACCAAGGACCATGCCCGGGTCGACGGCGCGTTGTGTCCCACGCGCGCCTCAAGGAGCGTCAGCATAGTGACGGGGCCCCCCTATAGAGGGCCACAGTCCTGCCGGGGTTGCGGGACATACGTATACCGCGACTCCGGCACACAAAGGGCTACCGAAGGACACCGTGGATTTTAGTCAGTACAAGTCTGACAGTCCCTCCCGCCCTGCCCGGGGTGGGAGGACTCATTTGATGATTTTGCCACGTAAAAAAAAAAAAAAAAAAAAAAAAGTCGTCTAGCCGGATATCCTGCGATCCATCTATGATTCCTTGCCTTTGGGCGCGGAACCATACGCGTCCATTAACCCGGCCTCTGGGAGGGCAGAGTCACCTTCTCTGCCCTTCACTTGGGCAATTCTTGTCTGGCGCGTCCACGTCGCGGGGGTGGGCATCTTATACTCTAGTTAATCAGAGTGTATAGATGGCGAAGTTCAGCAGGGACCCAGTTCTGCGGGGTATAACGCGGATCCCGTGCCCAGGGTTACGGGTGAAGACCTCAACGGTGGGGAAGGGCGCAGATAATAGTCGTCGGTACGGCCGAACCAGCGGAGGAGGCGAGCCACAGGGGCGTTGATCCTGGATCCTGATGGAGGGCAGCGGTAACCATCAGTACCAAAGTGAAGCGCAAGAACCATATGTTCTGAATCGGTTCACTAATGGATTACTATATCCACTGAGGTTATAGTACCGCGATGTAGAAAGTAATGGGAACCTACTACATTATTCATCCCATGAGAGTTGCAATGATGAGTATGCATGATAGAGTAAGACCGCCTAGCAATCCGCGTAGCGACCGGCGCCCTGAGCTTTCCGGGGCTGAGGGTGAGAAGTGGGTTACCGGCCATCAGGATGCAGGCAACCAGGCACCCTATGGAAAAAATGCTACTGGAAGAAAAAATGTCAATTTAAGAAAGGAACATCGCATCGGTACATGGAATGTACGGGGTCTTCTTGAAGGTGGAAAGCTTCATATTTTGGAACAAGAACTTGAGCGTTGCAGGCTCACCATCACAGGAATTAGCGAGACACATTGGAAAGATAGTGGCCACTTTGACTCGCAGAAACACACTATCTTTTTCTCCGGGAATGACAGGAGTAGCTTTTCGGGAGTGGCTATTGCTATCCCTAAATTGTGGAAAAACTCAGTGCTTGGCTACCACCCCATTAATGATAGAATCATCTCCATTAAACTAAGCGCATCACCATCTCCACTCAACATTATTCAAATCTATGCTCCTACAAGTTCTGCTAGTGATGAGGAAATAGAGGACTTCTATGATCAACTGGAGTCATTTATCTCTAAGATACCAAAAAGGGAGATACTACTCATTATTGGAGACTTTAATGCTAAGGTAGGAAGCACCACTATGGATACAGGCATTCGTAATATTGTTGGGAAATATGGTCATGGTGTTCGTAACCCCAGGGGCGAGCGGCTCATAGAGTTCGCTGCAGACAACAACATGACCATTATGAATACGGTTTTCAAACACCACCCTAGACGCCAATATACCTGGAATTCCCCTGACGGAAAATATCGCAATCAAATTGATTACATTTTGGTAAGGTCTAGATGGAGGAGCTCAATAACCAACACACACACGTTACCTGGTGCTGACTGTCATTCTGATCACCAACTGCTTATTGGAAACCTTAGATTAAAACTGCAAAGAGCGAGACAAATTAAAGTCCCAAGAAGGATCGAAGTAAAAAACCCAAACGCTTTGGTCGCTTTGCTAGAGGACAGACATGCCGCATGGAGAGCAGGTGTTGGGAGCAAAGACTCTAACTCCTTGTGGATTTCGGCAAAGAAATATATTGTTGCCGCTATTGCAGAATCACAGTCAAAAAATACCTTGGCAAAACGACAGCACTGGATGACTGAAGACACTTGGCGCCTGGTCGAAGAACGCCGGAAACTTAAAGCCAGTGGCGCTAGCATTGCTGAGCTTAATGCCAAGTCCGCTATCATACAAGCTGCTTGCCGACGTGACCGCAATGACCACTTGGGTAAGATATGTGATGAACTCGAGCAGCATTCTGATAAATATCAAACCAAGGATCTCCATGATAAGGTCCGATACATAACACGCCAGCTTAAACCCAAGACGTGGGCTGTTGAGAACTCCATCGGGACAACGATTACGGAGATTAAGGATATTGTGGAGGTATGGAAAGAATATTGCAAGTCTCTGTTCTCCAGCAATTCTACCACAAGCTCTACATTTTCTTCTGACCAACTCCGTAATCGCGAGCCAGACATCTTGCGGGATGAAGTACGAGCGGCAATTAAACACCTTAAATGCAATAAAGCCATAGGTTGTGATGAAATCCCAATAGAAGTCATCAAAGCGATGGGAGAATTTGGAGTCGAGGTTTTATTCACCATCTGCAGTAAAATATGGGAGACTGGCATATGGCCTGATGACTGGTCACAATCAATTTTCATCCCACTGCACAAAAAGGGATCCACCAAAAAGTGCAACAATTACCGACTCATTTCCCTAATATCGCATGCAAGTAAAGTGATGCTCCACATATTGAATAAAAGACTAATGGCCTATCTCTCAGGGCAAATTGCACCCGAACAAGCCGGATTCGTAAAGTGGAGAGGCACTCGCGAACAAATCCTCATACTGCGGCAGATTATTGAAAAGGCTAGAGAGTTTAACTCAACCCTGTACATTTGCTTTGTGGACTTCCGAAAAGCATTTGACACTGTCATTTGGACACACCTCTGGAAGATACTCGCGGAAATGGGTGTGCCGCCCCATCTAATAATGCTTTTGAGGCGACTGTATATGGACGGTACTGCAGTAGTCCGAGTGGAAGATACTCTCTCTGGGTACTTTAAGACCGAGGCCGGGGTACGGCAGGGGTGTATCTTATCGCCGTTACTGTTCAACATCTACACAGAATACATCATGCGCATTGTGTTGGAAGAATGGGATAAAGGTATATCAGTTGGTGGCCACGTGATAAATAACCTTAGATATGCTGATGATACAACCCTTCTCGCACAGTCTAGAGATGATATGGAACAACTTTTGACTCGTCTCGAAACCACCAGCCTGGATTTCGGACTTGCTATCAACCGAGACAAGACGAAAATGATGATAGTAAGCCGGGATGACCCAAGCACAGCTAACGTCCGAAACATAGCTAACTGCGAGGTTGTACACAGCTATATCTACCTCGGCTCTACCATCTCCGACACTGGAGGATGTGGCGACGAGATAAAACGACGGTGCGCCATCACCAGGTCGGCAGTGGAGCGGCTGAGAAAGATTTGGGGGGACAGGAGGATTACCAAAAATACAAAGGTCAGACTAATGAAATGCCTTGTCTTTCCTATCTTTCTCTATGGAGCCGAAACTTGGTCTCTACGTTTACAAGATCGCCGTAAAATCGATGCATTGGAGATGTGGTGCTGGAGACGTCTCCTAAAGATCCCGTGGACAGCGTTTCGCACGAATGTATCCATCCTCAAAGAGCTTCATATTAAAAACCGGCTTACGTCTACTGTGCAACTACGTATACTGAAGTTCTTCGGTCACATCTCCAGGAATGAAAATTCTATGGAAAGACTGGTGGTTCAGGGCCAAGTGGAAGGCAAGAGGTTACGAGGCCGATCACCAACTCGCTGGTCTGACCTAATAAAAAAGGCTACTGAGACTACCATGGTCCAATGTACTCGGAACGTCTCCAACCGACAAAAATGGAAGCACATCGCTGAAAGAGCAGTCCTCGGGGAAATCAACGACCCACCGAACATCCCTCCATGTACCTCGTCTGCGCAACCACGACCACTCTGACAAGAGTGTTACGACTAAGAAGAGAATCTATGATTCCCTTCGATTACTCACCGGCCACGGGAGCCATTTGAAACGGTAATGACATTGTGTTGCGGCCTTCGAAGGATGCCAATGGCGGCGGCCGCCATACTTGATTTCTTGACACTTGATTGTTTGTTGTCATTTGTTGTCGGCCATTGTCGATGGATTGATTCAACTTGATAATGTTGGTTTGAAGGAGAAGGTGGCCATGGACGTACTCGCGTATGAAAGCAGTAGTATAATGTTTATTCGAATACCTGTTTATGAATTTTGGTAGTCTATTAAGCTTTGACTCATTAAATCTGTCTCTCTCAAAAGTCGTGATATCTGCTATGGTTTGACGATCGAAATAACAGCAGGCAAACAGTTGGAAACGTCGTGAAATAGTCAAACCTTGCTTCCACAAAGTAGCTTATTTTTAGTCTTGATGAAAACGTGTTAAAAAGTGAAAATCTTCTATTGAATCATTTTCTATTGAAGAAACTGAATACGAGTTTCTAGAATTCCCACAATTAAGTACCTATAAAGGTAGATAGGTATCCTAGTTAAACTCAATGCCAAAAAACATTTGCTATTCTAGCCTATTATGTAGGCTGTTTTGGGCATACAAAAACATCAGAGAAAGGAGAAAACAACAAGGCAATGATTGATTATGTTTTCGTTGTTGAAGTGAAAACTTCTTTAGCGGCGTTGTACACTTTTTCTGTAATGGGTAAAAAATTTAAAACTCGCGTCAGGGTCACGTGACCGTCAGGGTCACGTGACCGTCAGGGTCACGTGACCCTGATCGAAAATGAGTAAGACGTCATTCAAATTAAAAATAAAACATAGTAACAAAAAAGTTTTCACTTCTACCGGCACTCCTGGAGTGCAACCTTTTTTTTTTTTTGCTAACATTATTCTAGCAAAAACAAAATCTCATGTAACGAAACAAAAGATGGAGGACAGACAAAGCACTGCGGTTTGGCACAAACCTCTATCGTGTTCATATTAATGTTAATGACCGATTTTCTAGGAAATCTAGGAGTTAAAACTTATTTATGCATAAGTATGCTCTATAACAATTTTAAATATTTAACTGAAGCATAATCAAAATTGTCAAGGAAGAGCTAAAACTTACAGGGAATAAGTACAAGCGGCTGAAAATCACCTAGATGACCTAGCCCACGCGGTAGCAACTACGAGCTACCTAAATTAAACAATTTAATCGCCATGATATACAGAAGCTTGTTGACGGATGGTGAAAGACGAGCAAACTCCTGCTGAGGAGCTCCTAGGACGTGATAATTGATAGGGAATAAAACTGGTTAAGAAGGACTGATTACAGATAAGTACAAAAATAAAATAAAACTTTGACTTGTACTTTAGGAATAAAGTATTAATGATCGAAGGAATAAACTTTTTTTATGAAGTCTTAGGTCACAGACCTATGTAGAAATATAGACAGACACTCCACCACTGCACCCTACAAGCGCAAATCTAGGTCATCCGATGGCTTGGCTTTTATTACTTACATAACGATTATCTCCATGTTCAACCGTGGAAATACACCTCATAAAATTACTACACTTCTTTCAAATTATGTGAGAGAGTTTTACTACTAATTATAAAACATTGCCATTGACAATTCAAAAGTGCGTGTAAATGGTTGAAATAAATGCTTTGATTAATAAACACTAAACACATACGTTGCCATGTGATTTTTTCTGTTCAAAGTCATTCTAGATTCTGGACCTTCGTTTCAAAATTAGGACCCTTACACTATGTTCTCTACTGCATGATGTAGCTATATGTGACATTAGGGAAGTCTATTTTAAACGTCAAAATCGTATGTGTCATTTTCAAATGCCAGAGTGCCAGTAACCTCGGCCACAGTTTAAAATTCGAAACTATGTGACATATTCATATCTGAATGCATTCCGCTGTCACTTGAGACAATGGGCTACCGAATTCATGTAGTCGCAAGCGCAGTTAAATGCAGCCTTTTAGCTATACTTGTTAATATTGTTATCGATATGGAAGAGTTACTAAAATTGATGACTTGATGACGATTTTATATTAGCAAGAGCCTAAACACAAACCCTATCAAAAGTTGTGTCAATATCTGGTTTTAATATCCCTTGATAAATCTCGGTTCAATTAATTGGTAGTTTTTATGAAGAGTTTCCGACTAAATTACTAAATTGCCTGTGACACAAGGTAGACATCATTGTCATTCTAGGAATGTTAAGTGCTCTTATTTTAAATAGCATATTGATTAATATCTATCTACCTTTTAAAAAGAATGCAATGTGTATTTTGCTATTCAACAAAATGTCCAACACAGTGAACATGTTTTTAACAACCTTAATAATGAAGAGCGCAAAGTCATTACACTCACGATTTGGGAGGTAAATGTAAATCTAAACGCAGTAGATACTTAAAATGATTAAGTGTCACATGTAAAACAGATGTATTGTCGCACTTATCATGTAAAGTCGGGTACACAAGCGCACAATGTTTGTCGCGATGTGAACGAACGGAGAAGCGTCGCATTGAATAAATAATGCACTCGAGTACACTCACACACAGTGGTCCGTTGGTACAGCTGATTGTAATCGTATGACAAATGAATTGGAATGGAAATACAATCTTAGGGATAGAGTTCTGAAACAGGGAATAATTTTGAAATTTAAAAAATGTATTTGTGCATTGTAATCTTTTAAATAACTACCCTTTTTTTGCAACTTAGGATACAAATTCATTTGCTGTCAAGGAAGCCTACACTGTTCAAAAGATTTTCGTATAATATTTTAAGATTTCATACAAATGTTGATGAGAGCATAGAGTACATTATTATCGTCAAAATTATTCCAGATTGATCAATTCTGCACTTTACGACGTAGTAGGTAACGTGAGTTTCGGTACTTCATTTCTTTAAAAAATAGGAGGGGTCATCAGACCAGTTGTTATCAGAACCACAGTCAACAATTACAGAGACTAACCGTCGAAAGAAACATAAATTCAAAGAAAACAACCCTACAGTCTTTAAAACACTACATCAAAGGACAATACTTATTCTTAACATTATACCCACAGTCTACCCTGTTGAACTTAACATAGGACCACACATACTTAAAAAGAAACTAAACAGAATATCTTTAGAACTATAGCACGGTTGGTCGGTAACCACAAATAAACGTTTCTTTTAAACTTAAAACACACTTGCGAGTAAGGATTTACTCTTTGTTCGTATGTTATTTGTATCCTTTTTATTTAAAACACTGAATTAATGAGTGCGTACCATGCTTTATGTTATGTAGTGTCGAGGATACAGTCGGGTTACTTTTTAGGTTACATTTTGTTTGAATATTTGATAAGTATTATGTGTAAATAGTTTAAAATAAGTACGACACAAAATAAAAATAAAAAACCAACATCTAATGTTCCACGTTGACCCACTGTGGGATAGCGCATGCTAACAGAGTAGCAGTAAAATTGATTGGGATCATAATTCTGGCTCTATATTTTTAAAGGACATTTTAAAACAACCATTATCTCTTGTTAGCTTCCCAAAATATTTTAATGTTTTGAAAATGTCAATACGCAGTGTGTTATTAGTTTACCATAGTGTGGACCATAGTGTAGACGTTATGTTACTTACCGGTTTTCTATCAAACATTTGATCAGCCTACAATGATGTCATATTTATTTCACTTTGTAAGCTAGGCAGGTGTTTATGTCGATGTCAAATTAAACTATTATTTTCCGGTTTTAGAATAGAATTATTAGGTACTTACTTAATAATTTCTATAGCTTTCCTAAAGATGGGAAGGTGTCTTTTAAAATCATATTAATTTAGGCAATTTAATTTTTCATATTAATTTTTAAGCTATTGTATAGCTTCTATCGCGGGCCTTGAGCGCGGGGACCGAATCTAGAAATTCCGTAACGAAAAAACCTCACGCTCCCCACTCCGACGGGCAAGGAGGTGTGATTGAATATATGGTTTATATACACAATACAAAATATATAGAGGAGGGGAGGGGAGGGGAGTGGAGTGGAGTGGAGTGGAGTGGAGTGGAGTGGAGTGGAGTGTTCGAGGTTTTCGTCATGGGTGTCGTTTTCATGGTTTTCGAGGAAGTTGAAACCGATTGTGCAGTCAAAATGTAAATCCAAGATGGCGGCTGCAAAAAATATCGAGGTTTTCGCCATGGGTGTCGTTTTCATGGTTTTCGAGGGTGTTGAAACCGATGGTGCAGTCAAAATGTAAATCCAAGATGGCGGCTGCAAAAAATATCGAGGTTTTCGTCATGGGTGTCGTTTTCATGGTTTTCGAGGAAGTTGAAACCGATTGTGCAGTCAAAATGTAAATCCAAGATGGCGGCTGCAAAAAATATCGAGATTTTCGTCATGGGTGTCGTTTTCATGGTTTTCGAGGGTGTTGAAACCGATGGTGCAGTCAAAATGTAAATCCAAGATGGCCGCTGCATAAATTATCGAAGTTTTCATCATGGGTGTCGTTTTCATGGTTTTCGAGGGTGTTGAAACCGATGGTGCAGTCAAAATGTAAATCCAAGATGGCCGCTGCATAAATTATCGAAGTTTTCATCATGGGTGTCGTTTTCATGGTTTTAGAGGGTGTTGGAACCGATGTTGCAGTCAAAATGTAAATCCAAGATGGCGGCTGCAAAAAATATCGAGGTTTTCGTCATGAGTGTCGTTTTCATGGTTTTCGAGGGTGTTGAAACCGAGGGTGCAGTCAAAATGTAAATCCAAGATGGCGGCTGCAAAAAATATCGAGGTTTTCGTCATGGTTGTCGTTTTCATGGTTTTCGAGGGTGTTGAAACCGATGGTGCAGTCAAAATGTAAATCCAAGATGGCCGCTGCATAAATTATCGAGGTTTTCGTCATGGGTGTCATTTTCATGGCTTTCGAGGGTGTTGAAACCGAGGGTGCAGTCAAAATGTAAATCCAAGATGGCGGCTGCAAAAAATATCGAGGATTTCGTCATGGGTGTCGTTTTCATGGTTTTCGAGGAAGTTGAAACCGATTGTGCAGTCAAAATGTAAATCCAAGATGGCGGCTGCAAAAAATATCGAGGTTTTCGTCATGGGTGTCGTTTTCATGGTTTTCGAGGGTGTTGAAACCGATGGTGCAGTCAAAATGTAAATCCAAGATGGCGGCTGCAAAAAATATCGAGGTTTTCGTCATGGGTGTCGTTTTCATGGTTTTCGAGGGTGTTGAAACCGAGGGTGCAGTCAAAATGTAAATCCAAGATGGCGGCTGCAAAAAATATCGAGGTTTTCGTCATGGGTGTCGTTTTCATGGTTTTCGAGGGTGTTGAAACCGATGGTGCAGTCAAAATGTAAATCCAAGATGGCGGCTGCAAAAAATATCGAGGTTTTCGTCATGGGTGTCGTTTTCATGGTTTTCGAGGGTGTTGAAACCGATGGTGCAGTCAAAATGTAAATCTAAGATGGCAGCTGCATAAAATCGAGGTTTTCGTCATAGGTGTCGTTTTCATGGTTTTTGAGGGTGTTGAATCCAATATTGTAGTCAAAATGTAAATCCAAGGTGGCGGCTGCCAAAATTATCGAGGTTTTCATCATGGATGTCGTTTTCGTTGTTTTTGAGGGTGTTGAAACCGATATTACTATCAAAATAGAAATCCCAGATGTCAAATAACAAAAATCAAAAAATATTATTATAACTTAAAAAAAATAAAATTTTATTACAATTCCTTCAAGCAGTGGTGGCCCAGTGGTATCGGTCCCGACTTACGAGTTGTAGGTCGTGGGTTCGAACCCCTCCTGGCGCATTACTTTGTGTAATTTATTTCATCACCACTGCTCTCAAAACGGTGAAGGAAAACATCGTGAGGAAACCGGCATGTCCTAGAACCAAAAAAATTCGAAGACATGTGACATCCACCAATCCGCACTGGGCCCGCGTGGTGGATTATGGCCCACTCCCTCTCACAGAGAGGAGGCCTGTGTCCCAGCAGTGGGAACATTATAGGCTGATGATGATGATGATGATGACAATTCCTTCACTAATTAATCGAAAGGAACTTCGTTCCATCCGGGTGTCCCTTGACACCTCTCAAGTTTTTTTTTTATTTTTTTATATACACCCCCAAACATAACCGTTTAGATGGTAGAGGGGGGGGACACTCGAGTCGAGCAAAAATTAGCACTTTAAAGCTTAATATTTCACAAACGAGTCTTTTTGTCAAAAAATTGTTAGTGGAACATATCAATATTTTAACTTTTTTTATTTATTTAATAATAGAAAAATTTGTTTTCTTATCGGTCACCACGCTCAAAAAGTGTAACTTGAATTAATATCAAAGAAAAAGCAATACTGCAAGAATAAAATAAATAAATAAAATTATAATTGCATTAATAATTTGATACAAAATATTTATGCAATTATATGCAATAGCTTTTTTTAATTTTAATTATTATTTAATTATTAAATTTTTTAATTAAAAGATTCGCGAACACGTGAAATCCACAAACCTTACTCCTTTACCCTCTTATAGAGGTGATATAATGTAACATGATGTGGCCCAACAATGGGAACATTAGGTACATGCGAAATAAAACCATCATATTTTATTTCTACAAGTTAATTCTAGATTCTCTTTTTAATTGAACAGAAATAAATACTGTCTTTACCAGTAAATTTTTGTACAACCTGTTATACAAACTTTTTTATTTGTGCTTAAACTTAACTTTAATATCAATACTGTTTTTAATTTCGGCCAGTATGCCCTTCAATATCTCATCCTACTGCAACATACAGCGAGAGCATCGGAACGGTACACGATGTCGTAACTCACTGGCTGCCAAAAGCCCCGCGACTGATTTAAGTCACGTTCGCAACGGACGACAAAAAATACCTTCAAAATGTCTGCTGGGGTCAAGTGAGAGCGATGGACTGAGCGATTGTTGTTATGATTTAATTCTAGAACACATTTGGATGTCACCTCTATAGAGTTTAAAACCATAGAGATCTTCAAAAAGGTTTTTGTCTAACACCTATGTAGATGTAGATAGAGCCATGTTATTGACGTCCATTGAAGTACCTATCGCCATTTTGTTTTACGTTATGGATGTTTAAATTTGCAAGCAAATCTAATGCATGTCAGCCAGAAATTACAATGTAAATCATTGGTTTCGATATTACATTGTCAACTCTCATAATAATCATGCAAAAAGTTACATGCATTCTTTTATTTAAGTACTATTATTAATTCCAGTCAGTAAAATGACAAGTGTAACTGTCATTAAACAATGAATTTCATTCATGTACAAATGTCATTTTACTGACTGGAATTAATAATCGTACTTTACACAGTTTCTTTCCAAAAAAATCTTTTATTGCGGCAACACTAAAGTTGTCCCAAAAGTAATCTCCAATTTTACTCAACCAAGATGCAACCGAAGCTGCCACAACATCTCAAAGAATGCCATGTGGTGTTATTTTGATACAAAACCTAATGAAACTAATAAAAGCGTCGTAGAGTGGCGTCGCATCGTGTCGCGGCGGTCGACGAGTCGTAGTCTATACACATCCAGATTTATAACGTGCATCTGTGTCATAGTTTGCGGTCACCATGGTGTCGTCATTTTGTGGGACGGACGGCATGTCCCACTTTTTTTTATCTTGTTGTAATCAGCCAATTAGTCCTCCCACCCAGGGCAGAGCGGGAGGGACTGTCAGACTCGTAGGTACTGAATAAAATCCACGGTGTCCTTCAATAGCCCGTTTCGATCCTAGGTCACGGTAATTCGTAAGTGCCGCTACCACGGCATGTACTTCTGTAATTGCATTTTAATTTTTGGCACTTTTATGGAATCGCTGCGGTATTATGGTGGCTCGGGTAAGAACATCGCAAAACAAAAAAAAAATGTAGGTAATTACAATTATTACTAGGTACCGTAAAACATGGCAACTTTGCCCTCGACATATGACTTTGCCCAGTAGTGTATTTTTTAAAAAACTTAATATATTCCAAATTTGTCTATAGTTAGTAAGAACATTTTGTCTATAGTAAAAAATTCATCATTTTTCTGGCAACGCTGTGTGACGCGCTGTCACAGATGTTACTTCAGTTGTCTGTCAGACGTCGTTGAAGTAAGAGTGTTTTTTGGCGGGCCAAAACTTAAAAAAAAAACTTTCTCGAGAAGTACTACTTGGCGTTGTCGCAGGTAAGTAATTTTTATACATCCGATAATACATTGGAAATGAATAATATATACTAGTTTTCTTCGCTAAATGCGTCATATAATCAAAAAATATAACGGTGGGCAATGTCACAAGCATATTTTTTTAATATCGTTGACCTTGACAACATTGCCCAACGTTTCTTTTTCACTAGGGTTGTCACCTGAGGTCCATTTTTAACCGATTAAAAAAAGGAGGGTTCGGATTTGATGAACAGTTAATAATGTTGGTTAACACATAAAGTTTAAAAACAGAGGCGGGATTTAGAAGATACGAGGGTTATTTGTTATTTTCATATAAAAACAAAGACCGAGATAGGTACATGCTTTTTAGTATTTTTTTAGTTTCTTTTAGTTCTTGAACACTTTAAAAATAAAGCATATTATGTAAAAAATTATTTTATATTATTTCCCTCTTTAATTTATCATTATAATTTATTATAATACTTCACACTAAAAAATATTAAATAGTTAAGTATTGTCAATGGTGACAACCCTTGAACAATCGCCATTTTGTACGAAAAATGTTCTAGAAGGCTTTTTGACTTTGCCCACTCATTTTTAAGGGTCAAGGAATGTGAATATTTGGCGTATAATTTAATACATTATTTGCATTGCTCAGTATTTTCATTCAGTCCTTTTCGAATAGTGATAAAGTTTATAGTAACGGAGATCTGTAATGTGGGCAAAGTTACCAAATGTAAAAGATTTTTTGCCCAGCACCTATAATTGTTATTTTCACTAATAAATATTACTTTTTTTTACTATTTTGAGTTTTGTGTATCGAGACATGAGCATATAGTATTATGTGGCACCGAAACAATAATCAATTTATTAAAATTTTCCAAAATATCATCAATTAAGCATTCGTTTTTGAAATTTTTGGGCAAAGTTGCCATGTTTTACGGTACTGGATGTCTCTGAATTTGTGAGATTTTCTTTTAATTGATAATCGGATTCCTCAAGTCTCCTAAAATATCTCGACATCAGATTATTGTAATCCATCTTTTCTCTACAGAATTATTAAGAGGTTGATCCTATAGACTCTAGGTTTATAACAAAATCATCTAGGTAGGTAACCTAATTCTACACCCTACCAATTCTTGATACGACTAAGTTAGTGTCTGAACATGTATGTATGTGTCTATAGTAAACACAGAAATACCGTAAGCGTATCCAAACTCCAACGAAAAAAAAAATAGATATTTTTCGTTTTTTTTTTATTTCTAATACCTTGTGTCTTTAAGAGTAAATAATAGGTAACTTCTAGTCCTTCACCGTCAACCACGTCCTTGCTTATCATCAGGCGGGATAGCACAAAGCAAGACTATCCTTAAAAAAAAAGCCGAGGAAATGTCCTACAACTATCGTAGGTATAGTCACCCATTCACCCCGCGGATGACCGGCCGAGTACCGATAACAGCTCAGAAATAGTATCGATTTCATCCTGCGCTGCAGCTTCCGTGTTCTGTGTCACAGATATAATGTGTAGCTGTATGACATTTGTTGTGATTTGTGTTATGTATCCTTTTTTATGTCCTGCCTCTGTCGGCTTGCGGCGGAACCGTTAGTACAGTAGGTCTACCATGACGTTTTGGTCGTTTTTGTCACCGGTCCAGCACGCCCGCCACCGGCACCTTTAACGTCAAAGTTCCAGTTTACGTTACAAATACGAGTAAAGTCATGACTTAGAACTCCGTATGTCCCTCTTTTCATCCTGGCCAATAACATCAAAATCAATTTTGAAATCCACAAATTCGGAATTGTCACTGTGTCTTTTATCATTTTGAATTCGTTTGTTATCACGGCACTCGTCGGTGTCTACGCTTTTCCAAGTTCCCTAATCTGTTTCCAACAATTTATAATGTTATTATTTTCTACTATTATTTGCCCTTTTGAGGAACCCTACTAATATCGAAGTGCATTATGATTATTAAAAAGTTTCATCAAAATCTGTTCAGTAGTTTTGCTTTTTAGCGTGAATTAAAAAGTAACAAACATCCATAGTTAGATCCTTATAAACTTTCACGTTTTTAATATTAGTAGGATTATTGCATTCATTATTGATTATGTCCATTCTAATGTTTTTCTCTCTCTCTTTTTTCAGGTAATAAAGGCGAATTTACCTGCGATTGATATTGGCATCAGGTAAATTTAATTACCCTGGAGGATGTTGCAATATAATTTAGACGGATGCAATGATAGAATTATGATCAATTTTTTGTTGTACTTTACTTACATATTTTTGTGCACTGTAAAAAACGTACATACGAACTAAATTCAGTAAATTATAGACATTTGTCACTTTATCCTTTTATGCTTTATTTATAACAACGTTTTTTATTTTTCGAATTTAGAATTATGCAGCCGATAACGATTCGTTAACCTATGTTGTATCTATTTCTACTTACGATGTTTACAAAGTAAACAAACAAGTTAAACTGTGATTAGTGATTACCGTTAACAGTTTAACTGTGATAACGCTAAAACCGCGTACATACGGCTACAAATCAATCTATACACAACCAGTATTTTGTTTATTTGAGACTAGATGTTCCCCGTCGTTCCACCACCGCTTGTGAGTTCCTATTGGCCGTAATGTGATATTATATAGCCTATAGCCTTCCTCGATAAATATACAAGATATTGTTTTATGTTGAACCAGTAGATCATGAGATTAGTGCGTTCAACCAAACAAACAAAAGAACTGTGCGATGGAAATTTGTGTCGTGGGAGGATATCTAGCTGTGCTGTGAAAATGTGTGGGGGTGGTTTCCACCAAAGCTATGCGATGAAAATGTGCCTACGAAGATGTATAGCGGAGCTGTGAAAATGTGTATTAATGTGTGGTGCGAGGATGCGTTGCGAAGCTGTGAAATGTGTCGACGAGGGTGCGGAGTAGTGGGAGCGGAGACACAACACATCCCTCGCAACACATCCCACTCACACATCCCTCGTACACATCCCTCGCACAAATCCCTCGCTTGTTTTGTATGCGCAAAAATCGAGCTCCGCTGAGCCGTTTCCATCAGAGCTGTGCTGTCCGAGGCGAGGTAAAAGCGATTCTATTGGTGCTTTACAAACACATCCCTCGCTATACGCATCCTCGCACATCTCTGGTGGAAACGCAGCCTAACACTAGTACGGAAGAATTTGCTCTTGACTCTAGTCCAGATCAAAGGTGACTGAGTCAAATCCTACGATGTAGAGAGCTTACCCAGAAAAAGCCTGTATGTATGATCTTTCCGAACAATCAACGATCAGCTTGTACTGGTGGCCTACGATCTGTGATTCGACTGTAGGAAAGAGACATAGCTATACAAGTCGTCTAGCGCCATCTCTTTCCCACACTGGAATAACTCTCGCTTTAAGACGTACTGGTTTGGCATAGCTTGATGTGTAGCCATGTGTACCGTGAATCCTTAATGAGGGCTAAAAGCTGATAATGAGACAGTCTGCAAAGGTTTTAATTTACATAAATAATTAACGCTGAGGCACATTCAACAAAAGAGATATCTATGCAGGCATACATTTTCGTTACACAGTAAAAAAACCAACAAGTAGGTAAGATGATACGTCAGGGGTGTATTACAACGACTTAAAACCAGGCTTGTTCCAGTGAGTGAACGTGATGGCGCTAGACGACGTTTGTAGCTCTGTCACTTTCAATCGCCGGAATAAGCCTGGTTTTAAGACGTTGTAATACCCCTGCTGGAAGCATATTATTTGGTTTATTCCACTTTGTTCACCTGGGTGAACAAAGTGGACAACATTGGTGTCCTCAATTCACCTCGGAAAAATATCACCTGAGTGATATCACCCAGGTGAATTGCGGACACTAAAGTCCACTAAATCGCGTAAGAAAAGTATGTTTTAAAAGGTACACGTCATATTTATTTTTGTTTAGTTACATAAAAAGCAGCGGCGGCCCAATAGAGCAGGGCCCAGTGCAACGACGATATAATCGTCGTTGGCCCAGTGGTAACGGCCCCGACTTACGAGTTGTAGGGTCTGGGTTCACACCCAGCCAGAAGCGTTAAATTAGGAACTTTGTGCAGCTTATTTTATCACTGCTCTCAAAACGGTAAAGAAAAACTTCTTGAGGAAACCAGCATGTCCTAGAACCAAAAATCCGAAGACATGTGGCATTTAGAAACGTACACTGGGTCCTCGTGGTGGATAACAGCCCTCTCCCTCTCATAGAGAGGAGGCCCTGTGTCCCAGAAGTGAAATATAATGCTACAATTATATACAACGTGTAACGTTAATAGCGCAAAACCTCTCGTGGGGTAACTCAGCCCATGTTACTGAACAATGTTTGTTCTAAAACTTTTGGAAAAAAAAAATAAAAAAAATGTTTTTTCATACTGATGGGCTCGATCAATTTCTCATTTTGTATGAAAAATCGTTTATTTTTATTTTTTTTCCAATAGTTTTAGAACAAACATTGTTCAGTAACATGGGCTGAGTTACCCCACGAGAGGTTTTGCGCTATTAACGTTACACGTTGTATATATGGCTTAATATGCTTATTGTATACCAATCTCTGATATTGACTGTACTTACAAAAAATGGTTCGGGAATTCGTGATTGATTTTGCCACGCTTCCCCTGATCATTAATTGCTCGCCTTTGTATCACAAATTGGATTTTTCAACCAAATTATTTTTTGACAGGATATTTTACTCCTAATACTAAAAATCTAGTTAGTTAAGTATTGGATGAAAACATCGTTGTAGTTCAATCTTGAAGTCCATGTTAAAACATTTTTCTGCCTGTTTAAAAATAAACTTTACCCGCGCTAGGTATTTCTCCTGTATCGTGAGTCCGTTCACAAACATTAAAACTCACATACACAAACACTCAGACCTGGAAAGGTAATTAAGGGTTTCTCAAATATTTTTTCTGTGTGGGAATCGAACTCACAACAAGCAGCTCAGCAGTCGATCGCTCAACCGCCGTGCCGTCTATGTATAGAAATATTTGGAACACACCACGAGGCGCCGCCTGTGGCGAATTCGCATCTTTCAAAGTAATTAATGTGTTATTCGCAGTCCTCCGCTCACCGCTTAGACCAACGGGCTATTAAGTTATGTCAATAACATATTGGCCAAGGGATGTAAGTTTAAACACAATTATCTGTTTGTCAGGCACCACTGCCACCGGAGGGACAGACGACCGATAAGTTCGATAAGCCCCTGTGTGCCCCTATGGCCCTGTATGCCTCTGAGTGCTATTCATATAATTAACGACTCTACCCCGGGGCTTTGCCGATTCAATTATGAAAGCTATGGTCGTTGTTAATGTCACTTTAAGACCTGCAGGAAGTTTGCGGCACTATCTAAGCGGGATACCGTGGCTAGCGGAACTTGAAGGAAAACGGAAGAAACAGAGTGGATTTGTCAGTAAAATTCTGATCATATCGTCAAAGTTGCGGAGATAGATAGATGAGAGAAGCACAGAACCGAGAAGTATGGCAGAAAAAGGGGGGAGGCCTATACCCAGCTGCGATCCCGGGTAGAAATTATGGTAATGATGATGATGAAGTAAAGTGTATCCCGATCCGACTAGTTGGCGGTGGTAGGCCTCGCCAGGCCTCGCCATTCGTGGCTCCACAATCCTAAGCTCGCTCCATCTTCTTCAACATCATCTGTTTTTTTAATTTTGTGCTAGATTCCTTTGTAAATAAACAAAAAAAAAATGAAGTCGGTTAAAAACATACGATATCTTAATTCGCTACTAGACAAACGTAATGGGTGTCCATGCGTAAATTACCAAACTTAAAACAGCTTTAATTATTTAGTATCACTATCGGTTTGTCAGGCACCGAAGCGACAGGCGACCGATAACTTCGATAAGCCCCTGTGTGCCACTCATGTAATAACGAGGTCAGACCCCGGCTTACTGATTTAATAATGAAAGTTAGGGTGGCTGTTAATTATTATGTCAGTTTAAACCTATTTAATGCATTAACAATTATTTTGAAATAGGTAACATACAGCAAGCCAAAAACTTAAACCTTTCGTGCTTTCGAAAACAGACAAGAAACTCCGACAGATATTAAAAAAAAAAGAAACAAAAAAAATTAGGTATCCCACTTAGGGCACCTGGCACCTGCGAAATATTTTGACAATACACAGACTGACTCTAGTGACATATACAGGTCAAAAGAGATGTGAATATGAATTTCAAGGATCACAAATAATATTACCACAATATTAATATCTTTCTTCGAAGAAATAATCACATTAATCAAGACCAATAAATTCTCTGTGATTAATATGCTACAAACTGTCCCATTGAAAACGTATCAATGGTCGTTCAGTAATGAGTATGTTATTAATCATTTAATTTAATGAACTATTATTAAACTGATTTGCAGCCTGTGGGGTGAGCTAAAAATAGGGATGTCACACAAATAGTAAATAACGTACTGTCAACAAAAGATATCCAATATACAGACGGATAGAGAATTTTTAACGGTTTTCAAATCCATTGTTGTGATAAAAGTTTCGATTTGTCTGTATATAAGCTGAAAACGCTGTCACATAACATAAACATCCATTTGTACCTCTTTTGATGACCGTACGTGTACTTAGTGATGGGCAATGATAATAATCCGGTTAATATCATTTGGCTAATAATCGATTAATAGCAGTTAGTAGCCAGTTGTTAATGTTATTTAATATTTTTACCCTGCTGTTAATGTTATTTAATATTTTTAGTGATTAAACCCATGGTTTTCAGGCTTAGGCCTGTCAGATTAGACTTCATTTTCATCATCTTTCTTTGTAGTAATTAAATGTGCAATTTAAAAATAATCTGGCCCGTTTAAAAAAATTAATCAGCTATTTACGGGTACACTACGATAACATGAATTTCAAAATACCGATTTTCATAATTCCGAATGGTTCAAAAATCCTAAATACCAACTCTAATTGATCAGTATTCCTATTTTCATAAAAAAAAACAATATAACGTAAACTTCTCAAAATACCATGTTTGAATAGATTGAATAACAAAAAGACCGACTTAAATTTTTTAAAACATCAAAAACATGAAAACCGATTATTAAAATACCGATTAATTAGAATTCCGAAAATTTAATTACGTTCGTTCTTGCATCCTTAGTATAGTTGCTGATTACCTCCTATCAAGGAATCTCGACGGAGCCCAGCTTCGTGGTGCTCTTATTTCTGTTTGCAAAGTTTAATGTAACCTAACACTTCGAACCTAACCTGTCCGAGTCCGGGTGCCCCAAGTCCCGAACTCCTTGCATCCTTAGTCAAGTTGCTGATTACCACCTACCAAGGTGGCTCGACGGAGCCCCGCTTCGCGTGTCTCGTATTTCTGTTTGCAAGGTTCCGAGTCCATCCTATTCCTGTTTGCAAGGTTCTGAGTCCAGGGGCCCCAAGTCCTGAGCTCACTTCGCTCGCTCTTGCATCCTTAGTCAAGTTGCTGATTACCACCTACCAAGGTGGCTCGACGGAGCCCCGCTTCGCGTGCCTCGTATTTCTGTTTGCAAGGTTCCGAGTCCAGGGGCCCCAAGTCCTGAGCTCACTTCGCTCGCTCTTGCATCCTTAGTCAAGTTGCTGATTACCACCTACCAAGGTGGCTCGACGGAGCCCCGCTTCGCGTGCCTCGTATTTCTGTTTGCAAGGTTCCGAGTCCAGGTGCTGCAAGTCCTAAGCTCACTTCGCTCGCTCTTACATCCTCAGTCAAGTTGCTAATTACCACCTACCAAGACTGGTTTGCAGCGATTCATTTCTGTTAAGGCGCTATCCCTCACCGCGAGCATTCACCTGTAATCCCTACATAATATTATAAAGAATTCTTAGTGATCGAGGGATTCAAGTTAGCCCAAGACAAGGCAGCTTTACTCCCGAGGAGCGTACTCTGCTTTTCACCCCTACTGCGAGGAAATGAATTTGATTTTTGAAATTTGATGTGGTGCGATAACTTTCGAACGTGAAGTGGGCACACAGCAAGCGATCAGCTGTTGCAGCCAGCGGCCGCCATCACTGCTACAACTCCTTAGTGAAAGTTTTCATACTGTTTTTCTTAAGGTTCCAAATTCAAATCACATTATTCCCACGGGAATAATGAAATTCAGTACAATATTTATTGCCCGGCTCGAATGGGGGACAGCAATGCCTTGCTTTATTCCTTGTTTGCATGACATATAATTTGACATTTATGAGCAAGTGGTGTGAAAAGAACGTTGTGCGCGTACGAAGTCGCGGGCAAAAGCTAGTGTAACATAAAAGTGCGCAATTTGATGCTCTATTGTCTTCGAATATTCGAATCTGTAACGTTATATTACAGGTGAATGCTCGCGGTGAGGGAGTGTCCTTACTGACTTTTAGAATGGGATGTTTATTTTTAAATATTGGCCCAGTTCATAAATATATTGCATTGCTTTATATTTTCTTAGATTTCCCGAAAAATGTGTCATTCATTTTATTGTTAACACTTTTTCACATACAAAAAGGTGAAAATAAATAAAAAGAATAACAATACATTGAATCACACTGCGTACACGCACCCAATTTATATTCACACCCACAGATTTGCCACAAAACAAAAAAAAAACATTTATTTCTTTGACAACACATTAATAGCAGGGTTATTAGCCATTGGATGGCTATTAATGGATTATAATCGATAATAACTCAAAGCATCCGGCTAGTTACCCATCTCTACGTGTACTTATACGTTATAGTATACCTACATATAATTATGTAATGATACAAATAATAGGTATTGGTTGATTCAAATAAGTACGCCATTTTCAGATTATCTTATGGGGTTATCCCAAAAAATCCCGAAACCGAGTCCTAAGTAAAAAAATTAGACTATTAGGATGGGTTATACGGAAAGTTAAAAATTACCAGATGCAAATAAGTACTTTTTGTTCGACCATTTATTATAAATGAATCGAATGCGCTAAAGAGCGCGTATTCTGAAAGTTAGCAACGTCGCAAATAGCTGTCAAATATTTGGGTCGATCTCCAGAGGCATTTTTTTTTCGTGTCGGGCTGAATAAACCCATTTTAAAATTGAAAAACGTTTTGCCAATATTTTTTTATATGCAGTTCAGTGTCTAATCTACCTGGTACAAGGCTAATATTATGAATAAGTTAATTTAAAATATTTAAAAAAAAATCTTAAACCCTAAAATCCTGATCGCTCTGGGTTGTCCTCACTCCCGATTGAATGAAAAAAATATTCTTTATTTTTTTAATGAGAAGCTACGTATGAAACAACTTAATTAGATTACATAAGAAATAGTTAATCTTCATTGTTATAAAATACTTGTAGTTTTATTATGAATACTTTTGCCATAATTTGAATTTAAATTCGTGTCCGGGCATTTTATCTCATCGCTCTGCGCTGAGGTAAAACATCGCGCTCATGCCTAGTTACGTGTTATAGACACTCTATTCCACTCTCGCTGGGTAGCACCAGCAGTGGTCTAACCGTTGAGGAAGATACCTTCGTGCCACGTATCCGCGAAGGTAAGTTCACGAAGGCAAGTTTATGATTACTCTGGATTTGGTTCTCGAATTTTATGATTGATATGGCACGTTATTCAAATTAAATATTAAGCTTGTATATTTGTTTTTTATGTGAATTGGGTGATCTTTATGATGGTTTTTATGACACGTAATTATAAATTTCTACTGCTTTTAAATTCGGCTATATTCATGATTTTGTGACTTTTTCTGATCGCTATGGCTGTGATTGCTCTGTCCAAAAAGACCAGAGCAATGATATTTTGCATTAATTGTACGTTATAAAACTATTTAACCATCTTAAAAAAAAGGAGATTCGCAGTTCGGCCTGTATGTGTGTATGAATGTTTGTCCGCGATTATCTCGCGTTTGGCTGAACCGATTTTGATGTGGTTTTCAGAAAAGTGTTAGTTTTATTCTGGGAACGGTTTTAATATAATTATAATTACACGAACCGTCTCGAACACAGACTTGATGACTTCCAGCCTCCCGAACAAGCCGGTTTCCGAAGAGGCTATAGTACCATAGACCACATCCATATACACTGCGGCAAGTTATACAGAAGACCGAAGAGTATAACTTGTCATTATGCTTAGCGTTTGTGGACTATGAGAAAGCCTTCGATTCGGTGGAAACATGGGCGGTACTTGAGTCACTCCAGCGATGCCGTATTGACTATCGGTACATCGAGGTGTTGAAGTGCTTGTATAATAACGCCACCATGTCGGTCCGAATACAGGAGCAGAGCACGAAGGCGATTCCATTGAGAAGAGGCGTAAGACAGGGGGACGTTATCTCCCCGAAACTGTTTACTGCCGCAATGGAAGACGCCTTCAAGCTCCTGGAATGGCAAGGACTTGGCATCAACATCAACGGCGAATACATCACTCACCTTCGGTTTGCCGACGACATCGTAGTCATGGCAAAGTCGATGGAGGAACTCAACATGATGCTCGATGGCCTCGACCGAGTTTCACAACGGGTGAGCTTGAAAATGAACATGGACAAGACGAAAATTATGTCAAATGCCAATGTTGTGTCCACCCCAGTCTCTGTTGGAAACTCGTTACTCGAAGTTGTTGACTCATATATCTACGTAGGACAAGCAGTCCAGTTAGGTAGGTCCAACTTCGAGAAAGAGGTCAACCCTCCGAATCCAACTCGATTGGGCAGCGTTCGGGAAACTACGCAATGTCTTTTCGTCCGACATACCTCAGTGCCTCAAGACGAAAGTCTTCAACCAATGTGTGTTACCAGTGATGAGTTACGGCACCGAAACGTGGTCTTTCACTATCGGCCTCATCTCAAAGCTCAAAGTCGCTTAACGAGCTATGGAGAGGGCTATGCTAGGTGTTTCTCTACGTGATCGAATCCGATATAAGGAGATCTGTAGACGAACTAAAGTCACCTATATAGCCCACCGGATTAGCAAGCTGAAGTGGGAATGGGCAGGCCATATTGCTCGCAGAGCAGATGGCCGATGGGGTCGAAAAGTATTAGAGTGGAGACTACGGACTAGCAAGCGCAGCGTAGGACGTCCACCAGCAAGGTGGACAGACGACCTTATAAAGGTCGCTGGAAGACGCTGGATGCAGGTCGCTTCCAACCGGTACCTGTGGAGATCAAAAGGGTAGGCCTATGTTCAGCAGTGGACGTCCTATGGCTGAGATGATGATGATGAACGGTTTTAATATATAAAACTAATGGATATCTTGTGACATTACCCACATACATCCATTTTTTTGCTGACTTGTATTGTAGATTTTCAAAGACACCGATTTAATTGAATATCTAAACTAAAAGGGAAAAATAAAAAAAAGCTTCTAGAAAAAAAAGGAACCGACTTGAAAACCAAACACATAAAAGTATAAAATAACTTTTCTTTCGGAAGTCGAATAGCTATAGTCAGTGAAATAAAAAACAAAGCCACCGATTTCCGGTAGAAAAGGTATCACTTACATGTTATTTGTTACACGTATACCAACTGAATATGACTAAAAACGCCAAAACTAATAATTTTTTATCAATATTCTTTTTTTTTCAAATGGTTTGACCATTTATGATCGCTCTGGCACCAATTATGATTGCTCTGGTCGCGAAATTTTTTGAACTTAAATATTTCCATAACTGTTAGTGTAAATTGAAGGCCAAAAGTAAAAATATACTATTTGAATATCATACTTTTTAATGAGATACATAATTACCGTTAAATATCAATATCTGAAAAGCACCAGAGCGATCACACGAATACGCCCGTTTTGGAGATCCACCCATTTATAAGTTTTGATTAAGGCCCCGCGGCTCAGCGAAAGCGTTGTTTCATGCGTCGAGAAAGTTGCCACGCACCGCCACCAGCAGGCGCCACTATCGCGAAATGATAGCAATCCAAAGTTTTATGTATTTCATTTCTTCAACTTCAACATTTCTTATAGTGTTCCCTTTACGCAAAATACATGTATTACTCTAGTAGAAATATTTTAATATAAGGATTTCGAAACATTTACCAAAACAAAATGATAGAAATACTTATTGATGTGGAATAATATATTTTGTAAATATTTTTATCATTCACAGTCTTAAATTTGTTTTATAACATTTTGACACAGATTTTGACGTCCCGAGATTACGAAAAAAACTACTATTTGGTAGAAAATTAATGATAATTGGCATACCTTACGAAAGTGACAATACCCAATTATCGTTAAGCCCCAAACACACGCGCGCACGGGCATGGGCATGTGCATTGTATTCCACGCGCGCCTGAAAGAGTGACAGCACAATAACGGGGCTCCCTCTTAGAGGGCCTACCTGGGTTGCGGACTAACGAATACCGTGACCCCAGAACGTAAAGGGCTATTGAAATACATCGTAGATTTTAGTAAGTATTCCGAGTCTGACAGTCCCTCCCGCCCTGCTCTGGGTAGGAGGACTCATTTGATTATTTTACCACGCTAAAAAAAGCCCCAAACACACGCTCCTTTTATTATCGTGCGTTCACAAAGCTGGTTGCGTAATATCTTTATATGTTCGAGAGTGGAAAGCTAAGGGTTCTTGACACCCTGTCCTCCACCATCTGGTGTTGGTACTAATTTTTGATGCATTTTGATGTAATTACAGACACTAGCGCCGCGTAAAATGGACATTAGTCGAGCAGCGGCGTGGATTTAGTAGTTTTTTACTCATATGAGGTACAGGTATAGTAGAACAGTTTAATGTCAGTAACCTCTTCATAGTTAAATCTTCATTCTATAATATCTTATCCACAGTATTTTTTTTGGGACAAGGTTTTAATATCACTTTTCTGATAAATGAAACCCTTAGAGATATTATTATCTATCGACTCCAAAAGCATGAGCCCAGTACTGATCTTTTTTGACTCCAAAACAATAAATAGAGCGAGAAACAACTTGTACTGAACACGCGGTGAGACAGCAATGACCACCGATTTTTCATCGTAGTCGCAGCATTATACTATAGGCGATATTTAACAGGGTGGTGGGTGCTATGCCTTATTTGTAGTTGACAAGTAATTTTGAAGTATTCAAAATGACAACAGCAGTTTTCATTTAATTTATTTTAATCCTGTTTCTTAGAAATTGTTATAAATCTGTGACGAAACTAAATAAATAATAATGAAAGTGAAGTGCTTCTTATCCTATATCGCAGTTTGATACGATTAGAAGTTGTTTTCAGTTACATATTGTCTCAAATTGTTGACTGCAAATCAGTGCATTTATCATTAGTTCATGTGAAATGGTATTTAGATGCATAATGATTACATGGGAGGAGGATGGACACAGAGGAACCATCCGACAACAATAGTACGATATCACGATAGCATTGATATAATATCACTGTGAGTAATTTATTATATTGATAGGAACAATTCGTAATGTATAGAATCACACGTATTCTAACATTTGCCTTGTTTGCTCTGTAGGGGTCGTCAGGAATTTCCTGCGATGATTTTCAGTATGTTTGGTTTATTTTATTCTTGATTTATTAATGAAAATAATATGTTATTTAAAATAGAAAGTTTACGTGACTTATTTACAGTCATGTCCGTTTAATCACGTCCCATTGAACACAGCGAAACATAGTTTTGAATAATCTATAAGCCTACGTATCATTCGTTTTTATTTTCTCGATCTTTTTATCCATTTCCAATTTTATTATTACGAAAATCTGACAGCCGCGATCTGAAAAAAAGTGTCACAGGTCTAGCCTGTAAGAGCCACGCTGGCTGACTGATTCGTCAAGGAACGAAAGTGATGACACTACTTTTAAAAGGCAAAAGATGAGAGGACGATAGTGAATGTGTGCTCAGAATAAAACGGCGTATGTGCCCAAACATATTGACGTCTTTTTATGAATTAAAATTGTTATTAATTGAAAAAATGTCTTTACAGAATTTAGATACTAGTATTTTCTACAATTTAAAACAACATCCTTTCAATAACTCATAGTAGTTATCCCATAAAGTCCAAAAAATAAAAAACATAGACCGAACTTTGCATTTTTTTTGTATCGAGAAAATTTAATTGAATCGTGTTTTCAACTTTGTGAGAATTTAGATCATATAGTCAATAACTATATTCCAAGTTGTAAGATCTGTAGTCCAGTCATGTACGACAGAAAGTTAAATATAAAAACCGTATAAGTACTGACGTAGCCCCTTAATTTGGCAAATTTACTGTATGAAAATAAGAAACATGGCTCTGTAGTGCACTAAAACATTGATATAGGAATGCAATTCAAACACTGAATTCGATATTGTAACCGTTTCAGGTGTAAAAAAGGCATTTGGAAATATTCGGTTACGATATTAATTATTGAAATCTGGTTGACCGAGCTTCGCTCGGTTTTTAAAATGTCAATATCTTGGGAACCGAGCTTTTCTCGAACCTGGGACCTTGATAAATCGAGTCCTTGAGCCGAAAAACCCCTGATCTGTAACTTTCATGAAAATCCTTGGAGCCGTTTCCGAGATGCTGATTATATATAAATGTACAAGAATTGCTCGTTTAAAGATATTAGATTTATCAATTTTTTTGTGCACAACAGAGCCATATTTCTTATTTCCAAACAGCAACATTGCCAAATTAATAACTTGTTAATATTTGACAACTATTTGCGACGTTGCCAACTTTCAGAATAAGCGCTTTTAAATGTTGCCACTAGAAATAAATATGGCACTGCATTCTATCTATACCTACCACGAAGCTACAAATAGATGAAAAACTAATTGTGACATAATAAATGGTCTTATTGAATCCAGATTATTTGTTCATCACTAATGCAAACAGTGCTATAACAACTAATGTTTTTAATTACTATTCCACACACGCACACAAGTAAAGTACAGACGGGCGAGGCGTGAGAATTGTACATATTAGGGTATGATAGTGTTTGTAAATATTATGATCAACATCTGTATTCAATATTATATCAACAGAATCAAATTGATTATAGTAATTTTCAAAATAGACTGTTGAAGGAATAAATGTGCATTCACACTCATCAGTCGCCGTCACGTCACGTCACCGGCCCGGTTAAAAAAACAAAATGTATCTATTTCTGTACTCCTTGTATGACTTTGTTCCGACACGCGTCAGTCACCGGCCAGTCACCGGAACGTGATCTATCAGTCACGTCACCGGTCAGGCACGTCAAATAATAATATTTCCTTCCATACAAGTTTCATACTGTTATCCTCCGGAGAAAGTCACCTCTCAGTTCAGTCAGTGTATGTGTTCAATGATTCAGCCTATTGGCAAAAAAAAAAAATTCTTTGGGCCGAATCAGGAATGTTTATAATACGAGCCGAATCTTATTACCTAATATTTAACTATTTTAAAGAAATAAAAAATATTTATTTGTTCCTCTAGGCTCCTCTTCTATACTAGCGTTGCCAGGTGTCCGGAAAAAGCTGGACTTAGCCAAACAGTTAAGCTTTATGGTTGCGTATCCGGCCAAATATACCATGTCCGGCTTAGTTAGTTGCATTGCACCATACGTTGCTTTAGTTTTTAAAAACCGGCCAAGTGCGTGTCGGGCCACGCACAGTGTAGGGTTCCCTAGTTGCCCATCAAAATACTTATGCGAACTAACTAAACTGGTTCGCTGAATTTAATTTTAAAAAGAAGAATTTTCAAAATCGGTCCAAGCAGGCGTTTTTGAGAAATCGGGGAAAATACATAAAAAAAAAGATTACGACGAATTGAGAACCTCCCCCTTTTTTTGAAGTTAGTTAAAAATAGTTGACAATAAAAACCTACCTATCCCCAAATTCCCAAAACATACCCACCTAATAAAGCTATGAAAATAAAGTTGACAAACTTACATTTGCAGTTGAAGAACATGTTCTCCGATACATTTTGCTTAGGAAAATATGTTATCTACTTGGAAAACATTTTATAATTTATAACGTTTTATAAGTTGGTCGACTATTACTCGTAAACTTGTAAAGCCTACTTATTCATGATAATTTTCTTTTAAATTTCGTTATATAATACTACTATTGTGAATTTTTTCACACCCCCAAACATAACCGTTTATCTGGAAGAGGGGGAGGACACTCGAGTCGAGCAAAAATTAGCACTTTAAAGCTTAATACTTCACAAACGAATCTTTTTATCAAAAAAAATGTTAATGGAGACTATCAATATTTTTAAAGGCCTATTTAATAATACCCCACACTAAAAAAAAACATCCCCACTTTACGTGTACAGGAGGTACCCTAAAAAAAAACATATTACGAGATTTTATTTTACCACTTTTTCGGCGCAACAAATTCGTATATATTTACACCAAATTACAGCTTTCTAGCTGTACGTCTCTGAGCTAAGCTGCGGACAGACGGACGGACGGACGGACATGGCGAAACCATAAGGGTTCCTTGATGACTACGGAACCCTAAAAAATGGTCTAAGTAGTTTTACTGCGACTAAAAAAAATAAGTGTCCGCCTGTCCGGTCTCTTCACACAAATGTCCGGCAAAATTGACTGGTCTGTCCGGTTTTTCGGTTTTAAGACCTGGTTACATTATCTACAACGTGTAACGTTAAATGCGCAAAACCTCTCGTGGGGTAACTCAGCCCATGTTACCTACTGAGGTTTTGCGCATTTAACGTTACACGTTGTATACATTTTAAATGTATTATGTGTAGCTGTATGCGATTTTGGAAAAAAATCAAGACCACAAAATGGCTAAAAATGCATAAGCAGAAACTTGCTCAAGGTCGGATTCTTCAGATTTCTTCAACGATTTTAGCAATAGGTTTCCCGAAATGTAGTGTAGTGTTGTATGCTTTTGTATCAATACTTACTACCTATTGATATTATAAAACTGTCAGTCACTGCAAATCATCTTTTTAGTGGCGTAAATGTAATGTCACAATACCCAAAAAATAAAATCTATGGAATAAAAAGGGTTTAGTGATGTGTGCAAAAGCACTTTTCCTTTTTTAACTGATCTTTTGTGGCGCTTTTCAGTTCATTCATGTGTAAGACATGGATTGTGATGGGAGCAGACCCTTTTTTTGTTGGTTATGGAAATCTGGGCTTCCAGTATCCAGTATAGCTACCTACCTATTTAGCGAAGCAAATTCATCGCTGCATTTTGTACTTATCAATTAAAATTAGCCTACCCGTTTTCATTGCTGGATCATTGCCTTCTCTAAGTGAAGAGGAATGGGCCGTAATCCACCAAGTGCGCCCAGCGGGACTCGGTTCAATACATGTAGTTTTCGCACAAATTTTGCCTTCACCGGTCATAAATTGAATTAGGTATGGTAGTTAGGGCCTGCCTGTGTTTGACGAATTATCATTGACCTATACAGAAATCATTGCGTATTATATTATTATCTCTGGTTAGACCTTTCAGCTTAAAACTGGTGAGCCGAGAGCTATAATTATAGTACCTACTAAGCTAATCAGCTCTAAAGCCAATATTTTATAAATTAATTACCATGGAACACATTTTCAAAGTCATTTACCAAAAATAACTGATAGTTAATTTGAACCACCGCGTCTCTTAACCGATTTATTGACTTTAACTAAATTATTTCATGGGTATGCTACGGCTTGTTATATTTAACGGGACTATACGGTTTAATTTTGAACGGTGTTGTGAAATTTTATGTTATATCCGTGAAGAAGGTGCTTCAAACTATTATTTTGATGGTCCGTGGCGAAGGTAATGAACTTGAGTCTCGCTAAAACGAAAAAAAAAAAACGTAACCTAGATGCAAAGTCGGATGGGTGACGTGTAGGGTCCGGTCCACCTTCCCATACCGGTGAATTTACGGCTCTTTCCCTGTAAATTACAGGCTGTCATCATCATTTGGCTAGCCTTTTACCAACTATATTGGGGTCGGCTTCCAGTCGAACCAGATGCAGCTGGGTGTATTTTACATAGAGCGACTGCCTATCGGACCTTCACAACCCAGTAACTGGGTAATACGGTACCCTTTGGTAAGACTGGTTGTCAGACTTTAGAGCTTCTGACTAGGTAACAGTAACGACTGTCAAAGATCTACAAATGACAGCCGGGACCAACGGCTTTAAGTGCTTACTGAGGCACGGAGGATACTCGTTATGACAGATGGCTACTATCCACAGGCCACATGTGGCAACATTCAAGGTTGGCTTATGCTTTTGTAGAACCAATATCTACTCACAATCGAGTGGTAAAATTATTAAATCAAATATGTCCTCTCGTCCTGAGTAGATGGGCATTGTCGGGCTCTTACTGACTAATAATTCACCCTGTTCCTTCAGTATTCAGTATCAGCACACATCCCTTCTAGGTTGACCTGCGAAATGCCTAACACACAAAAAAAAAACAGTTGGTATTTCTTTGCGTCCCAGAAATCACGGTTACCCAGACATCGCACAACCCTCAGTGAAAGTCCTTCCATGGAAATCCCAGATCCCATTATGTAAGGTCAACAAAACTATTACTAACTAAATGACACGGGTCCCTTTAAAATTGATTATTAAAAGCCGTCCATTATGATCATCGTAGGTTTGACCTTGCCACTAATTCAACAACCACCATGAAACTATAGTAAATTGTGTACAAATCGGCCATGACATTACGTACTACTCAATTAATGTGAAGTGCCGCCATCTTGTGGCTAGTTTTGGTAACTTTGTTGTTGATATGAATGAACTTTTAATTTGACATTTGAATTTTACAACCTGTCCATTGATGAATGGAAAGCAATGTTGGCTGAATGCGAGCAAAATATTACTTATCACCGTCTTGCATTTTATGAACTACATTTAATTTTGGAGTCGGATTCGACTCTGATCGGCTGAAGCTGCCTAGATAGAAAGATAATTCCTCTTTTACTTCGTTGACAGACGATCATTGAAGACCACAGGATCACGCTATCATGACAGAACATCGATCTCGATTTTGACTACAAAGTAACACATTATACCTACTTATTATAGAATAATTATATGATAAGTTATAACTTCGACACAAATAAACTTTATAAGTAATTGGAACGAGGCTTAAACAATTCCAATAAAATAACCTAAAAACAAATATCGGACCGCTTTAGTCGACTCTAAATTAAGCCCAACTCATTCAATAAAAAAGTGTAACGTAAACAACGTTTAAAATTGGAACACAGGTATCAGTTTGTGCTCAACTCGACTCGAACATTAGATGTAGGTAAGAGATAACAGCAAGTGCTAGCATTGCTGTCACCTGTACAATGTAGGTACCTACACTATCAAATAAATTGATTGTTAGTGGCGGCAAGTGAAGACATTGTGTTCATTTTTTTAAAGTATTGAACGTGCAGAAACAGACGACAATAAAATACACTTTTAACCAAGTACAGGTGGCCTACCTACCAATGAGCGTGAGTCTAGGCTGTGGGATAGAGATGGCGCTAGACGACTTGTATGCACACTGGAACAAGCCTGGTTTTAAGAGGTTGTAATACCCCCCCAGGTCGCCTACCATGACCTCTTAATACCAGAGTAGTTCCAGTGTGGGAAACAGACAGAGCTAAACAAGTCGTCTTGCGCCTCTTCGTTCCCTCACTGGAACTTCTCTGGCTTTAAAACGGCATGATAGGCCACCCCTTTGTTCATAACTTTTGACCTAGGTAGCAGCATTCTGCAGATAACATTACCTACCCTGTCTACGAAGTTTCGCTAAAATGCTGATGTAGTCAGAAACGGGGGTACTAGGACGACATGTGATTTATAGAAAAATGCTAAATGAAACTAGGATTAAGGCAGAAAAGGACACCGTGTATTTAGTCCAGACGTACAGTCCCCTGAAAAGCTCGTGGCTAAATAATTATAATTACAGCCGCACAAGCCGATCTTCCGGGTAAAGCTTGTCAGTCAGAAGTTCTAAAAGTCTAGCTGACAACCAGTCTTACCATGGGGTATCGTATTACCCAGTTACTGGGTTGTGCAGATCCGATAGGCAGACGCTCCATGTAAAATACTGATATCCAGCTGCATCTGGTTCGACTGGAAGCCGACTCCAATATAGTTGGGAAAAGGCTAGGAAGATAGTGAGTCTGACACTCCCCTGCCCCTTTCAGGGGCGGAGGAAGTCCATGAGAATTTTAGGAGTAACTAGCTGTGCCCGCGACTTCGTTCGCGTGGATGTCGGAATTTAACAATGTATTTTTTAGTGCGACGCGCTTAATTCTCGCCACGTTTTTTTATAAATCATATCGTTTTCATATAATCCCTGTATTTAGAATTTATTTTTCAAGAATATTTGAGGTGATTATAATAAACGCCCTCTGTCGTTCAGATTCAGAAGAATTGCTACTGGATTAGAGCACCCATTCTATCTCATTCCATCCCACTCCATCCCCCTCCATCCCACTCCATCCTACTCCATCCCACTCCATCCCACTCCGTCCGACTTCATCCCATTCCATCCCACTCAGTCCCACTCCATCCCACTCAATCCCACTCCATCCCACTCCAGCCCATTTCATCCTACTCCATCCCACTACATCCCACTCCATCCTTATCCATCCCACTCCATCCCACTGCATCCCACTCCATCCCACTCAGTCCCACTCCATCCTAATCCATCCCACTCCATCCCACTCAGTCCCACTCCATCCCACTCCATCCCACTACAACCCACTCCAACCCTTTTTTTTTTTTTTTTTAACGTGTGGAAATCCTCATGGACTTCCTCCGCCTGGGGAAGACGGAGGGGCATTTCAGACTCGACTGACTAAAACCACACGGTGTCCTCTACTGCCTAAAGCCGGGGGTGCGGGGCCACTTGCGCAATCACCGCTCCCCGGCAGGCCTTGACCCGACTACATCGCCGGGTCCCTCTCCTCGGTGCGGCTGCAAAGAACGGCCGCACCTCTCTTCGAGTGGCGACGAAGGACACGTCACCGCCAACTCGGGCCTGTATCTGGTCGGGCGGCTGACTTCCCCAAGTCAGCCTGCAAGTGCAGCGGTGCTTCTGCTGCGGGAGCTGAGAGGGATAGATGTTCTCTCCCTCTCCCTCTCCGCCGTCTCCTTCGCGAGCATTACCTGCTCGCAGAAGGCGACGGCACCTTCCCACGCACTCTCGCCTCCAACGATGGCCTCAACGACGGCCGGAAGCGAGAGGTCGCTCCCGCCGATTGCCGCGATCAGATCACGGCGCTGCGATGCCCATGCTGAGCATTCCTCGAGCGTGTGCTGCGCCGTGTCTTCCGGGCAACCATCGCAGTGGTGGCAGACGGGCGTCTGCTCCCGACCTATGCGATGCAGATACTTTCCGAAACAACCATGTCCAGAAAGCATCTGCGTCAGTCGGAAGGTGAGAGCGCCGTGCCTCCTGCCGATCCACGCCTCCATGACGGGCCTTACCGCCGCAATAGCGGCGTGCCCCAACCCACTCCAACCCACTCCAACCCACTCCAACCCACTCCAACCCACTCCAACCCACTCCAACCCACTCCATCCCACTCCAACCCACTCCACCCCACTACATCCCACTCCATCCCACTCCATCCCACTCAATCCCACTCCATCCCACTCCATCCCCCTCCAGCCCATTTCATCCTACTCCATCCCACTCCATCCTAATCCATCCCACTCCATCCCACTCCATCTCACTCCATCCCACTCAGTCCCACTCCATCCTAATCCATCCCACTCCATCCCACTCAGTCCCACTCCAACCCACTCCATCCCACTCCAACCCACTCCATCCCACTCCAACCCACTCCAACCCACTCCAACCCACTCCATCCCACTACATCCCACTCTATCCTAATCAATCCCACTCCATCCGATTCCATCCCACTCCATCCTACTCCATCCCACTACATCCCACTCCAACCCATTCCATCCCACTCCAACCCACTCCATCCCACTCCAACCCACTCCATCCCACTCCAACCCACTCCAACCCACTCCAACCCACTCCATCCCACTACATCCCACTCTATCCTAATCAATCCCACTCCATCCGATTCCATCCCACTCCATCCTACTCCATCCCACTCCATCCCACTCCATCCCACTCCATCCCACTCCATCCCACTCCATCCCACTCCATCCCACTCCATCCCACTCCATCCCACTCCATCTCACTACATCGCACTCCATTCTAATCCATCCCACTCCATCCCACTCCATCTGATTCTATCCCACTCCATCCCACTCCTTCCCACTCCATCCCACTCCATCCTACTCCATCCCACTCATTCCCATTCTAGTGAATGGAATAAAAGTCTAATAAAAACCTTTTCTTTCTTTCCATTCCATCCCAAACCATCCCATTCTATTCCATTACACTCTACTTAACTCTACTCTACTCTACTCCACTCCAAACCACTCCACTCCAGTCCACAACATTATTTGAATAGGTACCTATGTAGTTTTTCTATTCCAAGCTAGATCGCGCTTCTGAACTGCGCGTCTCTGTGTAAACTGACCGTAATTTTACTTCTGGGTCTGGAACACTTTAAATTCAAATATCTTTTGATAGACTTAACCGATTGCAATGAAACAAAAACTAAATTAGTCCTCAAGTTACGCTCGATCGTTGTGTATTTAAAGGTTATCTACATTGCCTTCGTACATTTTACGTGATGGAGCCACAAATAAACAGACGAACCGACAAACAGACAAACAGACAAAAATTCTAAAAATGCTGGAAATGGGTTCTGTTGGTTGTCCTTCAACACCCTAGCTATTTTTTTTGGATTTTATTTTGATGTACAAAAACGATTTTTCTACAGTTTTATTATATGTATAGATAATAATTTTGAGGAGTAATAATTAAACTAATGGGGCAGTGACGCTGCGGACAAAGCGATGAATATTTTTTTTAAATACTCCATCGACCTAATTCTTTAGATTCCGCGATACACTTACTTTTTACTACTAGCCTACAACTCGAAAATATAGTATGTGTTAATACAGATTAAAAACAACCTGTTTACCACATCCAAATCCGTTCAGTAGTTTTTGTGTGAAACAGTAACAAACATCCATCCATCCAACCAAACTTTCACGTTTATAATATTAGTAGGTAGGATTCTCGTTTATCCGTCAAATTGACAAAGATCAAAGTCGTTATCATGGATAATTATGTGTGTTTACGCGAATGAGGACCTTGTATTTGAATGTCTGTAGGAAAATAAGCTTATGGTGGGTCATAATTCAACTTTGTCGATTGTACCTACTATACAAAATCATGTACAGAACCATCTTTCTAAACAAACAATACACCATGTATGAGTACTAAGTACGAGAGTTAACATACTGCCAAGCATTTTTATCTACGCTCGTCATTTGATTGCACTGTCCACATACAAATGGGCTGTAGTTAGATCTCATGCTTGGATGCGCGTGCGCAGTATTTCGCAATGTACAGTTAGATAGCATGTGAGTGAGTTTCTGTGATATAATTTGCGCTAGATGGGTTATGAAGTCTAGTTAAATGATGATAATATATTCTAACTGTTTGGTCTTTTTTTTATCGTGGTAAAATTTTCGTATACTTAATCGACGTCTTTGAAAATCTACAATCCAAGTAGGTATGCAAAAACTATCCATGTGGGCAATGTCACACGGGATATCCATTATTGTTATATACTAAAGCCTTCTCCAGATTGTAATGAACACTTTTCTAAAAACCACATCAAAATCGGTTCAGCCAAACGAGATAATCGCGGAACGAACATACAAATATACAGGTCCAATTGAGGACCTAGGTACTTTTTTTTTTGAAGTCTGTAATCTAGAATATCAACAATCGAGAGGTCGCGGGATTTACGAATTACCGTGACCCCGGAACGTAAAGGACTATTGAAGCACACCGTGGATTTTTGTCAGCACGAGTCTGACTGTCCCTCGCTCTGCCCTGGGTAGGAGGACTCATTTGATGATTTTACCACGTTAAAAAAAAGTCTGTAAGGAATATCAACAATCAAAGCAAAGAGAGGCGTTAGCTAAGTAGGACAAGACTTGAGACATATCTGGGCAGGATAGGATGAACAGAAACTGGACTCTCCTTTCTAGTATTTAAATCATACTCTTTGCTCTTTGAGGTAGAGAAAAGCTTTGAGCGTTATTCCATATTAGTGATGTTGCGAATGTCTGATTTTTGACATTGGCGAACGCGAATGCGGATGCGAATATTCAAATTCTATATTCGCGAATGCGAACATTGACTTTTTTGGCCAAGTCGATATAGTTGAATGGATTTAACTTCATTCATTCAACACAAAATTTATTCAACAAGTTTAGACTGGAGCTGGATTTTTTATTACACTTCACCGGAACAGGCATGCATGGACAAAGAAGTTATAAAATTATTTTATTTTTTTTTTATTTTTCTCCTTATTCTCTTAGGGTATGATTTAAGCTGTCACCAATTTAATTCATTTTGTGTTTCTTAAATAATAGGGTTTGCCCTCAAAATAGTAGATTTGTCACCAAAATGTAGTCACCAAACAATATAAAATCAATTCCACAATAAATTACCGAAAATCATGGAGATATAGGGTCAAGTACCAAATAAATGGTTTTGTATGTATTATAATAGGTTTGTCCTAATAGTATTTAAGCAAAGGTAGGTCGACGGAGCCCCGCTTCGCGGGGCTCCTATTTCTGTGAGAAAGGTTTAAAGTAACCTAACACGAATCCCCTTCGAACCTAACCTATCCGTTTCGGTTGTGTCCCCAGTCCCGAGCTCGCTTCGCTCGCTCTTACATCCTTGGTCCATTTGTTGACTACCACCTTTTGGTGACAGATCTACCATTTTGAGCACCAAGCTATTATTTAAGTAATAAAACTATTATTATAAGAACGAAGTTTATATTCATGTAATGCACTACAATTTTATTGGTAATCCATCTCATATTTTACACATTATATTAACAATAATTTGGTAATTCATACCTGGGAACACTCTTTGTTTATCTGAGAACGAAAATATTTCGTGGCGATAGATCTATTTATTAGGTGATACAACTTGATGACAAATATAAATTTTGGTGACAAAAAATATAGTTCCCATCTATATATATAAAATTCAAAACTGACTGACTGATCTGACAACGCACAGCCCAAACCGCTGGGCCTAGAAACTTGAAATTTGGCATAAGCCCTCCTTATACCACGTAGGTGAGCACTAAGAACGGATTTTGCAAAATTCGGCCCCTAAGGGTTTGTTTTTGGGGTTGATAGTTTGTATGAAACTTCGCTACTACAGGTGCTAGGAATTCCAAATTTTGCATGGGGTGTCTTTTTAGAACGTAGATGCTCACTATGACGGGATTTTGCGAAATTGGACCCCTAAGGGGTTTTTTTTTGGGGTTGATAGTTTGTATGAAACTTTTTTAGTATAAGTGCTAGGCGTCTCAAATCTTGCATGGTGGTACTTTTTAAGATGTAAATGCTCACCAAGGTGGAAATTTTGTGAAATTCGACCCTTAAGGGGTTGTTTTTGGGGTTGATAGAACTGAGACTCAAATTTTTACATAGGAGTTCTTTTTTGGACGTAATTTATACCTAAGACGGGATTTTGCGAAATTCGATCCCTAAGAGGTTGTTTTTCGGGGTTGACAGTTTGTATGAAACTCTGTCAATATAAGTGCGAGGAGCCTTAAATTTTGCACCGGGTTCCTTTATAAGACTTAGATGGACACCATGGCGGGATTTTGCGAAATTCGACGACAAAGGGGTTTGTTTTTGTGTTTGATAGTTTGTATGAAACTTTGTTACTACAAGTGCTAGGCGTCTCGAATTTTGCGACCTAAATATTCACTAAGACGGTTTTGCGAAATTCGACCCCTAAGGGGCTTTTTCGGGGTTGATAATTTGGAGACTCAAATTTTGAATAGAGATTCTTTTTTGGACGTAGTTGCGGGTGTTTTGTGAAAATAGACCCCAAGGGGTTGATATTTTGTATGAAACTTCGTTTCTACAAATGCTAGGAGTATTAGATTTTGCAAGGTTGTTCTTTTATTTCTGAAATTCTACCCCTAAGGGGCTGTTTATGGGGTTGACAGTTTGTATGAAACTTTGTTACAACAAATGCTAGGTCTTTCAGCATGGGGTTGTTTTAGGACCTAGGTTCTCACTAAGACGGAATTTTACAAAATTCGACCCCTTAGGGGTTGTCTTTGTTGTTTGTAATGAGAGGACTCAACATTGCAGAGGGGTTCTATTTAGGATACAGGTTCTCACTCAGAGAGGTTGATACGAAATTCGAAATGCCTAAAAAATTGTATTGGGGTTGATAGTTAGGAGTCTTAAATTTTTAGGACCTAGGTGTTACCTAAGACGGAATATTGCGGGTGGATATAATTTTTATTGAATTTTGATTGAGTTTTTCCAACAGTAGGTATCCCATATAGAGGGTGGCCGGGACTAGAAATTCACAAAGGCAAAGTTCGAAAATCACGCGGACGAAGTCGCGGGCGTAGTGCTAGTTCTCTTATATTTTTAGTAGTAGAATAGTAAAATTATGTAGTAGCTTTTTTAATATAACTGGTTGGTGATTGGATGATTTTATCACGATAAAAAGGAACTTTTGTCATTTTTGTTGCGATTCGGTTAATATTTTTAAATACAATTGAACTCACAGAACTACATATTTCAATTTAGTTTTTTTTCAAGACTATTCCGTTACATATAGTTTCCATATTCAAATCATAGTAGAAAATTAAAAAAAGAAACAGAAATATTCGCAAAAAATCGCATCGATTTATGCGGATACGAATTACGAATGCGAATATAAAAAACATGCGAATATTTGCGAATGCGACTATTCGTAACATCACTATTCCATAATGTAGAACAATTAGGTTATGACGTTCGAAAGTCCACTTTATAACAATCAGAGAGAGAGCTAATAATAGAATAATTTAATGGCGGTCCAACTCGCCAGCATTATAATACTTAAGTTTATAAATAGTTCCTCGCATACAATTGATATGAAAACGCACCGGAAACAAACACAATGCCTCTATTAACTAATGTGGAGATATCATCGATTATTATGATCCCACGCTTTTTTGATGAGCGGCCTACCATCTTGAAAATAAAATATTATTACTTCATTATTATATTCGAGTACCTACCTACCATAAAGTAATTAGGTACCTAGTACTTACTTAAAAGCATTTACAAAATTACATAAATAATCACAAGGTTGTTTTTTTTTTTATCACATGGAGCATACTTTTGGTGATTTTACCACCCATAAGAAAAAGGGCAACTTAGGATTCAACATATTTTTTCCTGCTCAAGTAATCTAAACAATATAGAGTGTAAAGTTGTACATTTATAACAATAAACAACCAGTCTTACCATGGGGTATCGTATGACCCAGTTACTGGGTTGAGAAGGTTCGATAGGCAGTCGCTCCATGTAAAATACTGATATTCAGCTGCATCTGGTTTGACTGGAAGCCGACCTCAATATATTTGGGAAAAGGCTAGGCAGATGATAAGTTGTAGATTTACAATAATAAACAATATTTTTAAAACGCTTCCATAGGGAGTCGATGCAGCAAATTAATGAGAATAGAAGAAAAATTAATGAGAATTTAAAAAAATTACAACTCTAGCAATTTTTCGTCTCTCGGCTAAAGTTCCGCTGAATTCACGAGGCGCGAAATCTCGACAGTTCCGCTGAAATCAATACCACTTGACACAGCATGGGATTCTTATCATAATCCAGCGCTTCAAAGCCGATATTCCCGAAATTGAACACCTTTTATTAATGGCTGAAAGATACTTCAACTTAGGTAATCGTATAATCGAAACTAGAAAAAATAAACGACTTAGGGCTGGTTTTTCAATAGTCAGTTAAGCGTTACCTGAGGAATAAAAATAACGGTATGACATATTTTCCATAGATAAGCTGTCAAACCGCCATTTTTATTCCTCAGTTAACGGATAACTGACTATTGAAAAACCAGCCCTTACAAGAATAGATATTGGATATAAGAATAGATATCACTTTAGTCATCTTTTCTAAGTAAAGTACCAATAATCCCTAGTAATTAGGCATCTCAAATTAAAGTAATTAACACAATCATCTAAGATTTTTGTTGTGCTAATAACTGTGTACACAAGATACTAATTAGAGTACTTAGTGAACCCTCTCTCATTAGTTCGCTACATAAAATAATATTTGCAAATTGACCATTCATTCACTGATGTTTTTGTGGCTGAAGTGAACGCACCCGCTTCTGATATTCTCGGTGCGGTTTATTGATTCAATTGTGAATTGCGTGCAATTAATGGAAAAAAAAGCATGTTATAATGGATCTTTTTTGGGTGCTACACTACAGTGAAACTCTAAATTGAAATTAAACTAAGTATAAGAATCTTGTGGTGTGTTGAATTTATGGAAACGTCAAATGAATTTGGCATAAAATGATGTAAGTTTTTCAAATCGTTTCTATTCCCGCATATTTCTTTCTCTAGATAGAGGTTATAGTGTCTTTGTTCTAGATAATTTTATAAAGGCTAGATGAAATTATGTTTCACTCGGAAATGTTTTTGGGTCTACAAATGGACGTGAAAATAGTATTAGACCCTACTTACCACATTATGGGCTTTATCCTCTCAAATGCGTGGACGATATTAATGGTACCTACAATGGAAAAATTGCGTGAATTATGCTTTAAAATAACTTTTAAAAAGTCATACAGTATAAAAAGGTACTTTCTACAATTCGCTCCAATCAAATACGTGAAAAAAGTAGAGTTCCACATTTGAAAATAATAAAATGGCGCGCATTGCTCCAGTTGCTGACTAGGTAATATTATCAACAAGTGCGATGCTCAGTGCTTTTCATTTTGCTATAATGTGAACGTAAACACACATATCGTCGGCCTAATTCGTTAACCTGCTAAGTCCATTTTTGGCAAAATTGACTTTTTGATGCAGTTAGAAAATTCAGCCTAATATCTACCGTAGCATTTAAGAAATAGCAGCGATATCAGCCTAAAAAGGTGTAAAACGCTACGCACAAAAAACTGCTTTCTTACCACTAGCCAATCTCCACAACGCAAACCTGCTAAATCCTGTTGCGGCCTCAGTTTTGCACTGAAAACGTTCCCAAACTCACGTGCCGTTTGGGAAAATTGTTTATTTTAATTTATTGTTATAATAATTAATTGATTTTGATACAGTAGCAGTAGTAAAACAATATTTAATAACTGTCATTAATAATAGTAAAATACTTAGGAGTACAACACGTACTACAAGACAGACAACACATTATAATAACGTATACTATTACGATTACTGATTGTTTATGAAGAGTTTACCATTTTTTTTATCATGGTAAAATCATCAAATGAGTCCTCCCACCCAAGACAGGGCAGGAGGGAATGTCAGACTTGTACTGACTAAAATCCACGGTGTCCTTCAATAGCCTTTACGTTCCAGGGTCACGATATACGTAAAACCCGACACCGGCAGGCTTTGGCCCTCTAAGGGGGCCGTCATTGTGCTGACACTCTTTGAGGCGTGTGTGCAACACAACGCGCCATCGACCTGGACATGGTCGATGGTCGGACAGCGACTCGTCCATTACTCAGAGCAGTGGGCGCAGTGGGCGTCTACTACTGCGGCTGGGCTGTGAGGTGGACGCAGCCACGTCCTCACCTTTACGCGTCCCGCCTCCTCCTTCGCTAGCATAACTGCTTCGCAGAAGGAGCTGACCGCTTCCCACTCCGTCTCGCCCCGCAGCATGGCCTCGAGCAATGCCGGGCGTGTAATATCCTATCGCCGTCGTGAGGAACGCGGCGGTGCTCTGCCCAAGCGGGGCAGTCCTGCACCGTATGCTCCACCGTGTCCTCCGGGTGATCCACGCAGTGGTGACACCCAGGCCTTTCTTCCTTCCCTATCCGACACAGGTACCTCCTGAAACTTCCGTGTCCGATGAGGACTTGCGTCAGGCGGTAGGTCAGGACGCCGCCGTGACGCCTATCCAGCCACTCCTCAAAGAGGGGTCTCCGCCGCGATTGCGGCGTGCTGGACCTGGGTTGCGACAGTCGCTCCCTCCATCTGCCCTGAGATCGCGCCGGAGCTCTTCCCGCCGCGCCTCGAGAAGTCGAGGCAGCGGGGATTCACCGCGGCGGGCGGTAGGCGGCGCTGTGCCTCCACGCGCCACTCGTAGACGGCTGGAGAGCAATTGCCTTCAGATCCCAAGGCAGCATCCGGCAAGGAGGTTGGCTGATTCACCGGCGATCGTGCGGTATCCTCGGATCATCCGCATAGCCATGACCTTCTGGTAAGAGGCGTTTGGCCGGCTGAGACTGAGCAGGAGTCGCCTGAGGGCGGTTGCTGCCTGATTTAGCTTTGGGGCCAAACGCAGGAAGTGTTCCCTGAAGTTCTACGGGCTGTCGAGGACAAGTCTCAAGTACTTCATCGTTTTCCCGACGCCGCCGCCGCCCCGATGCGAACCCCTCACACCAATGCGATGAAGAGTTTAGTTTAGATATTTTAACCCTGTTTCTTATTAAAGAGGGACTGATTGTTAAATTTTTAATAATAAATAATTATTTTGATTACTGATTGAATTCGTTTAACTGCCCTATTCAATTATCTATACACCATACCAAAAAGATAAAAACTGCTAAGTCCTCAAACAAATTGAAATTTCACCTCGAATAACTGCTAAATAAACGTTTTCCTCATTTTTGAAAAATCTGTTTAGATTTTTTTAAATATTATGTTATTAAAATATCAAGAAAAAATATAGAAACCAACGGGATTTTCAAAATTTTGATTGCTAAACTAATAAAGATATTATTCAGTTTTATCTTCGTCCTGTAAACTTTGCAAAAATGCACTTAGCAGGTTAACGAATTAGGCCGACGATATTTGATGGGCTATGAAGTTAGCGGGAAGTTATAAGCGGTAGCGGTTGAATGAGCGGTATTCAAATTATCATAACTGGAAGCTCCTTCGTACTCAAAGCGACGTAAGTCTCCGATACCTTACGACTTTTGCATTCATTGGCGCATGCCTGTGTACAACGACGATATAATACTAGACTACGCATTGCACGATCTAACGAACAAAAATATTCTGCCAACTCGCTGAGGTACTACGTAAGCGAGGGGGACGGGGTACTGCGTTGTGATTGGCTAACTCAAGGTCTGTTCTGTCTCAACGTATGTTTACGGCTCACAGGATTGGTCGAAATGAGACGGATATAAGACTTTTTTGCCTAATGTGTTGGCAGACATCGGTCGCCTGTTATTAGGAGTCTAGTATTATATCGTCGTTGCCTGTGTATGAACCTCTATGGATTTGTATTGCGATAGTCGCCTGGATACCAAAGTGATCGTAAGGTATCGGAGACTTGCGTCGCCTTGTGTACTAAGTGACTAACTGGTTTGTCAGTTTTCGCTTTGAAAAAGTATTGGGATATGAAAATGACTATCTCAACACCTTTTGTAAATCAGAACTTAGGTATTTTCTGTAGTAATTCCCTAATTGCTAAAAAATTAATTACTTTTCAAATGTTATCAAACAAGAAATGGCTTAAAAATAATTTCCTTCTTCCCTAATGATTCTTTGAAAACGAATGATAAATTGGCAAACACTTCAAAAAGTTATTTTATCTACTAATGACTCGTTAGCAGATAAAAGAGAGTTTTTGTCTTCAAAGTCAAATCTTTTTGGTCATTAGGTAATGAGCCAAACTGTACTTGGCTTGGCAGGTTTTGTTATTAAAAAGTTTCTTGGATACACTTAATCAACCTCTTTTCATAAAAGAAATGGCTGTCGTAAAATGGTACCTATTGATTTCTTTAACCGACTTATTCAAACGATTCTTTTCATTTTAGATTTATATAATTCACCGAATTCTTTTAGAATTAAAATATAGAAGGATAAGTAACAATAAGGATAAATGGACCAATCACAAACTGTACTGTGTGTTTAATATGGATTTTTTTTAAACCGCTGACTTGGTTTACAAAACTCGTATTCCTCTCATTTTAAAAGCGCTTATTTCGAGGCCCAGCCCACACGTACTACGTAACGCACATCATAGACTCAAGATTTATATTTATTTATGCTAATGTATTTAGTAACATCCGACATTATTATCATATGGACCGTTAAACCCTTCTTTTATTTTAATTTAAATCTCCGTTTTTATTGCTTGAAATAATATGAATAACTTAACTTTAACATTATGGAAATAGGTGATCTTCATGAATTAGTTACTATTTTCTTATAGCACGTGTGTTAAGCTAGTTTACGAGTTGAGTAGGTGTGAAAAGATGATCTTCAAGGGATCAGCCCAGGATCACCTACTGGAGGGTATTTAACCTCCGCCTTTTTCAAACTTAGAAAATTATTCCATACTTCACAGTTTTAGGCCGGCCACATACATCAGTTTTCCTGACCAGGAATTCTGATCCGTTTTCACAGTGAATACATACAAATGTGTGTGCATGTTTTGTGTGTGTTGTTCACATTTCATTCATCATTTCGAATTCCGAACGGAAAAAAAACTGATGTATGTGGCCGCCATTATACGATTTTGACGAAATCGTCAATCCAAGCAACGTGCTGGACCGCTCCAGTTTCTTTGGTCGAACCCTGGCCAATATTTAGTGAGAACCTTACTTTATCTGCCAGCTCAAAATGGTTTATTTTTTTATAAAAGCACTCCTGATACAGAACGCAACGCCTCTCTAGAATAACTAGAAATTCCTCCTCTCAATGCAGTGCGACCACCATTTTGTCGGCGTCACTATTAATGAAAATCTGAGAAACTAATATCACTAAAAGCGCCTCTTGCAACGTTATTCCTGCAATGCATTAAGTTTTCACTGTACAGACGCCAGTAGGTCAATCTACAGGAATCTGTCATTTTTTTTTTGTCATAAAGTTGTAGAAATTGACAGATGCTAGCGTCTCGTCTGTACAAAAGACGACAGTGACCACATTAGCCCTCGCTTTGCCATCGATAACTTTACAAATACTATAACAAGAAGCATTTATCTGTTGTCTTTATTAACATATTATGTTAACATAACAATGAAAGTCAATAAGTTGCACAACCTCCTACAACGACTGACTGTACCTTCAGCCTCGTGACATCTTGTTTGAAATACTCATTTATGTGCGTATGGGTCAAGGGTAGTTTAAAATGTGAGTTACCTATATCTTTGGGTTATTTATTTATTGCAGTTTTTTTTCTTTTCGCAATGATAGTTGAACGAGGTCTAATGTTTCATGATTGTCCTGTCCTTTTTCTATTTTATTGTAAGGTGAGAGCATGTTTTCTTTTGCCTAATTCAAGCAATTCAATAATCATCAACATTCAATAATCTAAGATGTGAAATTAATTCAACCTAAATCTGTGCCTCAATCTAAATCTAAATCCTGTTCTTGATTGGGCATCATAAAGACTCGGATAGCCAAATTCGGCCGTTTATTGGTTACGGATAAAAGTCCAACCGAAACAGCGACGGATATAGTTTGTTAAGGGGAATCTTCTACCAGACTCTTAAGCTGGGAACATAATTATTACCTATCGGACGCGGCTTAGCAGTGTGCACGGTAGTTCGGACGACGCGACAGCCGGCCAGATTCTGTTCGGACGTCCGAACGCTCAAGTTCACGTCCGCGTCTTACGACTGACAGTTTGCACAGTGTAGTATTAAATGTACTGGCTAGATAATGAATAAGCCGCGTCTCTCAGCCGCGGCTGACGGACGCGTCCGATATTTGTTCGCAGCTTTACTCATTAAAAGTCCACTCTATCAATTCGAGTCCGGTTGCCCTTTGCGTTAGAAGGCCACAGTATCCTGATAAGCAGTCCCGCGAATATCTTCAAGTCTTGCTATACTTTTTAAGCCGTCCATCTTCAAAATTCAGGCTCATTATCTCCACGATATTTTTCTCATTCTTTTACTTCTCACTCCTTTACGATTTTTTTTTATCATCATCACCTACCTAGGCTTTTCCCAACTATACTGGGGTCTGCTTCCAGTCGAACCAGATGCAGCTGAATATCAGTACATATTTTATTTAGACCTCCACAACCCAGTAACTGGGCAATACGATACCCCATTGGTAAGACTTTAGAGCTTCTGACTAATGGTATTGACAGTCAAAGATCTACAAATCACAGCCGGGATCAACGGCTTTCCGAGGCACGGAGGAAACTCGCTATGACAGATTGTCACCCATCCACAGACCAACATCGGCAAGCATGGCTTAACCCGGAAGATCGGCCATACATTATATCAAATCAATCAATCGCTACGATACAGCAAAAAAAACCCTACATGATTCAATAGAAATACTCCAATAAAACTGCTTGCATTTGCTAGTTACCCAATAAAAAACAAATGACACCCATCTAGTAGTCAGTATTGGTCAGCCATAATGATTACCGTTATAGATGACGCGGCGCGCCCGCATCACGTCTACATAAGGTGCGCTTACGCAAGATCGTCACCGCAAACTAGTACTACTGATCTAACAACTAGTAACGTCTGCTGAGTGCGTAATTTGTTTGTTTGTTATTTATATTTCCTTGACCAGCATCTGTGTTTATATTAGCAATTTTATTGATTAGTTCTGCGATTTATAGAATAATTGCTGAAACTAGAGCCTAGCCAAGATTCATCAACGTTTTTGACATTAACGTGTTTTATTTTAGATCCTCTTGCTCTATTTGGGAGTCAGCAACTCGGCATTGTATGCTTCTGATTTTCTTGCCACACTGCAGTATCAAATATAGGTCTGGAAATATTTTTAAAATATGGTATCATTATAATTATAAAATTGTATTTAAGTAAGTGTTGTAAGTATCCTCAAAGTTCAAGAAGTCTCATCATCTATAGTCTTCACCCTATGCATTGTTCTGCTATCCGCCTTCCGCTATAACAATCGTTTCTTTACTCAGAATCTATGATAGGTAGGTACTTCTCATTACATAACGCTCATTCCATTCTTCTCCAACAATCAATAAAACGTCATTCATCAAAACCAGTCGAGTAATTTAAGAGAAAACAACAAAAGAGTCTGTGTGGCACAGTTTTAAGTTGTTCTGATACAAAAGGCTATTAATGTATTTTTAGTATTCATTGTGAGAATATATACAGGGTGTTGATCCGCATCCTAGACAAATTCAAGGACGTCATTATACTAATGATTCTCGACCCAAAACAGCAATAAAATAGGTAGGTATTTTTTTATTTTATTTTTCCTTTTTACTGAAATCCGTAAGTGTGAACCAGCCGTATTTAAAAGCGGCGCGTCTGATACTAGCCCTATCACACACAAACAAACGCAAACATTCATGTACACAACGCATACGCAACGGTCATTCAACAAATTCGTAGGCAATCAATCGCACCGCAACCAATCCAAAGCAAGGGCGCTGCACCGCGCCCCGCGCCCGGCACCCCGCGCCCCGCGCCCCGCGCCGCGGTTCGCAGGCGGTCGGCACCCGAACCGACAGTCATGTGTTTGATGTCACAGCAGTGCATGCGTTTTGCAAATTCCGCTTCTAGGTAGGTGCATTGTTGAGACGGCATTCGATACAAAGTACAAGACGACGGACAATTACTCTAATGTCGAGTTGGAGAAGATGGTTCGCCTGTATGCCATCAGTGGAGACAGTTCCCGTTCACTATGGTCGAAAAGTTTGATGAACATTGGATTGGGTCGCCGAGACCCTGTGGTGTGACAAGTGTAACAGAATCACGTGCCAGGATCATTAGTGCTTTCGACACTAAAAACGAATGTGTTAGTTTTACGTAAGCTGAAGGAAAACCAGCTACCTACGTCGTGCTCGATTGTGCCAAGAGTGTGATGGTGGCAACATTTAACAATAAGTACCTCCGGCCCCTCCGGGTAACCTAAGTAGGTAGGTACATTTTGTAAATACGTTGTTAACTAATCGCTTTTATTTGTGTAAATAAGTTGATAGTCAGTGGGTAGCCTTATCTTTAAAAAACATTTTTTATACTACGTAGATCGGGGTAGGTATTATTGACGGTCTAAGCCCGAGGAAAACTTCAAATCAACCAATTTTATCCACAAATAAAAACAAAATCACTACGAAAAGTTTAGGGTGAACGATAGCAATCAAGCAAAACTTAAATTTTATTATTCATCTGATAGCAGGTCAGTGAACTTTTTATGGCGGTCTAGTATTACTGTCATTATTAAGATTTCGTATTATGCTGATGCTTCGAATAAGTTAACATCAAACGAAATGACAATGTGGGTGATTTTCGAAATAAAATTACGTAAAATTATTGCTTAGGGTCGCCAAGGTCACTTCTCGGCGCACGATAGGTACTCGCGCGTCATTGAATTCACGCACATCTAATCATCGATGTGTGCGTACGCGCGTAAACTGCGGTCGGGTGATTCTCTTTCATTTGTATTGAATTAAGGGTTTAATTCTGAAATACGGTAAAATTTCAACAACAAAAAAAAAGCAGCCCTTATTAGTTTTGCCCGGTACTGTTCTTTCAATTGATTATTTATGGCTTTTGTGACAACCACCTGAAGTTTGACGTAAATGCAAAAAAACAGCCTGTATAAGTCGATCTCTTCTAAGACTATCTGTATTTTTAACCGACTTCAAAAAGAAAACATGCAAGTTGTGAAGTTGTTTTTTCTAATGTTTGTATAGGAACGAGCAGAGTTGTAGCGTTTTGACTGATTTACACACCCTTTTAAAAAGACATGGGCCATGCACCTTCCTACAGTGGTCACACTGGTAGGGAACAGCTCCCTCAGGGCCGCGCCGCCCATGTGTGCGATGTGTGCGGCGCACACAGGCGCCAGGACTATAGAGGCGCCGGAAGAAATGCGAAAGTCAATTAAAGAAATTATTTTTTCACATAACAACATACATTATACCTCAGTATCGATAAGTAGGTAGATACAAGTCTCCCAAGACACAAGCACTTGAATTGACCCACTGTTTATATTTCGGGTATGAGTTTACACATACAAAATTCAAGCGCTGCGTCTGCGTTTTAAAATCAAAAGAAGCGCCGCAGTCAATACAATAGCTGACTATTATATTACAAAGGCGAGCTGTGGAGCATGAGTTTATATTAACGCAACGTGATGCGATACGGAGACAGCGGCGGCGAGTCCATGATTTTATAAACAATTAGAAACATTTTATGCAAAGTGGGTGTTATGTGCTCATTGAATGAACGTCCCGTGTTTTATATTACTTACTAGCTGTGCCCGCGACTTCGTTCGCGTGGATGTCGGAATTTAACAATGTATTTTTTTTGTGCGAAGCGCTTAATTCTCGCCTGGTTTTTTATAAATCATATCGTTTTCATATAAACCCTATATTTAGAATTTATTTAGATTTTTCAAGAATATTTGACGTGTTTGTAATAAACGTCCTCTGTCGTTCAAAGGCAGTACTATTCAATTGCTACTGGATTAGAGCACCCATTCCATCTCATTCCATCCCATTCCATCCCACTTCATCCCACTCCATCCCACTCCATACCACTCCATCCCACTCCATTCCACTCCATCCCACTCCATCCCACTCGATCCCATTCCATCCCACTCTATCCCACTCCATCCCACTCCATATCCCATTCCATCCCGCTCCATCCCACTCCATCCTACTCCATCCCTCTCCATCCCACTCCATACCACTCCATCCCACTCCATCCCACTGCATCCCACTCCATCCCACTCGATCCCATTCCATCCCACTCTATCCCACTCCATCCCACTCCATCCCACTCCATCCCACTCCATCCCATTCCATCCCACTCCATCCCACTCCATCCCACTCCATCCCACTCCATCCCACTCCATCCCACTCCATCCCACCCCATCCCACTCCATCTCACTCCATCCTACTCCATCCCGCTCTATTCAACTCCATCCCACTCCATCCCTCTCCATCCCATTCCATACCACTCCATCCCACTCCATCCTACTCCATCCCATTTCATCCCACTCCATCCTACTCCATCCCACTCCATCCCACTCCATCTCAGTCCGTCCCACTCCATCCCACTCCATCCTACTCCATCCCTCTCCATCCTACTCCATCCCACTCCATCTCACTCCATCCCACCCCAACCCACTCCATTTCACTCCATCCCGCTCTATTCCACTCCAACCCACTCCATCCCACTCCATCCCACTCTATCCCACTCCATCCCACTCCATCCCACTCCATCCCACTCCATCCGCTTCCATCTGCTTCCATCCCATTCCATCCCTTTCTAGTGTGAGTCAAATAAAAACCTTTTCTTTCTTTCCATTCCATCCCACTCCATCCAACTCCATCTCACTCCAACCCACTCCATCCCACTCCATCCCACTCCATCTCACTCCATCCCACTCCAACCCACACCAACCCACTCCATCCCACTCCATCCCACTCCATCCGCTTCCATCCCATTCCATCCTTTTCTAGTGTGAGTCAAATAAAAACCTTTTCTTTCTTTCTTTCTTTCCATTCCATCCCATTCTATTCCATTCCACTCTACTCTACTCCACTCCACTCCTCTTCAAACCACTCCACTCCAGTCCACACCATATTTGAATAGGTATGTTGTTTTTCTATTCCAAGCTAGATCGCGCTACTGAACTGCAAGCTACGTGTCTCGGTGTAAACTGACCGCAATTTTACTTCTGGAACACTTTAAATTCAAATATCTTTTGATAGACTGATCCGATTTCAATGAAACAAAAACTAAATGTTACTTCAAGTTACGGTCAGTCGTTATGTATTAAAGTTTTCTACATAGCTTTCATACATTTTACGTGATGCCCGAACAAATAAACATACAAACAGACATACAGACAAACAGACAAACAGACAAACCGACAAACAGACAAAAATTCTAAAAATGCTAGAAATGAGTTCTATTGGTTGTCCTTAAACACGCTGGCTATATTTTTTGAGTTTTTTTTTTAATGTACAAAAATTATTTTTCTACAGTTTTATTATATGTATAGATATTAAAAATAAGTTTGAGTTCTAACACTAATTACAGTACTTAGTTGGTGTGTTACGGATTATTTTAAAGTGTTTTCACGATGAGTGATACTGAACAAGAAAAAAAGAAATTATGTGTGTTTGTGTGTTGAGCAAAAGAAGACGAGAGGAAGAACGTGATAAACACGTGATGAACACTTCTAAAATAAGTAAACATTTCACGGCTCTACCGTTTACTACTAAGCAATCATAGAAGCCGTGCATAGAAGTATTTCGAAACAACCGATGAAGGTGTTAAAACTGATAAAAAAAATGCTATAAGCAGGGGTATGTACTTTTTATGTACTTTCCTATTATATACAATATGTTACAAAAACCCTGATGTTCCTTCTAAGTTTTAAATTACCTCATAAAGCAATACAGCTGTTATCATATATAAAGATTATACTAGCAATATCTTATATAGCCGATGCATGGTTGACGTACTGGCTGAGCAAGCGAGCGGTAGCTGCGCTGCGAATCACGGGTTCGATTCCCGCACGGGACAAATATAGGATGACCCAAGTAATTGATTCGGGTCGGGATGGCTGTGTGTGTGAATTTCAATTATTGTAAACGCACCCAAGATACAGTGTGGGGCAAAGTTAAATAAATGTATTAAGTTCTAAAATCAGGCTTTACTTTGCGGAAATCCGTGACTTAAAATACAGAGTGCAATTGAATTCATGGGCATTATTTTAAACCTCATGATACTAATTGCATTACGCAAATCAAAAATGTTACAAATGCAAGTTAGTATTATTTGATGTTTGTTTACTTTTCGTAACGCGCTGTACTGCGCTCGAGATTTTGATACTTGAAAACTTATTGGGGTTTATGATGTAATTTATTTATTACTTTTAGTGTTTATTTGCATTAATAAGCCTTTTGCTATGTATGTAATATGACTTACTTACTAAATTTTTAGAGTTTTCCATACTTGCATTAATAATATTTTTGATTTGCTTATTATTAGGCCTGATGCAATTAGTATCATGAGTAGTCCCTTACTTTGAAATACTGCCCACGACTTCAATTGCACCCTGTATAAAGGGTGGGGGGAGGGGGGTATCTGCGGTCAATATTAGCTACTATTAAATATAGGTAACTGGATACAATATTACGTTTCAATAAAAACAAATGTTGAAACGCGACCAAAAAAGAGGCGCTTCATGGATTTCGCACACAGGCGCGGCCAGGGCTCGGCGCGGCCCTGAGCTCCCTCCCTTACAGAGTGTAGAGTGAGAACGTTATGGCTGGCAGTGACACCTTGTTTTCCAAAGTCCTAAATTTTTACTGAAAACACGTCATCAAATTCATAACCGGAATTTAATTTCTCAGTTTTTCACATCTCGTCATTCAATGATCATTGTTCCTAAAAAGACAATTAAGTAGTGTACAATGCCATCAATTTAAGCACAAATAAATTTCCTACTCTACTTACTTTCTTTAAAACAAACACAACTTTTTGTAATTACTCCTAATTTCGACACAAGTTTACAACAATTAGGTACCTCAAAAAGGTTAAATTATCAAAAAAATACGCTTTTAATGACTGCCCTAAAGACTTGTAATCTCACTGGCTGCGTGTAAACGCATTCAATTGACTCAGGCGTGGTATTAGTCGCCTTTGTTTACCGAGTAGTTTCTCATAAACGAGTGTAATTTGTGTAGAAAAAACTAGATACACACTGGGTACCTACTTTCGTTTTCCCGTGGTGTGTAATAGTAAACTTTCTATACTGCATGGTGTTATGGTTTTTAAATGGGTTTTTAGTTCTGGTACGGGGTTATCAAGAGCAGTGTTAGCCAAGTGGTGATGCCTCTGACCTACGAGTTGTAAGTCGTGGTGCGAACCCACGACCTACAACTCTTCGGTCAAAACAGTAAAGATTCAGGGTCGCGGGACTAACAAGCTACCGTGACCCCGGAACGTAAACGGCTATTGATGGACACCGTGGATTTCAGTCAGTACAAGTCTGACAGTCCCTCTTGCCCTGCCCCGGGTGAGAGGACTCATCACTCAAAAAAACAGTGAAGAAAAACATCTTGACAAAACCGCAGCATGTCCTAGAAGTCTTTGAACCAAATAATATAAGACTTTCAGCGTCTATCGACACGCAGTGGGCGCGCGTGGTTATGGCCCACTTCTCACTGAGAGGGTGCCTATCCCTTAGCATTGTTTGAAACATTACTCTTGGCACAGAATATAATAGTACCTCTTGGCCTGATTTTGCTGGAGGTTATCAAAACGCTAAAGGAAAACATGATGCCCTAAAACCTCGTGAGGAGTAACAGCCCACTCTCTTTCTCATACACAGGAGGCTTCAGACCCTTGTTTTTGATTTTGTTAAAGGGTTTTTGTATGTAAATACTACGCGGGTTTTTGACTATGGCGGACATTCACAGTGTAGACCGTCGATGACGGAAATAAATTAGTGTAAAGGGACTCGTGTGTGCGCAAACACAGGTGTAATTGGTGTCCCTTTCTCATAGCCCGTTGTCGTTATGACTGCAATCCGACACTACCGGGGGGAACTCAACTGCAGGATCAACAGATTTTAACGAACTTTTCACCCCTAGGGAACGTTCCATCACAAAGCTTTTTCACCCACTACTCGGCCTTGTCGTTAAATTTTATCAATTCGAAGCAGTTGGTTCTGAGATCATCGCGTTTAACCAAACAAATATACTTTCTAGTTTTCTAATATTATTATAAGTAATAGATAGATATAATATATTTGAATCGAAATAGAGATAAAAAAGAGCACATACCATACCACGAACCAACTCTTCTGAAATTGAAGCCAAAAAGTTAATTGGACTGCACCGAACAGTACCTACCACAGATCCACAAAAACCCGTTTAAAAATAAAATTGCAACCACGTTCACATTAAAACGCGAGCCAACCAGCTATTGCACACAGTAACCTCATTACGGGCGGTCCGTATTGTCATTTGGCTAAATGAAGTTAAATGTATGCGCGGATACTATTCATCAATATTATGGTCAGCCAGAATTGCGGGTCGTGGACTCGTGGCCCAAATACCGACAATTGGGGTACTTGTGTTTATCTGTTTTGATGGTACAGCTTACCCTAAATTAGTCTATGTAGGGAAACTCGTATACCTCCGTTAAATTTGCATAAAAGGTTAAAGCTGATCTTTGACAACCGTTACTGTTAGTTAGAAGCTCGAAAGTACGACAACCAGTCTTATCCAGGGGTATCGTTTTACCCAGTTACTAGATTGTGGAGGTCTGATAAGTACGCTTAATGTAAAATACAGCCCAATCCATCATAATTGGAACCGACATCAGAGTAATAGAAATTCAGACCGTAGGTATATGTATAGTATCGATTAATTACCTAGTACAAACTGGACTAGGTGTTTATGTAGCCGCTAGCCATCAACATAGCCATTTAACAGAATATGAAACCAGCTATAATAAGCTGTCGACACGTAATAAGATACCACCAATGCGCCATGACAGCATGCACGAACAGTTTCACATTATTCCGCAAATCATGCTCTAGCAAACGGACAGTCATCGATGAACATAAATATCGGTAAGGGTAAGTTCACACCGAGAGGCGATGCGACGCGACGTGACGCCATGATATAGCTATGCTATTCTTTATAAGAAATCTCATTGCAAGACTTTTTTACTTGGTAAAATCATTAAATGAGTCCTTCCATCCTAGACGGGTCGGAGGGACTCTCAGACTTGTAGTACATGGCTAAAATCCGCGGTGTTCTTGAATAGCCCTATACGTTCGTTTACCACTGAAAAATAATGGTGTCGTCACTGCAGATCGATTTCGAATTTTCAATCACATGGACGATTCCTTACGCTTCCAATTTGCTTTTCGACGAGGCGCCTTGAGATGGTCCAGCGCGAGCGGTGAGCGCCAGTGTGGCTATCAGTAGCTTATTGAATAGCAAACTTCAGTCCCGTCGTGGCGAGGCTGCACAATAGCACTGCTGGAAATGTGTATCTTTTCGTGTACAGTTTGGCAAATTAGAGTAGAAAACCGGAAGTCGCCACTGTGCTCTCGCTACCAGCACTTTGAATGTTTTTTTTTTTTTCACTTATTACGTTAGTTTTATGGCACAATAATAAATCTAACAAACCTGCATTCTTTGTTTACATTAAAATGTCAAAGATTTTAAAACGTTGTCAGCAAACAAAAAGATTAGTTTCGTTTCAAGACGTTCTGGCCAAGCTGTAGTAAATACATAATTGAAACGCGTCTCGGTGCGAATTGACCCTAAGTCTTTATTTTTGAAACAGTACTGTTTAGTTTTCTCCTACTATTGTATTAGTGTGAAACTCTTACCTAACAGTGAGTAACTGTCGTGTCACTCAGTGAAAGTACTGGGAGTTCAAATATTTAACTCAAATAGGTATTACTTGTCTTGACAGTTTATGTAAGGTTGCATTCAATGTAAATTGGTTTTTAATAAGCAATAAGTAGAGTTAAAAAGCTTGATAGGTTTTAGAAAGAACGACATGCAAGTCATCGCGTTTTAAAGCAGTCTTTTATTATAAACTTGCATTTGCGCGCGGTTTTCCTCCCCCTTATTTGTATCCATTCAAGTTTTACGCAAAAATAAATAAGCAATAACAATCTTCAGAGTTACATCTATATCGGAACCAAAATGCATCAAAATCGGTTCTGCTGTTTATGCGTGAAAGCGTAACTAACAAACAAAGAACACGACTTTCGCATTTAAATAAATATTAATAAATTTTCGGTTATTAAATTATCAGAATACATACCTACATATTCAAACATTTATATTATACAACGTGTAACGTTAATAGCGCAAAACCTCTCGTGGGGTAACTCACTCAGCCCATGTTACTGAACAATGTTTGTTCTAAAACTTTTGGAAAAAAAAATAAAAAAAAAATATTTTTCATACTGATGGGCTCGATCAATTTCTCATTTTGTATGAAAAACATTTTTTTTTTATTTTTTTTTCCAAAAGTTTTAGCTCGTTTGGAAAACGGTTAAAAACAGTTTGGTAAGCCGAAAAACGTACCAATACTGTGTTAATGATAATATTTAAGAATCAGTATTTAAAAGGAAAAATAACGGTGTTCTCATCTATTTTGGACTAATTAATTACCTAATTCATAGTTTTACTAAAATGACAACAGAATGTCTATAATTTACATTCAAATGAGAACATAATTTCTATACTGGGAAATCAAGCTATCGTAGCAATGTCTATATTTGAATGACCTATTCCACTTGGTTTTTAAAATAAGACTTCTTCTCGTGTTATAGCAGTCCCCACAATCAATATGATGAACATCATTTACTTACAACTAATATTTTACAAATATTATACCTACGCATTAACGTGCGTAGCGATTTTATTTGGAAAGAACAATTCGAACCGCGTGCAGGACCGAGCCAACGGGGCTCCCACCTACTGCGTTGAATTCCCCAATGCATTTCCAACGTCTCAACTCTCAAGGTGAAATTTAGCGCCATCTATTGCAGACCATTTACAACTGTTACAATTTGATTGTCCACTATTCTAACATAATCTCTTTTCTTTTCTAGAAGCCAGTGAATGTAGCGGCGGTGTCTCCTGAGCGCTGTCCAAATGATGAGCGTCGCCGGCGGCGGCCCCTCCACCCTTCGCCCCCCCCGGCAGAGCCCGCGACATGGCCGCCCTCTCCTGCTACCAGCCCTGCAGGTCGCATCTCGCGCAGCCTGCTAGGTAAGTCTCAAAGAACTCGAAATGTATCCTGCTCGAAGGACCAAAAATTAATCCAATCGAAGGACCAGACATTGATCCTGCTCGAAGGACCAGAAATATATCCTACTCGAAGGACCAGAAATATATCCTGCTCGAAGGACGGTTATTGCATAACGTGCCTTTAATCTCACCCTGAATGATTTTGAAAGAGATAATTTCCAGATTTTCCTTGTGTGTGTAATGCAATTACCCCGTGACCGCCCCGTAATTCCCCTATTTGCTCTCAGTTTATCATGAATCTTATGTTATATCAAAGGATTGGAAATTAAAAAACAAGACAAAGAAGTAGGATTTCAAGTATCATGGTCACATTGCAGACATGCGACACTGCATACCTTTCGATTTCAGTACGCTAAGTTGCATGACACAATGCTAGCACGCCTTGCTGCGTAGAATACAAAAACTGTTTACTTAGATTAAGCATTTAAATACCACGTGCCAGTGACATTGTGCAAAAAATTTAGATCAACGCAATTATTTCGGCATCCTAACTAGCTTATTGTTATTAAGTTTCACCAGTTGAACTGCTGCTGCTGAACTATTTTTTTGTCTACAGCTAGTACTATTATATATTATAAGCTACAGCAACAATTTTTGAGCACAGTGACTTCGAAAGAGTCATTTGATTAGGTGCATAACTTAAAAGTTCAGCCAAGCCTTTTTTATCTTCGTCAGAGTTCAAATTCTTACCATTAACAATCAAACTTTACCTAGTACTGAACAGGCTGTATGTATAGAGAAAGATTATACAAACATAAAAAAGCACATAAAGAAGACAAATGTGTCAATGTTACGAGTATTTCCGATAAAAGCTTACTGAATCGACATATTTTGTCATTACTTGATAAAAATACTTCTGCTCCAATAAACAAAACCATTACTCTTATTTCTAGGTGTCTAGACGACGACGAAGACCACCATCAATCAGTGAACTTCTCGCTCCGACGTCAGCAGTTTATCGAGAGATGCCACGAGGCGCGGGGCCTGCGCCCCCGTGACTCCATCCCCGAGGTGTCGGTCAAGAGGACCAGGGAGGAGCTGGCCAAGCATGCGTCGCAGGCCACACCGCTAAACCGCCGGCTCAACGTGGAAGCCGGCTGGTCTAAGGTCGAGGAAGTTAGGAAGAAGTTTGAAGGAGCTGCTAATTGTCCGTCGTTCTCGAGGTCTTTTGAGTCGCCGCCCAGGTAAGAAAAATAAAATTTCCTGGCTCATATTCACTATTAAAATACTTATTCGAAATCGATGACGTACCGTGAGCTCTCCTAATCAGAGTATGATCGATAGGAACAAAGTAGACCTTGATTGCATATTTACCACTGGTAAAGAAAGTCCTGGTCATATTCAACTCTAATGCCGGAAATACAACGTCAATAAATGGAAAATGTTTATTCCAAGGACGTTTCCGAACACTCGCATTAACTTGACAGCTTACCGTTTTATAATAATGTCGAGCCAGCATCCCCTTTCGAACAATAGAAAGATTGTGGTTTAATCCTCAATCAATTTCCCCTTCTTTTTCTGCCCAAAATTACTCGGATACTATATGCCGAAAGTCTTAATCAGATGAAAATCCCACTATTTCTCTCAAAAGACGCACTCAAGCAGACTAATCCAATAACCACAGTGTCTCCTCCCTCCGCAGGCGTCGTCTCGCAGACTCTTTGTTCGCGAGTTTCAAACTCCCGCGCAAGTCGCGAGAAGGCATGGCGGCCCCACGGTCGCTGGCGCAGCCGCAGCAGCAGAAACGGAAGTCTGCTGTAGAACTGCTGGCGGAGACCAAGGCGTTCTATGTGAAGTCAGAGACTGTGCTTGATCGGAAACAGGAGTTACCATTGAGGGTGAGTTGGAGTTGGTATATTACATTTTTTGCTCATGTAAAAGTAACAATGGTGAAGTTTCTTCTCGGGACGAGAATTGCACTCCAAACGCGTCAATAACAATCCAGAGTCTCATTAGATCGCGATGGCTCCAAGGCAGGTGTGCGAGAACACCGAATTGTATTTGGACCAACTACCCGTCGTCTCATAATTGATCTAAATCTGGTATGAATTCTAATGTATTCATTCATTATGGTTTGACAGATGAGCAGTGGTTTGGGACAAGCGATAGCTGCTGGTGGCTGCCACCTCGTCAGCTCCGGTACCTTGAATAATGATGCCTGCTGTAACCCCTGTAAGTATAAAAATATACGTGTTGATATAATGTAAGTAGATAGATAGATACTTAAGAGTACGGCTTCTCGAAAGAATAAAAGAAGACCTTTGCCCAGCAACAGGAAACTATAGACTAAAAAAGAAACCTTTGCTAGACTAGGTGGAGTAAACGATCAATCGATGCGACTAGCCGAAGATGTCTGCAATGGCTAACTAAAATTAATGATGCTCCTTTCTCTTCTGCTGATGATGAAAACTTGACATCGATCGCCCCTCCCCTGTAGGACTAATTTCTAATATTTTGTGTGTCCCCATAACTGCCGAAATATGAATAAACTTGCGGCGTTTACTCCCGCCAGCAAAGCTATATCTTTTTTTCTATCAATTTTTTATATGTACCTATCATGTTTATTGCTAATTAATGTCTTTTTTGTCTTCATTATATTTAGTGTCTATGTAGTCTGTGTTATATTCGGACCTCAGTCTAAGCCATCAGGGTTTGCCAGTACAATGTTATGATCAAAAACAAGAACATACAGATGATCAGATATATATACTCGTTAATGTAGAATCTAAATTTTCCTCGTTTTCTACAAGGAAAATGATCATCTATCTATCTTCTTTCGACACACACTGCATAAAACTGTCTTGTTTTGACATCTCGTGTAAGATTAATTGTGAAGTGTCGGCATCGTTAATTCATGCCTACATTGGCTACATTCACAGCCACTATCAATCAGTGTCACCCGCATTCGAATCACAACTGATCTATGTGCGTGACATTGTACTTTCATAGGGTAATTTGATGGGGTTTTCCTTATACGGTTTTAAAACCATCAGAGCAGTTGTTTTTAGAAAATGTGACATGCAAATCCGTTCCTTTTCGGGTTTGTCCGAATACGTTTAGCTTTGTGGCCATTTTGGAGATTGTCCGAAAGAAAGGAAGTAGAAAGATAAGATAAAGAAATAGAAAGATTTGTGAAGTGTCTTAGGCTCTCGAGAGATTTACGAGGGGTCCTGGTTTCTTCCTTACATTTTCGAGGAATCCTGGGTTCGTGGGGTCTTACATTTCCGGGGATATGCGTAGGGAACTGGTTTCTAAAGAGATTAGTATATAAGGGTACTGGGCACTCCAGCTTTCTCGTTCTTTGGGGAGTTGATAATAAAGCTTACCCCTCACCCACTATTTCAAGACGCGACGACCCGCAGCATGGGTCCCGCGCGCCGCGCCGTCAGCGCCGGCGAGGGACTGCAGAACACGTTGCGGCGATTGCTGGAGCATGCTGACAGCAGGGAGAACGTCTACTCGCCGCCTTTTGCTGTTTGTAAGTACAGCTTGTAAATCTCGATTCCCTGATCTGGTGTGAAATCCTATTTTATCTTCATTTGTTTCGGGAACCTATGTCATTGTTATGTCCATAATTATTTGTCTTAATATTATTGTCTTTTTGACATTATTTTCAAATCTTCCTTGCAAATCGATTTATTGTTCCTTATATGCGTAATGCGTATGCGTAAAAAATGTTGCATTACCGAAAGACATAAAAAACAAACACACTGTCATTTAATTTTAATTTTGTCACATCCATCCATCTCCCTCGCTCTTAGAACCACGGTGTTCAATTTGTGTTCACAGCCCAGACTTACCTTGAAACCCAACTTTAGAGATTACATCCCAAAAGTCCATAAAAAGAACCAATTTAACCAACAGGTACACTTTCAGCGCACAAAGTATACGCCGACACAAGACGGCTAAAGGACTCCTACCCTGAACGGGAGACCATGCCGAGGTCGCAGCACAACTCTGGGACTTTCTCCGGGACTTTTTCCGGGACCTCGTCTTCCGGGACTTCGGGGTCCAAGGCCCAGAAGTCGGACCCTGACCATAGGGAGAAGATGAACAGACCATTGAGCTTTGGCGACGCCAGAGTGTTCTTTCCTGAGTCTTTTGTGATACCTCGGCAGAGGCCCAATGAGGTGGTGATCAAAGGTGGATATTCTATGCGTGAGTATTGTGGTCTATTTGGTTTTGACAGAGTGATTTTTTGGTCCCTTTTATTTTTGATTTCAAAAGAAGCAAGAAATAATGTAGCTGTTAAAGAGAGAATAGTATCTGGAAGTAGTGGAATGTCCGAAGATGTCCTTTTTAAGTAAAAGGGACACATCTGCGGGAAAATGAAATACTTTGAAAAATAAGCCTTTTCCTTTAACTTACGGCAAAAACATATGGTTATCTGAGAGAGATATTCCTAATTGCCACAAAATCACCAATTTTACAACTCTTTATGTGCATTTTATTTTGATTTTCCCTTGGTCTTTGATCCCCTCATCACATGATACCTCCAGGTGGCTTACCATGACGTTTTAAAGCGAGAATAATTCCACTGTGTGAAAGAGACAGAGAACACAAGTCGTCTAGCGTCATCTCTTTCCCACACCGTCATGGTTGGACGTCAGGTATGCTGTTTCTAACAAGTAATGTCTGATGTTCCAGCGAGCTCCCACTCTTCGCCAGAGAACATGGAGCTCCCGGAGCCCGTGGTGTCAGGCTCGGGCTCCCCGGCCGACCCGGTGGCCGCCATCAGTCCGCCCGCGCAGTACGCACACTCCGCACCACGGTACATCAGGTATCACTCAACTACCACGACATGGCCCAAATACAGGCCTTTCAATAAAATTGATCCTTATTAGAGTTTTAATCAGGTTGATTTAAAGTTATCAACACAAATCTGTTCAAATGAGAATGAACTTTGCTGGGGTCAAAATATGGTTGCTATTAATCATTAATGAAAGGCCTGTATATTGAGGTTGGCCTCAGAGCATGGACAGGACATACCTATGAGAGGCAAAATTCATAAATATATTGTTCCAAATAAAATAAGGCGTCTTTCGAAAACACGAGACGCGTCTTAACAACGCAATTTTAACAAGTAAAAACAGACGCTGAATCTGTGAGTTATAACAGTTGGTAACAATTCTTCAATAATAAGCTAGCAGTTGTATGTGCAGGTCGAACTCTCACTCTCAGCCCAGCATGCGGGAGGAGGACAGCGGCTGCCCCAACATCAACAGCCACAAGTCTCTGCCGGACCTACACACGCAGACCAGGTGCTATCCTGAACAGTGAGTACTCACGACATCATCACAGCTAGGTCTGGCCAGTCCACTGACCGGCTAGCAGTAATGACTTTTGTGAATCAATCTGCCTAGCTTTTTCCCAAATATGTTGGGGTCCGCTTCCAGTCAAACCAGATACAAATAATACCAGAATTTTACATGGAGCGACTGTTTACCTATTTGATTTGTATAATCCAGTAACTGGGTATTAAGACAATTCTCAGTAAGACTGGTTATTAAACTTCAGACTTCGAACAATCCTGAAGGAATCCTGCATAAAATCTGTATCTTCTTGGAATCTTGGATACGAGCTGCATGCTTAAGCAAATCTTGTGACAACAATTGCAGGAAAAAATAAATATCCATGATATCTATCCATGCATTCGGCCCTAAAATCAGAGGCGATATCGGGGAAGTGGTGGGGCAGATACGATTTAGGGAACGATCTAGGGCGCTCCCCCACCACTTCCCCGATATCGCCTCTGATTTTAGGGCCGTGTGTAGGCCACTTTACACAGCAATCGCAAGCGCAGTCTAAGACGTCCACCCACATGGTGGATAGACGATCTGATGAACACCACAGGATCGCGCTGGGATGCAAGCCGCTTCCAACCGGTCTTATTGAAAATCTATGAGGGAGGCGTATGATCAACAGTGGACGTCCTACGGGTGATATGATGATGACACAGAAATTAGTTGCTCTGTCTGCTTCTTCTTGAACAACTTTAATTGACCAGATTATAACAATGCATACTTATAGCTCTAATCAATAATCAATCTCCCCCAGCGTGAACGTGGGTCACACCGACACCCTGGGCCGCTCCCCCCGCCGCCGCCGCCACTCCTCCCACCAGCGCACCGCCTCCTGCTCCTCCAAGGGCACCCGCTCCAACCACTCCTCTCTCATGTCTTCCTGCGACGCCTTCTCGGAGCACCCTTCGCCGGGAGAGGACAACTATCAGTCTTATAACAGGTGAATATGGTTCATTATTAGAAAGCTGGAAGACCTCATATCCCTTGACCAGATATCAAAATTTCACATAGGTAGAGTCACTTCTAACTACCGTAAAATGCCAAACAAAAATGAACTTTATGTCAATAGTAGTCCACATTTTTTATTAAAATATCGTATGTCCCCCAGTCGCTGCGGCTCGTCGTTCGCGCGCGACTCAGGCGGCTCCAGCGGCCACTACACACAGCGCAGTGCGCCCGCGCAGCACGCGCCGCACCAACACAGACGGACTGACTCCGGCTCCTCCACACAGCACGACCATGAACATGCCAGGTCAGACATACAAACATTATGTAGACAGGATAAGTTTAAAGAAAAAACTCAAAAAATAAATCAATACATGAGTCGTACATAATAGCTCTTAAAAATAAACATACGCGAATAATATTTACATCAGTACTTTTAGCCGGAATTTTACAATTATATTATGAATTAAATAATGATAAGTGTCACTGGGTGACTGGAATCCGGCTCGAAGGACCAATTTTTCTTTTCAAAAGTTTAAAAATTATATATTAAATGAACTATAAATATCTAAAATTCCTTAAAATTAGCTGTTTATGTAAGAAGGAAGGAAAAATAACATCGATATGAAACATGAAATAAGTTTCCTACAGACCACACTTTCAGTATGTGAAAAAAAAACCTCTATGTTACTCCCCAGCCGCTACAACTCGTACGGTGTGTCGGAGTACGGCGCCCCCCTGGAGTGCTACGTGTCCGCCCCCCCTCAGTTCCAGGACGGCGCCCCGCCCCCCGCGCCCGCCGCACCCCCCGTGCCCGCCCCGCCACAACATCACGGACATCACCATCACTATGCACACGCGCCCAGGGTCGGGATACACTTCCAGGTAACTATTCCTTGCCTTAAAACCATTAGGCACATCAACAAAGCCAAGGTTCAGGAAGCAAGCCTGAAAATCAAAAGACTTAAGTAAATGTTGAGTGCCTTTGCTCATAATGCGATTCGACTGATTTCGACACCGATCGGAAGTGAAAATCATCCTAATGATGTGGTCGCGGGACTTATCTCATTATCGTGACCCCGGAACTTATAGGGCTATTCTTCAATAGACACCGTGGATTTTAGTCTGTCGAGTTTTGACAGTCCCTCCCGCCCTACCCGGGGTGGGAGGACTCATTTCATGACTTTACCACGTAAAAAAAAAAGACCTAATGATGTGTTTCGACTGAATGACGTCATCGTGACAGGCCTGTTTTTTTTTCTATCTGCCCACAGAAAACCACACACATAATATTGGTAGCGCCTTTATGTCCCGTGCCCACTTCGTTGGGCGGTAAACATTTTAACTTGTGATGAAATTATGAGTGTGGTTCGGTGAGTACCAGTGCTATGATTTATTTCCTGACTGCCAAAAGGAGGGTTTTGTGTTCTAGATTCCCGAGCACGGGCCTGCGATGTTCTCACTCTTTGGTCAGCGACCCGCTGCTAGCGCTCAGACTCTCTTGTTGCTTGTCCCTTGTTGCTGAGACATGCTGCCTTAATTGAGAAAGACGCTGCGCACGTTCAGCGCTAGATTCCCGAGCACGGACCTGCGATGTTCTCACAGTTTGGCTAACGAGCCGCTGTGAACGCTCGGAGCTAGATTATTCTCCAGCGCGTGCTTCCGAAATATTTTCTCTATTCCTCGAGAGGCGCTAATAATTTTCAAGAGCAGACTATTCCGTACGGCGTACTCGAGCTGCTCTTGTCTGGGATGTCTGACGGGAAAGTCTTAATTAATAGTAAGGATGATTTTCGCTTAATAGAACACTGACCTCCTATCTGTGATAATTCATAAGAGCGACAAAGGATCATCAACAAATCTAATTTCGAGAAATTTCCTTTACCATACAGAAAGCTGAAGTCATAAAATATTAACCCCGAAATTAACTGCACTTCTAATAAATCATTTCAATCTCCCTCAGGCTAGTGCTCCGCCCCCCCAGTTCCAGGACGAGCCCCCGATGTACGACTACGGAGACTACGAGTGCACGTACAAGACACCGCTCAAGTGCCTCAACGTCGGCCGCAAGGAGTATGCCCGGGAGTACACCAGGTAACACCAACTAACTAATGACCCCTAGTTTTTGGAAGAGAAAAATAAGTTTTTTTATTTGCACACACGAAAAATCCTTAATTCAATCAACTCGAAATATCGTAGTCTGTCTTTTCTACGTGGTAAAATCTGACTGTCAGACAGACTACATAAAATACTGACTGACTACATACATATATACTGACTCGAAAATCCACGGTGTCCTTCAGTAGCCCTTTACGTTCCTCCGGTTACCTGATAAAGCAGTCCCGCGACCCCGGCAGGCTTTGGCCATCTAAGGGGGGCCCCGTCATTCTGCTGACAGCTCTTTCAGGCGCACGTGGAACACAACGCACCGTCGACCACGCTTGGTCTTTGATCGGACAGCGAGTCGCCCATTACTCGCCGAAGTCGCCTCGCAATCTACCGTAGTCTACTGCTGGATATTGAGGCCTCTCCCAGATTGCGCCACATCACCCTGTCCTCTCTCTGCCTTCCATATCCACTCTGTACCTTCTCAAGGTCAGCTCGCTGGTGGACGTCCCAAACTCCTGAGTAATGTAAATTCCACTTCCTCAGGTATCACGAGCCGAGCACGGAGCTGGTGAACAAACAGCCACAGTACCAGGAACTGCGGATGAGACCCAGAGTCGATGATAAACAGGAGTACGTCAACACCACGCAGGTCAGTACAGGCTATAGCTAGATACAGAATTGAACCAAAGTTATGGACAGGAGTTCATTATAACGTATAATAATTGTAAAAAATAAAATTCTGTCATTGATCCGGCTCGAAGGACAAAAGCAAAACTCCTTAAATCAGATACAGTTCACTCACCTGAATTTTCAAAGATGCATTTCACGTGTGTGTTTGGATTACGGACTTCCAGAAGACTTCCAAAAAACTGACTTCATGGTAGCAAACATTAGTTTTGCTACAGAATGCTGACCATATACCCCAAGGCCAAAGTAATACAAAAACTATATCTTTTTTGAAAAACAATCTGATAATATTAACCATGATTACTAACGAAGATACATTTTCTTCTAGATCTGCCAGCCAACTGAAGAAGTAACGTCTCCACTGGGCACGTTCAAGCGTCAGCGATGTCTGCGGTACAAGCAGCGCCGGCCACGACCCATACTACGCTCCAAGTCGGATATCTCGGATAGGTAATGGATCCATTATTTCCACAGGAACATCCATACTTATATTGAAAAATCTGAAGAGTTTGTTTGTTTCTTTTTTTTATTTGTAATGTGTTTGCTCTTGACCTTAGTCTAGGTCAGGAATGACTAACTAAGGTCGACGATGGAGCGAGCTTACCCAGAAGAAGCCTATTTACTCTAACTTTGAAGAGATTGGGGTTGTATGTGCTCGGAAACACTGAGGCAGGCAGATAGTTCCACTCCTTCCTTCCTCCTCCTTCTTTGATTGATGATCCGTGGAACTACTGGTTTGAAAAAATGTGTGGAATAGTGCATTTATCGAAAAGGCTAAATAGGCTGTAAAACATTACGCTATAACCGAATCGGAGCAGCTAGGTGTAACCATGTGGATCATCTAGTTTGTTTAATAAAAGTTATGTCCCAAAATGGCAACTCGGTAGAGGGGTCTAACGAGTTGCCATTTCGGCCAGATGATAAACAAAGAGATGTTTGGCAGTTAGTCGAAAGCTATTGTTAGTCAGAAGCGCGAAGACTCACAATCAGTCTTGGCCAGGGTATCGTATCAGCCAGTAACTGGATTGACGGCTCGCGCAGTGGCTGAGTGATTGACTGCAGCGCAGCGTGGAACGGGTTCGATCCCCGCACGGAACAAATAGTAATTAGTAATCCATGTGAAATATTGATATTCAGCGACATCCAGTTTCACTCAAAAACCTCATTCCCTTCCAGATACCGTCGCTCGGACGGCCGCAGCCCTGCTTCCGCGCCGTGTGAGGGCGAGGACTCCCCCGACAGTCCCTCAGAGGAGGCGTCGCGTCTGCAGGAGTTCTTCGAGCGTCTCGGGCTGGAGCCGCGCCAGTACGACGCTCTGGTCCGAGACGCTCCGCCTGACAGTCCCGTGTTCTTCTCGTCTGCTTCCACGGTAGATAGCAATCAGTTGGCGGCCACTGCTGATTATACGGTGAGGATAATCATCATCATCAGCCTATAAATGTTCCCACTGCTGGGACACAAGCCCAGTGCGGGTTGTTAGACGTCATGTCTTCGAATTTTTGGTTCTAGGACATGCCGGTTTCGTAACGATGTTTTCCTTCACCGTTTTGAGAGCAGTGGTGATCAAAATAAATTACACAAAGTAATGCGCCTGGCTGGGTTCGAACCCACGACTTACAACTCGTAAGTCGGGTCCGATACCACTGGGCCACCACTGCTCTGAATGATTCTCTTTTATGTTAAGTTGATGGCTGGATAACAAACTTTCTTACTGAACAACATTTAATCTACTAGTTTGCGTAAGCTAGGAAACAAGAAAAACAATATCTCATTTGCTTGACCACTTACTGTTAGGCCCAAACAGAAGAAGCTAGGGAAATGCCAGAAAATCCTAACTGTAGTATTAGAACACTGATTGTAATATTATATTTTCACTGTTCTACCCAACCTGATTGTGACCCAACTGTGACTGAAGTCAAAAGAAAGACAACGCATTTTTCAAGCTGTATTACATGCTGTTTTTTTTCTCTTCTCATCATTTATTTGCTATTTCAGGTGCAAGGCCCCGGTGGCGGCGTCCAGAAACAGATCTACCGCAACACAGAGCCCCCTAGTGTGGTAGAACGAAATGCACGCATCATTAAATGGCTCTGTCAATGCCGGAAGACGCAAATGCCGCCACCGCAGTGAACATCACTAGCGTCCATAGACAGCTGTGCCCCAAGGAAAGTGTAGATAGGTACAACACTAGTACACGTAGATCCATAGACTTAAAAAGATGGACTGCGCCTTCCGTAGCCAACTGACAGATAAAATTGCCACCTCTCTAGAAAGAGAGAAAAATAATTATTGGTATATACTTTTAAGGTGATTGCGTCGATGTAGCCCGCGAAATTCAAATTATCTTACGTTTTTTGCAATTTGCAGGCCAATGACATGTTGTAACTTTATCAAAATATGAATTGCGGTAATAACAAGTATAATTTAAATATAAAAAGTATCAAAACATTCGCTCCATCAGCTCTCACATAGAAAAGCTGCATCTAAGTTAGATTTCGGAAAGGACATTGCCCATTCTTGTATGGGACTTGGTCCAAATGCTGCCCAGGAATGGGAGTACGTGCGCTGTATTCCTGGCACTAATGTCTGTCTATATACGAAATATTTTAAGAATCTGCCCTGGGGTTCCTGATTTATTTACATGTTTATGTCGATGACTTTATTTTTGTCTCCATGTTCTTTATTTTATTGTATTTTACACCTGTCCAAATGCTGCCCAGGACTAGGAGTACGTGCGCTGTATTCCTGGCACTACTGTCTGTCTATATACGAAATATTTAAAGAATCTGCCCAGGGGTTCCTGATTTATTTTCATGTTTATGTCGATGACTTTATTTTTGTCTCCATGTTTTTTATTTTATTGTATTTTACACCTGTCCAAATGCTGCCCAAGACTAGGAGTACGTGCGCTGTATTCCTGGTACTAATGTCTGTCTATATACTAAATATTTAAAAAATCTGCCCTGGGGTTCCTGATTTATTTACATGTTTATGTCGATGACTTTATTTTTGTCTCCTTTATTTTTTTATTGTACTTTACACCAGTCCAAATGCTGCCCAAGACAAGGAGTACGTGCGCTGTGTTTCTGGCACTAGTGTCTGTCTATATACAAAAGATTTAAAGAATCTGTCCAGGGGTTCCTGATTTATTTACATGTTTATGTCGATGACTTTATTTTTGTCTCCTTTATTTTTTTATTGTACTTTACACCTGTCCAAACGCTGCCCAAGACTAGGAGTACGTGCGCTGTATTCCTGGTACTAATGTCTGTCTATATACGAAATATTTTAAAAATCTGCCCTGGGGTTCCTGATTTATTTACATGTTTATGTCGATGACTTTATTTTTGTCTCCATGTTTTTTATTTTATTTTACTTTACGCCTGTCCAAATGCTGCCCTAGACTAGGAGTACGTGCGCTGTGTTTCTGGCACTAGTGTCTGTCTATATACAAAATATTTAAAGAATCTGCCTAGGGGTAACTGATTTATTTACATGTTTATGTCGATGACTTTATTTTTGTCTCCTTTATTTTTTTATGGACTTTATACCCGTCCAAATGTTGCCCAGGAATGGGAGTACAAGCGCTGTGTTCCTAGCACTAGTGTCTGTCTTAGTACAAAATATTTCAAGAATCTGCCCAGGGGTTCCTGATTTATTTACATTTTTATGTCGATGATTTATTTTTGTCCCCAATTTTTTTATTGTACTTTATACCTGTTCAAATGCTGCCCAGGAATGGGAGTACGTGCACTGGATTACTGGTGCTAATGTCTGTCCACATACGAAATATTTTAAGAATGTACTCTTGGGTTGCTGATTTATTTACATTTTTATGTTGATGACTTCCTACATTTTGTCTCCAAAAAAAAACCATCCCTGGGCAGCGTTTGAATAGGTGTAAAATACGACAAAAAACATGGTGAGAAAAATGAAGTCATCAACATAAAAATGTAAATTAATCAGGAACCCTAGGATAGATTCTTAAAATATTTCGTATATAGACAAAAATTTGTGCCAGCAATACAACGCACGTAGTCCCATTACTGGGCAGCATTTAGACAAGTGTGAAAAACGATAAAAAAATGGAGACAAAATGTAGGAAGTCATCAACATACAAATGTAAATAAATCAGGAACCCAAGGGTACATTCTTAAAATATTTCGAATGTAGACAGACATTAGTGCCAGGAACACAGCGCACGTACGCCCATACCTGGGGAGAATTTGAACAGGTATAAAGAACGATAAAAAAACATGGGGACAAAAATAAAATCATCGACATAAACATGTAAATAAATCAGGAACCCAAGGGTACATTCTTAAAATATTTTGAATGTAGACAGACATTAGTGCCAGGAACACAGCGCTCGCACTCCCATACCTGGGCAGCATTTGAACAGGTATAAAGCACGATAAAAAACCGGCCAAGTGCGTGTCGGGCCACGCACAGTGTAGGGTTCCGTAGTTGCCCATCAAAATACTTATGCGAACTAATTAAACTGATTCGCTGAATTTAATTTTAAAAAGAAGAATTTTCAAAATCGGTCCAGGCGTCTTTGAGAAATCGGGGAAAATACATAAAAAAAAAGATTACGACGAATTGAGAACCTCCTCCTTTTTTTGAAGTTAGTTAATAATAGTTGACAATAAAAACCTACCTATCCCCAAAACATACCCACCTATTATAACTGTAAAAATAAAGTTTACAAACTTACATTTGCAGTTGAAGAACATGTTCTGCGATACATTTTGTTTAGGAAAATATGCTATCCAAGTACGTTTTATAAGTTGGTCGACTATTACTCGTAAACTTGTAAAGCCTACTTAGTAATGATAATTTTTCTTCAAACTTCGTTATATATACTACTATTGTGAATTTTTTCACACCCCCAAACATAACCGTTTAGCTGGTAGAGGGGGGGGACACTCGAGTCGAGCAAAAAATAGCACTTTAAAGCTTAATATTTCACAAACGAATCTTTTTATCGAAAAATTGTTAATGGAAACTATCAATATTTTTTAAAGACCTATTTAATGATACCCCACACTAAGGGGTACGCGAGAAATAAAAAAAACATCCCCACTTTACGTGTACAGGAGGTACCCTACAAAAAAAATTTTACGAGATTTTATTTTACCACTTTTTCGGCACAACAAATCCTTATATTTACACCAAATTACAGCTTTCTAGTACTGGGCGTCTCAGAGCTAAACTGCGGACAGACGGACGGACGGACGGACGGACGGACGGACATGGCGAAACTATAAGGGTTCCTTGTTGACTACGGAACCCTAAAAACATGGGGACAAAAATAAAATCATCAACATAAACATGTAAATAAATCAGGAACCCCAAGGCAGATTCTTTAAATATTTCGTATATAGACAGACACTAGTGCCAGGAACACAGCACATGTACTCCCAGTCCTGGGTAGCATTTGGACAGGTGTAAAATACATTAAATTAAAAACATGGAGACAAAAATAGAGACATCGACATAAACATGTAAATAAATCAGGAACCCCAGGGCAGATTCTTAAAATATTTCGTATATAGACAGACATTAGTGCCAGGAACACAGCGCACGTACTCCCATTCCTGGGCAACAGTTGGACCGCAGTTGGGCAATCTCCTTTTAACACAATGCACCTTCTCTATGTGAGAGCTGATGGAGCGAATGTTTTGATCATTTTTATATTTAAAATTATACTTGTTTTTACCGCAATTCATATTTTGATAAAGTTACAATATGTCACTGGCCTGCAAATTGCAAAAAACGTAAGAAAATTTGTATTTTGCGGGCTGGTTGGAGCATCCCCCTTAAGCAAAAAACTATTTTCCTCTCTTTCTAAACACTATGGTCAATGTTTAGCAGGTATTGCTGAGTCCATCCTTCAAGTCTATGCATAGATCGACCTGTCGTAGGATAGTCCCGCTGTAGAAATGTTTGTAACCCCTGCTAAAGATGCTATCATATTTATTAATTAGATTTCAGAATAAAGAATGTAGAAAAACATCGATTTTAAAACAATCGAGAATCGATTGGAAACTCGATAATCGATTTCTGAAAATCCGCTCAATGACTGACTTGTAATAATCGATTTAAGAATGAGTATGATCTGTCAGAAATGAGATATACGTACCCAAAAAGGAATCGTTATGTGAAGGATAGTAGAAATATAGGATGAGACTAAAATTTAAAATAGGCTACTCGACTAAGAAGTCACTCGACTAAACTGATTAATCGACTATCGAAATATTACTAATAACAAAATGAGAGAACCAAATGTTGCTCATACGTCAATGTAAATGACGTTTAATTCTAATTCCTAAAACTAAGACTAGATTTAGGCGATTAATAAAAGTTAGATTTCAATATTTAATGACTTCTTCATTTATAAATTAAAGTCTTCGCAATGATAATAAATAAGTAAGTTTTAATATTGAGAAGATCTGGTCCAGATATCACAAAAGTAAGATACAATTTTATGCTGATCCTGTATTATAGGTATTCATTGAAATATTTGCGTTGATTTGTTAATACAAAATATACCTTACCAAGGTTGAAATAAAGTACGATCTTTACCTACTAATTGGGTAAATTACCAATTAACGCGAATATTTGTGCAAATACTTCGACAATACCGCTAGCATTCATACGAGTATGTCAAAATGAAGTTATGGTCAAATAGGATGGAAGTAGGTAGTTTGCCTACAATTTTCTGACAATCTCAAAGCAGTAAAGGAACACGACAGTAGTCTTTGGTCTTTTGACGTATATTACTAAGCTAAATATCATGCTCAAAGTTTTTGTAACGCAAGGCTTGAATAGCCAAGAATCAGTAAAAACTGATTGATTTATGCATGCAACAAAATCATGCTACTTTCAATTCGAGCAAACATGCTAGGGCCAATCTTCAATTTTGAGGCTTCCGTTGAGGATAATGACGCCCGATACTATTACTGCTAAACAAAAATAATTTATATTTTTGTTTTTATATTTTTGTTAAAAAAAATAAAAAATAATTTATATTTTTGTTTTTTGTCAATTGATGGTTGCACCAGTAATAAAAGTATCGGGCGTCATTATCCTCAACGGAAGCTTCAAAATTGAAGATTGACCCGCTAAGGCCACACTAACGACAAATGCCGGTAATTAACGTACGTGGACGTTTAAACGAACATTTAAAGACTATTATTGCGAAAATTAACGGGAGATGCGGTTAGTGCGGCCGGGCCCCTTCATATGTGACATGTCTACACTCGTATAGGTGTAACCAAAGATTACTGAAAAAACTATCGTAAAATGAATACAAAATTATGTGCATAATATCTGGACGAGTGACACGGCGAGCGATCGTCATCGACTGCTGGCATTTGGTAACTAAGCGATACTAGTTCACTAGTCTATACGGTTCTTAGCGTAAGCATCGACATAATAATAATATTCTAAACTTTTTAATAGAGAGACTAAATAATATGCGTGGTTGGAGATGTGTAGACACAGGGCCTAATGTAGTAAATAGCCTGACTAAAACCTTATTGAACAAAAAAATATTATATTTTGACTAGAGTTCCATATTTCAACATTTTTAAATACTTACGTTTGAATTTTCAACTTTTTTAAACCTGTGTGTTTAAATGATTGCATTTAGTGATGTAGGAGTCATCAACTTAACTATTCGATCAAATTAGTCGATTTTTTAAATGTTTGTGAAGAAATCGACTAAATTAATTTCTTGACAATCCAGCCATGCGTTATTATTTAATTTCAAATAAGAAAACGTACGTAAAAGTTAATTATTCCAATATTATTGGTCAAAAGGCCATAAATATTTGAAAGTGTTAATTGTAAATAGTGAAACGTATTTTTGTCTCGACAACTATGTACAAGTCGCGAGCTTAAGAAAAAGGTTATTTTCGAAACGGAATAAATAATTCGATAGTTCAACTATCCAAAGATTTCTACTGTTTTATTTAAATTTTTATTGATGTTTTACCTATTTTACGTAAATTCGTTTCAGTAATGTCTCTTGTTGGTAGGTCTTATTTCGATTCAGTGGCGGATACAGGGGGGGGGGTCATGGGGGTCATGACCCCCCCCTGGGTGACAGGCTGGGTCGTAGGTGGCCTGCAATTGCAAATATAGAATCCTGAGCGTAGCGAAGTTTTCAAAGGTACGAGACGCAGAATAACTTTAGTGCCCAGTGCAACACACAACTTTTCACCTCACTACAGCGAAGAGATGCGCTCGGCAGCAAAGTTATTCTGCCTCTGGTAGTTCTGGTACCTTTGAAAACTTCGATACGCTCAGGACTCAATATTTGAAACCGCGAGCGAAAAGGCCTTCGGTTGCTCAATTTTAATTTTACTCGCGCCAAAAAACAACTTTGCAGCCTTACATAACAAGTACCTAACTACCTATTGTTTACGAATAGTATTATTGCTAGATTTTTCAGGTAACTTCACTGCAGTGGAGGACCAATGCAATCGACCCCCTGAAATCTTATTCGTTTAGCGGTTTCAACGTGAAAATTGACAAACACACTTTCGCGTTCCTTTAAAATATTAAGTATAGCTATATCTCGGGCACGTCGCAATCGCGGCGGTAAGGCTGAGACTCCACCAAAGCTGTGTCGAGCTGTGCGGAGTCGAGACGTGTTTTGAACAACCAATAGAATTGCGTTATTGACACAGCTCCACTCCGCACAGCTTCAGTGGAGACCGTTGTGCTGGCTGTGTCATATTTGTATGGCGAGACGTGAGATGTGAGCGGCGTGCTGTGTGCAGCGAGCGGCGTGCTGTGAGACGTGAGCTTTGAGATGTGTGCGGCGTGCTGAGAGACGTGTGCTGCGACCGGCGTGCAGTTTTAAAACAAAAAAACATTACTTAGATGTTTTTTTCCATTGATAATAATATTTTGTTAATATTTCATTACAAACGGTGAATTTGAAAAGATTTAGTCTTGAAATGAAATATTTAATTGTATTATGTAGCTCGGATGCCTCGCAAGTTTCTGGGTTAATTTGACAACAAAAGCCAAAGAACCATTTATAAAAGTTTTGGAATTTTTCACCGGTTTTTTCCTAATTTTTTTGTTTTTTTTTTTTTTTTAATTAATAATGCAGAATGCGTACTCAACGCCTCGCACTCGAGCTGAAAAACAGCTCTTCTCGCACAGCACACGGCACACGGCATACAGCACACGGCACACAGCACACCGCACACAGTACGCCGCTCGCAGCTCACGTCTCACAGCACGCCGCAGCTTTGGTGGAGTCTCGGCCTAAGACCCCTCTTTGAGGAGTGGCTAAACAGGCGTCACGAGCGAAGTCCTGACCTAGCGCATGACGCAGTTCCTCACCGGATACGAAAGTTTCGGGAGGTACCTGTGTCGTATGGGGAAGGAAGAAACGCCTTGGTGTCACCACTGCGAGGATCGCCCGGAGGACACGGTGGAGCATACGGTGTAGGACTGCCCCGCTTGGGCAGAGCACCGCCGTGTCCTCACGACGGCGATAGGCGGAGACCTCTCGTGCCCGGCATTGGTCGAGGCCATGCTGCGGGGCGAGAGGGAATGTGAAGCGGTCGCCTCCTTCTGCCAAGCAGTGATGCTCGCGAAGGAGGAGACGGGCCGTGTGAGGGAGAGGATAGCGTCCTCCCTCCACCTCAGCCGCAGTTGTAGACGCCCACGGCGATGGGCTCATGGACGTCGGCAGACGGTCTCTGGCCACCTACAGGCACGGGCATGCGGGTGGCGAGTAGGTAATGGGCGACTCGCTGTCCGAACATGGACCGTACCCCGCGTGTCGACGGCGCGTTGTGTTCGCCTCAAAGAGTGCCAGCATAATGACCCCCGTCATTATGCTGACACTCTTTGAGGCGCCACAGCCTGCCGGGGTCGCGGGACTCACAAATTACCGTGACCCCGGAACATAAAGAGCTATTGAAGGACACCGTGGATTTTAGTCAGTACGAGTCCGACAGTCCCTCCCGCCCTGCTTTGAGTGGGAGGACTCATTTGATGATTTTAGCACGATAAAAAAAGTATAGCTAGCTACAGTGACAAGCTGTCTGCGACATAGTGACCCCCCCCTGATGTAAAAGCTGGATCCGCCCTTGTTTCGATTTGACTGCGTACTCTGATGATCATGATCATGGGATGTATCATAATCATCAGAGCATGTAGTAAAAGGCTATCATAGAGTTATGAGAGCCCTATATAGTTTGTGGGTATGAGTGACAGAGACCATGCTATTCAAAACTGAACTTTTAGTCATATTGTAAAGACCAGCTTCTGCTCGTCTATGACATTGTCATAGATTTTGAACTTTATGCTATGGTAATAAGCATAAAGTTGAAAAATTCATTAAAGACAAATCAATGTCTCAATATTGAGGACCGAAACAGTTTGTCTGCAATCGATTTTTAACTTGACATTACAAAATTGAAAATCTGTTACTAGCTCATTGTATTTACTTATTGTTGATGATGACTGCCTAATTGTACAATAAGCCCTTATTAAGGCCTCTTATTTGTGTCTGTTGATTTATCTAAGTAGATATTTACCTAAATTACTTATATAACTTTTCTATTGGGCTTTCATATTTTAATTATAATGTTGATTGTAATCTTTTACTCATGTTAAAAATGAAATGAAAAACTAAAATATACTTTGTAATTTGTGAACAAATGCGCATTTAGGGAATCATAAAATATTCGAAACATCAGACAGGTGCAGTAGAAACCAAATGAAATACGAAATATTTGTAATAAAATGTTCCTGTTATGGATTTGTCTTTAAATATTTTCAAATCTGTATTTACCTATCTATATAATTTATTTATTAATAATATTATTCTAGCTATCTAAGCAATGACATATATGGGAGCACAAAATGGATCAAAATAACTGATACTGTATTTTCGTGCCAAATTCATTAAGCTAATTATGAAACAATGTAATTAGTGAAGTTTCAGATTATGGCATATTTGTTACACTGAAAACCCGTGTAACGTTTCACGATAAAGTGTTTCTTGCCCTTTACTAAAAACTCAAAAGAAAAAACAGACAGATGTTTTCATCGCTGAATGCCACAAAAGCCTAAACAATTGACTATATTGAAGAAATTAAACATAATAGGTACATGTCTTCATCAAATTTCAGCAAGGCCGTTATTTTACCATAATGTCTGAAAACCGTCTTGGTTTAATGATTCTTGTAAAAAAATGCTCGGCCTACAGTGGTTAAACTAAGCTAAGGCCTATTTCCTCTTTCATAAAAATCATTATCGTTAAACAATAATATTCAAAAGCACGAGAATTCAAGACAATATAGCAGGATTAAAATGTGTTTTGGCGGCTCCATATTAGTGCCGTGAACCCCCGTGAACAGGCGCGAACGAGAATGTGGATGGTTTTCGCGGGGTTCACGCGCGTTCGTTTTTGTTCGTATATTGTGCCGTGAATTCACGGCGAGAATTCGCGGCGCGAATTCACGGCACTAATGTGGAGCCGCTATTTGGTATATTAATGTCTTAAAGCATAATATTTAACTATAGTTCCAATAACGCAACAATTAAAGTATTTATTCGTTTATAATAATATGTAAATAACCATTAGACTGGTCTAATCTCAATAGGATAACATTAGAAGGTAAGAATTTATTGTTTTTCTTGCATAAAAACAGTTACTGATGCTACTTTTTAATTCATTTTTTAATTTCTGGTTCTTGAAGACTCTTTTCATTCTAAGCTGATTTCAATAAAGAAAGAGGTTCCGTATTTCAGTTAGTATGTTCTGTGATATGATAAAGCCTAGATCACTAACATTTTGGTGTGATTTATGACTTAGGTACCTACTTCTAATTTTCGTAAGACAAAAGAATCCTTTTTTTATAATAGTATGAGCTCTATACTAGATATTGATGAAACAACAACGAATTTGAGTTAATCACTAAAACTACTGACTGCCTCGACCTGCCTCGAAAACAATCGTCGAAGTTGATCAAATCTCCACTCAAAAAGGTAAAAGTCAGTCGTCATTTATTGTGACTCACGTTACATTCTTTCTATATGATTTTCAAATGAACGTCTTTTTAATTTCTTATGTATCTCAGCTTTTTAGTTCTAAGCAGGAAATAAATAATTGTCTTCACAGTTATTTTATCTTGGATTTTGAATTCGCTGTATTAAAGTCAAAATTAATTTTATATTATTTCGTACTCCTAAAATTGCTATCAGAGGTAAAATAACTGAAAGAATTTGTAGATTCCAAAACCGTACTAAACTATAGTTTCCATTTCGCATTTATTTTTCAGTCGCCAGTTAATTAGTCGATTATGTTTTATTGATAGTCGATTCCGAATCGTTATTGAGTGCACATCACTAAGTTTTTTATTTCCTTCAGAAGTAATAGTAGATTACGCACCAAGGGAATAAAGCAGTGCCTTACGTCACGGGCGTATTGAATCCCGAAGCGACACTAAGGATTCTGGGGGTGAACCTCCGGAGCGCAGCGAGGAGGTTCAAGTGTTAATTCCCGAGTGAAACGAGGGAATTAAGATAAGAATCCTTAGTGCAGAGAGGGATTTAAGTTAGCCCAAGACAAAGGCAGCTTTATTCCTGAGGTGAGTACTCTGCTTTTCACACCACCTGCGAGGAAATAAATTCGAATTTTGAAATTTGATGTGGTACGACAACCTTCGAACGTGAGCATGCTGTGGTGCCCACCTCAGCAAGCGATCAGCTGTTGCAGTGGGGACTGCCGGGGGGCAGCCGCCGCTGCTTCAATTCCTTCGTTCCAAGTTTTCATACTATGTTTTGTTTGAGGTTCCAAATTCAAATCACATTATTCCCAGGGAATAATGAAATTCAGTACATATATTATTCCCTGGTTTGAGTGTGGGGAACAATGACTTGCTTTACGGCCAGTTTGCATGACTTATAATGTGACATTTACGAGCAAGTGGTGTGAAAAACTATTTTTCACACCACTTGCTCGTAAATGTCACATATGTACTGAATTTCATTATTCCCTGGGAATAATGTGATTTGAATTTGGAACCTCAAACAAAACATAGTATGAAAACTTGGAACGAAGGAATTGAAGCAGCGGCGGCTGCCCCCCGGCAGTCCCCACTGCAACAGCTGATCGCTTGCTGAGGTGGGCACCACAGCATGCTCACGTTCGAAGGTTGTCGTACCACATCAAATTTCAAAATTCGAATTTATTTCCTCGCAGGTGGTGTGAAAAGCAGAGTACTCACCTCAGGAATAAAGCTGCCTTTGTCTTGGGCTAACTTAAATCCCTCTCTGCACTAAGGATTCTTATCTTAATTCCCTCGTTTCACTCGGGAATTAACACTTGAACCTCCTCGCTGCGCTCCGGAGGTTCACCCCCAGAATCCTTAGTGTCGCTTCGGGATTCAATACGCCCGTGACGTAAGGCACTGCTTTATTCCCTTGGTGCGTAATCTACTATTTAAAAATATTTTCTTTCCGTTTATTTCTTGACTAATAGAAACTAGATATGAAATCGAATGAATAAGAATTTCTCGATTATGGAAATTTACCTTCAATTTAATTATTCTGTATAGTTAAAAAAATGTATTGACAATGGTTAGCATTACAGTATTAGAAAGTTTAGCATTCGATGCTTCCATTAATTGTGTAAATAAAATTTACGAAAATTGTTAGAAGTTTATCGTGAAGAAAGAATTATATTGTGGTCTGATATTTTGTTTTTTTATTTAATTCACTTAAAACCTTATCTATTATGCGCCTGCCAGACTATGCTCCTTGCGCTGCTCATCGCTATGCTCCTCGCGCTGCCGCGCCGTGATCCGTGATTTGCCGCGATGTTGCCCTCTCTGCCCACACACTAGCTATTTAATAGTGTATCATCTATGATGCAGACTGCGACCGCGCGATTATGTGGCCAGCCACTCGCACTCGTATTGCCGGTCCTTTGACTTGCGCGCAAAAACCGACAAAATAGGGAGCACTGGGCAGGAGGAGGAGCATGACGTGTGGCATGACGAGTAATGTTGCCACACTATGTCTCTGCCTCCTTTCCTCGTTACTTCCCATGCCACTCGTCGAGTGTGTGGCAGGCGCATTGCATAGATATGCTGCTTAATCATCCTGAATATGATGTTAACCTAATATCTGAGGCTTAATTATGCTTTCTCTTTATTAATCCCACAGAGAAGTACCGACAGTGTCATCGATAAAATTTAATTGATAGTATTTAATCAGATAGTTGGAATTATGATTGACCCCCATTGGCCCCTGCCAAGTTAAAAAACAAAGACACGTACTCATGCCATCTTTTTCCCAAAATAATTCAAGAAATCATATAAATCAAACATCATATAGTTAACCTCAAAGCTGCGGAGATTTTTTTTATTCGTCATCATATCAGCGTGTGTGTAAACGTCGAGCGTAGGCGGGCGAAGAGGGAGAGAAAGCGTGGGGACGATCGACGGACGGTCGAGCGTATAAATATGACGTCTACAATTTATTTTTTCGTTAATTTAATACTTTACATGCGAACGAAAAACGAACGCACTGTTTAAGTAAATATCTGAACGCAGCTAGTGTTATGTCAATGAGCGTCAACGTCAAATCAAAAAGTCAATCACGGTTGACGTTTGTTTGACAAAACGTCATCTAGGGATGTGATGGTGAAAGTTTCCCAGCCATCTCAATGTCAATGGGGATGGCAACTCAAAGCTAATCGTAGATGGCGCTGCGATAGTTGGTCCCTACGTCAGATTACAGTCTACCTTGTACAAAAAACAAACAAGATTTATTGTTATAAAAATTGAGTACAAATACAAAACAAATATGGAAAATTATTCGTCAATGCAAGTGCATATACTAAAAGAAGAATTAAGACGCCGCGGTGCATCTACAAGAGGAAAAAAGTGATTCAATTGAGTGGTAATACATTTGATTTTACCGTAATAAATCCACAGTTACTTGTAGTTGAGGTTTCAATTTTTGAGTTTAGGTATGTTTTACCTGTCCTCTCCTATAACAAGAATATAATGCTGCTTCTGACTTTCTATTTTGATAAAATATCATAATGTTTTAAGTCAGTAATTTTACCCCTTTTTTCTATTTAGATTCGAGAAATATCACAATATATTTAATTTCTTAACACCACAACTATCACAAAACTCGTTCCAGATGATAATTCTTCCGCCAGACGAACCATTTCATGATTTATAGAGCGATGCAATACTGGTACTTAACCTCCAATAGAAAAGTAGATATTATTTTGAAAAGTGTATTCGATTGTTTAGTTATGGTATAATCATAGAATTTCATTAATAAACTCAACTAACGGCCTGTTTCGGCTTCGCAAGGCTGGATATTTGTTTATTATATAGCTTTTCCTTAGTTATAATTCAATTTTTGTTCTCAAGGCAGTCACAGCTGGCTACCCATTATTTCTTGATAGTGTGAATTGTCGGAAATTTGTATGTTCCATCATTTTTACAGCTTATTACACAACATCTAGTCATTTTACATCAATAAATCGTTTTTTTTTTCAGAAAATTCCTTTGATTTGACTGTTCTCTTGGGACCAAACTGTCACTTGTCACTTTGACACTTGCCTTCCCCATTAACAAATTAACTTTACTATCATTTAAAAAAAAGAAATGACCCTGCCATTTCGCAGAAGTAAAGTTGTTTCCCTTGGATTTTTTTTCAGACAACGAATGATGAAATCCTTACGACTTACGAGAGTGACTCATGACGTCAAAAACAAAAACTTGATCAAATCAAATGACGTCAACTGAGACTGACATTTGTGAGCTATTTATATTTTTGCCAGGGTCCTAAAACTCAGTAAGTTTGCATTTTGTTCTGGGCTATAGTTCTGGTACTGGACTTTAGATGGCATGACTGTCTCAATTTAATATATATTGAAATACAAATAAAAAACAAGAAATATTGTTCGAAGATCTATAAAATTTTAACTATTTAAATTTGTTAAAAAGAAAATTAAATAAAATGAAGACAATATTGTATAAAATAATTCTATGACAACACTGATCCGTAGTAAAATAATGATACGTTTCATTTTAAGCACGCATTGAAACATAAAGCCGAAGTAAATTGACATATTCATTGTGATAATTTTTATTTCTTGCTCTCAAAGAAATAAACTGAGCGGTAATTAAAACAACTATTTAAATTTTAGACTTACTTTAAATTTATAAAATAGTTTTCAAATTACAATTTCAAGTCAAATATTTGCACTGCAAAAAACGTTAGTTACGGAAACTCCTTGTCGGCCATTCCGAAATTGTTGTTTTTGTTACCATGGTAACATAATAATATTATGTCTTGTGTCCACTCGTGTCAAACTCGATATTTTATGTTTTGTTTGATGTATTGAGAAAGTTTTAACCGTGATTTTCATTTACGACCTGGATAGTGGCTATGTTATTTGAATTATTGTGGATTGATTGTGTTCTTTTTACCCGACTGCGCGACGCAAAGGAGGGTATCAGGGTAATTACTCGTGCAGTGCCCGTGCATTCTCTTGGACTCATGGAGTTTTTCATTGGAATTTCCTGTGACCTAGTGTTATCTGTTGTGTGTTAAGTTGTTTTTTTAGTTTCTACAAACTTAATAAAATGTTGTAATACTCAATTTTGTGTTTTATTCTAAACAAAATAAACATTATATTATTATTATAAGTGAAGAAAGAAAGGGATAGCTATATAGCTATCCCTTTCTAGGATACTGCACATAAATGTGTGTAATATGTATGTATCTATAGACACACTCATGCACCGCAAGTTCTGGTACTGGACATCAGATGGCGCTTGTCGTTGAGGTCAAGTTAAGCACAGAGTACTTTTATTAATAGGGCATAGAGATCTAACTTCACGGGTTTTTCGAGCAATGGACAACAGCGACATCTAGTGTTCACCGACGAAAACTTTTCTGTATATAGTTATATAAATATAGGTATATACAAAGCTTGCTCATTCCTTTTAGTGTTTTGATTGACTATTAATAACTAATATGCCTACATTAGTAAAAAATAAAACAAATTTGTTAAGTAATTATATGTATTTCATCAACTATGAGGCCTTTTACAGTGTTTTTACAGTAATTTCTAGCCATTACTTGATATTTATCGGTGTCACTGATAGTATCTTGCTTTCCAGTAAGAATTTTATTAGCATGGAAATAACACACGGATACACTACTTTAGAATAGCACCAAAAGCAGAAAATGCAGGAAAATAACGAACCGCACCAAACGAGAATCAAATTTTTTCAGCAAAGTGCAATGTGACACTGACATTTTATTGACGTATTGAAAAGACATCGCACCTTCGGTGCAACAAAGTCACTAATAGCCAAAACTGCAAAATCGACCTAAGTATGCCAAATTGTTTCTAAATCATGCCTTTACTTGGGGCAACAAAGACATCCGCGAAAGTATCTCGAAATTACACTAGATGGCAGAAGTGCCTTTGTGGTTATTGGCGGTTTTTCCATGCGTTTTGGGCCGACACCGTTTCATTGTAAGTAGTGCCCCCTCGCCCGCGACCTTATATTGAGGTCTTTTTTCGCTCAAAATCTTGGAGCAACAAAGGCATAAAACATAACAGTCATACAAAAAAAAAATACAAAATAGTTTATTGTCTCAATAAGATAATTTTACATGAGTCGTGTTTGGAGCCCACCTTTAGGCAAACAATTCCTGTATTAGAGGACTCCGCTCTTTCATACAATTATTATTGTTACATTATAAACTACATACATGGAATGCGGTGTAATGTGCGTGATGTGATGAGATGGGTGATATGTGGGGTGTGTGGTGAGGTATGTATGGGGTGTGAGGTGTGAGTTGGAGTGTTTAGTGTGTATTGTGATGTGGATTAAGTCATAAAACTAAATAACTTCTGGTGCAACAAAGACACAGTTCAGGACATTTTGTTTTTGTTATGTCTTTTATTAGGATTTCTTTGGCAATTAAATACAAGATTTTTACGTATAACTATAGCCAACTAAAAAACAATTAATTAAATGTAAAGATTTCAAACCTTCTTTAGATAGTTATCCAGAACCGAGGAAAAACATGCAAAAAAAATTTAAAAGTCTTCTCCTGTAAAATTTCAAAATGAGCTGTTACGTCTTTGTTGCACCAAAGGTGCGAATGTGTGAAAATTAAAGTTACCAGTAGGTAGCCCAAATAATTATAGAATTCTATTAATAATTTGGGAAAATATCGAAATAGAAAAACATATTATATAAATATTGAAAAACGACACAATTAAAAAGATAATTAAACATTAAACTAGGAACGTAATAAAATACATGATAAATAATAGTATTTTGGTATAGCGACATCTCTATAGAACAGATCGAAACTCTCGTATTATAATACTACTAAATTAAAAAATACATCTCTAAGAAGATGTATAAGTTACATTTGGTACTCCACAATTTTTTAGTATAATGATCTAAGTCGTGCCAGGCTTTTAGTTAGAAGATTGATGACCCTGAAGTTAAGTCTCTATACCCCTATATACAAATGTACTCTATGATTTTTGCTTTCGAGTATTACGCATCGGACTGAGTTACTTTAGGAACAGTTTGCAAACGTGTTATTGTTGTGGTTTCAAATCCAGTGAATCAAGATAAAATCGTATGAAAAGCTTTTGAATATAAACATAAGTCTTTTGCATTGTAGGTTGTGCAATAACGCAGTGTGATCTTGTTGACGAACAGTGTCTCAATTTCTCGTTTATACCATTGCAAAATCCCTCTATAGTTCCTAAAAAACTTTATTGTACTTTCAAAGTGCATTCCAGAGTAGTTTTCAGTAAAATTTGTGAACAAAGCGCGGCTTTTGTCGAATAAACAAATTGATGATATTAGACGAGCTCGAAGATTATTTCGACATGGCTCCTAACAAGCGAGGGAGACGAGGCATCAGTGACGCTGATGATGAGGACGATGACTACCGACGGAAAAGGGACAGAAATAATGAGGTAGGTATTACTTTAATTAGTAGAAAAAGAAAAACAGACAGGTCTTTTTTTCCAGAGACTTCCACAAATAACCACTTCCTATACCATAATAATACCAAATGTGTATACCTGAAGTCTAGTACAGGCTCGGTAAATATAAATCCCATTACATGAGACTTTTAGGTATAGTATTAGCTAAAGCTAAAAAAAAGTAGCATTATACATTACCTACTTTGTTTTAACTACAGTTACCATAGTTACTGATATTCTTACCATAGCATGATTCAGAGAAATCATTTTATGAAATAATGTTCATTTAAATGGTTTCACTGACAATGGTCACATTTTATTTACAGAATGATATTATTCAGGAATTACCCAACCTCATATAATAAATAAAGCAATAAGGAAACTAATGTACTTATATTATGAACTCATTTTATTCTGCTTTCATTAAATATTGTGTAAGAATAAAAAAAAACTCAGTAATTTTACCTACATTTCAAAGAACTGACAATATTTTACTTATCTCTGGCATTTATATTATAAAGTACCCATTTGGTACTATTTCCTATAAAAAGATTATAAAAAATATTGTGCAATTTGCTGAGTTGTTTCTGTAATCATTATGCAATAGTTCTGCTATAACTGTTTGCGTTACTACCATAGTATTGTTTATTTCAAAATGGCACTCCAAGGCTTGTGTTGCCCTTCAGTTTTCTGTAGTTTTAAATTATATTCTGTGATAATTCCATTGTGATTGTGATAACTAGTTACAGTGATCATGTTGTTATTGTGATATTACAATCATAACATATTATAGTAGATATTATTTGAGTGTTGGTTCTCTTATCAGAAAATAATGGTAGTTATTACAATAATAAAGAATATTGTTTACACAGACCCCAGTGATGTAATAAATCTATTTTCCGTGCTCAGCTTAGTGTAAGCAGTGATAGTAATGAACAAATTTAATCTTTCCAGGCAGTAAAAAAGAGCAGATTCAAGTCAAAACAGCGGACACAAGAAACATTCTCACGAGTCAACAAACTAAAAGCAGAAAACCAAATGTTAGAAGAAAAGGTGAAGACACTTACGAAAGAGCTCCAGTTTCTTAAGGAACTGTTTTTAGCGCATGCTTCTAATTCATCAACTGCAAAATTCGAAGGGATAGACCTGGACAAACTGTTAGAAGATATACCGGAAGATAAGAAATAATTTTTAAATATTCAAAATCTACAGACTTGCCGTTAGTAATGGTTGAGATACCAAAATATTGTGAAAGTGATCACTGGGATAAATTCAGTGTTCTGTGGCTCAATTAGTTGAAATTAATCGCTGTTATGTACTAGCGACTGTAGACATGATGACAATACATAAAAACATTATGAATATCTACATAATCATATTTGAATTGTAAATCATAACAGTCAACAATGATAAGGTCGCAAGTGCGTAGTGGCAATAAACTGGAATTATTGTATACTATGTATACTAACAAATATTTTGTGCCACTGGGTACATTAAACAAAATTTTCAAATTAGGATCATTCTACTGATTTTTGTCATTGATCATCCTTTGCCTACTTTCTTGACTAGAGAAATATTGTATTTCAATAGAATGGACCCATTGATTTATTAGTTTGTTGGAATAGTAGAATGCTAGAAAAGTAGCAAAAAAAATATAGAAATTGAACTTATTTATAATATAATATGTCAACCAATTATTATTAAAAGTAGATGTTACTATAATGATGCTTGCCTGTATTAATTTATGTTTATCAATATGAGTTGCAAATACAATGCCTTTTTTTGTGTGAGATTTTATCAGTTACATGGCAGTAGGTATAGATAAACACACCTCTAATAATAAGAATGACTGGACTTAATTGATACATAATGTTTATACCTAGTGCATTTATAAAATGTATGCAACCATTATGTTAGAACCAGACAGGTTTGTAAAGCTGAGAGTCATATGAAAAAATGCATTTTGTATGAAATAAATTCATTTTTAATTTCTGCACTGTAATATTGTTATGTAATAAATTAATATAAACATTTGTTTTCACTATGCCTATGCCTGACTCAAGTATACATTTATTGCTGAAAGAGCTGATTTTTGTTATTTTAAAGGTTCATGACATCTCTCCCTTAAGCGCATTTCACACAGAGAGCGGGCGCGGGTCGGGCGCGTTTCGGTGTACGGGCACGACCCGCCCCGCGCTCGACCCGCGCACGCTTTCAGTGTGAAGTCTTCCATTTAAATACAAAGAACTAGACCCGCCGTACTCCCGCGCCTGACCCGCGCCCGCTCTCTGTGTGAAATGCGCTTTAGAGTTATTGTTTTTTAATTTAAATAGGCACCTTATCATAGCAAAATGCTGAATATTGATAAAATTTTATGTTCCTTACCTAAATAACACTAGTACAAAGAGGCAATATTTTACACTATTATAAGACTACTTAATCGAGATTTTATAATCTTGAGCAATACAAATATACGGGATTAATGTAAAAATAGAATAAAAACTTGTCAAATTATAAATTGTAATCAGTGATAAATTATTAAAACAATTAGAAACATGCTTTTACTTTTATAGTGAAGCTTAGCTGAAAATGTTATACCTACCTACCTTAGGAAAATATTTGTATACCAAAAATTATAAATATTTAGATTAAAAATGAAAAAGGCAATTATTTTAGAATAAACCTATCTGGAATTAAATTGAATTTTACACAGTGAAATATTTTTTCAATATAGATTTCTTTGTTGCTACTTATTGACATGGCAAAACTAGTAACTAGGGTAAAGTACCCAACTGCTGACCTCCCACCAACTATTGACCGCATAACAGTTTTTATCAAAAATAATAATAAATCTTCTTGCAGTGCTGCATAAAAAATACAGAAAATGAAATATAATTTATCTTGTAATATATTGGCTTCACAGAAAATTTAAATAAAGCAATATTGCGTCCGTAAACCTATGATAACAAAATACCCTCCTAAAATCATCAAGAAATTTAACAATTTGCTAAGCTGACGGTTGCTTTCAATGTCATTTTATTTCAGTTTTACACAATAGATTCCTTTGAGTTTGGTATTTTTTGGTTATTTAAGACAGACACAATGCTTTTCCACATGATTTTCAAGTTTTAATGAGCGTTAACTTGTTAAAATGATGAGGTCAATATCTGGTACACTCAAATGTATGAATAACCATTTTTTTAACATGGCATGTCAATGGCTGGTAATTAACCAAATGTACGAGAATACCAGTTACTGACACCACGGTGTGTACGTATAGTTCATTTTTAATGGTGAGGTAGCTTAACTTTAATGCATCTGTATTAAGCCCGGGCGTTGGCACCCCTAAAGGTGTGTATCTGCATAATCACAAACATAAAAATTACCTTAGGTACGTAGTAACCTGACTACCTAGCATAATTTGAGTGAGGTACTTAAATTTTCGGTCTACTGTCACATTCTGGATCCTCCTGAATATTTTACGCTGCTTTCACATTTGGGCGACAGTCGCGCGACAGACGCTGCTTATGCGCGGCTGTTCATATAAAATGTGAAAAAATGTGCTTCTGCCGCGCTACTGTCGCGCTGCTAACGCCCTAATGTGAAAGCGGCCTTAGACTTTTAGACTTACTAATATTATAGGAAAAGTGAACGGCTGAATGGATTTTAACACAATTTGGCAAGCAGATTATTTTAAAACCTGGTTAAGTGGGTGTACCTGGACGCAGGATACTTTTTATGTCGGTATATGATCCCGTGGGACAATTGCAGAATATAACACGAGCAATGCCTCAGCCACAGGTTGGTTTAATGCATAAAATAACAAAATATACCCTAACCTGCATGTTTGAACAAACTGACTTAAATCATTTCCGAGGCAAAGTGTGAGCTAGTTTTTTATTTGTATCTATGTTCTCTTCATTTGTGAGGTCTTTTACATAAGTTTAAAAAGTTAAAACCGTCTTATGTAATTAGGAAAATATTAATTCAATGGTTTTTAAACTCACTTTGTAGAACTAAAGCCGTGTTATTTCAATTTATATTTTGCCGTCGAGTATTTTTATATCTGCTGCATAATACAGAACAGTGAAATAACTACTAATAAAGAAGAAAAATTGGACAAAAAGTGATAAATAAAAACTACAACAAAAAGTGATAAAAACTACAACAAAAAGTGATAAAAACTACAAAATTTCAAAAATAAGTGCAAGAATATTATTGACGGCGTTTGAAGACTGAAGACCTAAATAGTGTGAAAAAAGAAAATGAGAAGGGCTATATGACTAGCTTTGTTTGTTTTTTATCAAATAAAACCTCGTATCACATTCATAATAAATAATATTTGAGTTTATTCTTATACTACAGGAGGTCAAAAAATTGGTCATTTGCATGATGAAAATTTGGTACAAGCATGTTGATAACTGGTCAAATGGCCTGTTCTTGCTAAACTCGAGAAAAAAAACACTTTTTACCTTTGTATGACTGGAAATAATGTTTTAGTTACATTCTCCAATGTTTATTTTATCTTCCGAAAACATTCATTTCCACTTGCAACTCGTACATTAGTTTATTTTGCGAAAGAAGCAAGGAAAACCGCTTAAGGGGTCAATAGTTGGGTGTTTTACCCTACATAAAAACACCATCCACAACCTAAGATGCATTTTGTTGTTTTGTTTTTAATTATAGCTAGACACTCACAAACATGCAGCTAGAGCTACACATTATTGAATATTTTAATATCAGACGACAGCTTCATGAAAGATCTTGTTGAATTAAACAATCAAATGAATAAAACATATATTTTTACAAAACAAAAATGTGTTTAATTTTGTTTATACCTACTCTTACCATAATCCCCGAAAATATTTGCCAGGAATGGAAGTTGTTAGAAATAATATCCTACATCCAGTTAATTTCGGCCCATTCGCTGGCTTATGCGGTGCCAATCCGCGTTCCTTCAACCTTCTTCTTATTGTAGAGTCACTTACAGCACAGATTATATAATAGTACTACAGATGATTCTCTTCCCAAAAACAATCAAACAAATGTAAAATGTATGCACGAGAAAATAAAGTACATTTTTACTTGCAGCCGTACCGCTCACCTACTCTTATAATAGCCTAAACTTCCCGTGCGCAAGCAAAAATGTACTTAATGGTTACGCGCGAGAGTTTATTTTAGTTTATCTGACGCTAACGTCACATCAAGGTCAACGCTCGCCGCGCTCAATGGGGAAGGCAAGTGTCAAAGTGAAAATGACAGTTTGGTCCCCAAAGAACTGTAAAATCAAAGGAATTTTCTGAAAAAAAAAACATTTATTGATGTAAAATGACTAGATGTTGTGTAATAAGCTGTAAAAATTATGGAATACACTTTTCAAAATAATATCTACTTTTCTTTTGGAGGTTATGTACCAGTATTGCATCGCTCGAAAATCGAAGAATTATCACCTGGAACGAGTTTTGTAATAGTTGTGGTGTTAAGAAATTAAATATATTGTGATATTTCTCGAATCTAAATAGAAAAAAAGGTTAAAATTACTGACTTAAAACATTATGATATTTTATCAAAATAGAAAGTCAAAAGCAGCATTATATTCTTGATAAAGGAGAGGACAGGTAAAACATACCTAAACTCAAAAATTGAAACCTCAACTACAAGTAATTGTGGATTTATTACGGTAAAATCAAATGTATAACCACTCAATTAAATCACTTTTTTTCTCTTGTAGATGCGCCGCGGCGTCTTAATTCTTCTTTTAGTATATAGTACTTGCATGGACGAATAATTTTCCATATTTGTTTTGTATTTATACTCAATTTTTATAACAAATAATCTTGTTTGTTTTTTTGTACAAGGTAGACGTGGGGACCAACTATCGCAGCGCCATCTACGATTAGCTTTGAGTTGCCATCCCCATAGGGTTGTAACTTGCGAGGCACAGTTAGGTAGGTAGGTGTCTTTATGCATAATATTATGTTAAATTACATTATTAAAATAAAATAATGTTACTCAAGGAATTTTGTTTTTATCATCAGCCTATATCGTTTTGTTTTCGTCATCGATTACTACATAGGTACATTATCGATAGGTAGCACAAAATGTTAATAGTACTTACGGCACCTTACGTTAGAAATGATATATACCAATATAATCTTTTCTACCTATTATTGTTCTATTTTAAACATTTCATCTTAGAAAAACAAAAAAGAATAATATTTAAAAATGTAGGATGTAGGTAGGTAAAGTTATAATGATCATCAATTCTATTGTAATGTTCAGTTAATTTGTCAACTCAACCCTTCCAAACTGAACAGCTTTTGCTTTGTAACTTCCAAAAAATAACACTGCACTGTTTTGATGTTCTGATAGTCTCAGAACAAAGGTTATTTTTTCAATTTCATGTGCTGTGTAAACAGACATTCTTACTTTTTTATAGTTCATTATTTAATACATTATTGCTTCTTTCATGCATATTTCAGCGGGCTGATTGGCGTAAAAAATATGAAATAAAAGCATACTATTAATGATCGTATTAATTTTACATAACAAAAATGTGAGGCTCCTATCACTGTCATTATTTAAACAACCAAACGTTATGCAGTATTTTTTTTTCTTCATCATATATATATATTTTTTTAACTTATGCGTAAATACAACCAAACACCAAACTTAAATAATATTTAAGTAAGCGCGTGCTTAGTGGGTGGCGCGCGGCAGCCGACTAAATGCCCACTTCGAAATGGTCCCCGCCAATGCTTGCAGTTTTATACCTACACTGCGGAGTGAGCCAGGCCTGCTTACAGCTACTCTTCGTACAACGCGAAGCTGCTGCTGCAGTTGAAAAGCGTTAAGGCGTCGATTTCGTAAAGAAGTTGTTACAATAAATCGATCATCTCGCTCAGAAGTGACCCGATTCCTGCCAGATCCTGAACGGCGCGTGAACGAACCAGTCTCCCGATAGCGTTTGTAGACTCTATGAACAGATGATAAGCTTAGATGCAATCTTGCAGCCACAACACGCTGACTAAGTCCAGAATCCAGCAATGCCACCACTTGGGCGGCTTCTGCGGGCGAAGTATCCATATGTTTTAGAAAAAAAAGTTTTTTCAGACGTCCCAAAGTCACAGTAAATGAAATAAGAAACAGAAAGTTTAAAGACAAGCGCTAATTTTTAGTTTTTAAACGAGAAACGTACTCCAACCCTAAATACACATTTGTCTCAAAACAGTGATTAATTTCATTTATAGGATAAACAAATGAAATTATTTCGAATTTTGATTTTTTTCTTCTTACTGTAATGACCAAACTGCCAGCTACACAGTAATGTTTTTTTTTCATGGAATTATTTTATTTTATTTTATTTTTTTTTTATTTTTATTGGTTTACCAACAATTGTATACACTGGTTATGGACATAAAAAACAAGCAAAATAGACGAACAATAGTGCACAATCAGTTACAGGTAAACTCAGCATTCAAACGAAAGTTGTACGAAGTGTTCTGTTAAAAAGAGAAAACAACTATCTTAATCTAATTAAACTACTTACTTCTAAATAAACATACATGTATGTAAATAATCAGAAAAAAAAGTGAGATGGAACAAAGAAAAAAGCAAAGTTAATCCTTTTCTAAACATTTCAAAGTGTTTGATTTTATATTGCATAGTGAGTCAAAGTGCAAGTCGATTAGGTCACTACATTCGTTGATTATCTTGCTTAACCTCGCAACAGGGGAGCTCCCACCGAAGACCGTTCGTCGGAGCGGTGGACAAAGTGGCGTTATAGGTCTACGAGGAATTCTTGAAGGTACACGAAATTTAAAAGTACTTAATATCTGTGGGCAATCAATTTTATTGGCCATTACTTTGCCCAGAAACATTACGTCAATAAGGCGACGGCGCTTTTCCAGCGACATCATTTTGAAATATTTTAACCGCTTGGTATATGAACGCATTTTCTTTAAGACTCCACCGGCAAATGCCAGGTGAAAAAGAAAGCGCTTTTGGATTCTCTCGAGACGTAACGAATGTGTGGCATAATGCGGTCGCCAGATCACACTACAATATTCCAACATGCTTCGGATCAGACTATTGTAAAGCATAATTTTAGTTTTAGGACACCGAAACTGTTTGCAATGTCTTAAAACGAACCCTAGCATTCTCGATGACTTTTTTATTATGGAATCTGCATGTGGGACAAAAGTTAATTTAGCATCAAAAGTAACACCGAGGTCTCTTATTGTGTTTAATTCTGCTATTTTGGTGTCATTGATGTGATAATCTTGTCTTATCAAGTTATGCTTTCTTGAGAATTTGATATGATAGCATTTGCTGGGATTTAATAGCATTGAATTATGTTCGCACCACTTAACAAGCCTATTAAGATCACTCTGCAAAAGTTTGGCATCATGTTGAGACTTAATAATTTTAACAAATTTCAGGTCATCGGCATACATATAAACTTTAGAATGTAAGAAACAATTTGTAATGTCATTTATAAAGAAATTAAAAAATACTGGGCCCAAATGGGAACCTTGTGGAACTCCGGAAGAGATATGGCGGCTGTCAGACTGAAATCCGTTTATCACTACATAAAAAGATCGATCCATAAGATACGAACCTAACCAAGAAAGCAATGATCCAGTAATACCATACGCCCGAAGCTTATGAATCAATATTTCATGTGAGACTCTGTCAAAAGCCTTACTAAAATCCGTGTATAAAACGTCGGCTTGGTGACCTGAGTCAATTGTCTCTGACAATAGTTCCGTAAACAGAAAAAGATTTGTATTTGTTGATCTAGCCTCCACAAAGCCATGCTGCTCGTCACTTAAGTACAGTTTAAGGTGATTTTGAATAAATGGACAAACCAGAGTCTCAAAAATTTTTGCAAAACACGACAAAATTGATATTGGTCTGTAGTTAGAGACAATATTGTCCTTGTCAGCTTTATGTATAGGTACAACTTTTGCGACCTTCCATTTTGATGGAAAGACGCCTGAGGTTAAAGATTTATTGTAAATAATAGACAACGGGATGACCAACTCAGCAGCGCACTCATAGATAAAAATTGGTGGTATCCCATCTGGTCCAGCGCCCTTATTGATATCTAATTTTTTAAGCTTTTTGTATAGACTTTCACTACTAAAAAATATGTTTGATAAACAAAAGCTATTAATTTCAATGTTATTTAAAAAATTCATGTAGTTACCGTTAGAAGCGTTTTGAATAGGGCTATAAACAGAGGAAAAGTAAGATGCGAAGAATTCACAAATTGTCGTGGGGTCTGAAGATGTATTAGTGCCATTTGTCATTGAAATAGGGTAAGAGCTAGACCCACCTCTTTTAGCTTTAACGTAGCTCCAAAAAAACTTCGGATTACCTTTGAGTTCGTCTTCCAATTGCTTTAGGTAATTATTGTAACAAAGTTTTGCAAGATCATTACAGCGTTTTGTTAAAATCTGCAGTTCAATTTTGTCTAACGGGTTGTTGTAAATATTGTAACGTTTTCTGATCTTATTTTTGCAATTAAGTAATTTAATGAGACCCTGATTGAACCATGGCGGAAATTTACTTTTTTTTGGCACCCGTTTAGTTATAAATTTTTCTATACCTTCATGAATAACGTCATAAAACACCTCCACCATCTCATTAACATCCTGCTGTGCATCAAATAGCTGAACCCAGTCAATATCACTTAAGTATTTCCGGATCGGTATGTAACTCGTTTTCCGGTAGTTTGGTCTACCACAAGTAGTGTTATACGGGAGTTTATCTTCCTTAATCAAAGAAATCACGATATCGAGGGGTGGATGATGCTGGTCAACATTAACAATCGGATCCACACTTTGACTCACTTTACACAATGAATTGTTACACAGTATAAGATCCAAAATGCGGTCTGAAGTATTACATATATTGTTAAATTGGTTAAGCCTATTCATATACGTGAAATCGATCAAAGTTTGACTTATATTGGACAACTTAAGGCACTTATCAGAATTATTGACAATACTCCAATCAATGTTACTCATATTGAAATCACCTGCGATACAAACATATGAACAGTTTAACTGTTCAAACACTGCATTGCATTTATCCAAAAAATGTTCTAAGTAAGTGATTCGTACAGGTGGTGGCAAATATACAGAACAGAAAGCTGCCCGACGAATAGATCGAGCCACAGGTAGTTCCAAAATTACCCAAATATCTTCACAATTACTTTCAAATTGTTCTGCTCGCTTGGAATTTATAGATTTTTTTACGGCTATCAAAACACCCCCACCTTCTTTACCACCTTGCAGACAAGAACTTTCTCTGTCCCTTCTGTAAACAATGTATCTATCATCAAACAGCTCACTGCTCAGTACGGTATCATTAAGCCAAGTTTCTGTAAAAATGATAATGTCATAGTTATTACAACACACATTACGAAAGATGGTATGCGTTTTTGTTCGTACGCCTCTACAGTTCTGGTAATAAATTTTTAAGCTATCGAATTCTGTGATTTAATCCAGTTATAATAACACGTATATTTAGTTAAACATATAATATTTAATCAAATCAATTTATTTAGTGACTCAAGATTCTTAATGAGGATGTGTTCGGACACATCTGTTTTTCTGACGAAGATTCTACCGTTTCTGACCCACACAAATTGAAATCCTTTCTCTTTTGCCTTAAGCCTAGTAGCAGCATGCAGTGCTTTGTTAGAAGGAGACAAGTGTTCTTGAACATATATTGGCTTTTTTTCACCAGCCAGTCCTAGGTCCGAGGTATTAAGTTTCTCTGTGTTATTCTTGCCCTTATTGTAGTTTATGACCGAAGCCAAGAGCAGGTCACGAGATCTAGGGGAGGCCAGTTGGACAACAACAGACCGCGGGCGGGAACTAGAATTTTGAAGCTTGGCTACACGGGTACAATGATGGATATCGGTGTCGCTCAGCTTACATCCAACGACAGATCCTAGTTGCTTAATGACTGTATAGAGATTTTCTTGTTTATTTTCTGGCAAGCATTGAAGTTCAAGATTAGTTGAACGTGCCTGTTGCTCCAAATAGTTAATTCTAAGGCCCAAATCCACCACTGACTTCTTCAGGTTAGTATTTTCTGTCTCTAAATCTTTTACCGAAGTCTTCAAGGCCCCATGTTCAGACTTATATTCATCAAACTCCTTTGTGTGATAATTCAGTGATGTCGTAAAGTCAGACAGTTCTTTCTTAATTGGCTCAAGCTCTTTATTTACGACATTTAGTATTGTTTCGTTTAATTGCCGAACCATAGAAGCAAACTCCACCTGTATTACTTCCTGAATAATATCGCGCATATCTTCACGGGTCACAAAGGTTGCTTGGGGGGGCGAGCTTAAAGCAGCTCTCTTGTTCCCCCTTGAGGTGGAGACATTACGGGATGGAGTATTCTCGTTTTTGGAGCAAATCGGGATGAGGCTCTCGCAATTAGAACACTTCCATTTACAGTAGTCATCAGTGTCCTCAGAAACTTCAGGAAGTGACAAGCATTCAAAGTGATACAATTTCTTGCATTTGAAACAACTAATCGATTTTTTTCCGTCGTTGCTATTTTCATCCACACAGCATCCCCAGCGCAATGTTGACGAAGCCATTCCAATTTATAGTCTGTCACAAAAAATTCCAAGGACGAAGCAGGTTTTGAAAAAAAAAAAATAGAATGATTGTATAATGTTCCAAGGTGGCACACCATAAAAGACCCCTCCGATTTTTGTTAGTAACACTGCACTCTAATAAAGGCCCTTCGCAACACAACGAGCAGGCTCGCGAGAAGAACGTCGTAAGCGCCGTGTATTCCGCGGCGCTTACGCGTTTTATTTGAAGCGCTAGTGAATTTCTTCTGACGGTAGACGATTAACTATTTTGATCAGTTTTCGGTCTAGACTTGATGCACAAAGCACTTAATTCACTTTTTAATTATTGTCAGATTGTTTTTATTGCAATCATTCACACGGTCAGCACTTTTTATCGAAACTTTAGAGCACTTTTAACGGGAATTAACAATATTTTCGTAGGAGCAGTTCGAATAGGTAGTTACTCGTACAATGAATTAATTCTCTTTTGTAAAAAATTGGGACAAAAACAATAAAAACGAAAGTGTTTCGATTTTTTTGATGAGAAGTGTTTATATAAATATGATATAAATATATCTCATCCCTAGTGACGTATTAAATTTGACAGCTTCAAAGATGTATTGCCAATGAGGGGAGATTTACCTAAACTTAGGGATTTGGTTAATTATAGAGTATATAGACCGTTTTCATGTTAACACATGAAAACGATCCTTGATTAGAAATAATTTGTCTTGTTTTTATAACAAAAAATAAATAATAGGAGTCATGTGATTGCTTTTATTTATCAATTTATAAATAACAGAAAAAAAACAAATAAGCCGTATCGGCAGTCTTCAAATATACAATGGCAACATAGCAATTTTTTTGTGGACTTGAATGAGCGCTCCAAAATATTCATTCCACGGGTGATAATCTTCATACAACGAAACGCTCGACGTAGCGCCATATTGTTTTTAATGTCGACTGACGTTTCTGGTCGTCTGTGATTGGCCGTCGCAGGCGCTGGTAGGCCGCCATTTGTTTTTGTTTCTTATGACGTATGTCTGACATTACTGCTGGTGCTAATATTGATCTTTATTGTTTATCCTGTCCGCTTTTTCTGTAATAATAAATCTCCAGTGTCTATAATTTACTTTTGCTATTTGCAAAATGTATTACGAGTGCTCCGTTTTGTAAATTTTCGCGACAGGACGCTATTTGGCATCATTTCCCGTGTAATGAGAAAAGACTCGCTGTGTGGCTAAAGTGTCTAAACTAAACCGTGATGATCTGCAAGACTGCAATCGTTATAAGGTTTTTGTTTGTCAAAGCACTTCGAAAAGAACTTCAATACGTCTAAATCTCGTCTCATTGGCAGTGCCTGTCCTTCCCTGTTTACTGAAGATGAGATTTTGAGTGGAACAACAACTCGGCAGTATACCGGTAAATATTATGGTGAAACAACATCAGCTATCATTACTTCTTGCTTTCTTAACCTTACTTCTAACTAATATTGTAAATACCAAAGTTTGTGAGGATAGATGGATGTTTGTTACTCAGATTATTTTAATTTATTATGATACCTTTTACCCCAGGATTAAATTCCTGTTAATTAATTTACGTCATAAACGCGGGCGAAGCCGCTGGCGATGGCTAGTATAAAAATAAATGTTTCGCAAATTGTTATTTAGTATGGGTGCTAAATTTTGACCGCCTGGTAGGAGGCAAAGATATATTGTTCCTTTAATTTAATAGACCTTTTTAACAGAATTCATTGTACAGTTACATGCTAAAATAATATGTTTTACTGAAAACATAATAACATAATGTTTTCATAAAACTCAACTGGTTTACACGGTTTACACTATCATCCACCCACTCCGAGGTTCGTAATATTTCTTTATACTAAACATAATGTTTCTTCTTTTCCAGCTCATTATGCAGATGGAAGACCTGTGAAAATCCTGAGAATAGCAGATGTAGAAAAATCACCTCACCATGTTTTGGAAAAGGCGACCGATAAACCATCAAGAATATATGGCAGCAAAAAAAAGACTAAATTACCCATCCAAAGGTGCAGTGAGGTGTTTCAGTACAGTGATAAGTGATAACTGTAACAAATGCATAATTGGAACACAATGCTCATAAAAATAATGTTGTGTCAAAAGGTTTACATTAATGAACTGGTGCAATATGATAATTTATTTTACAAAATTCATTTAACGATTTTCGTTATTTGCCTGCGATGCAAAAACAAGCATTCGAAAAATTTAAAAAGAAATTGAAAAGTAAATGTTTTTAAGTAATTCTTTGTTTTATTTTATTTTTTTCCCAAAATTAATTTCAAAAAAGTTTCAGTAGTATAGCAATATCGAGTACGGCGTTTTAGGCTGTATACGATTATTCCTTTGCCAGTGAGCAACAGTGATTTAAAAAAAAAAGAAACGTCATACGACATTAAAACATACGGCGAAAATTTTTGTTCGGGAGTTGGCAGTCTGATACGTAGTATCTCTAAGTAGTCTGTGATTCATTCACATTTCACAATTTCCTTTCACACAAACAAGTATTTTGGAACACGTAGTTTGTTAATTTGTACTGTTATTTATATAAAGGAACATTGTTAATACTGCTGCATATCTACTAAATCAATTACATTGTCAGCCAAAGCAGTATCATAGAAGCACCCACAACTTAAAATCGGTAATTCGGTACGTATATTCTAAAATAATTAGATGTCGAGATTGAACAACAAAATTGCGTCATAATTTCATGGAAACTTAAAATTTTCGTAGATTATCTTTTCTTATTCTTTTGTTTTGATTACAGGAGTGTGATTAAAACTGATTTCCAGTCTTCTGTAAAGAGTTCACGACTTGTAGTCGTTAGCAATTTGATGACATTATACGATTTGGACGATTTCCTCAACATGCCACCTGTGAAGCGAGGGAGACGTGGGGCGAGCGATGTTGATGAGGGGGATGAAGAGTACAGGAGGAAGAGGGAGAGAAACAATGAGGTTTGTACTCCTTTTTATGTTAAATCTTGACAAAGTAAGCTTAGAAAACTTATGAAGGTCATTCACGGCTGACGGATAGATGCTTTTCTTTAATTAATCAATAAATCTTACAACTATGATGTTGCTGGACTAAGTAGCAAAGTCCATATTTCATCTTTAAATCAGAATCTCAGATAATTCACATAACATAGTTTAATAAAACGCTATCATGTTTGCACAAAACAAAATAGTTAAAGATACTTTTTAGCTATTTTCAATTTAGAAAATACAACATGGAATCTTTAATCTTCAAAAACTGTAACTTAAGTTGCAATTAACATTATTTTCATATCTCGTTCTTACTCATATTTAATCAAAACTGTATTCTTCAAATGTCGAGATCCATCAAAAATTCAAAATTGAAGAAAAATACTAGTTTTAAGTTATAATAGTAATTTTTTGGTAGCAATTAGCAATTGCTGCATCAAGTTGCAAAAATATTGCGCAATTCGCATCTTGTAATGATGATGCAATCATTGTAATATTGGAACCCTTCATAAGCAACAATGTGGGTTCAAATTTGTGACTTATACTGATCTCTGAGAATTAAATTGATAGGGATTATGTTAAAATATAATAGTTTTATTCATGTTTCATAAAATTTCATAATAAACTATAATATTTGTAAACTTTAAGTGATGATGAAATTGTGTTGGTCCATCCATTCATGCACAAAAATAATTTATTGTTGCGTGAATGAAACTATTATTTCCTTTTGAAATCATGAAATTACATTCATCATTTTAAATTATAGTGACAGGCCAAAACAAAAGCTTGTGCATACACGGAACACCAATCAAAATCAAAAATTAAGTTAATTTCAAAATTACTTTTATAAAGTCAAATAGAACTTTTATTGTAGCACAACCTTTTAAAAGTTATTAACACTTAGGGACAAACCTTTTTAACTGACTCCAAAAAGGAAGAGGTTCTCAATTCAGCCAGTATTTATTTAACTATTTTATTAATTTTTCAGGCAGTCAAAAAGAGCAGAGTAAAATCCAAACAGCAGACACAAGACACATTTCAACGTGTTAAAAAGCTGAAAGAAGAAAACCAAGAGCTCGAGGACACAACAAAAAGATTGACGAAAGAGCTGGAGCTGCTGAAGGAGCTCTTCATCGCTACTGCAGCCAACAAGGCTGATCCCAAGTTCGAAGGCTTAGATCTTGAGAAGCTGTTGGCCGATACACCGGAGAAGAAATATTAGGTATTTGATATGAGAAGTGTGAAGATGAATATGTATAACTTTCTTTAGGGTAGACGGGTGAATTCGTGTAGTAGTAGAAGAGCTCTAGCTGGACCTAGACAAGAGAAACAATGAGGTAATGATGAAGTGACCCTGGAACGCAAAGGGCAAGCATGGAAGGAACACTGTCAGAAAGTGTCTGACAGTCCCTTCAGCCCCACTAAGAGTAGGAGTTTACAGCCCCAAAAAAAAAAAGAGTGAAGATTTGCCACCCTTTTTTTTTAAATGAAGGAACATCATTTTTCAAGGTTCAAGTGGCAACTGCTTTCAAAGCAGTTCATATATTTTCTACAACAACTTCGAATTAATCTGTTGAAAAACTTGAAGGTGTTTGTTGCAATGCAATGTTGATACTTGTCTTCATCTTGTGATTTTTCATAGTAACTTCGTCAGTTCCAAATATAACCACGAAACTTACCGAGTTTACCTATAGCAATAGCGCACTACGCAACATTTTCATAAAAATTGACGACGCGCGGGATTCCCCTCAGCGTGAGTCATAAGGTGACGCAACTAAAACATTGACTTCTTCATGCAATCTATTTGAATAAAATGAAGTTTGTTTCTGCGTAAAGTAGGTAACTAAAGTTTTTATACAAATATTTCTATTTCATCACACTTTTTTAGATTTAGCTGTAAGTACCTAGTTTGTAAGTATGGAATTGAGTAAACAGTATGTTTTAAGTTAGAAATTTCTGTAATCTGTGATAGTTAATCTAGTTCATATTGAACAATGTTCTATGACATGATGAATTATTAGCACAAAACTTATTGAATTGTTATTATTTTTGACTAAATTGTTGTGGTTATTAAAGTTTGACTAAATTAGTATAGACAAAGTACAGACACTGTGGGGTTCAAATCTTCCTTATATTATAAAGAGGAAATATTTGATTGTTTGTTTGTATTGAATAGACACCGAAACTACTGGACCAATTTCAGAAGATCTTTCACCAGTTTTAAGCTGCTATGGTCCTGAGTAACATAGGCAGTAAGGGGGGAGGGGGGGGGGAAGTGGGCGACGCCGCTGGCAAAAGTTAATACTAAATAACAATGTTTGATGTCTGTAAGTGTCTTTAATCTGTCTGTATTTGTTTACCAATATTATAGTATTCAAGAGGTATTTTCTCGATAAAGGCACTATCAGCCTTACTACAAAAACTTAAACATCTGTTGAACACTTGTCTAAAAGAAGTGTGACTGCAAAACGGACCTTTCAACGTCATAATCTGACATTTTTTTAGACAAGTGTTCAACAGACGTTTAAAAGCTTTTGTGGTACCACAGATTATTATGTTTTTATTTTTTGTTTGTAGTTGTGAAATATTTAGAATGTTATACTTATTATCAATTCGTCTGCCATGTTATATCTTTGTTTGACTAGTAGAGAATGCCTAAGGCATTCAATTCCGCCTATATATATTTTGTGTAAGTAATAAAACATTTTTGAAAAGGGAAATCATTTTGTAAATAAAAAATCTAATTAACTGATAAAGTTTTATTATTGTATGAAAAATAGTATCTTACTATCTACAAATTGTAATTAATATGTTCGGGTTTATCTTCGTGCATATTTCGGGTTAGCCAGACTAGTTTCCGAGCTCGAAGAGATCGTCAAACGAAAAATGCACAATTTATAAACCGTTTAAATCATAAACAAGTATGTTTTCATGACGAATGTATATTATAAATTACTATCTAAATATTATAATCATAATAAACAAAAAACATTTGATACAATTTTATTCAGTCGTTTTTTTAATAATTCCTGAATGCAAGTGTAAATAATTTAATATTATGCACGTAGCACAAGATACATTAATAAAATATTAAAAGATCACAGATAAACGAATTAAAGGAACTAAATAATTAGTTAACAAAATAAATCATTCTAGGCTCAATTCACATTGCTGAAGAATGGAAGCGAGAAAAGTTACAAGCATAATGAACTTTATGCTTATTGTCTAAACTACAGACTAGAAAAGCTCTCCTTCTATAGAAGTCTCAGGAATTTTCGCATATAGGGTAAAACACCCAATTACTGACCCTTTAAGCAGTTTTCCTTGCTTCTTTCTCAAAATAAACCAATGTACGAGTTGCAAGTGGAAATGAATGTTTTTGGTAGATAAAATAAACATTGGAGAATGGAACTAAAACATCATAAACAGTCATCCAAAGGTAAAAAGTGTTTTTTTTCTCGAGTTTAGCAAGAACTGGCCATTTGACCAGTTACTGTCATGCTTGTACCAATTACCCTCATGCAAATGACCAGTTTTTTGACCTCCTGTATTACAAGAATAAATTTAAAAATAATTTATTTTGAATATCATAGGTGGTTTTATACGATGAAAAACAAATAAAGCTAATCTTTTTGTCCTCATTAGCCTTCTTTTTTCAGACTATTTAAATCTCCAGTCTCCAAACGCGGCGAATAATATTCTTGCAACTATTTTTGAAGTTTTCTGGTTGGTTTTGTATCTTTTTGACCCATTTTTCCTCTTGATTAGTGTTTATCTCATTGTTCTGTATCATGCTGCATATATTAAAACGCTCGCCGGCTAAATAATTTAAATGGATACGGCTTTAAATGTAGAAAGAGAGTTTAAAAAAGTTTAAATTACTAAAAAAACTGGTTTCCCATTTACAAAAGACGTTTCTAACTTATTAAATTTATGTGGAAGATCTCACAAGTGAAGAGAACATACATACAATTCAAAAACTAGCTCACACTTTGCCTCGGATATGATAGAATAGGTCATTTTATACAAACATGCAGGTTAGAGTAACTTTTGCTAGACTGTTATGTATTAAACCAACTGACCGCTTACCGCGGCATTGTTCGCGTTATGTTCAGTAGTAGCACTAGTAGCCCCACGGGAACAATATTCCGGCATAAAAAGTATCCTATGCCCAGGTTTATCCACTTATCCAGGTTATAAAACTATCTGCAAGCCATTTTTTTTCAAAATTCACTCAGTTGTTCACGTTTCCTATAAACTTAGAAGTTTAAAATATTCAGGAGGATCCAGATATTATAGAATCTAACAGTAGACCGAAAATGTAAACCCCTCGCTCAAGTTATGTTAGGTTCTCAGGTTACTACCTAAGGCACTTTTTTATGTTTGTGATTATGCAGATACACACAGCCTTTGGGGAGCCAACGCCCATGGGCATTTTACAGATGCATTAAAGTAAAGACAACTCACCATTAAAAATTAACTTTACATACAAATAGTGGCGTTAATTACTGGTATATTGGTACATTTGGTTAACTACCAACTATTAACATCTCATGTCAATTAAATGGTTTTTCATACTTTGAGTGTACCAGATTTTTACCCCATCATTTTAACAAATTAAGGCTCACTAAAACTTGAGAAACATGTAGAAAAGCATTATATCTGTCTTAAATAATGAAAATAATACCAAACTCTAAGGAATCTATCATGTAAAACTGAAATAAAATGACATTAAAAACAACCCTCAGCTTAGCAAATTGTTAAATTTCGTACTGATTTTGGCAGGGTATTTTATTATCATAGGTTTACGGACGCAACATTGCTTTATTTAACATTTCTATGAGACCAATATAATAAAAGATAAGTCATACTTCATTTTGTGTACTTTTTACGCGACACTGTTGGTGGGAGGTCGGCAATTGGGTACTTTACCCTATTTAGTTTATAAATCTACACACGCGAGAGCGTGTCAGAGCCAAGCAGGTTAGACATTTCACAATTGATATAAAGTTCATTCTGCTTTGCAAAAAAAATCGCGTTAGGTACCTAATAAAAAATACAAAAATTATGAAATCACTAATCCGCCTTGAGCAAGCATGGTGTGATCAATCTTTTAGGCGCGAATGGTCCTATCGCTAATTGGGCCAACCGCAAATTGGACTAACCGCCAATTGGACCAACCGCAAATTGAAACAGTTCGCGAAATTAACAGTTTTTTAAAAACATTGGACCAATCGCGCCAAACCGAAACTTAATTATAAAAAAAAAAACAATGTTATTTACACAGAGAGGATCCACAGAGGTAATCAAGTATACAACATTAATTTGTTATGTAGGTATTTACACTATAAAATCATCCTCATCACCATTACAAAGAAAATTAGTTGATTTAGAATTTGTTGCCAGGCGCCAACGACGATATAATACTAGACTACGCATTGCACGATCTAACGAACAAAACTATTCTGCCAACTCGCTGAGGTACTACGTAAGCGAGGGAGGCGGGGTACTGCGTTGTGATTGGCTAACTCAAGGTCGGTTCTGTCTCAACGTATGTTTACGGCTCACAGGATTGGTCGAAATGAGACGGATATAAGACTTTTTTGCCTAATGTGTTGGCAGACATCGGTCGCCTGTTATTACCAGTCTAGTATTATATCGTCGTTGCCAGGCGCAGAGGTAAACCAAGTTACTATCTTCAATTTGTCTGTCCAAAATTACTTGACCGATTTTGCTCTAACTTTGGACTATTCCTTTTCTTACTCGTGCCAAACTCCACATTCTCCTCCAAGATATCCCCTCAACGGCACCATATCCACTAGGATAATCCCCTACTTCCAAACATTAATAACGCCGTCAGCAGCTGCACTGACGAGGTAAGGCTTCGTTCCCTCCACCATAGTCAAGTCAGTGATAGGTGCTGTGTGGTAGAAGGAGCGGGACTCCACGCTGCGGTAGATGTTGTCCTCAATGAGGGACGCGGGCGCTGAGGGGTTCAGCTTGCAGCACTCTTGGATCACTGTGGTACCGTCTATTATGCGGCTCCTGTAGAAAAAGGGGTTTTAGAACACTTTATGTTGATTATCAACGAAATGAAATGATGATAAAATGATATTGATTTTTGCAAGTAGGTTATTATAAACACTTTTATACGAGCGTGTACCAAAGTTGTGAACGGTCCATTAGTATTTAATACTCTACCGATGTTTAATTTTTTTGTCACAACATTGAAATCTGAGAAACTAAGGGAAGGGCGAGGCAATCCCATCACATGTAGTCTTTAACGGGGATGCTTCAATTTTTATGTTGCACCAGCTGTGCCTGTGACTTCGTTCCCGTGGATGTCGTAACAACAATGTATTTTTTTTTAAACATAAGAATGTTCATAAAATAAAAGTAAGTTAAGCCTAAGTTACTCCTTATTACATCAGCTACCTGCCAATAGAAGTGCCTTCAAAATCGGCCCAGCCATTTAAGAGATTAGCCATTACAAACAGACAGAAAATAAAAAATGTTATTTTGGTGTATGTACCTTATATACAACGTGTAACGTTAATAGCGCAAAACCTCTCGTAGGGTAACTCAGCCCATGTTACTGAACAATGTTTGTTCCAAGACTTTTGGAAATTCGCAAAAAAAATTTTGCTTTTTCATACTGATGGGCCCGATCAATTTCTCACTTAGTATGAAAAAGCAAAATTTTTAACATGAGCTGAGTTACCCCACGAGAGGTTTTGCGCTATTAACGTTACACGTTGTATATTCGTATGCATGTAGTAAAAAACGGTTATTTCAATATTACAAACAGACACTCCAATTTTATTTATATGTATAGATGACAATATAAAAAGAAACATTATATCATTTAAATAAAATAAAAAAATATACTCACCTATACTTGATAGCATTAGGCGTATGCCTGAGCGCGTCGTTGTGTGCGTGCAGCAGTACATATGAGTCCTCAGGCTGGTCGAGGTTCCAGTACCTCAGTCGAAGGTCGGAGCCTCCCGTCACCACGAACCTGTTCCCCGCGCGAGAGCCGCAGTAGATCGAGCTGATGTAGTGGGACGCCTGGAAGAATATGCAGACGTTATTGTATGTCGATTAAAAAAAAAACTTAGTGGGTTTGAATCGGATAAAATGAGAAACTCTAAATACATAGATATGGAACACTTTCTTAGTATACACTTTTTTTTTTAAACCAATAATTGTGATATAGTTAGTTAATTTGTCTATAATAGAAATGAAAGAAAATAGTTAAGTATTATTTTTTTAAGAAAACGTTTTGTAAAGCATGAAAAAGAGAAAAGCAGGTCTTTTCCTAAAAAATATTTTAAAGTTTTACTATTCCTGCAATATTGCACAATTATTTTTGCATTAATTTTTATTGACACAATAATCGCAAAATAGTCATAAAAAAAGCTGAAACAAAAATAAAAATGCTGAAGAATTGAATTTTAAAATCAATTCTTAAGCATTTTTTTATTTATTACAGCTCAAATTATCGTTACACCTAATATACAGGGTGTTTCTTTAAAATGGGACACAAGGAAGAAATCCGAATCCATAAGAGATACGGGAAAACTTTCTCAGAAACCTTTAGCTCTTTTTTGATGTTAACAATTTTGGTGTTTTTATTTTTTTGGTCAAGTCCACAGAAATGACTGAAATTGGCCAAAATTTTTTTTTGTGCCATTCGACTCTGTTTCATGTAAGGATCATTTCATTGTATCACAAGAAAAAAATCGGGACGGCGGAAGTTGGTCAAATTTTGCAAAATATTTTTTCATACATATTGTTTGAACGAAAAAATTAACACTTTTTTTATGATGTTATTTGATTTAGTGTCTATTATGGATCATTTCATTGTATTGGAAGGAAAATGTCTGGGCAACAGAAGTGGGTCAAATGTAATGAAATACTGACTACTACTGATAAACTTCATGCTGTTAGAAGAAACTTTACTGTTCTTTTAACCCACTTCTGTTGCCCAGACATTTTCCTTCCCATACAATGAAATGATCCTTAATAAACACTAACAAAAATAAAAACGCCAAAATTGTCAACATCAAAAAAGAGCTAAAGGTTTCTAAGAAAGTTTTCCCGTATCTCTTATGGATTCAGATTTCTCCCTTTTGTCCCATTTCAAAGAAACACCCTGTACATATAATTATAATGAATTTAAATAATAAAACTAAACACACTATAATACAAACTGAACAATGGTGTTTTATTATTCTAAAACTCTTTTGCTGTCTGTAGACAACTTTTACGATTTGACAGGTGTGACGTCACAAGAAGATCTCCTTCATAATTGGACTGAACTATATTTGCGGTAACCATAATATTACGTGCTATACAAAGCCATTTTCCTTGTACGTACAGCAGGTGTATACTGCAGTGGTTGCACACAGTTAGTGCTGGGCCACAGAGCGTGTGTCCTCTGTGTGGACTCCAGGCTCCAGGCAGCTGCATCCCGGGCTCCAGCCACCCAGATACCACCGCTGGTACCACTACCCACTATGCGACGAACTCGTTCCGCTGTTGAAGAAAAAAACATTCCTTCAAAATCGATATTATATAACTAGCTGTGCCCTCGACTTCATTCGCGTGGATGTCGGAACTCAACATTGTATTTTTTTTAAACAAAGGATTTTTCTAAAATAAAAGTAGCCTAAGTTACTCCTTATTACATCAGCTACCTGCCAATAGAAGTCCCGTCAAAATCGGCCCAGCCATTTCAGAGATTAGCCATTGACTTTTTGACTTTGACTTTGGTGTATGTACCGTTTATATGTATATTCGTATGCATGTAGTAAAAAATATTACATACAGACACTCCAATTTTATTTATATGTATAGATGAAGAAAGATTTGTATTTTTGTATGTGTGTGTGTGTGTTTGTAATGAATAAACTTAAAAACTACTGTGCCGAATGTAATGAATAAACTTAAAAACTTTCATTAATAATAGCAATAATAACAATAGTTATTAAAAATTAAAAATTTAAAAACGTTGGGGGACCGCTCCAAATTATTTATTATCTACGATTTCGGTCCCCCAACGTGACGTATTTTTTTTATAATTATTAATACATAATTAGGTACTTTAAGATTGAGTTTTTTTTATTATTTAGTACTTTTTAAAGGTACCTTGGTTTTTGTGTCGGGGGTTTTTTAAATTTTTAATTTAATTTTATTTGAAACTTTTTATAGGTACACACTTATTATTATATCATTTTATGTTGGGCGGTTACAGCACAAATTATTTAATAACCCACGTGATAAATCATCTTTAGCAGAATTGCAAAGACTGAGATGTATTAATTGACACTCTCACTTGACAATCGGATTTCCATGTCCCAATTTTCTCTCCACCAATTTTCTCATCAAACAAAGCTGAGATCACTCTCGATTAAGTCATCAGTATTCCCTTTCAGTGGCTTTCATTTGCAGGGCCCTCGTAAGGTCTACTGGCGCCTGTGTGCAAAAAAGGATTTTGGCGCCCCTTAAAACATTTTGAATTATCTTTTTTTTATGGTTGATAGGTCAGTGGTGTATTTTAAAATTCAGCGCCCATGGGCTGTAAAGCTTGCCGCCTTGGAACTTAAACGCAAAAGAAACGATCAAGTGCTTCTCAAACTTCACACCCAGAGTGCCATACCACCTTAGAAAAGACAAACTTAAAATTTTAAAATTTGTAGACCTAAAGAAGAATAACTTACATAAGAAGCATATGTAATTGAAAAATGAGCTATCAAAAGAGAGGTCAAGAAAAGCGAATGTCAACCTTATTGGAAGCGCGAGCGAAGCGAGCGCGAAATTTTTTAGGTTTTTGGAATAGGACAAGGTAATTAGGTAACGCAGTTAGCTGAAAAGTAAAACGTTTCCGGACTTCAAGTTTAATCTAAAAGTGAGGTCAAATATTTGAAGTCTTTAGTACTTAAACCTAATCCTATATATAACTATTATAAGTTCTCAACTCCTATTAAGAATTTTTTTTTCATAGGTATCTTTTTTTCAAAAATTTTTTGGGCCCTCTCTTGACCTTGGTGCCCTTAGAGGATGGCGGCCGTGTGCATTGCATACTTTGCACATATGGTAGCGGGAGCCCTCTTCATTTGAGACCCCACTCGTGTATATTTGCAGACATTCGGTTATTTTTCCCCACTTTTGACCCCTACAACTCGGCTCAACCGATTTTCATCAAACACATTTATATTCTTAGAACACTCGACACGTAAGTCACCATTATTACAAAAAAAAAACTAAATTGAAATCGCTGACATACACAGAGACAGACAGACATACATACAAACAGACAGACACATCAAATTTATAACACCCCTCTTTTTCCGTCGGGGGTTAAAAATGAGCTATCAGAAGAGAGGTCAAGAACAGCGAATGTCAACCTTATTGGAAGCGCGAGCGAAGCGAGCGCGAAATTTTTTAGGTTTTTGGAATAGGACAAGGTAATTAGGTAACGCAGTTAGCTGTAAAAGTAAAACTTTTCCGGACTTCAAGTTTTAATCTAAAAGTGAGGTCAAATATTTGAAGTCTTTAGTACTTAAACCTAATCCTATAATTATATAATTTTATTATTATAAGTTCTCAACTCCTATTAATAATTTTTTTTTTTCATATCTTTTTTACAAAATTTTTTTGGGCCCTCTCTTGGCCTTGGTGCCCTTAGAGGATGGCGGCCGTGTGCATTGCACACTTTGCACATATGGTAGCGGGAGCCCTGTTCATTTGGGACCCCACTCGTGTATATTTGCAGACATTCGGTTATTTTTCCCCACTTTTGACCCCTACAACTCAGCTCAACCGATTTTCATCAAACACATCTATTATACTAAGAACACTCGACACGTAAGTCACCATTATTACAAAAAAAAAACTAAATTGAAATCGCTGACATACACAGAGACAGACAGACATACATACAAACAGACAGACACATCAAATTTATAACACCCCTCTTTTTCCGTCGGGGGTTAAAAATGAGCTATCAGAAGAGAGGTCAAGAATAGCGAACGTCAACCTTATTGGGAGCGCGAGCGAAGCGAGCGCGAAATTTTTTAGGTTTTTGGAATAGGACAAGGTAATTAGGTAACGCAGTTAGCTGTAAAAGTAAAACGTTTCCGGACTTCAAGTTTAATCTAAAAGTGAAGTCAAATATTTGAAGTCTTTAGTACTTAAACCTAATCCTATATATAATTATAAGTTCTCAACTCCTATTAAGAATTTTTTTTTTCATTTTCTTTTTTTAAATTTTTTTGGGCCCTCTCTTGGCCTTGGCGCCCTTAGAGGATGGCGGCCGTGTGCATTGCACACTTTGCACATATGGTAGCGGGAGCCCTGTTCATTTGAGACCCCACTCATGTATATTTGCAGACATTCGGTTATTTTTCCCCACTTTTAACCCCTACAACTCGGCTCAACCGATTTTCATCAAACACATCTATTATACTAAGAACACTCGACACGTAAGTCACCATTAGTACAAAAAAAAAAAACTAAATTGAAATCGCTGACATACACACAGACAGACATACATACAAACAAACAGACAGACAGTCAGACAGACACATCAAATTTATAACACTCCTCTTTTTCCGTCGGGGTTTAATGTACTGACTAAAATCCACGATGTCCATTAATAGCCCTTTACGTTACAGGGTCACGATATTCGTTAGTCCCGCGACATCAAACGATGCTAAGAACACTCTCGATTAAGTCATCAATATTCCCTTTCAGTGCGCTTTCATTTAAGACCCCACTCGAGTTTATTTGCAAACCTCGGTTACCCTTCCCCACTTTTACCCCCACAACTTTTAAACGGCTCAACCGATTTTCATCAAACATATCTAAGAACACTCGCCCGTAAGTCACCTTTAATACAACAAAAACTAAATTGAAATCGCTTCATTCGTTTGGGCTCTATGGTGCCACAGACAGACAGACAGACAGACAGACAGACAGACACGTCAAACTTATAACACCCCTCTTTTTCCGTCGGGGGTTAAAAAAATCATAATTGTGATCCCTAATGTCGGCTGTCGAAAGAAAGTACCTAATTCAAAGGATTAATGGTAATTCCCCTATATTTTTTATCTATTAGTAGAATAGTTCATAGATAAAAGGTAATTCCCCGCCGCCGGGGAATCACCTTGGAATAATGCGCCGCAGTAGCCCGCCGCCGCGCCTCGGTCCCGCTAAGAAAGTCGCCCAATTTAAAAATCAACAATAGTACATACGGGGTGAATATGAAGCGTTCAGTATGAATGTTTACCTTTTGATAGTTTTTTTGTAAATATTTAATTTATTATGGCGAATTTATAAAGATGTAGTCTAGAAATGAAACATAGTCGAATTTATTTAAAATAATGCCCTAAACTAAAAAGAACAAAAAAAAACACTTGTTTAAAACATTTTGAACTGTTTGTTTTACAAAATTTAAAAAAAAACTGTTTTTTTTCCAACCCTGGTTTATACGCTACACCGCTTTTGTCCAAAATTGATTGCATTAACTGCTAGTAAAGTTGAATTAACACTCAAGAAACGCCTGAAGCCACATTGGTCTTGATGCGAATGATATTCGATTGAAAAGTGGTAACAAATATATCTAAATTATCTGTATGCCCTGTTTCATCGAAATCAGTTCAGCCGTTTTTGCGTTATTCAGTAACAAACATACAAACATCCAGCTTTACATTTTTTTGTAATACTCACAGTTAGGATGTCTGACGGACGTGATGGGCAGATGGAACCGCAGGTCCCACACACACACGGCCCCGCTGGAGGTGCCCACGGCCAGGTACCCGCACGGGTCACAGTACAGACATGTGTACACGCCTTGCTTCAGGTCGCCTTGCAGCTTCCATGCGTTGCCTGTTGGACGAAAAATAAAGAAAACGTATTAAACTTACTTGAAGATTTTACTGTTCCGTGGCCTTGAAACGCAAGGGGCAACTGAAGATTTTTTTTACGTGGTAAAATCATCAACCCGCAACCCGCACTGGGCCCGCGTGGTGGATTATGGCCCACTCCCTCTCACAAGAGAGGAGGCCTGTCCCAGCAGTGAAAACATTATACGCTCATGATGATGATGATGATGATGAAAATCATCAAATAAGTCCTCCCACCCAGAGCAGGGCAGGAGGGACTGTCAGACTTGTACTGACAAAAATCCACTGTGTCCTTCAACAGCCCTATACGTTCCGGGGTCACGGTAGCTCGTTAGTCCCGCGATCAACCTTGTATGATGATGTGACTGGCCTGTTGGTCTAGTGGTTAGTGACCCTGACTGCTATGCCGGAGGTCGTGGGTTCGATTCCCACCCAGGACAAATGTTTGTGTGATGAGCACGATCATTTGTTCTGTGTCTGGGTGTCATCATAGTATAAAACAAAGTCGCTTTCTCTGTCCCTATGTCCCTTTGTATGCTTAAATCTTTGAAACTACGCAACGGATTTTGATGCGGTTTTTTTTAATAGATAGAGTGATTCAAGAGGAAGGTTTATATGTATAATAACATCCATTAAATAGTGGAGAAGTACTGTTATTTTTGAGGTTTCTAATGTGATGTCGTAAATAATTACATTTTTTCCGCTTACATTGCAAACGCAGGCTGAACCCTACGAGTTTTATCAAAATAATGTACTAAGTATTGTACACATTGAAAAGGTCTACAGAAAAGTCCGTGATGGTATATGTCTATCTCTTATGGATAACCCACAATAACTTTTTTTTGTCATTTACTTTTTACGACAAATAATGGCTAATTTTCGAAGCGATTTTAACCAATACAGCATTAATCCTTAACCAATTAAATACCTTGAATACATTGTTCATTTAATATAGATCTATATGGCCCTTTACACCGTATGATTTAAGTGAATATTTTCGAAGATATTACAGATTTAAAAATTGCGGGACGTAGCGTTTGCGCAGTTTTTCTGTAGTGTATTTAGTATCAGCATTGCACCCGTGCGAAGCCGGGGCGGGTCGCTAGTTTATCTATAATATGTATTTATTTAGAAATATATAAGTATGTTTATCAGTTGTCTAGTACCCATAACACAAGCTCTGCTTAGCTTGGGACTAGATGGCGTTGTGTGATAGTTGTGGAATATTATTATTATTATATTATTATTATTATTATATTAAGACAACTCCGTATCCGAGCAGTGGGACCATATTATACCTGGAGCTCTCAGGTCCCAGCCAACTATGGAAGCTAGTAGCGTGGCATATGATATGACGGCGCCATGCGACGGTGCGGCCACACACACCGCGTCATCACCATCACCTTCTAGTTGACGACCTTGTGATAAGTTCATACGGGAAGAGGTACCGTCGACCCTGAAGAAAAAAAAAGAAGATATTTTGACAGGCCTGTTGGTCTAGTGGTTAGTGACCCTGACTGCTACGCCGGAGGTCGTGGGTTCGATTCCCACCCAGGACAAATGTTTGTGTGATGAGCACGATCATTTGTTCTGTGTCTGGGTGTAATTTATCTACACTAATAATATTGTAAAGAGGAATTTGTTTGTTTGTAATGGATAAACTCAAAAACTACTGGACCGATTTTAAAAATTCTTTCACCATTAGAAAGCTACATTATCTGCGAGTAACATAGGCTATGTTTTAATACGCGCGGACGAAGTCGCGGGCGAAGTGCTAGTCTATAATATGTATGTATTTAAATATATTTCTAAATACTACTTTCGTTTTTTTTTACTAATATTATTTTATTTTTTACTTTTCGTTCTTACTAATATTATTAGTAAGTTTATCAGTTGTCTAGTACCCATAACACAAGCTCTACTTAGCTTGGGACTAGATGGCGTTGTGTGATAGTTGTGGAATATTATTATTATTGTTGGCCATTTAAATTAGGTAGTGAAACTTCACAAATTAGTTTAGCAAGTATATCGATTACTGGTGTAAAGTGCTATAGACAAAATGCTTGGTCGAAGCATTTTATTGACTACTAGCTGGCCCGGCAAACTCCGTACCGCTTATAACTAACGTCACACAATTGTCAAGTCGTATGCGAATATAGGAAAGTGTTGTTTTTAGACGTTTCCAGACATTTTTTTTTAAAATTTTCTCTCTTTAAGTACCATCTTTTCACTTCGCACAAGAATTAGCGAAATCGGTTCAGATGCTTTCGAGATTTGATCTTAGCAACACATTCAGCGATTCGATATTTTTATATTACAGAAGATGGTTTCTATAGAAGGAAAAAAAAAATGAAGAACATCATTGCAAAAGTTTATGAAACAAGCGCCTTTTAAAAAAGTAAAATAATACATTTCGTTGTAATAACAAAAAATCTTTACTCTCGTCAGGAATTTCTCCCGTATCGTGGTTACATGTGCAAACATTTGAAACTCAAATACACAAACACACAAACTCGGAACAACTACTATAGTTTCCGCCAGATAAGTGTGGAATAAAATACGTTGACCCCCGTGTACCAATATATTGCAATATTTCAAAACCATTCGAAAAAATGTTAAGAAAATGTCGTAGAACGACCAAAAGCAACGTATCGTGGTAAGAGGCAATCTTGACCTTATATTTTATTTTGAAATTCGAACGATGGTGTTATGAAATGCGAACGATGCATTATTAAGACCTTTATTCCAGACTTATTTGGCGGACACTATTGAAGATCATACAAAAATTTGATTCGTGCGGGAGTCGAACCCGCAACACGGAACGCTGACCCACTGCGCCAACCGTACCGTTATAATTCAATGTTGTAACCATGTCCTACATTCAAGCCTATTTGAACCTTATTACAATGAACATACGTACCTCAATACAAAGACAGACTCTTGCGTGGCCGCTACTAAAGATTGCCCCCCTTCACAAGCAGCTATTGATAACACAGGGCCTGCGTTCCTATTGTACATTGATTTTGATCTGTGGACATGAAAAGCATAACTATTAAAAGCATGTTAAACCGCGCTTGCCGCGGTTGGTCTGTGGATGGGGGACCATCTGTCATAGCGAGTTTCCTCCGTCGAAAGCATGTAAAGCCGTTGGTCCCGGCAGTCATTTGTAGATCTTTGAAAGTCGTTACTGTTAGTCAGAAGCTCTAAAAGTCTGACGACCAGTCTTACCATGAGGTATCGTATTACCCAGTTACTGGGTTGTGGAGGTCCGATAGGCAGTTGCTTCATGTAAAATACATGATATTCACCTGCATCCGGTTGACTTGAAGCCGACCCCAATGGAGTTGGGAAAAGACGAGGCAGATGATGATTAACCGATTCGTTGCGGATGGCACGTTTCAGTGCCATCACTTTCTTCTTCGTGTGGCGTAAGGCACGGATGTGTGTCATTTTAAAATCGATGGTAACTCCTTATTTTTATTCGACGCCACAGCTAGAAGTTAGCGAAATTAGACATCGCAACGAATCGGTTAATAATAGGCTCGTCTTGGCGGGGGCACTGCCGTGCCCCCAGATAAACATATACTTATCTATGTATTGTGTTATTAATGGCCATAGTTGCCTGAAATATGATGAAAAGTATGACAGATCCTTGTTACCTGTTGATATGCGCCTGAGTGTGTAACCTCGCTGCGTCCCATAACCTCACAGTGCCGTCGTCCGAGCACGAACCGAACAGCGAGCGGTGAGCTGGTAGAGTTACTAACTGATTCACCCGGGCTCTGAAACAAAGATTAAACTAATTATTTGACGTCACGTCCGTGTTTTTTTAGCTTGGTTAATCTTCAAATGAGTCCTCCCACCCCGGGCAGGGCGGGAGGGACAGTCAGACTTGTACTGAATAAAATTCACGGTGTTCTTCAATAGCCCTTTACGGAGTCACGGTGGCTCGCTTGTCCCGCGACACGATTGGTCGATTAAACTTACCGGTTAGCGCAGTGGCTAACCGATTGACTGTTGCGTTGCGTGTCGCGATTTCGATTCCCGCACAAAACAAAAATTTGTATGGATCAGGGTGTTTCCTTATGTGAGTTTAAATGTTTGTAAACACACCCAAAATACAGGAAAAAAATCTTCATAGTTTCTGATATAGCCATCCACGCCCAGTTGAAAAATTCACCCTGTATAAGGATCGCAGTCCACTGCTGGACATAGGCCTCTCTAAATCTCTCTCTGTCTTCTATCTATCTCTTTCTCTTGGTCTTCACTGCACAAAGGCTCCATACTTTAATCAAATACAGTCGTAATAAAATAATAGTATGTATGTAAAACTTACTTATGTTCATGTAAATATGCTAGCAGTTGGTTCCCGGGCCGCCATCCAGGTGGAGGTAACACATCGTCGTTATTGTCTAGCGGGTCGTCGTGACTCCTGGTATTCAAACATTTATTTTACAATAATAAACAAAAAATAAAGAAAAATTATTTATTGCCTCAAAGATTTCTGTCATTTGCAGATATTTCAGTCTTTACAGATTACTGAGGTCGCGATGCGACGCAATCCGACCGATTCTAACTACAAGTGAAAATCACCCTTACCACTTCGACATATGACATAAAACGTGCGGTTTTCTATGGGTAGATGAAAAACAAAACACGATCGCTACGACGACGTTTTTAAGTACTAGTTAGTTTTAGAACAAGGTTATTAAGTCAGTCGAATGGGGAAGGCCGGTCAAAGCTAATTGTAGATGGCGCGACCATAGCTAAGTCCTAATCCGACCAATACAATACAATACAAATACGTTTATTGGTTCAAAAGGTAAAAGGGTACAACAATCATACTCTGCCACTTAAAATAGGATTCCCCGTGCTATAAGTGACAGAAGGAACCGGAGTTGGCATATGTAACAATTATAATTATCAGTCCGTATTTACTTAATTTAAATTAAAAATGTTAATAATAAAAAAGAACAAAAGTAAACAATTAAGAAAAAAAATTTGGAACAATTACATGTTACTAAATTTAACAATTTGCAAAGTTGATCAAAATATATGTACTATTTGTGTGTGTGTGTGTGTGTGTGTGTGTGTGTCTGTAGGTGTGTGTGTATATCTGTGTGTGGAAGGTAGTGTGTAATATTATGAATGATGAATAGAATAGGTAAGATTTTTGATTTGTCGAGTGGGTTGTGATTTAAAATATCTAAATCAAGTAGGGACATAAAATAGTCGTTCAGTTTCTGCGTAGTCTAATGATGCAAGAAAGGCTGTTACTGTTTAACCAATGAGGTAGTACTATTTAGAAGTATTTACCTTTAAGATTTGAACCAATGACGATGTTTGGAACTAGCTATACTAGCGCCATTCGTTTCCCAGTTGCCATCCCCATTGCTTCATTATATTGAAGTAGCAAGGACGATTTTCATTTGTAGTTAGTAGAAATTGCAAATCTCACGAATCACGTCATGTTCATGAGCAAGCTCCCTTATACAGAAGCTCGATATTCTGATAACTAGTCTTACTAAGGGGTATAGGGTAGTTTCCAGGGTCAAAATAATTACATTCTATTTAGTCCGTATTTTAGATTATAAAAAAGTATTGGACACGTATTTTTTCTTTTTTCGATTAAACAAAAAAGAACAAAGATAATAGCCTATTTAAGTTACCTGTGACGTCACTCTGCGCGAAAAATGCCACGCATCGTGACGTCACGTAACTTTAATAGGCTATAAATCTTTGTCATTTTTGGTCTAATTTACAAATAAAAAAATACGTGTCCCTTATTTTTGAATAATCTAAAAGACGGACTAATTACATCTTTTTAGGCAACTAGCCTATTGTACTACCCAGTTACTGGGTTCTGGAAGTCCAGTAGGCAGTCGCTCCATGTAAAATACTGATATTCAGCTGTATCCACAGACCCCAACGAGGTTGGGAAAAGGCTAGGTAGATGATGATTACCCATAAATGAAGACTTCAGGTTGTTTTAGTCATTTTTTAATTCATAAGCATGATTTGAAGAATTCCAATAAGACTTAATTTATCTTTAAAATAAAACTTGTTTATGCAATATTTAATCCTTTCTTTTAGGGCTTCAAATAAAAAATGTTTATTACCTCAATGATTTCTGATATTTCTGCTGCATCCGTGACGTCAAATCTCTCAATTCTATACGACATGGAGCCATGCTATCTGAAAACGACCAACAGACAAAATATTCAATGTCAGCAATTTGTATTATGTTAATTTTATTCTGGTCTATTTAAAATATAGATTGATCGATGTACACACATCTAAACATTTTTTGTGGTCACTAACATAAGCTTTTATTAAAAAAAAAAAAATTATCAATCTCATTATTTATGTACAGTCAGCATCAAAAGTTGCTGAACACATTCAGATTTTCAAAATCGCTGTACTCCGTATTATTATGTATTATTAGGGTGTACAGCGATTTTGAAAATCTGAATGTGGTCAGCAACTTTCGATGCTGACTGTACCTATCTGTCGCAGTGAGATAGATAAAGCCGTAATATAGTTATATCCCTAGGGATATAATTATATACCGTAACATAGTTATATTACTAGATTAAGTTTAGTGATATACTTATATTACTAGATTAAGTTTAGTGAAATAGCTTTCGGAGTGTGGGCCGCAGTCAGTCGGCCGCAGAAAATGTCGACGGAGCACCGCTTCGCGGTGCTCCTACTTCTGGGTGGTTAAAAAAAAATAACCACGAAGGGGATGGCGGGGTCTTCCAGACCCCGCCATCCCCTTCTAACCTAACCTTCCGAGTCGGGGTGCCCCCAATCGTTTCTACGACATTTTTTATTTGTCAGTCCCCGTTTCGTACCACGGGGCACCCCGACTCGGACAGGTTAGGTTAGGTTATCCCTAGGGATATAACTATATTACGGCTTTATCTATCTCACTGCGACATATCCAATCAACGATGGAATTTATCTATCCGAATCTTAGAAGCTGCCAAACAAAACGGATCAGGATTTGGATTGAGATGTTATATTTCGGGGGTAAGTGTTGCGAAAACTTTGGTTAACATGAAAACGGACCAGTTAAAAATCCGATAGATATATTATAAATGAGAGACTAGTTAACATAATTGTTGATAGATGGAAAAAGAGAATCTTACAAGTGATGGATGCATTGTTTTCATAGCAATTCATGCATCCACTTGGGGCACATTTTGACATGCCATTGCTTTAATTATGATTAGATATGAAAGGAAAAAAGGACAAAATTATAATGTGTATAAGTCGATGCATTTAAGAAAGCAATCTTAAACAGCGGCAAGTAAAATTTATAATACAACGGAAAAATAACAGAAAACTATAACAAGATATTCGTAAGAATACGTTTGCTGCCGAATGCTTACGGTACGCGCGAGAGTGAGTATAGACGGCACTAATGTGCGAGCGAGAGAACATGATAAGCGCCGCCATTTAAGATTCCTTTCTTGAATGAATCGGGTTAGAATGTAAAAAGCCTGAAGTAGCATGCGACAAGGACAGATGATGAGACAGTATATACATACACTGCACATAGCTGGCGCTATGAGCGAGCTGCGAGTGATGCGGCGCTACGGACAGCGCCTGCGACACTACGCCGCCCCCCGACACCACTTGCGACTGACACGCGCCCTCTGCACGGAAACATGGTTATTGTACTTACCACCTCTATATCATAAGGCCGCTTGTACACCCATTTTTTCCGAAGAAATTCTCAGTTCATAAGAGCCATTTAAATTGAGAGAGTTTCCCGACTCGATAAGCCTACATTCACATGGGATTGAACCGTATAATTTTGAGTTTATATAAACTTTAAATTTCACGTTTTGTAAGAGTATGTGGAATCAAGGTAAAATGAAAAGGTAGAAGGGAAAATCAATTTACCTCCACCTTGAACAGGTATAAATATAATTGTAATGATAATTATGAAATATAAACACTGGATGGATGAGTTATGGGGTTAAATGGTTCATATAGGGTCTTTATACAAAAGTTCATAATATTTGTATGGGTGCCAACCCCTTATGATATTCAGTATAGGTAGGGCAGAAAAAATATGATTAAAACTAGCCGTGCTCGCGGTTTTACCCTCGCTCAAACACTGGGCCATCAAATGCAAAAAGAATTTCTCAAGAATAGTTCCCTAGATTCGAGTGTCTTAACTTTTAAAAAACTCCAGCACTAACTTCCCCAACCCCCTCCCCTTTTCCCCTTTTTTTTTAAGTCTGTAAACGTCTCTAGGGCACCCTATCTATCTTTGAACCAAAATCATCAATATCAATTCCTTTTGACTTAAAAATGGAACATACAATATACAAGTATACAGATTTGTGATGTTATATTGGGTGTATTTTTTACATACATACATAAACTATCACGCTTTCTTCCAATGGAGTTAGGCAGAAACTACAAAGCATCACCTGCTACTATCCTTACATACTCCTTTTACCACATCCACATTCAAACATCTGTAGGGAAATTCCCGTAACTAAAGAAGTGCTGTTGCAGTGCAATTACCGAATGTACCGAAACTTCTGTAATGAATTACTTAGAAAGCTAAGAACAACTTATGAAGGGAATGAACTTGAAAAAGGCAGAAATAACCCTAAAAAGTTGTGGACAGCAATTAAAACAATCACCAACACACAGAAAATTCATTCCTCCCCCACTGAACTCCTAAAAATCCACGATAATCCAAAAGAATCTATAGAAAAAGTTTCTCAGTTTTTTTGTAACGTAGGCAAAAATTTGGCGGAAAATATTACATCTCGGAACCCTATCTCTCCAGTAATCTCTTGTAGTCCCTCCAACTCTTCACTATTGACGCATACCACCCCAGTCAACTCACTTGTTCTATTACATGTGGACGAAGCTGAAATTGAGACACTAATTCTTCAACTACGTAGTGATTGCGCCGTAGGTTGGGATGGGATATCATCTCTTGTATTGAAGAAATGCCGTCACACCTTGGTCCCAGTCATTACATACCTCTGCAATCGATGTCTAGACACAGGTACATTTCCGAACGCTCTCAAGAGGGCACTGGTTCATCCGATTTACAAGAGTGGGGACAGGAACTGTGTCAACAATTACCGACCGATAGCAGTCTTGCCTGCTCTATCGAAAATCCTCGAAAGGATTCTCAGTAATGGTCTTAAGAGCTTTATTAATAAACATCAAATTATTGCTCCGAATCAGTATGGCTTCCGCTCGGGAGTTTCGACTGAGGATGCGATACTTGACTTCACGCAACAAGTTGCAATGGACCTGGACAATAAAACCAAGTGCTTGGGAATCTTTTTAGACCTTTCGAAGGCATTTGACACAGTTTCTGTTCCCAAACTTATCCTTAAGCTAGAGTCAATAGGCGTGCGCGGAAAACCTCTTCAAATTTTCACTGATTACTTGCATAATCGCTCTCAATGTGTTAAAATTGATAAGTATATTAGCAATGAGGCAACTGTCACTTATGGTGTTCCACAAGGGAGCATCTTGGGCCCCACGCTGTTTCTGATTTATGTCAATGAGCTGTGTAAGATGCAACTGCCAAACTGCAAAATCTATGCCTACGCGGATGACACAGCAATCCTAGTCAGTGGTCTCACATGGGATGTTGTTAAAGCAAAAGCAGAGACAGCTCTGTCTGTAATAATGCAATGGCTTAACTCTAATTTACTCACCCTCAACTTGGAAAAAACTAATTACATTCCATTTGCAATCCGTCGTAATACAGCACCACCTCTAGACTTTTCGTTAGCAGTTCACTCCTGCCTGAACTCAGCCGGACCCTGTGCCTGTCCCACACTTATTAGAACCGACGTTGTAAAATATTTGGGTGTACTAATAGACAATGGGCTAAGGTGGGACAAACAGATTGATGCGCTCACCACTAGAACTCTACGACTAACACACATCTTCAAGTCGCTCAGGGAGTCAGCAAATGCCGATACGCTTAGGATGGTTTACTACGCACTGTGTCAATCGGTTCTAGGCTATTGTATTACGGCTTGGGGCGGTGCGTGGAAAACTAACTTTCTTAGAGTAGAGAGAGCGCAAAGAGCAATTCTCAAAGTAATGTCGAGGAAGCCCTACAGATACCCAACAGCGGATCTCTACTCCGACTGTATGGTCCTAACGGTCCGGCAGCTTTTTGTGCTACGAACGGTCCTGAGAAAACATGCCTGCCTGCCACCTTATGATAGCAATAAACGAACACTTCGTCTCCCACGCACTCAGCACAAGACCAGTTTCGCTAAACATCAACACTACATCCTAAGTACTCACTTATACCAAAAAATTCACCAACGGCTCTGTATCGTAGACCTAAATACACATATGGTAAAATCTAAAATCACAGAGTGGCTTCTACAGAAGGACTATGCTTTCACAGAATCCTTACTCTCCTTCATAGCCTAATGCCCACTTATACTTTAAATACAATATTTACACGGCAATTCTTACACTTACATAGCAAAAATACATATACATCTACTCAACAAACATAACTCTCATCACACATCTACATATTTTTTTTATACACTTCACACATACAACACACTCACTCGACACAACTGCATACACTTCATCAACCTTAATTAATTTAAATAAGTTAGTTTTTTAATGTTTGTTCTAATATTATTGTTTAGAATTCATTAGTTTTCAAAAACATTTTTTTTTTTTTTTTTCTCGTTGATTTTCTTTTCTGTTTCTAAGATTTTATTTTATTGTAAAGGATGGATCGACACACATCTATTTATTGTCATTTAACTGTGCTAAATGGCTGATCACTGTCTCTTAAGATACAGGTTTACCTAGTTTAAGAGGCAGGGATATATACTTAATACTGAGTTAAGATCTACCATAGAACCTGATTTATACAATGTGTTGTACTATATCTATATCATAAGGAATCTAAGCTTCCATCTGTATTTTTGTTTTATGGCAAATAAATAAATTATTATTATTATTATAATTGCAGTTAAGTTTCGATCAAAACAACGCTTTTCGTATTCTCTGTCGCTGTCAGACACGCTCGCGTCAAGTTCGCGTCACGCGTGCGTATTTTGGATCTTTGGATCGCAACATGATCGGTATTCTACTATTCGTTTGACGTTTCAAAATGACAGTATACAAGTTTCAATTCGATCAACGTGCAGTTTTAATGTCATATTCATTGAAATGTAATCGATTCCATTTCGATTATTCAGTGGGCAATATTTTTTCTCTCCTGGTTTGGTTGTCGTACAGTTGACGTGCAGTTCACGCGCAGTTCAAAGATTACATACCGTTTATCACTCGAACGTGAACTTAACTGCAACTGCACTATTACTTCATCGGCGCGTCATAAAATTACGTGAATTAGCCTTCTGGTCACAAAAAATAATTATAATAGTATAGTGAGTACATTACCTCTGGCATGTTGTTCGTGCGACTGCCCGAACATGTGCTGCCATTCTGTGTTCATGTGGGTCTCGTGGGTTACCGATGTTTTGTGGGTACGTCTACAACAAAGCAACACATTGATTTAAAGTATTAAATATTTATAATAGCGAAAAAAAAAAACAAATATAAAAATAATCTTCGCACAAACTACACTTACTTTTTTTTTTAGCGTGGTAATATCATCAAATGAGTCCTCCCACCCCGGGCAGGGCGGGAGGGACTGTAAGACTTGTACTGACTAAACTCCACGGTGTCCTTCAATAGCCCTTTACGTTCCAGGGCCGAAAGAACGAAAGTATGAGTAGAGAAAAATATATACCATAATTTTTGAATGTCAACATATTTGTCTTACCTATTTTGTGTAGAAGTATATAACTTGTCGACATGTTGCATGGAATCTGTAGCGCCGGTGTCCAGTTGTACGGCGCGAGATATACTCGTCATTTGTAGGTTCAAACGACCCGGAGCTTCGGTTATGTGCTGAAAACAAAGATTTTTTTAACGCTGGCGACGACTGCTGTATTTTAAGTTTCAGTTCTTACATCAGAGGCCTTACCACGAGCTCTTAAAGCGATCCAGTTTAGGCTGTGGGAAAGAGACAGAGTTATACAAGTCGTATAGCGCCATCTCTTTCCCACAGCCTAAAGAGAGTTCATGGTAGGCCACCAGGTGGCATGAACTCTTAGGGTGCTCCCACATCTATCAACGCGTAATCGGCTTTTTCCGTCGCCCTTTCTCGTTCTGTCGCTTAGAACTGCCATTTGCTAGACCGAGACGGAAAGCATAATGCGATAGAACGCGGCGGAATCGTCGAGGCGGCCGCGTGCTATCGCATTGTCTAGCCGATTCCGCGTCGATAGATGTGGGAGCACCCTTAACGCGATCCAGTTTAGGCTATGGGAAAGAGACAGAGTTATATAAGTTGTCTAGCGCCATCTCTTTCCCACAGCCTAAAGAGAGTTCATGGTAGGCCACCAGTAAGCAGTCAGTGCCCCCACAACGCTGAAGCTACGGTTTATCTATAGTCGATTTTCAACTTTATGCCTAGAGCATTAAGTTTGAAATCTATTAAAAGCCTTCCAAGGAGCTCGTCGTAGAGTCTTATAAAGAAAAGGGCAAGGCAAAGGCGGTCATTCTAGCAAGACGGGGCGAAATAATTATGTAAGGATCTTAACAGGTGGTATGGGAAAACTAATATAATATATATCAAGTTACTTACCTGTGTAGATGATCCTTGTATTTTAATTAAATGTGCACTCATAGCTAATAACTGATTTTCCACATGCTCTGTCATACCTGAGAGATAATAATATGAATAAGTAATGTTAAAGGTCCACAGATCGGCATCGTACGTATCGGACGCATCGCATCAAACGGATTTCTGTATCGGCAGCGATCGGATTGCCGACGCAAGTATCAACAATCGGATTGCCGATGCCACCTTCATGCGTCGGGCACGTCCACTGATCGGCATTCCGTATGACGTCATCGGTACGCATCGCATGTAGGCATTGCCGATGAGCCGTCCGTACGATGCGGATCAGTGGACGCAGTTGTATGAGTTTTAATACAAGGCAAACTAAAATCCGTTACGTACGATACGTCCGATGCGGACCTGTGGACGCTTACCATAAAAAGAAACAAAAATACTCGAATGCATAACCATTGTCTCTCTAGGAGGCTTGTAAATGGCTGATCGTTAATCGGCTCATTATTTACTTCTTTAATGTTACGGTGCATCCACACCGCAGTTACTTTTTGTAGCTCAACGTTTCCAAATGTTACTCGGTAACATCCGCAAACAAAATGTTATTTAATGTTACTAAGTGTTGACGTGTTACTGTAAGTCGAGTAACGTTGCTCGACAATCGGTAACAATGTTATCCGCTGCATCCACACCGCAGTGTAACAAAATGCAACACGGTAACATTCGGTAACTTTTGTGACTCCTTGTTACGCCAACAATTGGTTGTCGGATGTTACTGCGGTGTGGATGCACGGGTAAGTAGTAATCAACAAATAGTAACAAGGAGCCACAAAAGTTACCGAATGTTGCCGAATGTTACCGTGTTGCCTTTTGTTGCTCCACAAATGTTACCGGCGGTGTGGATGCACCGTTAGCTGTAAGCCACCCAAATACAATAAAATAACTGGGTACTTACCATCTGAAGCCAGTCTTCTGAACAAGTTTCTGAGCTGTTGTCCCATTTCTGAGTATTGTGGCACTGTACCTTGTTTTACCTGAAGTAATACATATATAATAACATTGAACACACTGATTTTCCTGAGTCCAGTCAGTATAGTATTAAGAAACATAGATTTTATTTGAATTAAAACCCTTTTTTTATGATGGTGATTGTCGTGAAAACATTAAATGAATCCTGTCCCTCGTACTGACTAAAAATCCAGCCTATTCCTTCAGTTGCCTTTGCGTTTCAGGACCACGGAACGGTGTCCCTGAAAACAGTCCCGCGACCACTGCAGGCGTTTGTTTTACAAGGTACCCGAATCTGTCAAATTTTACCAATCGAAAACTAACCGTCCACTATTGTGATAAGGTTGAATATCTATTAAAGTTTGACAGATTGAGGTAGGTTGATGTACTGGCCTCTATACAATACACCTTCTACCACCTTCTTAATATAAACCAGTGATGATAAGTTACCTTGAGCCTAGTATTCCTCCTCTCTCGTAGAGTGTGTACCAGTCGATCCACGTCACCGTGTCGCAGCACAGCATCCAACACTTTACGAGGTATCGGCTCTGCTAGACTTTCTAGAAGAAGTTCTGCTCTTTCAACCTAGAATACAAAGAATAATCATCATCATCATCATATCAGTCGTAGGACGTCCACTGTTGAACAGGCCTTCCCCATAGATTTCAAAAAGGACCGGTTGGAAGCGGCTTGCAATATAATGCTGTAATGGTAACCGTCCACAGGTCGGCATCGTTCGTATCGGACGCATCGCATCAAACGGATTTCTGTATCGGCAGCGATCGGATTGCCGACGCGAGTATCAGCAATCGGATTGCCGATGCCACCTTCATTTGGATTTTTTTAGTGATCGTACGTTCGGAAAGTGTTTGTGAGAAAGGAGGAAGGCGATGCAGAAGTTGTTATTGCTTGTTTATTAGCAGAAGAGGAATGCAAGAAAGAAAAAGAACAAATGATTGATTCAGTAAGCGTGCGGGGCGCGTCCACTGATCGGCATTCCGTATGACGTCATCGGTACGCATCGCATGTAGACATTGTGTGTGATGAGCACGATCATTTGTTCTGTGTCTGGGAGTAATTTATCTATTATATGTATGTATTTAGAAATATATAAGATGTTTATCAGTTGTCTAGTACCCATAACACAAGCTCTGCTTAGCTTGGGACTAGATGGCGTTGTGCGATAGTTGTGGAATATTATTATTATATCTCTTGTGGAAAGGCACCCTTATCCCGGTAGCAAGTTTTCATGGTATAATTTTATTTAAGAGATAAAGCGATATAAAATTGCAAGTAAATTATGACTATACCTTTACAATATTGTTACCTGTATTAGTTTATGCTTGAGATGTGGCCATACTAGCGGCAATATTTTACAGTTGACATCGATTGGATTCAAGAGACTCGACACACATGATATTAAACCGCAGACTTCATGACGAATCTGTGAACAGAAATATAATAATACTATCTGTTGCCAGCGGCTTCACCCGCTACAACTCGAAAATTGTCCCACGGGAACATAAAATCGGGATAAAAACTATCCTATGTGTTAATCCAGGATATAAACTATCTGTGTACCAAATTTTAGCCAAATCCGTTCAGTGGTTTTTGCGTGAAAGAGTAACAAACATACCTACATACACATACATACATCCTCACAAACTTTCACATTTATAATACTAGCTTCCGCCCGCGGCTTCGCCCGCGTGGTGTTTTGATAGCCTATGTTCTTTCTCAGGGTCTAAAGATTGTCTGTGCCAAATTTCATCAAAATCGGTTGAGAGGTTTAAGCGGGAAAGCGTAACAGACAGACAGACAGACAGAGTTACTTTCGCATTTATAATATTATAGTTTGGATTAGTAGCATTAGTCTTTTTTTTATTTTTAAAGTGAAACTTTTATTACATCGGCTCAAACTTTTTCGTCTGTGTGTTGCATGTCGCGTGACGGTCGGCCGAGGCCAATATGGCGGCGCCTACAGTTCGCATCAGCTGACCGTGCAGTGTAAAAAATATTGTGAAAAGTTTCACTTTTACTGTGTTTTTTTAGGGTGCTCCTTTCTATCAATTTCTCTTATTTCGTAGTTGCGTTTACAAGCATTTAAACTCACATAAACAAACACATAGAGCCGGAACAACTGCCTTTACGACTATGTTTTCTGACTTGACTGTTGCGCTATGTGTCGTGAGTTTGATTCCTGTACAGAACTAATATTTGAAGAAACTACAAGTTACTCCGGGTCTGAGATGTTTGTGTATGTGTGTTTGAATATTTGTAATCGTGGTAATATTTGTAAATGATGCAGGAGAAATTACTAGTGTGGAGCTACGTATAAAAAAAAAAAGGTTGCACTCCAGGAGTGCCGGTAGAAGTGAAAACTTTTTTGTTACTATGTTTTATTTTTAATTTGAATGACGTCTTACTCATTTTCGATCAGGGTCACGTGACCCTGACGGTCACGTGACCCTGACGGTCACGTGACCCTGACGCGAGTTTTAAATTTTTTACCCATTACAGAAAAAGTGTACAACGCCGCTAAAGAAGTTTTCACTTCAAAAAGGTTGCACTCCAGGAGTGCCGGTAGAAGTGAAAACTTTTTTGTTACTATGTTTTATTTTAAAACTGGAGTAGTACAGATATGAAATTAACTAATTTGAATGACGTCTTACTCATTTTCGATCAGGGTCACGTGACCCTGACGCGAGTTTTAAATTTTTTACCCATTACAGAAAAAGTGTACAACGCCGCTAAAGAAGTTTTCACTTCAAAAATAGTGCAATGTTTAGCGAGCTGTTGGGTTTGTTCGAATGGCCCATGGACCGATTGGCACATGATGGGATATTGAGCTTCGGTGATTGGTTGTTGAAGATCACGTCATATTTGGCGACCTTCCTCAAGGAAGAGTTTTGGCCGAAAGGTGTGCTGTATCGGCGTTTTCGAGGCCGGCTACGCGACACCTCGCAGAGTAGCACGATGCTGTCATTTCGTGTCCAATAGTTTTAAGTTTATTGTTTTAAAATATGTATTAGTTTTATTTTTATACATTATATATTTATTGTGTTTCTAAGGGCCTTTTTATGCCTGAAATAAAGGATAAAAAAAAAGGTTGCACTCCAGGAGTGCCGGTAGAAGTGAAAACTTTTTTGTTACTTGAATGACGTCTTACTCATTTTCGATCAGGGTCACGTGACCCTGACGGTCACGTGACCCTGACGGTCACGTGACCCTGACGCGAGTTTTAAATTTTTTACCCATTACAGAAAAAGTGTACAACGCCGCTAAAGAAGTTTTCACTTCAATAAATAAATAAAATTGCAGCGTTATTGGTCGGTTGGCTGTCATGTGAATGTGACGGGGTGTGATTGGTTGAATGTGACATAAAAGCTGGTAATTGTTTAAATTACGTAGGTAACTCACCCATAAGTTAGGATGCGCTAAGAACACAGCGCTCTCAGCCACCAGGTCACACAGCGCTTGTTTGGGCAGTAGACCCAACTCAGCCAAGTTGGTGGTCGCTCTTAACGCCTTCGCTATTATCCACTCCGATTGGTCGGTCAGCCCCTGAAAGTATAAGAAATATATTATTCTGTTTCGCTTTGCAGATGTATTGACATCTCACAATATCCGAAAGGTTCATGGGGATGGCAACTGGGGAACTAATGGCGCTAGCATAGCTAGTTCCCAGCATCGTCATTGGTTCAAATCTCATAGGTACTTCAAAATAGTACTACCTCATTGGTCAGATTAGGACTTAACTATGGTGGCGCCATCTACAAATAGCTTTGACCGGCCTTCCCCATTATTTTTAAACGCATTGACGCATGCGACACGCTTCGCAAAGATGACTTTTGAGGAATGAAAAATTCAGCTGCGAGTGGAATTTGAACCCGCATCTTCTGTATAAGTACTCCAGACGCTTTAACACGACGATGTGACCGTAAAACGTTCAAAAGAGGGAATAGAACATTCAGCTTTTGAGTGTGAGTTGCGGTAGCTTAATTAGTAAGGCGTCTGGAGTACCTACTTATCCAGAAGATGCGGGTTCAAAACCCAGTTGCAGCTGAATTTTTTTCCTCAAAAATCATCTTGGTCCAAAGGATCTCTTCTACGGAGAGATTAAATATTTTGAAACAGAATTGAACAGTCAAAGATTAAGAAAAAAAAAAAGCCGGCCATGTTTCTGTACCATAATTTATGAAAATGGCAAACAAAACAAATCATGTTAGTTTTGTGGGAGCCCCCATAAACATTTATTTTATTATGTTTTTTTATTATTATTTGCAGCACAGTCTTAGTAACAGTGTTCCGTTTTATCCTTTAGGTATGGTAAAACTGTCAAAATGCTTATAAAACCCACCTGTTGTAACAAAGGCACAAGTATAGGTGCAGCATGGTGTCCAACATATGCCGCAACCCCCACCACGCGCTCAAAGAAACATCCTCGCAACGCCGCCTCCTCCTTATCGTTCAGAAACGTTACCATGTGCGATAGAATCACATCGTTCGCTGTAACATCAATGAGATTATTTTATCGTCGAAAGAGAAGACATATTGCCAAACGAATATTTACTTTATAGTCCTTGAAATAAGGGTTAAAAATAAATAAAGTTTCGTTTTAGCATTTCATTCGAAACTGCATAACCGGGGCCCAAGTTGCAAGTCTCAAGTTATTTACGACTTTATTTCAAGAACAACAATGTTGATATTTGTTTGGCAGTTAAAACTACTACGACAGTTATGACGGCTTCCAAGCATAATTACTAGTACTACATCAATGGATACCAGAGCCTCTACCATGAGTTGTCATAACGATACTCGATCATACGCATCGACCGCGTTTGGCGCTCTCATTGGTTGAGAGTACCAACCTTGGAGCGGGCCAGTGAGAGCGCCAAACGCGGTCGATATCGATGATCGAGTATCGTAATGATAACTCATGCAGCATCTTTCTCTATCGCTCATAGCTCCCTAATTGCTCATAATTAGCCAATTAGCAAGGAAATAGGGATAGATAAGATTGACCATAAGTATCGACGCGGCATATGTAGAGCATAAAAAACTTTAAAGTCTACGTAATAAAAGCGAAATAAGCGTAAATGTGAGACAGGTGGTGATAAGTCAACGATTTCTTCCACGTCGATATGTGTGATCATTTCTCAAGGGTTTACCATCAAGCAGAAAGAAAATCTTTACGTTTGCTCGTCTATTGTCTTCAGGTGGCCTTCCATGACGTATTAAAGCCAGATGAGTTCCACCGTAAGAAAGAGACAGAGTATACAAGTCGTCTAGCTCCACCTCGTTCCCTCCCTGTAACTACTTTGGCTTTAAAATGTCATGGAATGCCACCTGTACCCATACCATGAGTTGTCATTACGATACTCGATCATACGCATCGACCGCGTTTGGCGCTCTCATTGGTTGAGAGTTCATGCAACCTTGGAGCGGGCCAATGAGAGCGCCAAACGCGGTCGATATCGATGATCGAGTATCGTAATGACAACTCATGGTATGGGTACTGAAAAGCGCGATTATTCCGCTTGGTCGTAAAATACCTGAGCGGCTAGCCACTGCATCCGATGCAAATCCCCAAAAATAAGTTCCGAAGTAGCAATAGAACTATGTATTTGTATTATCAGTTTAGATACTAGATCTGACTACCGTCATCTGATTTCTCTGCATCATCCGTGAATCTCCGGAACAGAACACTGACCAAATTCATTACAAAATGATTCATCATCATCTGCCTGTAATGTTCCCACTGCGGGGATACATAAGCCTCCTCTCTTAGAGAGGGAGTGGGCCATAATCCACCACGCGGGCCCAGTGCGGGTTGGCAGATGTCACATATTTTCGAATTTTTGGTTCTAGGACATGCCAGTTTCCTCAAGATCTTTTCCTTCACCGTTTTGAAAGGAGTGATGATGAAATAAATTACAAAGTAGCCAACCTGGGTTCGAACCCCCGACCTACAACTCTAGGTCGGGAGCTGATACCACTGGGCCACTACTGCTCGATCTATGATTGATTACTTTTTACTGTCTGAATTTCGGTATTTCAAGAAAGCTGCCTGGATATGCCAAAAAAGGTCCTTGAATTGCTTGGATTTTAATGAGATCAACATATTGCGTCATCAATTTGCAAATACCGGCCAAGTTCTTTAGACTAGAACCATATTTTCAAGAATTTGGATCAGATGCGTTACGATAAGCAATATCGATATTGGTCTGAGTTTCATTCGTATTTTCATGGTTTCGGATCGGATGTAGTGCGTAATCGCTCTAATACGAAAGATTTCCACTGTTCACGTCTATTTTGGAATCACAGATAAAGCTACATTCATACATAAATTAGCCTTTAGCACAGACTATGTATGATAAACGAACTTTATTAATCTTACCGGTTTCTGTAATTTTGAAAAATAAAAAAAAATGGATTATATAAAACTCATATTAAATGTGGCTTTAATAAAAATGCAATAATATCCGTTTCCAGCAACACTTTTTTTTAGACAAGCGTTCAATAGATGTTTATAAATCTTTTTGTGGTAAGACAAAGAAAAAAACTTGCTACAAAAAAATAAACATCTGTCTAACACTAATTGTCTAAAAAAAGTATAACTACAAAACGACCCTTATATCAAGATTAAATGTCATTTTGAAGTTGACAGTTTTTTTAGACAAGTGTTCAACAGGGGTGCGTTTAAATCAATTATCCAGTTTAAATTTATACTGACTAAATGTCAAACACCGCGTTCAAGCACACCGAGAGGTGAAAAATGAAACTAACTAAAATTTAATATAAATTTATAATATATTAATTAATATTACACCGGCAAATTGATTATTTGTTTAATAAACTGAGCTGTCAATTGAACTTGACAGCTAACATTGACAGAAACTTATGAGTCCGTTTAGTGAACCCTCGCTAGTTTAATTTTTATCCGGCGAAATATCGCCGGCTGATTTAAACGCAGCCCTGATGTTTAACTTTTTTGTAGTAATATAAGACACGTTTGGAGGTGGACAGTTTTGAGCCAGAAAATAAAAGTTAGCTACGAGTTTTTGCTACTTCGTCTCAATATTTTGTTAAGTATAAGTAGAATATGATAAAAAACTTACCCTTTTGTTTCCCGAAGAATATACATAGCTTAGTGATACCATTTTCTACTAACGCACGCTTGACGATCGCTTGCGAATCAGTTAGAAGGTATGATACTGTAGACCGTACCTGAAATTACATTTGAAATTCAACCACATCCTTATTAAGGTTCAAATTAAAAATAATTTACGAGACGAAATACAATGAAGCTAAGCTTATCTCTAAACTTTAGATATAAGCTTAACTTGGCTTATTTTTAACTATAATACCTAGTCACTTTAGATTCTTAATTCTAAAGTGACTTAATAACTAAAAATATAAATAATATAGGTCAAATGGAGCTCATGACTAAATAATTATAGCCGCACAATATCTTCCAGGTTAAGGCGCGCTTGCCGAGGCTAGTCTGTGGATGGGTGCCCATCTGCCATAGCAAGTTTCCTCTGTGCCTCGGAAAGCACGTAAAGCCGTTGGTCCCGGCTGTCATTTGTAGATCTTTGACAGTCGTTACTGTCAGTCAGAAGCTCTAAAGTCTGACAACCAGTCTTACCATGGGGTATCGTATTACTATGTTACTGGGTTGTGGAGGTCCGATAGGTAATCGCTCCAATAAAATACTGATATTCAGCTGCATCTGGTTCGACTGGAAGCCGACCCCAATATAGTTGGAAAAAGGCTAGGCAGATGATGAAAAGGTTACAAAATGCAGTATTTTAGAACTAATGAAGGTTGAGCATATGTTTTCATGTGTACAACACTATCCAATGGTTTTCAGATTCATGGCACTTACCATTTCATGTAACGCGGACAGTTCGGTTTCGTAGTTAATGTTGGCAGCTTCCTTATCCACCATATTCTGCGTCTGATCTAAGAATCGTACCGCAGTCTCCGCCAGTTTAGCTGCCAAAAGAATGTAATAAATTATAAATATAACTGCCTTGTAAAATTTGCATGGTGCGACGGGCGGTTGGAATTAGCCATTTAATACTTTGTAAGTATAACCCGGTTCATTGAAGAAAGGAATCTAAAATGGCGGCTTGTACTTGCGTTGACAGATAGTACAGTCAGCATGTAAGATTTCAAGTTAAAGTTTTTTCAAATTATAAAAACAAGACTGGATGTCATTAATTTCTCAAACTTAACGATAAAACAAAATTCAACAACAATAATCAACAGGTAACAACGGAAAATAACAGAAAACTATAGTAATATAATATAATAATATTCCACAACTATCACACAACGCCATCTAGTAAATATTCTTATGATAGTAAATATTCTTAAAAAAGATCACTGAGCGCGTCAAGGCTATTTTTTTTTCTGCTTACGCTACGCGCGGGAGTCAGTATAGACGGCACTAGTGTGGGAGCGAGAGAATCCGCCATTTAAGATTCCTTTCTTTAATGAACCGGGTTATATGCGAATTAGTCACTGGCGGCGCTTCGTGGCGTGTTTCAAACATTTTATTTTATTTTACCGCGTTAAGCCACGGCTCACAACGTCAAGATTGTGTAGGACATAAAACGTGCGGTTTTCTACGATTTGATGAAAAACAAAACATGCTCGCCACGACGAAGTACGTCAGTCGAATTGCATCACTATATCGTAGTAGCAAGGACGATTTTAATTTTTAGTTAGTAGAAATTGCAAATCGCACGAATCACGTGGTAAAATCATCAAATGAGTCCTCCCACCCCGGGCAGGGCGGGAGGGACTGTCAGACTTGTACTGACTAAAATCCACGGTGTCCTTCAATAGCCCTTTATGTTCCGGGGTCTCGGTAATGAGATAAGTCCCGCGACCCCGGCAGGCTTTGGCCCTCTAGAGGTGGGGGCCCCGTCATTATGCTGATGCTCTTTGAGGCGCGCGTGGAACACAACGCGCCGTCGACCCAACGAATCACGTCATGGGGAAGTACTTACCAATGTTATTAGCATAAGCGATCCTCACAGGTACACTGGGGTCAGTAGCTCGTGGTGCTAGTTCCGGCAGGATGTATTCTGGGAAGACATTGCAGTCAGCGTTGGGCAGGGAGCGTACGAGTGCCACTGCGCGGGCGCATGTCGACACTGCGCACGCGCGTACGCGAGACACGCTGTCGTGAGACAGGTGGATCTAGAAAGAAATATAACAAAAAATAATAAACTAGAGGTGTATTGAGGGAGACCCGGGTGTAATCATGTTCTTTTAGCAAATTAATTATTTTTTTCTTTAAAAAACGTTGCCCGCACTAAGAATTTCTCCTGTTTCGTGGGTGCGTTTACAAACAGAAACTCACATACACAAACACCCAGACCCTGAACAACTACTTGTAGGTCATACAAATATTTGTTCCGTGCGGGGATCGAACCCGCGACACGACAGAAGTCGATCGCTCAACCACTGCGCTAATCGTGCCGTTGCTGAGCGATTGTTCAAGTAAGCATGGAATATGCAGGACTAGAAGAAAACTGAGAGCAGTGGTGGCCCAGTGTTATCGGTCCCGACTTACGAATTGTAGGTCGTGGGTTCGAACCCCGCCAGGCGCATTACTTTGTGTAATTTATTTCATCACCACTGCTCTCAAAACGGTGAAGGAAAACATCGTGAGGAAACCGGCATGTCCTAGAACCAAAAATTTGAAGACATGTGACATCTACCAAACCGCACTGGGCCCGCGTGGTGGATTATGGCCAACTCTCCCTCTCACAGAGAGAAGGCCGGTGTCCCAGCAGTGGGAACATTATAGGCTGATGATGATGAGGAGAAAACTACTGCATTAAATTGAGGCTGTTTAAAAGTTATTCCACAGATAAAATGGGACACTTATCAATAGAAGTATCAACTTACAATATAAGGCAAAATCCGATCCAAAATGGTCTCCGAGCTAGAATTCTCACACAACAGCTGCAAAATCTCCAAACTATACAACTTCGAAGTACAATGATGTAACCCTCTAATACAGGAAGTCACCAACGACGTTATGAGAATCAACCCCTCACTATCAGGCCCCATATCTTTCCTCTCTGGGGCTTTTTCATCATCTTCATCAAAATCCGTCGTATTCACATTTAGAACTTTAAACTTGTCTTTGAGTTTATCTATGTTGTCTATGTTTTGATGGTCTGTGGTCTCTTCGACTAAGTCCTGATAGTTTTTGGTGTCCGACGGTTGGGTGAATATCTTGATAATGTTGCGAATGTCTTGGTGTATGCGGAGTATTTTTTCGTCGGGCGGTAGTATTGGCTGCGCGGAGAATATTAGCATGTATGATTGGAGGAAGGAATAGAAGTACTCGGGGAATAATCTGGAACAAAATAAGCTAAGTTAGGATTTTGTTGGATTTCTGTCCGTAACTAATGGTGAAAGGTAGTTGTGTAACAGCATTGTTACCATTAAGCCGTAAATATCTGTTGGCTGCCAAAGCGTGTGAAATCATATGATATGAAATCCAGTTAAGTTCTAACTTTTGGTGAGTCACTAAGTGAGTTTGGTATTTATCAGCCCAGTATGAATACCATGAGTTGTCATTCCGAAGACATCGATATCGGCCTCGTTTGGCGCTCTCACTGACCCGCTCCAAGGTTGTATGAACTCTCACACGCACCTACGGTACTTTCACAGTTTTTATGTCTTGTGACTGGGACTGTAGCACCATAACTATTTTTGTACTAGTTTTATTTTATGTCTTTTGACAATTCGAAAGTGCCTGTAATTGGCCTCGTTGAAATAAACAATTTGATTTGATTTGATTTGATCTCAACCAATGAGAGCGTTAAACGCGGTCGATGCGTAGGATCGAGTATCGTAATGACAACTCATGGTAGAGGCTCTGAATCCTGAATTTGACTCGCAATATGTGTGTTACAAAATACGAGTATACTAAAGTGTAGCAACGGTGTACTTTTTCCAGAAAATAAGTTTGAAGATATTTCACGCAAAGATATTTTATTATGAAACCAGTGGCCCGAACTACCTGGCGTACATTCAGTTTTTTTTTTTATTATGAATGAATGATTTATTTGCCAAAATATAGGTGTACATGGTAAATTAAGGTTAAAGTCTCACTATATTCGACTTACAAGTCGTGCAAATATTTAAATTTCATATTTTAAATTAGGTTTACTTAGAACTGATAATCATAAACACAAAAAAAAAATTGTTCAATTTAGCGCAGCCGTTCGGAAGTAATGCACATACAGACAAATTAAAGCGGCTTTGCTTAATACTATTTAAAAATAAAGATATTCCACTCACTTTCCTCTAGCCTCATCCAGGTACAACTCAGCAGTCCTTCTATCCCTGGGGTTCCGTTCAGTCATGGAGTGCAGTAGCGTCTTCAACTGCGTCTCTTCAGTAGTCAGCGTCATGGTAGGGGGTCGGTCTTCACCATTACGGTATGCTAGTAGACCGGGCAGGTCTAACGCGGGAGTACCGTCGTTCCAAAGTTCTAGGAGAGCACAACTGGGGAAAAAATTGCATGGTTATAAAAAGTGTTGGGGGAAAGTGGTTTCCAAAAGAATTTTTGAATCTTGGCGAAGATTAAAATAGTAATGACAAAAAGTCTGATTGTCATTCTAGCATGATTAAGCACAGCGGGGCGGCATAATATGCTCCGGATATGTCTTTGTTGATCTACAAAAAATTCCAATTCAAATGAGTTAATCCTGTTTGGATTTATAGAATTTGACCATTGAAATTAAATATATTGAATGTTAGTTAAGTATATGAAAATATTTATATTCTGTTGTGGAGTATCATGAAATAAGTGCCCTGAATGGAGCGGAAGTTACCGAACAGATAAAAATCACTCTGATCCTTCGACTGTCTTTTGCGTTTCAGGGCCGCGGTACTCTGATTTGACAGTCCGATCTCGACTGACGAATTTGACACTTACCCAGCCGAAAATATATCCATACTGGGCACAAGTTCACCAACTTTACAAGGTGATTCACTCAGTAATAAGCCACCCATCCTATCATCATTCTGGAACAGAGAAAATTTAGTTTTTTACAATCCAATCATTTTTATTATATAAACCACTATTTAACTTGTCTACTGGCAGATTATTTAAAATATCTTTTTTACATCATGTAAGTTAAAAATAGTAACTTTACAGGAGAGATTTTCCTCCTTCATTGATATAATGCTTCATTGATATAATGCTCAAATCTGTAACAGCCCGTTCACGAATTTGGTTTAAGCGAGGATCGGTGCGACGGGCGGCGCGCTACTTTGATCATTACCGTTCGCCGCCTAGCGCTAAGTATCGCCGCACACGGGCCACTGGCCACAACCACAAAACGCCGCCACGTGAAGCTAGAAGCGGCCACAGAGCGCGACAGCCACTTGTGGTCGCTGGCTGCTACTTTTTTTAACCAATGCATCACTGAGGTAAGAGATAGAGAGGGGTGCGGAATCACACGAGTGGCGTGTGGCGGCGTTTAGTGGCCGGTACGGGCCACAAGAAGCGAGCGGCGACGATTGTAGCGTGTGGCGGCCACCGGCGTCTACCGTGTGCGGCGAGTCCATATAAAATGTATGAAAACTACAAGAAATATGCCGGTGGCGGCGTTTTGTGTTTGTGGCCAGTAGTCCGTGTGCGGGAGCCCTAAGTGACCGCTCATAGCGGCAAGATCGTGACCAGTAACTTTACATTACAGGGGAATGCTCCCAATGAGAGAGCACTGTTACACTGTACTAAAACATTTACCCCCTTATTAATAAACGTGGACTAAAGTTACAACCAGGGTAATCCTCGGATTAACCATACATTTTTTAAGGATTAACCTTGGCGTAACTTTAGTCCACGTTTATTAATAAGGGGGTAAATGTCATGAATTACACATAAGTACCGTAGGTCTATTATGCGGGTCAGGCGCCCTGACGAATCTCTCGGGCGCGACGTAGCACAACCTCCGGCGCGACGTGTCGAAGAAGTAGCTGAAGTCGGCCGGGTTGTCGTCAGGTAAGAAGGTCGGCTTGAACGACGCTATGTCTGTGAGGAGCACCCACAGCCAGGATGTTACCATCACGTTTTCTAGCTGGCGAAAGAGAAAGACGAAGCTTTTATGATAATGCGCTTTGCATGCAATAGAATCGCAACATTGGTAACCGTGTAGCGTGGTGTGGTGGTGTGGTGGTTGACTGGTAGATAATGCCTTGTGGCATTAAGTCCGCCTTAAGTACCTCAATTGTACGTGAAAGTTTAAATAAATAATTAAAAATTAAAATTACCTAAATTATTTTGGGATACAGTCAGTTGGAGTCTACATACCTTTTTTTCTACTCTGTGCTTTACAAGCTACTTGAACTTAGGAAAAGTCATATCATAAAGCTGAAGTTTGTTTTAATGCACTAATGTCAGGAACTACTGGTTCAATTTGAATAATTAATTTTTTTGTGTGATAATTGTATTTATCGAGGAAGACTACAGGCTATACCAGGGTGTTTCTTTTAAATTGGCCAAAAGGGAGAATCCATTCGGCATTCATGAGATACGGGAAAACATTCTTAGGAACCTTTGTATTGGTATTTTTTTCGTTCAATACAGTTTGTAAGAAAAAATATTTTGTTAAATATGAACAACTTCCGCCGTCCCGATTTTTTTCTTCCGATATAATGAAATGATTCTTACATGAAACAGAGTCGAACGGCGCTAAAAAAATTTTTGGCCAGTTTTACTCATTTCTGTGGACAACTCACACTTGACCAAAAAAGCAAAAACGCCAAAATTTTACATTAAAAAAGAGATAAAGTTTCCTAAGCAAGTTTTCCCGTATTTCTTATGGATGCGGATTTCTCCCTTTTGGCCAATTTAAAAGAAACAGCCTGTATAGTATAACGCTACAACCAATAGAAGCCGAGCTATGGGGTCGAAACATCAGAGAACAGCTAGTTTTGCAAGTAAACATTTACAAAATTGCTTACCTTAATATCACCATGACAAATCCCAAGTTTGTGCATGCGATGCAGTGCATACAGCACTTGGAAGGTGATCCACTTCTTCTCCAAAGTGGTGAGGAATGGACGCGTGGACATACGATCGTAGACGCTGCATTTGCAGTACTCCCGCATTAGAAGACCAGCTTTGTCTGTAAGCTTGAAGGGGAAAGAAAATAATGGTAAGTGGCTGTTTAGATCCAGGGTCGCAGGACTAAATAGTGACCCCTGAGCGTAAAGGGCTATTGAGGGACACCGTGGATTTTAGTCAGTACAAGTCTGACAGTCCCTCCTGTTCTGCTCTGGCTGGGAGGACTCATTTGACGATTTTACCACGATAAAAAATAAAAAGTGGTTGTTTTGATAGTATTACAGTAAAATACTAGCCATGTGGCCAAATCCTTGCTTGTTGAAGAAATAATTTGCAGTTATTTTTTATTTATTTTATTCAATTATATTTTTGAAATACCCAATTTTATCTGCAGAGTACCATTGTGAAATTGTTTTCAGCTAGTACTTGACAGTGTCAGCATTCTCATAATGAAGTATTTTATTTCCAAACTTGTTTATTAGTTCTTTTTTTATTAAAATAACCCCTTAGAGTTGGTCCAGAAAGAACGAATTCGCCGCCGATCTTCTCACGCGAATTCATACCTACACACGTTGGTGAGGTTCGTTCTGGGCAAAAATACATCACGTCCACAAGCATCGAATGAGAATTCGAATACGCGCATACGTCGCGTGCACTACGCCAGACTCTCGACTTGCGTCCCATCATCATCATCATCATAGCTTATAATGTTCCCAATGCTGGACACAGGCTTTCTCTCTGTGAGAGGGAGTAGGCTATAATCCACCACGTGGGCCCAGTACGGGTTGGTAGCTGTGTCACATCTCTTCGAATTTGAAGGTTGTTCCTTCACCGTTTTGAGAGCAGTGGTGATGAAATAATTTCACAAAGTAATGCATAAGTATGGGCCGATACCACTGGACCACCACTGCTCCTGCAACTTGTGTCTGATACGTGAGTATTACGCGCTAATCGAGATAGAGATAAACGCCTTTTGCATTGAACCTAGAGCGCCAAAATTGTCTGTTGAATTGGACGGAAAAAACGGACGACGAAAGACGGACGGGAATACACGATGATTTTAACACATAAAAAAATGTCATTGGTAGACTCCTCTGGGATGCAACATATGCGCGTAATAAGCGTGCGATAATCGCAGCAAATTTGATCCTTAATTTACTCCTTGACAAAGATTTATATGTGGCGGTGACTGGAATGCTAAAAATATATATTGGGGTTCCCGCCTGACATTACCTAGAGGTAGAGAGCTGAAGAAAAGCCTCGACAAAAATAAGCTGCACGCCTTGAGTACGGGTGAACCTTCATATTGGCCTACTGACTCCAATAAAATTCCTGATCTGTTGGATTTCTTCGTTTATAAGGGACTTTCAAATATGTACCTAAGCGCTGAAAGTTGCTTGGATAGCAGTTCTGACCACACACCTCTGATTGTCACGATAAGCACATCCTTAATAGAAAGACAGGCTAAAGAAAAGCTCTATAGCAAGAAAACTGACTGGGTTGGATTCAGACACTATATTGAGATGAACTTGAACCTAAAAATAGCGTTAAAAACAAACAATGACATTGATGTAGCTGCTACAAACATCACAAAACTCATCCAGACAGCAGCTTGGAAATGCACACCAACACCCACCAGGCCAAAACACAAAAATATCTCAAAGGAAATAAGGAGCAAGGTCTTGGAAAAAAGGAGGCTCAGGAGAGTTTGGCATAATAGTCGTCTTGCTTCTGACAGAAGAGATTTTAATAAAGCGGCTGCGGATCTAAAGCTTTATCTAAAGAACATCGAAAATGAGACCTTAAAAAACCGTCTCGAAAATCTTGATGCTACCGCCAAAAATGAATATTCGCTTTGGAAAACCGTAAAACACAGTAAAAATGCGCCACAAACCGCGCAACACCCTCTAAAGCTAGCGAATAACACATGGGCAAGAAAAGACGACGAACGTGCTGAGGCCTTTGGCTCTTTTTTGGCCGAGGTATTCACACCGAATGCTAGCGACAGTAGCGACACACCGTTGACTAGAGAGATCGAAAAATATTTGGAGACAGATCTACAACTCAGCTTACCATTAAAGTACTGCTCACCTCGAGAGATCTGGAGTATTATAAAAGACCTCGAACCAAATAAAGCTCCTGGATATTGCCTTATAACTGCTGAAGTCCTTCGTGAATTGCCAAGAAAAGCCATCGTTTTTATAACACAGCTCTTTAATGGAATCCTGAGAACTGGTTATTTTCCAAGTATTTGGAAAGTGTCGGAAATTATTATGATCCCAAAGCCAGGAAAACCACCGCACCTTGTGTCGTCATACAGGCCAATAAGTCTCCTGCCTGTTATGTCAAAATTATTTGAGAAAGTCACTGCACGTAGGCTTAATGAATTTCTTAAAGAGAGCAGTGTCATCCCACAACACCAGTTTGGATTCAGAACGGGCCATTCAACCGTGGAGCAGGTGCATAGAGTGGTGAATAAGATAAGGGAAGGTCTGGAGCGAAAACAGTACTGTTCGGCTGTATTCCTGGACGTACAGCAAGCGTTCGACAAGGTGTGGCATCAGGGCTTGCTGTTCAAAATTAAAAAACAACTACCACACAACCTGTATGTACTACTGAAGTCATACCTAGAAGACAGGATTTTCCGAGTAAAAATTAATGACTCATACTCGAAATTCTACAACATACAAGCTGGAGTACCCCAAGGCTCTGTATTGGGTCCAACCCTTTACCTTATATACACAGCAGACTTACCAACGTCGGAAGAAGTTCTCTCTGCCACCTTCGCTGATGATACGGCTGCTTTGTGCAGTCACAAAAACCCTAACATTGCATCACAAATTCTGCAAACACACCTAGACAAAACCTATAAATGGATGGAGGACTGGAAGATTAAAGCTAGCGCGAACAAATCTACGCATGTGACATTTACCCTCCGAAAAGACGACTGCCCACCTGTTAAACTCGGAGATAGCATACTTCCACACAGTACAGTAGCTAAGTATCTCGGCGTTCATCTCGATAGAAAACAAACGTGGAGATACCACATAGAGAAAAAACGTGACGAACTTAACATCTTACTCCGAAAACTGACCTGGCTCTTAGGCAGAACATCACACGTCTCACTAGAGAATAAAGTACTCATCTACAAAGCAGTTTTGAAACCCGTCTGGACATACGGCGTTGAGCTGTGGGGCTCCGCAAAGAACTCAAACTTGGAAATTCTCCAGCGATTCCAAAATAAAGCTCTTAGAATTATATCCAATGCTCCTTGGTTTATGAAGACATCAGAATTACATGAGCATTTACAAATAAAAACCATAAAAGAGGAAGTAGAGCAACGACTGGAAACATACAAAGCTCGAATAATTTCACACACCAACATCTTAGCCTTAGCCCTAAGTGAACCAACAACTGTGAAAAGGCTCAAACGCCACCACATATGGGACCTTATTGAATAAAGCCAAGTAATAAAGAGAGAGGCAGATTCTTCGCTGGAAGAATGGACCTCAGCAGCCAATAGTCATACAAAAAATCTGCTAAAGGTGTACAACCGATTGCATGATGAACAATGAAAAAAAAAAAAAAAAAAAAAAAAAAAAAATTTGATCCTTCTATACACGGTTATACTCAATAATCAATACTTACAATAACCCTCTGGAAAGGTAAACAATTGAATGCGGAAGCCAGCTGCTCTTTTATCTTCAGTATCCTCTCCTTATGCTCAGCTAGAGGCAGTGATGGATCATGGACTGCGAACACCTTCACCACGACCAGCCCCTCGCGGGATCTAGCTCGGGCCACCTTTAAGAAACGAGTTGAGCCCAGGCTGGAATAGAAAGTATTTATAATGACAATATTTCAAATGTTAATTGGATTCAAGGCACCTACAGGATTGTCTGGTTAAGCAGCATATACAACCTCCTCCAGGTAGACTTTAGATGCCAAGAAAAAATAAAATGTGATGTGTAGGTATTAGACATTGCCAGCATCTCAGTACAAGGATCTATATTTCATAGTCTTTGTCTAAATGGTGAGAGGAAAGTGAGTCAAAACATCCTTAAAAACTTGTTATTCTGTCTGTTATTCTACATAGCTGTCTCTTGTCAAGGTATGAAAGGAGTAACAAAACAAATCAATATTATGTCAGTAAAAAGACTAAAATCAGACTAAAATATAGGTAGGTATTGATAAAAATAAAGATTGGTGTTTCCTCAAACGTTTAACTTGAATTTTTGAAAGATGTTTCAGGATGGTAATACAGTTTTAATTATGAGATTGTTAATATTACATGGGACGTGGATATTCCACAGCTTCTTTAACAATTTATTATCAAACTATTATCAATATTCACAAAGTGATACTTCAAAAATTGAGTCATACCTCTGATCGAAGGACAGGTCTACATGGTCGCTCAGGTAATGTTCTACGGGATATATCTGCGATGGAGCAACACCCACAAGTTGATTTCCCATTGTGTAATATTATTTTTTTTCTAAATATTGCGTTCAACACATTTCCTTTTCAAAGATTACTCGTATGTTTTCCACTCAGAAGTTTTACAACTATGGAATCACAAAGAGTACTTATTAATCTTCTACGTTGTTAACTATAAGAATAACGAGGATTTATCCAAGTTTAACAAACAGTGAGAAAGTGCACGAATGTATTCAAAACAAAGCAAAATTTGCAATTTTTGACAGATGCCTGCCAGCAGTGTTGCCGTTAGGACAATCTAGTTTGTGGCCACATGTAAGTAAAAAGTAGCCAGTTATGCAAAAAAAATCTCTTTCAAAATTCGGCTAGAAGTGGCTAAAGTGCTTTTGGCCAGATACTGTTAGGTATCCAATTACTATTGTTAAATATTACAATTTCGGCATGGTGATAAATGGGTTAAATAAAACAATTTTAATACTAATTAATATTTAACATTATTAAAAGCTAATAAACGTTCAGCTAGTGAAAAATATTCTCAATTATTTGGTTTAAAATTAAAAATCAATTCCAAAGTCTACAGTGACATCTGGAGATTCATTAATCTCTTCGTCAATGGGTGATGATGTGGGTGGTATTTCAATTTGTTTGACCGATTTGACCGTTTTTGTGACTTTGTTTAAAACTTCAGCAGGCAAAACATAATTGTGGCAAGCTTTTTTTAATATTTTTAATTGTTTTTTTTTGTAGTTTGGTTTAATTAATCAGTAGACTTCTAATAGTAATTTAGTAAAAGTTTAACAATCGAAAAATCAGCCAGAAGTGGCTAGATTTATTTTGATGGCTAAAATGGTTTTCTGTTTGGCTAGAACCGTTGAAAATCCGCTAGATCTAGCCACAAAGTGGCTAAAACGGCAACACTGCCTGCCAGGCTGCCAGTCAGTCGCGGTCGCGAACTCGCGAAGTGACTTTGACAACGGGGGTGCGTTTAAATCGTCCGGCGATGTTACGCCGGTAAAAAATTAAACTAGCGAGGGTTCGCTGAACGGAGTCATAAGTTTCTGTCAATGTTAGTTGTCAAATTCAATTGACAGCTCAGTTTATTGAACAAATAATCAATTTGCCGGTTTAATATAAATCCATAATCCACAAATAATATTTACTCTCTAAAATAAAAATAATATTCGTTTTTACGGCGCGAATCGAGCAAAACAACAAAACTTAATGTCAGTCTGACAGCAGGATAAAATTTTGCGTGGTAAAAAGGTCGCAAAAATTTAATCCATTTAGTAAAAACTTATACCAGTGGACGACCGTAAACGGGGCAGATTAAATTTTAGTTAGCTTCATTTTTCACCTCGCGGTGTACTTAAACGGGGTGTTTGACATTTAGTCAGTATAAAGGAGGTGTTAATTTTTCGGCCCTACCATGTACCGAGGTACAAATGATTATTAAAATCCCTTCCAATAATTAGTATTTTTAGCAGTATTTAAAATCCTTCAATACTAGATAGAAAAAGAAATAAAAGTATATGAAAAAACACTACTTCGCAACGGAACTGCGTTCAAAGAAACGTTTATGACAGCTTCAATCTGTTTCATCTGTCAAAATCACGTCAAAATATGACATCGATGTTTCATTATTTGACAGCTTTTTGACAGTAATGAATATCAACAACAATAGAAAAAAACTAGGTATCGAACTAGGTCGGGAACCCTGGCTTTTGGCCGGCAGATAACCAAACGCAAAAAATAATACGAAATGTGAAATAAATGCATTTTTTAAAGTTCCCATGATTATTCACAAAATATGTGTACTAGTAATTATAACTTATTTGAAATACATAAATAAATTCTGTAAAGTACATTTTTGGGTTTTCACACGTTTATAAATGAAGTAACGAAACGCATCATGTCGGAGACGTATGACATTGCTAGATTGAAAATCAATTCTTGGGTTGCAAGTTTTAACATTTTGGATCGACAATTTCTTATGGTACAAATGCCCAAATAAATACAACATATTTTTTTTCAAAATCTACGATTTTTTTCCTATAATTTCGTATTTTTGTCCTTGAGGTACATGGCTTGGCCTTAAATGTAGGGAACAAATTAACACCTCCTTTAAACTGGATAAAGGATTTAAACGCAGCCCGGAACATGCGTTCAAGAACGCACCGTTGAAAAAGGTGTAATGGAAACACACATAAAAAAAAAGAAAATCGTCACAAAAAGCATGATTTCAAGAATAATAATTATATTAGTTTTGAGCATAAATATATCTTTCAAAAGATTTTTCGAAGCTCCGTTTTGTCCACTTTGATTTTCGCGTTTTTCTCCATCTGTCAAAAATCATAGAGAAGAAAAATGACAACACAACTCATCAAATCTGCTGTCATAATTGCTCTATGGTTTCTCTTTCCTTCAACAAACAAGCATTCCACCCATTTTCATTGAATTTGATATCGTTTGCTAATAATATTTCAAAGAAATGTCTTCTAAAAGTGAAAAAGATCGAGCCAAACAGATCCAGGACAGATGTCAGAACATATTGATGCAGATGTTGAAGGATGAGGACAATAAATATTGTGTTGATTGCGATGCTAAAGGTACGCGGATTTTTTCTTTTTTTGCTTGCAAATTTTTCGATAAATCTTCTTGAATGCAGTTGTAATGAGGTCATATTAATCTTGAATTATTGTTTCTTCACAACTTGCGTAAATTTCGTCTGCAAAAATGAGGTCCTTGAACTCAATTTTTAACATCAAAATTATTCAAATGACTCACGTTATCTTGTAATAACTGTCTTACTATCGCTTCATATTTCATTTTCTGGTTGCCTCCTTGCTTGTACTTTGTATGTATTTATAATTAACCGTAAATCAAGAAGGCTGCATGTATTTGATAATCAGTTTTGTTCTTGGTTGAATGATTTAAAGGAATGTTTCAAAATAATAATTCATTCAGTGCTCACAGCTGCTGGAATTTATTACAAGCATAAATAAATCAGCTCTCCTCCAAATGTTCTTTTCAAGATGTTAATAAACCTTACATTGAAGAAAGCTTTATTGTTGTTTCAATATCATGTCACTCACAGTATTTGCTAATAGATTACAATAATCTGAATTTCTTCACAATCTACTACCTACTACTCTTTATCAAAAAGAATTTTTATATAAAGATCTAAATTTTCTGCATTTATTTAAGCACACAGTCTTTATACATGTACAGTCTTACTACAAAAAACTAAACATTGGTTAAACACTTGTCTAAAAAAATGTCAACTGCGAAACGGCCTTCTATGTTCTATGCTGCGAAACGGCATTTGAAGTTTGATTTATTGCAGTTACTCTTTTTTTGTGGCAGTTTGGCAAACAGCAACAACGTCGCGTAGCTTGGTACTGTCGCGAGTTTGTATTTGATTTTGATTTGTATTTGCTTTGGTGTACACACTTGCGTGTTCTGAGCGCTCTATCTGCCTATTTCTTTGATCTGAGAGGTAATGTTTATTTTCTATCAAAAACCAGAAATAGTTTGTATTGGAAATTTTATATTCTGCCTCAGAAAACCCACACCCACTTCAATAGTTGGTAAAACCTTGATCTGCAAATTTAGTCTATGCCTGGATATATCGCTACCCCCACCGAATAATATCGTAATCGATAAATTCAAATTTTACAGGAAAAATAAAACAGTGTTTTTTATGATTATTGTAAAAATTATCCAACCTAAGAGAATGATTTATATATCAAATGAAAGTTAATTTTTTATAGAATCATTCTAAATAAACATATTAAATTTTTATTTTATTAGGACCGAGTTATTAAAGAAAATAAATTTTACTGGATACGTTAGAAAAACATTATTTCGCAACAAAACATAACGATATTATTCGCGTAAAAACAAAAAGACAGCGTGCACAATAATAGTATACTACAATGTTATTCGTCAAAAAATGACATCCAAACATAAACGGTATTTGACTGTTACTGGGATTTTCGCCTATAAAATATACATTTTAATTTATAGTATTGTTTGAATACTATTTTATTCTTAAATTGCCTGTTAAGTAATATCCATTATTAGAAATATAACTTTCAATAAAACTATGGGTTTCTGATAAAAGAACACTCATCATCATCATCATCAGCCGGAAGACGTCCACTGTTGAACATAGGCCTCCCCTTAGACTGCCCCGCCAAACGACAATTCGCTACTTGCATCCATCGGTTGCCCGCAACCCTCACGATGTAGTCGGTCCACCTAGTGGGAGGCCTACGCTGCGTCTTCCGGTCCGTGGTCGCCACTCGAGAACTTTTGTTCCCCATCAGTCGTCAGTTCAACGAGCGATGTGGCCTGCCCATTGTGTCACTTCAACTTGTAAATTGTATGAGCTACGGTGGGTGACTCTGGTTCTTCGCCGAATATCCATGTTCTAGATTTTTATCCCGCAAAGAAACTCCGAGTGTCTAAAAGGCCAGCAGTGAAAAAACACGTTTCGGAGCCCTACGTATTCACTGGGAACACACGCTGGTTAAACACCTTTGTCTTGAGACAGTGTGGGATTCTGATGAGAAGATATCACGTAGCTTCCCAAACGCTGCCCATCCGAGTTGGATTCTTTGGGTGACCTCATTACAGTATAACTGTATAACTGAACAATGTGTCCAAGGTAAGTATAATGGTCTACAACTTCGAGGGTATCATTCCCAACAACAACCGATACGGGTGCCACATGGACGTTCGACATGATTTTCGTCTTGCCCATGTTCATTTTAAGGCCGAACCGTTGGAAAACGATACTGAGGTCGCTGAGCATAGCATTGAGGTGCTCCAACGATTCTGCTATGATGACTGTAATCATCGGTAAAACGAAGGTGGCAGTGACTGATATATTCGCCATTGATGTTGATGCCGAGTCCGTTCCATTCCAAGAGCTTGAAAACGACCTCCAACGCGGTCGTGAACAGTTTCGGAGAAGTAACGTCTCCCTGTCTTACGCTTTACTGCAATTGCTCTCTTCTTGAAGTCGGATGGACATGGTGGCGTTTCTATACAAACACTTCAACACTTCGATATACCTACAGTCGATATGTCATCGTCGGAGGATCTGCAATACTGCCCAGGTTTCGAATGAATCGAAGGCTTTTTCATAGTCCACAAACGTTAAACATCATGGCCGATTATACTCCTCGTCTTCTGTATAATCTGGCGGAGCGTGTGTATGTGGTCTATAGTACTAAAATCTATTCGGAAACCGGCTTGTTCGGGAGGCTGGAAGTCATCAAACTTGCGTTCGAGACGCTTTATAATGACTTTTGAGAACAGCTTGTATACATGGCTCAGAAGTGAGATTGGCCTGTAGTTCTTCAGCAAGGCGTTGTCACCCTTTTTGAAAACAACCTGTGTAGTACCTTCAAAAAGGACGGAATTAAATAACTTCTGGAGGACTAAAAGTACCGGTTTTCCACGCGCTCTCAGAAGTTCAGTTGTGATTCCGTCCTCACCCGGAGGCGCCTTGTTATTCTAGAGCTGATTAAGAGCCATTCTAATCTCATACTTATGACTGGCCTGTTGGTCTAGTAGTTAGTGACCCTGACTGCTATGCCGGAGGTCGTGGGTTCGATTCCCACCCAGGACAAATGTTTGTGTGATGAGCACGATCATTTGTTCTGTGTCTGGGTGTAATTTATCTATAATATGTATGTATTTAGAAATATATAAGTATGTTTATCAGTTGTCTAGTACCCATAACATAAGCTCTGCTTAGCTTGGGACTAGATGGCGTTGTGTGATAGTTGTGGAATATTATTATTATTATTATACAGGCTGATGTCCGGGATATCCTCAGTGCAGTGTCGAGTCAGTTTAGCTTTTGCGTATCGAGCTGTACCGACACTGGGTGTTGATGTGTATAAATGTCCGTAAAACCTCTCAAGCTCTCTCAGAATCTCCGGTTTCGTCGAAATGATGCTGCCGTCATTAATCTTCAGCTTCGTCATTAAAATTTGGCTTTGCCCAATAGACGAATTTTTTGCGAAGACTTTTGAGCCCTGGTTCCGCTCGATTACCTCTTTGATCCGTGCCGCACTATTGGCACGCAGGTCACGTCGCATTGATTTAGAGATTCGTCTATTGAGTTTGCATATTCCGACATATCAGCTGAAGATTGCAGCCTCATCTCGATTCGGTCTTGCATCAACTTGATGGTTCCGTTCGAGAGCTTTTGAGGTTTATTGCGGAGCGGGTCTTAAAAAACCCCACAGCTTGGACAGTTTCCACCAACCCATTGTTAATCTAGTCCACAGTTTCGCATTCGGTTAGGCACTGGAAGCGATTGTGCAGTTCGAGTTGAAAATCTTCGGGTTTCTGGATGTGGGCAGGACCAGGTCGGAGTGTGGACTTTACCAGACGAGACCTTTCAAGTTTCACATTAATATTGTGATCGCTAGCGGTTTTTACCTTGGGGATCACAGAGACATCACTGAATATTCGCCTCTTGGTCTTCATGATGAAGTCGATCTCATTTCTGATAGTACCATCGGGGCTCATCCACATCTACCTCCTGGATGGCCGCTTCTGGAAGTAGGAGTTCATTAAATGAAGTTCTGCCTTTTCCATGAAGTCGACCAGTCGCTGGCCCCTATGGTTTCGCTGCCCATACCCAAATGGCCCCACTCTCAACTCATCGCCATTCCGTGCGCCCTTCACGTTGAAGTCCCCCATAACAACGGTGAAGTATGTTTCGGAGGTATGTATGGCCTCGGGTATCTCCTGATACAATGCCTCTACTTCATCATCAAAATGTGTCGAGGTCGGCGCATATACCTCTATGACCTTTAACGAATACAGGTTGATTATTGTAAGTATAAGGTGTGTGTTACCCTACTCGACAAACTGTCGACTTTCATAACGTTGTCGATGAGGGACCCGCGGACGAGAAATCCAACACCACCCTGGGATTAACGGTCTCCTTCCCGATAGAAGAGCATGTTGCCGGAATCTAGAACTATCGTATCCTGACCCTCTCTTCGGATTTCATTACATTTTGCTCAATTCTTCCTCCAGCTCGATAAAATCTTCTCATCGGTCGTCAGTGTGCGGATTTTGTGTGTTACCAGGGCCAATGTCCGTTGGGGCGCTACCACCCCCCAACGCCACATACTCGATATTATTCTATCTCTTTGTTTATCATTAGAAAAAAAGAAAGCGATGCGTAATGCATAATAGATAATACAGCAATCGTAGATTGAGTGTAGATATCACCTCGGTAAACTATTGCAAAAGTAATTGCTATTTTTTAAAAAATACATTATTAAACAGTAACCAACATTACCGTACTTTTGAAATAAAATCTCTACAGGAATAGTATTGTTAAAAAACTTTACTATAGAACGAGTTTGCTGTTCTTACTCGAATAATATCGTTATCGTAACATATTGAAATTCTTATTAGCAGTGCTATCCGTAATCACTAGAAGCGATGTTATTCACGTAAATAAGTACAATAAATCTGTAACGGAATATTAGGGCTATGGTTATTAAAAAAATACTAATTTGTTAAGTACTCGTAGGAAAAATGTGAAAAAAATTGACAAGGTGTAAGAGAGTACCTACATGATGAATATGCAATAAAACGCAAAGTATCGTTATATCACATTACGATATTATTCGGTGGGGGTAGCGATATTATTAAAAAAAACACATACTTTCATTGTAACATTTGTTACTAACATAATTTTTTATATAAAAACATAATTTCCTGTGCAAAATATATCATTTAAACTGATTTGTTCAAAAGATACTAAACAATTAGCAACTCATGAATTTAACAATGTTTTTTTTGTTAATGACATCTATATGATGCAATACATTGATATCATTTAAAATGTGTAATAATCAAATTTTGGGAGCAAGTGGGCCTTTAGATTTATCATAGTATTTCCAGATAAACTTTCAGAATATTCTATACTAGGGTTATGAGACCATTTAAACAATATATCATAGCCTTGGATGGAAAAGGCTCTTCAAACAGGGTGAGATGGCTTGAAACAGAAAGGATAGTCTGTACCAGATAAATAGAAAAATGAAACAGAATGGGGATAGCAACTGGGAAACTAATGGCGCTAGCATAGCTAGTTCCAAGCATCGTCATTGGTTCAAATCTTATAGGTACTTCAAAATAGTACTACCTCATTGGTTGGATTAGGACTTAGCTATGGTGGTAAGTTTTTTCTACAATGTGATTCTGTAGTTTGATTTCAGTTTTTTTATAATGTATTGTCATGGGAACCTATACCAATATTTCATAAAAATTAAAAACATTTGTTAGAGCTTTTTCAATATTTTAAACAATCAAACATAAAACATCCACTACTTGAAGTTTGCAAGTTGATTGTCTATGTTGATGACTAGTTAGGAGCCTGCTCTATGGTATGTCATAACACCTCCTTACTAATCATTTGCATCAATATTCTATAGTCATCCTCATCATAGACAGATTTATTAATGGATATGTTTACATAACATATTATTATATTAGATTGCATTACAATACTAAAAATGTATGATATGATTCTGAGTTCTTTACTGATGAGGTGATGCATGACATAATCTATCTTCTATAATATAAAAATGAATCGCAAAATGTGTTGGTAAGCGCATAACTCAACAACGCCTGGACCAATTTGGCCAATTTTTTTTTTTAAATGTTCGTTGGAGTTCAAGGATGGTTTTTACGGCGAGAAAAATTCGAATAATTGTCGGAAAAACACTTAAAACAGCCATTTTCTTTTTCCCATACAAACGTTTTCTAACTAAAACGTAGTCAATTTGAGCTTTTTTTGTAGTATAGGTATTAAGTCCGGTTAACATATAGGCTATAATTTATCTTGGAAACTTGAACACCTGATGCAGAACCGCAACAGACCTGCTTAACTATAAGAGATACAGAAATGGTGCCATAGCAAAAATTGTTCCACGTGATGAGCATTTTCTGCTGAGAGAATAAATTTGAAGATCCTGGACACCTGATGTGGAACACCAAGAGCCCAGCTACACTATGACATATACAGGAACGACGTCTTAGCAAGAGTTGTTCAGCCCGATAAGCACTCTCTGTTGCTGTATAAAATTTGAAGATCTAGAACACCTGATGTGGAACTTCAAGAGCCCAGCTACACAATAACATATACCTAGGTACAGTAAAGACGTCTTAGCAAGAGTTGTTCAGCCTGATGAGCACTCTCTGTTAACGTATAAAAATTAAAGAACTGGAACACCTGATGTGGAACTCCAAGTGCCTAGCTACACTATAACATATACAGTAAAGACGTCTCAGCAAAAGTTTTTGAGCCTGATGAGCAACCTCTGTTGTCGTAAAAAATTGAAGATCTGGTACACCTGATGTGGAACTCCAACAGCCCAGCTACTTTATAACATATATAGGAATGACGTCTTAGCAAGAGTTGTCCAGCCTAATGAGCACTCTCTGTTGACGTATGAAAATTGAGATCTGGAAGACCCCAGCTACACTATAACATACCTATATAGGAATGACGTCTTAGCAAGAGTTGTTCAGCCTGATGAGCACTCTCTATTGACGTATAAAAATTGAAGATCTGGAACATCTGATGTGGAACTCCAAGAGCCCAGCTACACTATACTTAATATACATACATAGGAATGACGTCTTAGCAAGAGTTGTTTAGTCTGATGGTCATTTCCTGTTGACTTACAAAAATGAAAGATATGGAACGTCTGGAATCGTCTCGCGCATCCCGTTGTTTTCCCGTCTCCAGGCTCTTAGAATTCGACGTGTCAGATCTTCGATTTTGACGACCCCGTCGTCGCTGGCATAAGCAACAGGATCCGCGTACGAAGTCGCGGGCAGAAGCTAGTTATCAATAATTGCAATCAATATGATGTAATTATGTTGTCCTAATCCAATATGCATACCTGTAGGTAGGTAGGGAGAAAAAAGACAAAAAGTTTCTCTAAGATTCAGTTTCTGACTTACATTTTTTCAAATAACTCTGAAACCTGACACTTTTGGACACTTTTATCGAGTATGTTTTTTTTTGTCTAAGTATCCTATCTAAATATATAACTGACGTTGTAAACTGCGACTCTGAAAAGAAAAAAAAAAATGGTGGGTGACCGATAGGGCCAAAACCTTCAAACCTTTTTTCCAATACCAAATATCTTGTTACAATTTATTTTTATACATACCGTAACATGACTTCTTAGTAAATCATTATCCTTAGGGTGCGTCCACATCTGGCGAATGCGCCGCAAATGCGCAGCTCGCGCGCCGTTTGCGAGCTGCCCGCGAGCTGCGCGCGTGCAGTCACTGCAATGGTTTGGTGCGCCTCTTTAGCGCAACTCATACAAGGCTCGTATAGAGCGCGCGAGCGGCGCGCGATCTGCGCACACTCAGTTCTCGCCCTTACAGTTCCGTTTACTGGCTCAGTACTATCGAAGATGTCAGACGACACTAGTGTTTTTAATAATTATAATTGCTGCATCATTAGCTATTATATTACTGATAAAAAGGAAAAAAAAAGACAACGGCGTTGGTGGCAAAATCCTATTTTTAAAAGAAAACAGAATATAGTAGCGGAGTTGAAAAGCCATCAATTAAGCGGACACTATGACACTATCTTTAGGATCCCATAATACTGGAAATGTTTTATATGTTTCAATTAAGCGTAAACAATTCTCCTCCGTCCACTCCATGACAACACGTACTTAGCCTCCAGTAATCAGAAACGAACTGAGCGAAATAACTAGCGCGCCGCCCGCGCGCTGATCGCGTACGGCGCTTAGGTCGCGCGCGAACTGCGCGCGGGCGGCGCAGAAGCGGCGCACGAACAAAAATGCACGCGCGCAGCTCGCGGGCAGGTCGCAAACGGCTCGCGAGCTGCACATTCGCGGCACATTCGGCAGATGTGGACGCACCCTTAAGTTTTAAGTAATACAAAGATAACATTTTTCCATAAACAAAAAATAATAGACGGTAAATCTACCAAATTATCGTCGGATTTCCACTTATCTGTGTGACACGGCTTTTAATGATATATTATGTCCAACACAGATATTTTTATCAAACATGCTGATAATTATGTTATCTAGAATATTTCAGCTGGTAAAATTGCTAGTTCAGGGGGTCTAAAAAGACCAATTGTGCAAAATGCTAATATGAATTGCGATAAAAAATCATAAAATTAATAGATTTAAAAAAATCTAAAAATCCACGTTTTTAAATATCCCAAAAAATAAAAAAATAACCCTACCCTACCTTATACGAAAAAAATAGTCATGTGAGTTAAATCCAATATGGCGGACGTCCAAGATGGCGGACAGGCTTTGAGGCACTTCGCGATAAGCTAGCAGGCTGACATTTTCAAGGTAGCTTCAAACCCGATGAACAAATATAAAAATAAAAAAATAATTAATAGATTTTAAAAAATATAAAAATCCACGTTTTTAAATATCCCAAAAAATAAAAAAATAACCCTACGGGGTTTAGAGAGGGGCCACTCAAAACGTGGGGGCGTATATTATTTATGGGATATGTTTACATGAAGTGTATAGATCGTGGGTGTAACTTTCAAAGATACGCCCCCACGTTTTGAGTGGCCCCTCTCTAAACCCCGTAGGGTTATTTTTTTATTTTTTGGGATATTTAAAAACGTGGATTTTTATATTTTTTAAAATCTATTAATTATTTTTTTATTTTTATATTTGTTCATCGGGTTTGAAGCTACCTTGAAAATGTCAGCCTGCTAGCTTATCGCGAAGTGCCTCAAAGCCTGTCCGCCATCTTGGACGTCCGCCATATTGGATTTAACTCACATGACTATTTTTTTCGTATTCCTGACAGCAAACCCTTTCATTTGATACCCATATCATGGGGGTGGATTTCAAACAGCCAGTCTGCCATCTTGGACGTCCGCCATATTGGATTTAAGTCACGTGACTATTTTTTTCGTACTCCAGACAGCAAACCCTTTCATTTGATATCCATATCATAGGGGTGCATTTCAAATAGCCTGTCTGCCATCTTGGACGTCCGCCATATTGGATTTAAGTCACATGACTATTTTTTTCGTATTCCTGACAGCAAACCCTTTCATTTGATACCCATATCGTGGGGGTGGGTTTCAAACAGCCAGTCTGCCATCTTGGACGTCCGCCATATTGGATTTAAGTCACGTGACTATTTTTTTCGTACTCCTGACAGCAAACCCTTTCATTTGATATCCATATCATAGGGGTGCATTTCAAATAGCCTGTCTGCCATCTTGGACGTCCGCCATATTGGATTTAAGTCACGTGACTATTTTTTTCGTTTTCCTGACAGTAAACCCTTTCATTTGATATCCATATCATAGGGGTGCATTTCAAATAGCCTGCCTGCCATCTTGGACGTCCGCCATATTGGATTTAAGTCACGTGACCATTTTTTTTCACATTTCTGACAGCAAACCCTTTTATTTGATACCCATATCGTGGGGGTGGGTTTCAAATAGTCAGTCCGCCATCTTGGGGAGGCCGCCATATTGGATTTGTTATGACGTTTGTTAGCTAGTCATGTATTGTCATCAGAATTCAGAGCGTGTGCAAAATTTCAGCCTTCTAGCTTATCGGGAAGTGCCTCAAAATTGAGTTGCAAAAGTCCAACCGGAACGACAAACAAACAAATAAACAAACAAGAAAAGTGAGTTTATAAAAACGTGGGAAAATGGAATATTCTATGCTGAAGCTCAGCTACTCATAATATGATTCTTCTATAGTCGCTTCTTCACAAGCAATCAACTGGGGGTCTATACCAATCAAATCTAATCCTAGACTTGATCTTCCAATAAACAGATATTTTGGATATTGTAGTTCCCAGTAACTGGGTAGTGTAGTCAGGACAAGATACAAACATTTCAACCAATATACACAAGCACCCAGACCCAGAACAAGTACTTGTAAATCAAGCGAAAATTTGTACTGTGCACAAATCGACCTGAGACACTGTATAGCAGTCAATCGCCCAGGCACTGTCCACCGTATCTTACTGAAATGCCTTAGTACTGGTGTGGTACTAAACACCCTGTTTATGCTAGGTAGATAGAACTTCCCTAAATACAGTATAACATTTAATTACCAACCTTGCATTAATTAATGGGCAACAGGAAGTCTGCCATTAATATTTTACCTTCTACATCATCAATGTTTTGGTATGTCAATGTTGCATACTTTGAATAATTCGCACAATGTATATAATGTAATTAAATGAGTTGTTCAAGTTAGGTCACATTGCTGTATTTGCTATTTAAAGTATCAAGGAAAATGTAATAGTAATCTTTGAATATTTCCAGTTTTGTGATGTCTAAATGTACTTAGTATTTCCAATAATGGGTTTATGGTACTTCAACATTTATGCAAATATGAGAATGAGCACAGCTGTGTTAGCGAACACACATTGTGTACTATACTATAGTCTCTCGCCTCGGCTTCCCGCGCGTCTAACTTTCGACCAACACTAGGCTGCTTATGAGGTGTTGGTGTTGCCAACACCAACACCTCATAATCAGCCTATAAAGTTCCCACCACTAGAACGCCAGGCCTCCTTTCTGAAAGGGAGTTGGCTGCAATCCACCACGCGGACCCAATGAGGATTGGTATTTGTCGCAAGTCTTCGAATATTATAGTTCTAGGACGTTTCTACACGATGTTTTCCATCATCATTTTGAGAGTAGAGTCATGACATAAATTGCACAAAGTAATGCGCCTGTCTTGGTGCCCTGAAACACACTGATGAAACGTGTGAATGAAACAGCGGATAATCATACCTCCTGCAAAGAGAATACCTCCCACGTTGTTGGTTTGCTACAATTAGCCGCCATTAGGACAGCTCTATTTAGATTTTATCTTTGTAAAACGATTTTTATAGAAGATGCAACATTCAACTTTCCGCGTGCGTATTCATCACCTATAAAATTGATCATTTCACAAAAGCAGGACTGAGCTTAAATAGTCAGCCTCTTAATCGGAATACGGCGTGTAGGCAAACATTTTCCCAAAAGAAATTCGAAACACGTACCACTAAACATGTTGAAGAATAATTGCACAACATCGCGCATCTTTTCTAGTCGACGAGCATACTGAATGCATTGTCACATCCATATAAAAGACGAGTCTTTAAATTGCATGTTCTGCCGCATATAGTTGCGCAAATCGACGCATAAAATTGCGCAAAGTGAAGCGCAATTGGCTCACAGTAATGGCGTTAAGCTCCAACACGAAAAAGTAGTCGGTCTTAGATTATGTATGATACATACGTATTTAATACTACCTTCTGCACGTGACTTTGTGCGCTTTCACGCCTGAAATAGAGCAGCTTTCTATTTTCTAATTTTGAAACTACATAAAATTAACAAATTACCACTTTGTAATGTCAAGTGTACACTGAACTGACTGTAGACATTTTGCTGGACTACCTAAGCAGGGTACCGTTGCGTAACGCAAATAGAAACCGAAAGAATAGAGTGGACCTTTGACAGTGCGTTCCGCTCCACCAGGGGCGATTGACGATTTTACCACCCAAAAAGAAAAAGAGACTACATATTAAAAAAAACCATCACTCCAAAGTTCGCTTTGTTCTCCGTTGACTGCTTGGTATATTTTGTGTTTAAAACCCTGTTTTCTCATCTCTTCAGGACCCCGCTGGGCGTCATGGAACCTGGGTATATTCCTGTGCATCAGGTGCGCTGGGATCCACCGTAACCTGGGAGTCCACATCTCCAAAGTGAAGAGTGTCAACCTCGATTCCTGGACACCAGAACAAGTCGTAAGTAAACTTTTAAATTAGACGCAATTTTGTTAGCAAGAATATGAAATAATATAATATTCCACAACTACCTATCACACAACGCCATCTAGTCCCAAGCTAAGCAGAGCTTGTGTTATGGGTACTAGACAACTGATAAACATACTTATATATTTCTAAATACATACATATTATTATAGATAAATTACACCCAGACACAGAACAAATGATCGTGCTCATCACACAAACATTTGTCCTGGGTGGGAATCGAACCCACGACCTCCGGCATAGCAGTCAGGGTCACTAATCACTAGACCAACAGGCCAGTCAAATAAATAGATGTTGCTCAGAAATTTTGAGACTGTAAAGGAAGACAATCACACTCCGCACAAGCCCTATCCAAATATCTCGTCTCTACTCTCTCTCTTTGTGAATTTACTATTGTTAAGTAAAGGAACCACCGTATGAATGCAAGAATTTTGTACATAAGGTGCATATTTGTATAACAGATAGCTAAACAGACGCTCGTACATACTGATTTTTCACTTCCATTGTTAAAAAAAAACTGAAGAAAATCATCGATAGGAAACTAACATGTCCTATTTTTTTTTGTGGTAAAATCATCAAATGAGTCCTCCCACCCCGGGCAGGGCGGGAGGGGCTGTCAGACTTGTACCGACTAAAATCCACGGTGTCCTTCAATAGCCCTAACATGCCTAACATGTCCTAGAACTAAAAAATCGAAGACATGTTACATCCAGCAAATAGTTCATCCTCGCGTTCAAAAGTAGGCTTTGTCTCATCACCAACTGTGAAAAATCTATGCAATTAAGCTGGGTTTTTTTATTGGGTCAATCCCACCGCACTATTCCCAAACACCACTGCAACTCCTCGAAGCCAGAATCAACAGTGGCGACCACCAGAAATGCGCCGAGACAATGAAGCTCGACGTGTCCCGAAGAATGAATTTAATTGCCGTGGATCCTGTAACGAAAGTAATCAAGAAATAACAGTGGAGAGGTAGGAAAATACGTAGTTTCCAGTTCATAATGCTGGGTTTTGCAACTGTTTGGCAAGGAAAACAGAACCACATTTATTCTGCCGCTAAACCCAGCCCAATGCCACAAACGGTCATTGCCCACATTCACCCGTAGAAGTGAACCTGCTACTAGATGTTATCGGGCTACGGTGACGTATCGTGTCCCGCGAAATTATTAAAGTACCACAAGTATACCGTGTATTGCGTGACTTATAACAATAAAGGGCTTACTTGGGCAATGTACGGAGCACGTGGCCGCTTAAATGAATGTTTAAAGGGCAGGGTTGATATTTTTACTAAAGGGTTTCTCTTTTTTTAATTGTTTTTTTTTAAATGTTTCCGCTCGGTTGAGAAAGTTTTGTGTATGAAACAAACTTTTGTTTTTTTTTTCTTTGTAAAGGAGAATCGTTTGTTTCGAAACATCCCCATCTTTTTGCTTAACGCGAAGCAAGTACAGTCAGCATCAAAAGTTGCTGACCACATTCAGAATTCAAATTCGCTGTGATTTTGAAAATCTGAATGTGGTCAGCAACTTGTCAACTTTTGATGCTGACCATACATCAATTATTATCTATGTACTTGCTTCGCGTTTGCGTAACCATTTCACCCCATCAATCAATAATATAAACCCACCTTTCGAATATTTCTTTCAAGGGTGGTAGGACTAAGTAGGATACCAAGACCTGGAACACTAAAGGCGTGTAAAGGATCAGGGTAGTTTTTAGTCACTAAAAGTATGTCAGGCCCTTTGGCTCCACTCAGTGCGGGAACACTCATTTGAAGATTTAACACCTCAAAAAGAGGGTTTCTTTTAAAGTTCTAAGTTGCTGCTGTTGTGGTCTTGTTTGTAACATTTCCTACACAAAACGGTAGCTAGCAAGTCGGTTAATTTATTGCAGCAGACTAACTCCCAATGAGCAGTGGTGGCCCAGTGGTATCGGTCCCGACTTACGAATTGTAGATCGTGGGTTCAAACACCGCCAAGCACATTACTTTGTGTAATTTATTTCATCACCACTGCTCTCAAAACGGTGAAGGAAAACATCGTGAGGAAACCGGCATGTCCTAGAACCAAAAATTCGAAGACATGTGAAATCTACCAACCCGCACTGGGCCCGCGTGGTGGATTATGGCCCACTCCCTCTCACAGAGAGGAGGCCTGTATCTCAGCAGTGGGAACATTATAGGCTGATGATGATAAACTCCCAATTAACCACCTCAATCTAATCCTTCGCGGGATACAGGGGTCTCATAATGGCGTTATCTTTCTTCTATAATATAAAAATCAATTGCTGTTCGTTAGTCTCGCTAAAACTCGAAAACGGCTGGTCCGATTTGGCTAATTTTGGTTTTTAATATATTTGGAAGTCCAGGGAAGGTTTAAAAGGTGATTTTGAGGCGGTACGAAGTTTGCCCGGTCTGCTAATCTAAGATAGTCTTTCTGGGACAAGCTCCAAACCCCAAATAAATTGAGATAAGTGCAAGTGAATCATGATAAGGAATTTGCAGCCATTTAATTAGTTCTCAAAGAATATTAACAACAATATCTACCCTCCATTTCCCAGGTATCTCTCCAACAAATGGGCAACTCGCGCGCCCGAGCGGTGTACGAGGCGAACTTGCCCGATTCCTTCCGAAGGCCGCAGAACGACTCGTCTCTCGAAGCCTTCATCAGAGCTAAGTATGAGCAGAAGAAGTACATCGCTAAGGAGTGGGTTCCGCCTGCATTGCCTAAGGTTAACTGGTAAGTTTCGGCGATGATTCCATGCTAAGATTCTTCTGCCTAGTATTTTCTCGTATGCACTTTGTGCGCGAGGACAGTGAAACCACATTATTGGGCGTCATAAACTTTGCCAATAAGCGATTATCATCAAAAAATATATTACCCCTTATTTTTTCTTTTGACACGTAAAACAAAATTATGAAGATACAACGCTTCTGAAAATCAAAAAAACTTCACTGGGTCGGTACAATTTTACAAGCGTTATGATTTCATAAGCCCCACTCGAATTTCGAAGCTCTCCAGTCCCAAGATAAAGCTTTGTCAATTTTGATTAAAAAAAAAAATACATTCATTATTTTTCAATACTCTAGCTGGCGGACTAAACAGATTTTCAATTTTTATGCAGTAAACTACTCCATTCTTTCCAACAATTTTACGTTTTTGGCTTGTTTTTCAAGTGCAAATTAATTTTGGATGGCCTTAAAATGGGACGATTTTCTCCAGAATTCATCAGGATAGCGGAAGTCGAAATAAAATCAGTAATCATCCATCAATACCAGAAAATAAGAACTACATAATTTGCAATTAACATTTAAAAATAATGTTTCAGGGACAAAGAGATTGATGAAGAAATAGAGAGGCAGAAACGGAAAAAGAAATCCAACACGTCAGGACTAGGACCCCTGCCAGCACCCACCACAAGTGATAAGAAATACAACGTAAGTATGTGTAGCTCGCCGTCCGATCAAGGACCACACACGGGTCGACGGCGCATAGTGTTCCACGCGCGCCCTTAGGAGTTGTCAGCAAACTCACACGAGGCTCAAGTAAAGAGTTATTCGTCGCAACATCTTGATATGACATCCATTCAAATTATTTAGTTTGGGCCCAGAAAATCACGATATAATGATCATCATCATCATCATCAGCCTATAATGTTCCCACTGCTGGGACACAGGCCTCCTCTCTGTGAGAGGGAGTGGGCCATAATCCACAACGCGGGCCCAGTGCGGGTTGGTAGATGTCACATGTCTTCGAATTTCTGGTTCTAGGACATGCCGGTTTCCTCACGATGTTTTCCTTCACCGTTTTGAGAGCAGTGGTGATGAAATAAATTACACAAAGTAATGCGCCTGGCTGGGTTCGAAACCACGAACTACAACTCGTAAGTCGGGGCCGATACCACTCGGCCACCACTGCTCTATAATGCAATGCTCTATATGCTATTTAATGTTGCGTGCATGTAAATATAAATGTGTTGCAAGGGCGAGTTTGTGCTCCAGCATTTTTAATCAATAAATTTTTAACACATAAATCATCTACTTGCAGAAATCAGACGTCATACCCAGCATTCCGAAACCAAAATCGTCAGTGAGCCCAAAACTGGGCAGGTCTACCCCACCCACACAGCCAGACCTCAGCAAGACTTCAAACGGAGCTGCAGACCTTCTTGGACTGGACACGAGCACCAAACCCGACACCAAACCAGCCAACGACGACATATTCTCCAGCTTCTTCTCCGCACCTTCAGAAAAACCTGCAGAAACGAAACCCCAGGACCTGAAACCTGACCTCAAAACTGAAGAAGAAAACTTCTTCAAGCAAGCAGCGCCAACGGAGAAGGAAAAGTCAAAGTTAACAAAAGACAGTATACTAGCTCTGTACAGTCAAACGCCATCAACTAATTTAGTGAATCAGTTCAATCCCGTGCAACCCGTTCCACCGGTGCAACAACCATACCAACCGTTCGGCAACGTGTTTCAACATCAACAAGGTTTCAGCAATATGGTGCAACAACCCGTACAACAAAACGGTATGCAGTTCAACCAATTCCCCATGCCTAACCAATTCCAGCAACCGTTCGCAGGGCCGGTACAGCAACCGTTGCAGAGTCAACCGTTCCAGAGTAATCAGTTCTTCAATCAGCCCCAACAGCCGTTAGCGCAACAGTTTAATAGTTTGAACTTGGGACAGAGTTTCCCGAACGCGTTCGCGCAACCAAACGCGAACGTTGCTAGCAACACGACATGGCAGTAAGATTATGTTGGTTTAGATATTTTTTTTTATTTACCGCGGATGTATTTTGTATGTAAAGAAGCTTGGCAGCTCATGTAGTGATGTTTAATTAAAATAATTTATAGAAATATTGCCAGAAAATCTCTCAAAATTATTTCACAAATTTTAGTACTTGGATGCCATAGAAATAGTATTGCCATAGTTAGTAACTTATTACCTCATGTCTTTCTACATTTTTGTGTCCAATAACTGAGGGTGCTATGCTCTTAAAATATGCTTTTCTGGCATTATTATGACACTGCTGAACACAACTCAAAATCATTCTTTATAAGACTCATATTTGCATGACGCAACTTTGTGATACGGCTATACAATGTAATATGTAGCATGACAGATCGCGCATTCTTGATCGTTTTGAATTGAGGGCGTAAAGAAGGATTACCAAGTCTTGACCAGTGCTCTGAAAATTTCCGAATTCAGAGGCATTTTGCGCCTCTACTGAGCTTAGAAACTCTAGTAAATATTAACTCGATCTCAAAAACCGCTAAACATCACTGCAGGAGTGTAAAGCTGAGTACATTCCCGCGGCAGTTGGTAACACGAGTATCTACTCGTGTTACCAACTGCCACACTAACTTATCTAAGTTAGTGTGAGCAGTGGCTCGATCGGCTTGTTAAGCAGTTTGTTCCTATTTATAATGCTCAGATGACTTGGACTGCATACAGAAGGCATGGTGCTGGCTTGTTTCAATAAATTACATACTTTTTTAAACGATCTAAACGATGCCTAATTCATAGAAAAGCGAGGTGAAACTACAGCTTTGAGCACGCAAACTGAGCTCCGAGCGTAAGTTACGTAAGCTTTTTGACGAATAAACCCACTGACGGCATAACACGGAAAAGGCGCTTCAAACCACGATGTGTCATTTTTGCAAGCGCTCATCTAGACACTGAGATTACCGACCCGGTAGGCCATATCCAATTTTAATTATTTAGCACACGTATTACCAACATGAAGTAACTTATGCGTGGTGCCGTAACACGACTTCGACCTATTTGGGTTAAAATAAAAGAATTTCAGGACATAATTCATTAAAATTTGGTCTAAAAACAATTTTCTGGCATTTTCAAACCTTCAATTTCGTATTTATTTTAGTACTAGCCTGCGTTATCCCACTGTTGGACAAAAGCCCCATATGCCTCCAGATATTTCACTTAATAAAATGTTTAAACAAATCGCACCACGCCTCATGTCTGCAGATTCTAACACTCGCTGTTATAAAGCTTGGGACTTTGGAACAAGTGGAGCGAACGCAAACGGTGAAGTACTTAGTAGTTATTATTTACGTAAATCCTGTTTGGTTAGATTTGAGTTGTTCATGTGATCCTTAACTCGCTGACGAGTTAAGGTTGCATTATGCTAGACCGTGCCAGAACCCGAGCCGAACGACGCATAGAGAAGGCTCAGTTTCCAAAACTTCTTTTATGCCCGTAAGTGATAAAGAATAAGACACACCCTAAACGTCGGCCGAAGCTACGGGTTTCATGCTTACTTAGTAGTACCCTTGGCTCGGGCCCAGCACTAGTTTGGCTAATGCATGCCTTATGTCGAGGCTTTGGTGTCTAGATTTTCCTGAAGACCTAGCCTAAGTTATTCTTGTCTAAAATGGAAATATGTATGTGATTGTATCGAGAGATATTTTGTAAGGCAATGGAATCCACTTGTTCTGAAGTTGTGACGGTCAATGCACATAATTATATCTGGATGCAATTTTATTTTAGGAGATTTTAGGTAAAACTGTAATCCTCTATTCTAAAGACTCAGCGTTGAAACTGCGGTTTGTCTTTAGTCGATTTTCAACTTTATATTATAACTTTATAAAGTTGAAAATCTGTTACAGACAAACTGCTTCGGTCCTCGTCGTTAAGACAGTTTGTCTTTAATGAATTTTAACTTTTTTGCTTTAAAGCATAAAGTTGAAAATCTATTAAATGCACATCCAGTCGTTAAAGAGTCATTGCTGATTGTTCGAAGAGAGTGGAAATCATACTATATTTTATTACGAATAGAGTTCAAAGTGCTAAAACACAATGTATATTTTACAGACAATAATAGGAAGATGTGTGCAAAGACCAAGTTATTTCAAGCTGTGTTCATTATACGTGCGTAATGGCTAATTCGTTGAAACTAAATTAAAAAAGTTCTCGAGTGATGGGTCATAAGTAAGTGCACAATGTAAACTAATTATACTAACTTTATTGCTCGTTTCCACTAATATTAAGCGACGTTTAAAAGAATGCCGAAATATTTGATTGCTCTGTTTGAAATTTCAACTCTCCGTCTTTGAAGTCAAGGTTGAAAATCCAACCCGCTTTTTTAGACTTTCTTTTAAATATCGCTGTCTTAGTAAAAACAGGCATATGTTCATTTCAATAAGTTTTAAGTATTTTAGGGTAAATTAAATTAACTTTTTTGATATTATATAGCCAAAAAACGCCTGAAAACAACTTGAAATAACCGACCAAGCTGAAATATATAATTCGAACTGTGCAATAATGTAAATCTGATGATATTTTCATTCAATTTTTTTTTTTTACTTTCATGGAATTATTTGTATTTAAATATTATTGTGTATCCTTGAAAAAACGTTTACACTTTGATGAATAATTTAGCACTTTTTTAACACTATTTTAAATATTTATGCACAGATATAATAATTTGTGTTTGTGTAACTGATCTTAATTCGCAGTAATTTTAAGTAGATTTTTTATTTTTATTATTTTTTTGCGAAACGCAGACGTCTCGGATTCGTTCTATTCCAATATGAATAAGAAATGTATTTGAAATGCGTTGAAAAAATTACAGATATTTTATTTTTATATTTTATTTAATCATAGAAATACAAAAAAAAATTACATAAAATTATATACAAATTATTTAATCATTATAATACGATTTCGGGACGTTTGTTACTCGAAAATTGGTGCGTGTTCAACATTTAATACATTTTTTTTATTTATAGAAGTTAAAATGTTAAATAAATCTGAATAACCGTTTTCTCTAAATTGTAAAGTTTCTATATTATAACTATTTACAAGTAGGAAGCATCCCATCTCATGCTTTTTAGGCATTTCTTTTGTTAATACTAAGGTTTGCAAGTATTAATTTGTATTTACGTGAATTTTAGTGAACAAGGAGGCAAGTTAATTTTTAAGCAAGTTGACAGCTTACGTCATATTGTCGTGATATTATAGCTATTTGATACGAGTAGTACAGTTCAGTGCCCATCATTTGAATAATCATCTTAATTCGTACAAACCGCGACTCAAATCTCCTATACCATACGACTTTGGTATCCAGGCGACTTTAGCAATACAAATCCACAGAGGATTGTACACAGGCTCGCGTCAATGGATACCAAGGTCGTAAGAAATCGGAGACTTACGTCGCGTTGTGTACGAAGGGCCTTAGGGAAGATGGGTCATGTAATGCTGGCCACTGACCAGACGGGTTGGCCGTCAAATTGCTTAACTATTGATTTGTCTGATTACTTAACAGTACTTGACCGTGAATATATCCCAACGAGTTTTAGGCCTGAACTTTTATGCTGATGTAGGTCGTGTATGCATATACATTGTGTTCTATATAGCACTACTGCAACGCTGACGTACGCGACACATAACACTGTAAGAGGAATTCAGACCTTAGGCTGGATTTAGTGCTCAACCAACGGTAAACGCTGGCGTCAGTCGAACGTTGATAATATAATTATAGTATCAGCGACTGTGAAGTGCTGATGAAATGTTACGAGTCCACGGCTACATACATACCAATAGCGCTTACGTTATGAGCACTAAGTCCAGCCTTAGAAAAGTTCGGCTATAAAGAGCGTCGACCTTACCACTTCTTTGTGACATTATTTTTTCTTAAAACTCAGATGTGTTATATTATCGCCCGGGTACTGTTTATGCGTGCCTGTAAAAAGATACAGGACTAGCTAAGATGCGCCTGTTCAGTTGAGTGGATCGAATGACCAACTCCCACCCGTACGCAACTAATTGTGGACATGTAGTTGCAGACACTAGCCCGTTATTATGTGTACAGTGGGCTTTAACAATTGGGTACCTCAGTAAAGAACGTAAGTACTTTTCAAGATTCACATTGTGAAGCTGACTGTACATCTATTTCATTATGTGCTAGTGTATTCAGCATTAACTATGAGACTTGTGTACCAGCACCGATCTGTATCGACTTGCCCATATTAGGAACCTGTATCTTTTTGTAAGCACCCTAAAAAATCTGTCTGTGCACGATAAATGTCGTAAAAGACTGATTTCTCGTGCATCGTTCTTTTGGAACAGGGTCATATCGTATTGCGTAAACATCAGTAATAATTTCGTCAATTTATGTCATATAAATGTTGATAAAATGGACTTTCAGCAGGTAGGCTTATACAAGAACTTAAGTGGTAATACGACAATAGCGATAAATGCCAGCATGCCCTTCAAAAGATCGCAGATGCAGATTCATTCGCGAAAATGTCGTGCACTCCATTTATTTCTGCTCTGTGTCAAATCATTATGACCAAAATCACCATGGAATGGCGAATGCCCAATTTGTTTTGTACTGATATTTATTATTTTAGAACGTCATTGATAACATCCACTTTTGATGTATTTAGTTGAAATATAAAATGTGATTCTTTAATAAGTGAATATGTAATATAGTAAAGTAACGGGCTATTAGTCATATTGGCTGAATTATAGCCCTGATTGAGCCCGTATTTCGTTTACATACCTAAATAAATATAATGCCAATACAAACAAGTTTTATTTTTACCATAGGCCTTCAGGTACTGCAATCCTAGTGTGTCTGTCGGTGATTCTTTGCACCCTCTGCTCCGCCGTTACGGTGGCTGAACTGAACTGGGAACCTGGGGGGGTATTACAAACGTCTTGAAACGAGGCTTGTACCAGTGAGTGAACGAGATGGCGCTAGACGACTTGTATGGCCCAGCGCACACCGGTGGAGGCGCGGCGGAGCGCATTTCCTTGATGCGCGCGGGCGGACTCGCGCTGCTCGCTGGGCCTATAGCTTTGTCACTTTCACTCGCCGGAATAAGCCTGATTTTAACACGTTGTAATACCCCCCCTGGTGGCAAACCACGACGTCTTTAAGGTAGAGCAGTTCCACTGTGGGAACGAAATGGCGCTAGACGACTGTTATAGCTCTGTATTTTTCCCACAGTGGAACTATTCTCGTTTTAAGAACTTATGGTAGGCCCTTTGGTCCTTTTAGTTTTTATCATTTAGGGGGGTTTGCCGTCAGCATAATGACGCCCCCCCCCCCCCCTCTAGAGGGCCAAAGCCTGCCGGGGTCGCGGGACTTATCTCATTACCTTGACCCCGGAACATAAAGGGCTATTGAAGGACACAGGCACTCAATGCTAATGACAATGATAGATGGCAAAATAATTTCACAGCTACCAAATGCCTCACAGCAGACATGTGATATTGATGTCAAGCTACTCCTTCGGAAAAATGAAAAAGTTGGAGAAGTTCTTAGATAAAATAATTAGTTATGAGTTAGTTCTTAGAATGCGCAAAAAAAAACCTGTACAATCATTTTTTGAAGTGAAAACTTCTTTAGCGGCGTTGTACACTTTTTCTGTAATGGGTAAAAAATTTAAAACTCGCGTCAGGGTCACGTGACCCTGATCGAAAATGAGTAAGACGTCATTCAAATTAGTTAATTTCATATCTGTACTACTCCAGTTTTAAAATAAAACATAGTAACAAAAAAGTTTTCACTTCTACCGGCACTCCTGGAGTGCAACCTTTTTGAAGTGAAAACTTCTTTAGCGGCGTTGTACACTTTTTCTGTAATGGGTAAAAAATTTAAAACTCGCGTCAGGGTCACGTGACCGTCAGGGTCACGTGACCGTCAGGGTCACGTGACCCTGATCGAAAATGAGTAAGACGTCATTCAAATTAAAAATAAAACATAGTAACAAAAAAGTTTTCACTTCTACCGGCACTCCTGGAGTGCAACCTTTTTTTTGAAGTGAAAACTTCTTTAGCGGCGTTGTACACTTTTTCTGTAATGGGTAAAAAATTTAAAACTCGCGTCAGGGTCACGTGACCGTCAGGGTCACGTGACCGTCAGGGTCACGTGACCCTGATCGAAAATGAGTAAGACGTCATTCAAATTAAAAATAAAACATAGTAACAAAAAAGTTTTCACTTCTACCGGCACTCCTGGAGTGCAACCTTTTTTTTTTTTTTTTTTTAATTATTGTCGTCGTCATGGTCATCGCAGGCTAAATCGTATAATAATATAAATAAATCGATCGGCAACGTCATTTAACCACGGCAAAGGCTTGAAAAATCACATGTCGAAAACTCAAAATTTCAAGCTACGTGCGAAGCGGTGCCTAACGGTACATGAATGTTGTATGTCATCTTGATCGCCGTGTATGGGACTATAGCTCGTGTGAGCACCAGCCTAACAGTTCCATTAAGTTTCGAGAAAACTTACTTTCACGTGTTTTCTCCCATACAAAAAAAAAACATAAATATATTTTTTTCTCACGCCTAGTGTGACATATACCATCCAAACCACAGAGTACTTTTATTAATAGGGCAATCCAAACGTTAATATGATGTCAAGGGAGTTATACCAGAGCCATAACAATTTTTATTTTTTTAATTCCTTACTTTAAGCTATGAGTATGGAGCTCGATTTCCAACCACTGTGTGCCGTCTTGCTTTTCCGACTTTTCCCTACTAGAACGAACTACGCCAGTGCCTCGAAATCCTATTTTACTATAAATTCGAATATTTCTTGGCTTGTTGATCTAGCACCAACCCATAATAGGGTCCTCCAACTTCAAACTGCATCTTCCTCCAGGTCTGAAGTGAGTTCAAGAGAGCATAATATGCTCTCAAAAAATACGTATATTATACGTATTTTTAGCATTGTACCATTCGGTCGGAGAAAACCGCAAGCATTTTCGCTATGAGCGGGCGTCTTATGGCGTGCTTCAAACATTTCTTTACATTTGATGTCACCGCTCGCTGCCTCCCGCTAAAGGTGAACGCAGACCTAGCCGCACCGCAGTCTCCGCAGTCCCCGCATTACGAATTCTTTGTATGAAGTTCTATGAAACCTCGCACACTCACCCGCATCGCAGTAGCCGCAGAAGCGGTAAGAAAACGATGACTGCGGGGACTGCGGTGCGGCTAGGTCTGCGTTCACCTTAAACCACCACAACCGCTTACAGTGGCAAGTTCGTGAACTGGCTGTAACAGACCCGCTCACCCATGATGGAAGAAATTACTTTAGTATTACCACATTCAGGGCCCCCGTAAGGTCTACTGGCGCCCGTGTGCAAAAAGGATTTTGGCGCCCCTTATGGCATTTTGAATTATCTTTTTTTTATGGTAGGTCGGTTAGTGGCGCCCTGGGGATGTAAAGCTTGCCGCTTCGGAACTTTAACTCAAAAAAAAAAAAAAAACTTCAAGTGCTACTCAAACTTTACACCCAGAGTTCCATACCATCTAAGAATTTTTGTATACCAATAATAAAAATGTAACTAACATATAAGAAGCATTTGCTATTGAAAAATGAGAATAAATTTCAAAAGCGAGGGCAAGAAAAGCAAACTTCAACCCTACTTGAAGCGCGAGCGAAGCGAGCGCGAAATTTTTTAGCTTTTTGGAATAGAACAAGGCAATTTTTCATAGAAGAACGGGTGTATTCCCGTTCGTCCACTTGACTTCGTCCCACTAGTGGGACGAACGGGAATTTACAAAAATAATATTTAATTTGTTCCCGATCGTCCCACTCCTAATTCAAGAGGGGACGAACGGGAATATGTTTTTCGATTAGTGCCATTCGTCCCACTAAAAAGATTTGTGCAGAAATATGTTTATTCATTGTTTCGTAGTTTTCTTGTCCTTTACTCCACTTCGTTCTCGACAAGCGCTATATTATTCTTTTCCTTATATCTCATATTCCACAGACTAACAGAATTTCATCACTAGAACAAAACATGGAATACTATTATTTATCTTTATGCAAAATATAGCTGTTGATTTATTTTACTATTATGAAAAAACCATTAATAGCACATACTAAGTATCAATCACATTTTTTTTTTTACTTTTAAACAACCGCTTTTGAATAGGAAACCTTATTTAGTTTTAAGGAGAATTTTATTCTTAATTAAAAAAATATTGCGAGTTATCGCAAAGTTGATTCTGTGATTTTTACTGTGATTTTTATTCCTTAATAAATGACGGATTTTTATTCCAAATTTGTTTTTTTTTACCAATTAAAACCACCAGTCTTATATTATTTAGTGGGACCAATAGAACTTCAAAAAAAAATTAATAAATTATTCCCGTTCGTCCACTCAAAAAATTTAGTGGGACGATCGGGAAAATATTTAGCGAATTCCCGTTCGTCCCACTAGTGGGACGAAGTCAAGTGGACGAACGGGAATACACGGAAGAACGCAGTGAACTCTAAAAGTTTAACGTTTCCATACTTCAAGTTTTAATCTAAAAGTGAGATCAAATATTTGAAGTCTTTAGTAGGTATTTAAACTTAATCCTATTAAAAATTAAATAAAAATTAAAATTATTTTTGTTTTTTTTTCTGTTCCCTTGGCTTTGGCGCCCCTAAAGGATGGCGCCCGTGTGCATTGCACACATTGCACATATGGTAGCGGGGGCCCTGACCACATTATGTGTAAAAGAAAAGCGGGAAGTGGACGGTAATTAATATAATTGTCACATCACGTGGAAGGAGCAGACTGTTTTTAATCCCCTCGCTACTCATAGCCTAAAAATGTGCCGGAAGTGAGGGGTCGCCGCCAACTATCGTACCCGTGAGGAAACGACGGTGTTTGGCCCAAGCGGCGCACGGGACTGACCTCCACCGAATGCTCCGTAGCATCTCTCCTGCCGCTCCTCAAAGAGGGGTTTTACCGCCGCGATTCCGGCTTGCCCAAAGGGCACTTTTCCTGAAAAGTAGTAGGTGGTAGTAGCGACTTACAGCTTGGCAAAAAACAGTAGAAAACCGGAAGTCGCTACTGTGCTCTCGCTACCAGCACTTTGAATGATTTTATTTATTTTCACTTATTACGTTAGTATAAATCTAACATTCCTGCGTCTTTGTTTAATTTTAGTTTTACGAGTGACAAGGCCAACGGAAGACAATCGTTTAAAATAGTGACCGTTTTTGTCATTGAATAAATGATTTATATAGGTAATTTATTTTTAACAATTTAAAGCAAATTAGGTACATTAAAAGATAGTTGTGCAAACTACAGCTTGACATAAAAATGTAGAAAACCGGAAGTCGCCACTGTCTTCGCGCTACCAGCAATTTGAATGATTTTATTTTATTTTTTTTCACTTATTACGTTAGTTTTATGGCACAATATTAAATCTAACAAACCTGCGGTCTTTGTTTACATCAAATATCAAAGATTTTAAAACGCTGTCAGAAATAAAAATTTTAGTTCCGTTTCAATCCGTTCTGGCCAAGCTGTAAATGTATCAGATACAACAACAAGCAGCAAAGTATCCTGCGTATCCTGCACATGCTGTGGCATATGCGTTAAACGGAACGTATTCACTCGGTAGCTTGGACCTGAAACCGTATTTTTAAACCGATTTTTCTAAAATCTATGTGGAAAACGAAGTGAATTCCTGAAAAATCGAAAATCATGGATTGCGGGTAAGTCAGTGTGATATAAAATTATATGAAAATCTGTTTAGTTTCGCTCCCTTTCATCGTTAACTTGTTAAACTTTTGTTTTGGCGCCCGCAGCCATATTGTGTCAAACAGCTGTTGCGGGACGACTTCTGTGCGCTCCGATGTTTTTGTCGTTTTTATTAACAAAAAAATGTTTCTAAACTCGTAACATCGCAATAAACAATGATAACGTAGTGCTAAATTCGTGTTAATCATATAAACGTTACCAAATTTGTTGGACGGAATGTGTTTTCGGTAATCAGAAAGTACCATGGCTTGTGGATTGCAAAATTACGAGGACAGTGAAATGCCCGCGGCAGAACTTGAGTTCCAAGCGAAATGGAGCAGGTTTTCCGACTGGTTGCACTGCATTTGTGTGGTTACGTTCGACTTGGAGCTCGGACAGGCTATGGAAAGTGTGTATCCTCCTGGTGTCAAACTAACTGATCAAGAGAAGTGTAATATTTGTTATTTGGCGTTCCCTGACTCTAACTCGGGATGTATGGGGGACACCCAGTTCCATGTCCGCCTGCGATCGCGCGCGGGTCTCACGCGCCAGCAACTTATGTACAACGAAGACAGCGTGCCTACGTTGCGCGCCGACTCCACGCACTACTGGGGCTTCGTGTACTTCAGACAAGTCAAGGACCCCTCCCTGCCACGAGGATACTTCCAGAAAAGTATAATTTTACTTACTAGATTACCTTTTATAAACTTATTCTACAAAGTAATCCAATTGATTGCTCCTAAGCATTTTGAAGAAGGGGAAAGGAGCCTGGAGGCTGCCTGCCATGATATTAACAGGTGGCCTCCACTTGACGCCGGCCAGAATGTGTTGTTACCTGTGCTAGGTACAGTTTTTCAATCATACATTCCTAACCAACAGACCGGAAAGATCACACAATCTGACATTGCTAAACAGGTACATTCTCCAAATGTACCTCACATATTAGCATCAATACAAGATGTGAATGTATTTGATGTGTTATCCAGTGTTATTTCACACCTACATTTATTATGGGAATTAGTTTTGACAGCAGAACCTATAGTGGTGATGGCGAGCTCACCTACAGAATGTTCTGCATTGGTTCAAGCACTGACATACTTGATACAGCCATTACCATATTCAGCAGAATATAGACCATATTTCACAATCCATGACAGTGAATTCAAAGAGTTTACAAGGAAACAATTCAACCCACCTTGTGTAATACTAGGTGTGACTAATCCATTCTTTACGAAAACATTGCAACACTGGCCGCACACCATTAAATTGGGTGATTCTTCTTCAATAAAAACTAAACTAAGGAAAGTTGGTAACCTCAAGCTTCTGGACACTGCTCCTGGTGTGTACACACAATACAAACCTTTTTTGGAAAAAGATAAAGCAATTATAAAGAAACTGCATAATGGAATTAGAACGGATCGGCCATCTGAAGTTCAAACTGCTATGGTGAAGCGACACTTGCTTGAACTGACTCAAAGTTTTATGATACCTTTGGAAAGGTACATGGCATCTCTCATGCCTTTACAGAAGAACATATCTCCATTCAGAGCACCACCAGTTCCAAATCCGTTCAACCCTGAAGATTTCTTTGCCATGTTGCAACAGTCAGGCCCGCAGTTGACCACCGGTGTCAAAGGCGATTGGATTGGTTTATACAGGAATTATTTCAGAACACCTAATTTCAGTGCATGGTTTCATGAAAGGCACAACAATTTGACAAACAAACTGCATGCATTGCAGCTTGAAGCATTAGCTGAGAGTGACTTGAAGAAATGGTCCGTTGGGAAGAAGGAAGTTGAGATTGTGGATATGGTCCTAAAACTCAGGGAGGTGTTGAAGAGTAACCCCCCTGTAGCCGATAATACCAGGACATTGCTCGCGCGGCGGCTGGAAGATCTCAACTGTGTACTGCCAGAAGATATGAAGTCTATACTGAATGCAGCCACGTGACAGAAGCACTGCTGCGCCTCAAACATTCGAGGATGCAGCGACGACTGCAAGACACAATACAGGAAGCTGAGACATGGTCACCCTATTGTGTGCATGTGAAATGTTAACGTTTTTATATCTACGTGCAATAGTATCGCATTTAGGCACTTGCGTAAACAAGTAGCAAATAACTGTTTCATTGCGATATTTTTATTTTGCAATTTGCAATACTAATGTGGTGTACAAAACAATATTATGGTAATGTGTTTGCAATTTAAAATTTTACGCTCTTTGATTTTACCGTCTTTGTACACTTTTTATAAGATTGTGTTACGATTGTAAGTAGTTAATAACATAAAAAAACCTGTTTTGAGACCTTATAACTTTTTAAACAATATTCTGGTCACAAACATAATTATTGTTTGTCCTAATAGCTTGTTACATTCATTTGAATCCCAAGTGCCCAATGAATTGTATTGAGAATCTTTGCTTCTATCTGTGTATCTAACTACTCTGATTATTATGTAGGTATCTGATGTTATTTATGTAGTAATTATCATAGTACTGACGAAGTATCCTGCTAGGAACGACTGATTTTTGGTTAATATTGGATTTTTTTACATTCAGGATTTCGAAAATCCAACTTCAAATTAGTGGTAGTAATTGGTGGTGGTTGTAGACCTTTATTTAGTCGTAAACAATTTTCCTTGTTAATTTATCCTTTATGGTTACAAAAGATATACCACAGTGGAACATTTTCCTGTAATAATTATAATAATTAATTATAATAGGTGCATTAGTAATGGGAATGACTCGGTCAGATTCAAGATGATTCCGACCAAATCATTGTTTATTTATAACTAATATTGGCATTCAAAATTGTACAATTGTAACGGCCATAATTCTGCATAATAAAATATGAAAATTCAGTTTAAAACTATTGAAAATCTTGCCGAGAATGCCTGTGTGTAACGTTTGTGTTTGTACACTGATAAAGGCATGATATTATTATGAAACTACGTCGATTATGTACCTCTAGGTAGGTGTTGTAAATAATCTAGTTATAAAATTAAAATTTAGGTATTCATTCATTTTATCTTTCAAGTAACCCGCGAAAATGTCGGGAGGCGTTTTGCTAGATAATATTCGTATGAACATTGTAATCCAATTTGTGGGACATTTGTAAGTCTGCAATATTTTAAGCTGTCTAAACAAGGTCACATGAAAACTCCGAGTTTATTTTCTTAAGGAGCACATGTTTTAAGCAAATAAACATTTTTTTAGGGATTGAGCACAGTTTTTGACGTAGTATCGGCGTGTCGATCAGAAAGAGCTATAAGTTATGCAATACAAGCAAAAAATGTCATCCTGTCGCTTAAAGCGCTTCGGACTATTCGCTTTGTCGTCTAACCAGACGACACGTCTCGCGCGCTTTTCCGTCAAAAAGTGTGGTCACTCCCCAAATGTGACTGACGATCATAACACTGGATCCTTGCTTCCTATATTTCATTCCAAGTCGAATTTAATTTAATACTAAGTTTGAGCATAACATTACCTCCTAAAGTGTAAAATGTTTAGTCGGGATACTAATTAGTTCAGTATTTTTTTTGTCTACGTGTTAATGTATGTTTGAATACCTATTATCAGGTATCACTGTACGGTACAATTACCGTTCCCAGAGTCGCCGGATCTCACAATAAACCAGCGCTGACGCTGACTCAGTAATGTGAATCAAGTAGATTAGTTTCTGTTTGAAACTAAAACGGTTCAATCACTGTGAGAAATATGTCTAGGTATGTGTCATACATTACTACGACTATTCTCAACAGTTAAACAATGGAAATAAATACTCTCGCTTTTTTGCATTATCTAAACTTGTGAAGTGGCTCTGGTTGCCTCAATAATCTATTTAATTAATCGTTTATCAGATCTCGCGGAAAACTAATATTCAGTAATCAACTGAACCATATTTGGAAATATCCAAAAGTATCCGCGTTTTAGCTCAATTATTGAATCAGAAAGTTTCCTTTTGTAAGGTCTTTCTGGACTATGTTTCTCCATAAATGCATAAATTCTGGTTTTAGCATTTTTAGGGACAAAGTCCAAATTACTAACTCGAAATTAATGTCTTGCGATTCAAACTTGAGCTTCTAATAACACATAAAACAGTCCAATAACAGTCTAAACTTAAGTAATTGTCCTCGTTGTGCTAAGTCTAGTTAAGTACCTACGTGTTACTTACGCCCATTACTCAAACGCTACTCAATTTTAAGACGTCACGCTACATACGCTGTCCGTTGCACTTCAAAGGTGTTTTGAAGGTGATTGTAACCACAAAAAGCGTTTACGTCGCCCATAAAAGATTCTGACGATGGAAATCTTGTTACTATCATCTTCAGACTTCAGATATAAACATAGAAAACTATCGCTGTGGCTTGCTTTTTATGATTAGGCGTTGATATCCCTGTGTATCGCGATTCCCTTTGAAAGAGCACGGAATGTCTTAATGTTCAGTCTCGTTTGAGTTTGAGGAGTTATTGGCATTGTTGAAGTATATTTTCGTATACTATTTTAGTAGAATGTATGTTTAGAATCTCTGTAATGTATGTGTATCTGTCCTATCTGTCTATTTATGTGTCGCAAACGGTGCGTTACGATTGTCAGGGGTAACTAATCATTATTTGGCTCTAATCGGTTAATAACTTTATAAGTTGATCTTATCGATAGGTGGACGTAGTGAAGAAAGGATGTTTGCCAAAATAATCACGTCAAGTTAGATTATTATCTGCTTGCGCTAAAAGTTGAATAAATAGTGTCTCTTGAGCGAATCTCTTGCAAATCTGCGATTTTTGGAAACATTTAAGTTCTTCCTAAAAATCACGGGAAGAGACTCGTCCTATTCATTCCGTGAAATCAAACAGCGGGCGGTTTCATTTAATTATCAATAATTGTAATTATCTACATAAAGGGCCATGATCCCACAAGGCCGTGTCAATAAATGTTTATAGATAAATACGGACAAACTAATGTCAACATCTGCCTAATCTATTCCCAGTGATGTTGGGGTCGACATTCAGACCAACCGGATTCAGCTGTATACTACCTTATATTTGGTAGTCTGCGTAACCCAATTGGCGAGATCAAACTCAAGTGAACCAATGTATCGATTTGAAATTTCGTTTTATGATTATTGGGCAAACAACAAAAAAAACAGTGCTGTATTAGATTGATAAGTATTTTGTTCTGCAGGTGCCAAGTAAAGTCGTATGCATGGGCGAATTTTTTGCGCGACGATGACGTATGGCACACTGAATTTTCATCTCTCGATATTATTGGGAGCATGGTGGATTCAATAGATTGCTTTTTAGCGTGGCCCCTTATGGGAATTTGAAAATATGGCTCGTTACAGTGAGTTAAAATAAACTATCAGACATACTTTTATTATGTCCATTAAAAATGATTAGATTACAAGATTAGACTTAACTGACAGTCGGAACAGCTCCATATATTCTTATCAACTCATCTATCATACAAAAGTCCATCCAATTGTACTTTATTTTAAAACCGCAAAGTAAAGAACGGTTGTATTGTTGAACTAGATAAGTAAAGAATATTAAGATAAATTACATTGTTATCGCTTATAGGATTTTTTCTAAGATATTTTATCATGACTACTGTTTAAGTAATATGATATTAAACGGCCCGCACTTGTTTTATATAATATTACAGACAAACTAATTTAAATATCACAATTTTAAGTACCTAAAAGAAAGACGATCTAGTTTGGGATTTTTCATTCGATTGAATGTAATCGACAGTTTCAGGTCGAATTTCAAAGATTCCAGAATTCCTTATTGGGATCCAAATAAAATAACTAGATGCCTTGAAACCGGTTTCAATTGTTTTCAATTCGAATAATAACTATCATGATCACTATTAATGATAAATTAGAATAAGATTTGCGTGAAACGCATCCATTTTAGAAACGTCATGTGTACGTTGCACAATATGGCAGCTAAATTGAATGAAGGCGGCAAAAACCGGGATCTCTTTAACTTCCTGGCATTTAGAAGTCGAATATGATAATAATATCGCCCTTGTTCGCCTGCTGTGCGACGCACGCTTTGCTGTAAAAATAAGCAAGACGAACATACATTCCGGGTGCTATTAAAAGAACCAGCAAGTTACAAAAAACCTCGATTAAACAGTTCGAGAGTTAAGGTTAAAGAGTGCATTTCAGGCATAAACACCACCGCCTGCCCGGAAATCAATGTTCGTATTATTTCACAACGCTATTTAGCTACGATAATGGATCAACCGTATGTTTACTTTAAACGCGAATGTTTGTAAATAATTGGGTGCCAAATTGTCTTTTATTTTTCAAATATTTGGCGATCATGATGGCATTGTAATTTTATTTTTATAAGTAGCTAGTTTTATGGTGTATTCCATGAAGGGCCTGTTTGCTCAATAACATTGTTTGGTCTAGTTAGAAAGCATAAGCTTAAAGGGTGCAGGCATATTGGCGAACATTCTGGAGACTCGCTGAAGGTATATTCTTATTTCGTTAGTCAGATCTTTGAAGACTATTAAAAAAAATACAGCAGAATTTTTCTTTTTTGGTCGATAATAACTGTTTTCCTACCTTTCTGGGCGTTCAAAACTGCGCCTTTTGGACATAAATCGCGCGAAATTCTTCCATAAATGTTCGCACTGTTCCTTGCCTAACTCTGTTATGTTCAAGAATCAAGATTGTTACAGTGTTTGCAAGGTTTCCGCGTCCGCCAATATGTACACACCCCAAGAGAGATTTATTATGTCAAGGTCAGGTCGAGCTAACGGACGTCAGTTTACTCGTGCAGGCAAAGTAGTTCCAAACGTATCCGTTTCGACCGCGCGGCCATGACGTTTTTTTTAAATAAAAACCATCCCAAGTTTTTGTAAAAAAATGTAAAAGTCGATTCCCAAAAACCATAAATTTGTCAAAGCAATGGTTAAAAAGTTATAAGGGTTTGAACGTGGCCGCGCCATCGAAACTTTCCGAACCGCGCGGCCATGGAGATCTTTAAAACTAAGAGTCGCAGAGACCTGAAATTTTGGGAAATAGTAGATTGAATTTGTAAACCAAATGTAAAAATATAGAAGAAAATCCTGTGTTTGTATTTTAGGAGTTTTAAGGATAAAACCTCGTGGCCGCGCCATTGAAACGGTGACAAAAACGTTATCGCCGATATCTCACTGAAAAAGAATCTCAGACGTCTGAAATTTTTTGTAAAACACAGATTTGCATTTGTCAAAACTAGTAAAAATACAACAAAAAATCATAGGTTTATATTTCAGGAGCTGTAAGACTAAAACGCCATGGCCGCGCCATCGAAACGTTGAAAATTTAGTTTTTCGCCAATATCTCGCTGAAAAAGCATCGCAGAGGTCTGAAGTTTTTTGTAAAACACAGATTTGAATTTGTCAAAACTAGTAAAAATACAACAAAAAATCCTAGGTTTATATTTGAGGAGCTGTTGAAGAAAATCTTCAATGCGTCTTGAATATGTCGATTAGGGTGACCACGGATTATTATTTACAGAGAAAATTTCCACCTTTTCACAAGAAATGATATCCCAAGGATTCGTCGAACAATGAGGAGCAATAATATGGCTATATCTTTAAAAATCACATAAATTAGAGATTGTTCGATGTTGAGTGCTCCATTTAAAGACAGCCCCGTCTTTAAATGGAGCTTATTCTCACTCTTAGATTAAAGAATGTCCAGATTCCGTGTTCGAAACAAAACGAAACGATATATGTGAAGCGAGTTTTTTATAAATGTGTGAGTGAGCGCCCCGCCCCGGGGTGTATTACGTATCGGATTGCGTTTGTGTGCAATGTGCGTGTAATACCAGTGGCGGAGATTACCCTTAAAATGTGGGAGATTTTCAGTATTTTACGTTAAGCGTAAAATATATCATCAACAGTAATGATATGATTTTTATCATTACGGTTGATGAGTTTTAACATTATTTCTTTAATTTGTGTAATATGTCATGTGCGACTTTACCGCTTATCAACACCGCAACACATTTAGCGATTCATTTTATATTATAATGTAAGTATCTACTACATTATAGTCTGGCAGAGTCTGACTGAGTCTGACCGTGTCTGACAGAGTCTGAGAGACTGACTGAGTCTGACAGAATCTGACCGAGTCTGACAGTTTCTGACCGAGTCTGACAGAGACTGACCGAGTCTGACAGAATCTTACCGAGTCTGACAGTGTCTGACCAAGTCTGACTGAGTCTGACAGTGTTTGACAAAGTCTGACCGAGTCCGACCGAGTCTGACAGAATCTGACCAAGTCTGACAGATTCTGACCGATTTTGACCGAGTCTGACAGAGTCTTAACGAGTCTGAGTCTCACCGAGTCTGACTCTGTATTTGACCCCGAGTCTGACTTTTAATTCGACTCTTAATCTGACTCTGAGTTCTTATTTGAGTCTAACTGAGACTTTGAGACAATGGACAGAGCGTTCTGAATTCAGTAATTTAGCTAACGCGGTTACACTTATAAAAAAAAATATCGTTGAGAATAAAACTCTTTTTTCATAACTCGTTTCTTTTTTTTAAAGTTATTATAGTTACAAAATACTGGGTAAAAAAAATTATGCCCATGGCAACACTCAACAGTTATGGCGTCCGTCACAGTGTCAAATTGTTCACTTCTTTGTTTACGTATTTAAAATGAAATGCATACTTAAATTGAATGCTAACATAATGAAATGATATATTATGGCATATTCCTTTTTTTGGAATGTAATTATAAACCATTTCACAGCAAAAACTTTCATTTTAAAATATCACAACACGGACTCGTGACGTAGTTTACGCGGGGAACGTTCCTAGGCGACTGACGTATGGATCGACCGACGCGGGGCATTTATCCCCCGTGTTTTTGGCTTCAATTCTCAGTGGCCTACTATCAATCTGGACATTTTTTAATCTAAGTTCTCACTATAGTTTTTAAAATTCTCCTGTTGTTTAATATCTTAATAGTCATCGATTAAACCATATGTTAAATTATGTATCGTCTTACACCTACCTGACACAGACCTGAATTTTTAATTTAATTATTACTTTTTAAAAAACATATACCAACAATCGAACAATCTCTAACTTATGTGATTTTTAAAGATTTTGTTCAACGAATCCTTGGGATATCATTTTTAATAAAAAGGGTGGAAATTTCTCTGTACCTAAATAATAATCCGTGGTCACCCTAATCGACATATTCAAGACGCATTGAAGATTTTCTTCAACAGCTCCTCAAATATAAACCTAGGATTTTTTGTTGTACTTTTACTAGTTTTGACAAATTCAAATCTGTGTTTTACAAAAAACTTCAGACCTCTGCGATGCTTTTTCAGCGAGATATTGGCGAAAAACTAAATTTTCAACGTTTCGATGGCGCGGCCATGGCGTTTTAGTTTTACAGCTCCTGAAATATAAACCTAGGATTTTTTGTTGTATTTTTACTAGTTTTGACAAATGAAAATCTGTGTTTTACAAAAAATTTCAGACGTCTGAGATTCTTTTTCAGTAAGATATCGGCGATAACGTTTTTGTCACCGTTTCAATGGCGCGGCCATGAGGTTTTATCCTTAAAACTCCTAAAATACAAACACAGGATTTTTTTCTATATTTTTACATTTGGTTTACAAATTCAATCTACTATTTCCCAAAATTTCAGGTCTCTGCGACTCTTAGTTTTAAAGATCTCCATGGCCGCGCGGTTCGGAAAGTTTCGATGGCGCGGCCACGTTCAAACCCTTATAACTTTTTAACCATTGCTTTGACAAATTTATGGTTTATGGGAATCGACTTTTACATTTTTTTACAAAAACTTGGGATGGTTTTTATTTAAAAAAACGTCATGGCCGCGCGGTCGAAACGGACACGTTCCAAACTGGATTAAACTGGGGGTGGTTTGACCCATTTGTTTTAATTGACAGTAACTTTAAGAGAGATCAGGTTTCCTAGGTATGGATTGACAAGCATGCACGAGTTTCGCTATGTAAAGACCCCTTCTTTCACATTTATTAAAAGCTCTTGTCCCAATAGTTTCCGTTACTAAAGATTCGGGCACAGGCAGCGACTAATCGGTACGAGTGCATTCGCTGCGAGTAAAAATTGAACATACCGAACAGTTTGAACCGCGGTGACTATTCCCTGCGACAGGCTATTCGCAGGGAATAGTCGCCGCGGTTCAAAATGTTCGGTATGTTCAATTTTTAACACGTACAGCGAATACTCGCAGCGAGTAGGCATTCGCAGCGATTAGTCGCTTTGTGACCAAAAGTTTAGAGGTCGCTGCTTTCGGAAGCAAGATGTCTGTGAAACGATTGTCCTAGCACAATGAGACTTAAGCTTTTTCTCTGGGATTCTAGCTATTGAATGCAAACTCGTCTACAATGCCTCTGGTATCACAAATGGAGATGTCCAAATACGACGATCAGAAAGGACGTCGACTCGTTTCACCCAAAAAAGTAACGAGAAACCAACTTCGCAAACGTCATTGATGAAATCTTTTATGGCCACGGCTATGCATGCGGGTCGGATCCATACACGAGGCAAACCACTTCGAATGTTGTACAGAAAGGTTCTTTGTCCCAAATTCCCTGATACTTTTAACAAAACCTGTTTTGCTGTACGAGTTTTTCTCACTAGGTACTGACTTTTATCGGCTCGACTTGGACTAATAAGGATGGAATATTGGAACATCCATCCTAATTCAAATGTACCGTCATTTAACGCAGACTCCACTAGTATAACATATCCCATCGTAATCGCCACATGTAAATACAACATTGTACAAACTGCACTGTGTAAAACAACGTGAATGAAATAAATAAACATTATTTTTCAAATAACTCATTTATTAACGCTTATGCATATTTGTGCGGTCCTGATACGACAAGGCGGGAATATGTACGTAATACAGGGGGGTTAGATATCCATAAACTGTACATAATTTGGAGAAAATATACGTTTATATGCAAGACTGCATAAAATAAAATAAATATTAGATTAATAAGAAAAAGTAACTTCGAGAAAATTCTGAAAGATTAATACAAAACTTAAATATAAAAAAAACCTGATTCTTGAGCAATTCTTTGTACCTTTTTCCACAATAATTTATATACCCACTTTAGTTTTGGCGTGGGAAGCCCATTGGTAGTCCAAAGGTTGATTTTCTATATAAAGCTATAGAAATACACAAAATAAATAGCTCAAAAAATTACCTAATAAATTTTATGAAGAACATTTATTAAGTACACAATTGCGTCTATAGCAAGAGCTACACAACTGCACAGTTTATGGATACCAAAAAGCACTATACATAAATCTAAACAGGTACGGGGGACATGGCACAAATAAGTCCCTGCGTCCCGGCAGATCCTTTGGCGTCGTCCATAACAAAATACTAAACGTAACAGTCTATTAAGTATTTACATAACTATAGGCGGGTTGAATCACAATCTATTGTATCTCGCTTTGCTCCATATATTGTCGTTATCGGTTATGAGGGTGTATACTCCTGCGAGGGTGAGGCCTACTGCAGCTCCTAGGGCCATGGAACGGACTCCGGAGGTGCTTTTGTAGATGATGCCAGTGGTGGCAGCTGCTATGAAGGTGTTGGCCGTGTCTTCCTTGTCGCGCATCCATGTGACGCCGAGCGCGATACAGGAGTAGAATGATGCGATGATGCCGAGAGTGCAGCCTGTGTTTGTTCCTGGAACATTAGTTTTGAAAGATTTAGAAATATTGAATACTACTAAAAGTATACCAAAATAAATGGTGTTCAATAATTGTGGGGTTTAGAAGCCGGAATGGGATGGATTACTGTCCTAATTCTACTGAGCATTTAAGCTTCAGTTGAAGTTGTTTTCAGTAGAATTATAATAATTATGAATAACAAGCCTCCTTTGCTGATATTTGAAACAGGCAGTTTTACCAGCTTGGATCTTCAATTGACATAATTTTTCAGGATTTAAATTATGATTTTAAATAAGTCATTATCCAACAGCTTTTATGGAAGAAACACTAGAATCTTAAATAACTAGGTGGGTCAATCATTAATGATTTCGATTTCTACAGCATCCATATAATTCTTACTAGGCACCATATAAATTAAAGTAGAAGATTATCTTTTTTTACTGACATAAACTCACCTTGTTTCATAATGTAGTTGATGACTTGTGTTCTCCGTACCTTGCCCGTTTGTCCTGCTAGTGTTGTGGCCCTCAGGCCTTTGTATAAACCTGCCACACCACCCAGGCCTGGAACATAATAAAACATGTCTAAGAATAAAGCGTAGTAATTTTTAGCTAACTAATTTAATACTGAGCAGTTTTTTTTCACATGAATTGAGATTGTAAATGCGAAAGTTTGGAGATTTGTTACTCAATCATGTCAGAATGGCTGAATAGATCTAGATGAAGTTTGTTATAGATACTGGAAAAGAATAGGATACCTTTCATCCTAGTATATTCTTCAAATGACATTATTCAACATACTGGCAAACTGAGTGGCAAAAGTTAAATTATTAAATGAAAAAATGGACCATGTAAGGTTTGGGTGCTCCACAATAACCAGGAATAAGGCATACAACCCATTGTTGATATCAGTGTGGATTCTAGTTGAATTATGACTGAATAGAATCAACATCAGAAGTTATAATAACTGTACCAAAATAACTTATTACATATTCAGATTAGATTTCATGCTCTACAGAACATGTGGTGTATTCATATAAATAATTAAATAACAGAGGTAATCATCAGTAGGTACCATTATTTTTTTAATGATCACAATGTTGTAGCTTTTCAAGTTTCTTTGTTCATTTTAGAATTAAAGCTATCTCCAGTGTAGTGTACAGTATATATGTATGCAGTTGTTATTGCTGACCATTGCATTTTATCTTGGCTAGGTGCCCACAATGTACATAAACAGAGATAATTAATGTCTTACTAGAAATATCTGTTATGACTTTTTAATTGGATTTCCAAATCACTGTAACACTTTTATTAGGGAATAATAGTGATTTCTCATGTATAACAAATACTTAGTGTTCACACATTCGGCCTTACGCAGTGTTATGTAAAAATTACTAATATTTTTGAGGTTATGTTATAATTTCATCATCCTATTACCTGATCCGGACATGAAGGACATTCCAATGATGGGTAGCGCTACATTAGACCTCCGAGCAGTAGATGCCATGTGGCTATCGTCAGGATACAAGAATTCTGGCTGCATTTTCGGTATGATATGGGGATCGAAGTTCAAATAGGGGGATAGGCTGGCCCCCGCTTGCTGCGTCTTCTCCTCATTCTTATTTATTGATAGTATATCGCCGAACAAGGACATTTTGCTATTTTTCACACTATTTTAACTAATCTAAAAACTAAAACGTGATTCGGCTATCACCCGAATTTTAGGAAATCGAACTGTGTAGAAATGTCAATGTCAAAAGGTCCTCGATAGACATGGGTAGTTCGCGAACGATTGAATAAATGAACTAGTTCATTTCCCAAAATGAACTTTTCATTCATTCACTGGCCATTCAAATGTGTCTTTAGTTCAGTGTTTCTTTTCGCTTAGTTACTCTATTCACCCTAATAAGTATGAACTTTATTGTAATAGGAATATAGTCTTTACGGGAAACGGTAGGTCCGTTTCCCGTAAAGACTATATTCGTATTAAAGTATGAAGGAATATCGATATTCGTATAAAACTGAACTAGTGATTTAGTGAAATGCATCATTTCTCTAAATCACTAGTTCAGTGAACTAGTCCAATGAACTAGTCCAGTGAACTAATTCAGTGAACTAGTCCAGTGAACTAGTCCAATGAACTAGTTCAGTGAATCATCTCATTCAAGAACTCGTTCTGATTTTTGTTGGACCATGGACCTAAAAAAAAAGGCGGACGGAACTTCACTAAGAAACAATTGAAGCACCCATAGTAAGTCAGTGCGCTAATATGGACAAGCCAGCACGCACACATTCACACCATAGTAAGTCAGCCGTCGGCCATTATGCTTCGAACGACACTCGCGGTTTTATATGGTGTTATTTTGTCTAATAAAAACCAAAGTATGCCGTCATGTGTTGCAAAAAGTTGTCTAAACCATAGTAGTTCAATTAAAAAAGCCAGGGGATCACTTTTCATAGTTAAGCATGTCAATTTGAAGCTTATTTCTCGATTTTACGTCAATAAATTTAATAAACATCTCGAAATCAATCAGTGTTGCAACTATTTCAAGGTTCATATTATTTTAAAATTGGGAGATTTATATTTTATGTTACTATTTATCGTTATTGTATTCTTCTATATTTTTACAGATTTCCCCACGGCAAATGATGCATGGAAAAACAATTGTATAAAAATAATAAGGGAGTGTAGACATGGAATAGGAATGTAGACGTGTAGGAATGGAACATAAAATAGCTTTAATTAAATATTTATAGCCGAAAAATACTTAAACATTCGTTTTCACCACTTCAGTAAATTAGAAGGGATTTCTAGATGTGTCGATAGCAAAAGACAAGTCTACAAAAATTTGAATCACCAAAAGGGATTGTAAAACTTTATTAACATTAAACGAGTTGTAAATATTTTAATATCCAATGTGCTTAAATGATTTTACCTTTATTTTAAAAATAGGTATCCGTCACAAAAAATTGTAATTAAACTTAAGTTCAAGGGAGATCTTAATTAAATATTGTTTAAAAATGGGTATTTTTTTCCTTTATCTGGCATCCCTATACACACTCACACATATTTACGCCGCCGCCATTGTGGTGCTTCAATCGTTTCTTAGTGCAGTTCCGTCCGCCTTTTTTTTTAGGTCCATGTGTTGGACTAAATGAAGTACTGAATGAATGAATGAACTACTTCATCAAGTGAAAAGATATACTTCATTCATTTTCTTTTTACTGACACATTTTGCGCATCTCTACTCCTCGAAACTATAGACAAAAGTTACGTGAATGTTGTCAGTCTTAAAAATTTAATGGCTATAGACAATTTCAAGTAAAGTTCACATTTATTAGTAAACATAAAAAAATAATAGTTTGAATCCTGTAAATAAAATAACATCTTATGATAAGCAGTATTTTTTTTTATTTAGATTAAACTGTTTTTTACAAAAAATTTCATCAAAATAACAGTAAGTAGCGCGGGTAGTTCGACATTGGGAATTTCAGGACGCACTTTCTTTTGAAGTCTACGACTGCCTATCAATTTCAAGTTAAAACAGTTTCAAATTATTACAGTAGGTATCTCATTATTATTCCAGTGAATTGAGAACACCAGAGGAGGTGAGAAAAATCATAAAAACTGCTAAACTACACGAGTCAGAGTTAACAGAAATCACACAGGTATTGAGGTTCCCGGAAGCCAGCAAACATAATGATAACTTGAAACTGATGCTGTTGGATGCCACGCTCTTGAAACAAATAGAAGAGGGAAACGAACTGCTTTTTAAAGGTACCTAATTATTTTAAAAAAAATTCCTCTTTCAGTTACATAACAGCCAATTTTGATTATGGGGCTCCATCGTATGTCCTTTATCTCCATTCTAGGCCTCCCATATTGGGCTCCGATCAAAACCGTTCATAGTACCCAGGGATTCTTAGTACCTATGGTAGATTGTAAGATTTGCGTAACTACCCTCATATAAATTTCACTTTAAAAAGAAGTCAGTACTAGTACCCCAATCTGGAAGTATATGACGTTGGTTGTCCTTAGGCCGGCTTGCGCCCACATTTTTTACCGATTTCGAAATGGAGGAGTCTCTCAATTCGTCGGCGTCGGTATGTTTGTTACTCGATTTCTTCAAATTTATTTCTTGTTTGAAAACGTGTTCTCACGAGGTCTCAAAATCAATTTTTTTTTTATGTACCCTCCCCTATTAAAATTCTTTTACTACCTAGTCCCATGATCATCAGGGAATCTGGAAAAAAATAAGAGAACTCTTCAAAAACCACAGTCACCGACCGACTTCCGATAGTTATTTTACCCTTTTATGCATTGCTTTAAGACATTTTTTTTTATCGATTGTCGGACTAAAACCACCCTGTTCTTTCACATACCCGGTGCCCTTAGGACAGTTCCGCAACGATCGGCCGTTACAATATTCCTTGTATTCATTCCAGGAGATCCCGATGAGAACGTAGTACTATGCACAAACAACAAAACTTACGATGTAAAAGAAGCCGAAACATCCAATAGCCTCCTACTAGTACCAGAATTACTATTCGCAGCATCAACAGGTCTAGACGAGACCATACAAAATGAGTCTATGGAATCTGACTCCTCATTCGATAAATCCAACGCCAGTTTGAACAAATCTACTGAATCCGATGAGGGGGCAAAACCACCAAGAAAAATAGTACACAAAGATATCATCAATACCTTTTTCACATACTATGAACTGAAACCTTGCAAGCCAAGATTAACGAAGCTAAGGAAACTTCTAGAACCGACCAGATTTCAAGGTTTAGAACTAGAATATGCAATAGACAAAAGTAAGTTGCTAAACTACGAAGCGATTTGCAATCAAGTGCAGGCATCTAAGGCAGAAATTAATGAAGAGCTAGAAAAGATACAAGCAATTGAAATTGATGGACATTACAGATTATTAGAATTTGATTATGAATTCCGAGTTTTATCGTACATGTTGGATCTCATTGATGAGAACTCTTGGCTTTTGGATAGGATATCTATAGAAGTAACTATTGACAGTCTTAAAGAGCTGGTTCCTTTACCAATATTAGAGGCGACATTCAGGTTTTATACTACAAAGTCTATTGTAGAGGATGGTGTCCAATTTTACCAGTATAGGCAAGACAAAGTGTGCAGATTCTTGGCAAGAGTGCTGTTGAAGAGTGCCGGGAGATTTAATTTGTTGGAGTTCTTGCAAGCTTGGAGAGACTCAGTTCCTGAAGGAATGGTTACAGATGTAAGTTTTTAATTGTTTTTCGGCTATGGTAAATATCATTTCTATTATGTAGGCAAGTCCTGCCTGCTATAACTTAATTATATAATCTCTCTTAATATTAGTATTGGCTTTCCAGGAATCTCTACTATCAGGCATAGCATTAGTGGATAAATCAACAACGCCGCAAGTAGTGTGGGGGTTCGCTGAAGCCGATCTACCTGAAGAAATTAATGAGAGATTTAAAGTACTATTTCAAACTAAACCGAAATGGACTGTTGATCAGATATCACCGTACATCGAGTAAGTTATTTTTCTTACGTTTGATTTTACTTAATAATATCCTTTTCGAGTACCTAGTCTAAAATTCCTTAAGTTTTAAAATAAACTAGCTTCTGCTCTTGTTTTTGCTAGCGTGAAGTTTTGACCTCCGACCCCTTACACGTCGCATTCCATCGCCCAGCGCGCTCTTACTTTTTCCGACCTGTTAGAAAATATGACAGCTCAGCTAACATGGTCTATAATACTACGGACCCAAATTCTTGTCTAACAGACAAGAATTTGGGTTGACTATTTAAACTAAAAATGGTAAAAAAAAACTTTTTCTTTAAGGCTTTGTTAAGTGTGCTACACGAATGTTCTCGTCAGCCTGATTTGACAGAGGAGTGCCAAAATTAAATGAAAAGTCACTAATCGTAGCAGGCATAGTTAAAAATATAATGGGGAAGGCAAGTCAAAGCTAATTGTAGATGGCGCCACCATAGCTTAGTCCTAATCCGACCAATGACTTAGTACTATTTTGAAGTACTCGTACCTATAAGATTTGAACTGATTTGAACCAATGACGATGCTTGGAACAAGCTATACTAGCGCCATTAGTTCCCCAGTTGCCATCCTCATTGCCTCTCCTTTTTAACCCTATTAGCATGCATCATCATTTGGGTGTATTCTGTGGGTAACTGAGTATACATCAGGAACTGAAACAAATCTATTGCATTTTCCAGATGCTACGCTACAGAAAAATTGAATGTCAACGCTATTTTGACGAAGTACGCAAGAGCTTCGACTCAAGACGGTGTCAGAGTATTTTCTGCTAAGCATATGAAATAGCGTGTTGTATTGTAAGTAGAATATTATAATTTATTTGGTAAAGTCATATAAGTTGATTAAGCAGCGAATCTTTGTGGGTAAAAATGAATAAAATTCAAAAGTTACTCATGGAATAATACGTTTTATTTTAAAAGATAACTTACATTATAAATATATTTATCCATAATTTGATGAGTAATTAATTTTATCGTATCGTATTATACATATTATCATTATATAAATCTTATTATTTATACACAAATTCTTATTTTAACATTTACACTTAAATAACACAGCCTTCTTATTTATCTAAACAGCGTTCAAATAAACCTTTCTTTTTAGAACTTTTCTTCTTTCTATATCAAATGTTACGACCAGCGTTGGATTAAAAAAAAATACAAATAATTTCTCGGGAATGTTCGCAAAGATTAAACGAAAAATAAATATAAGTAGTATCTTTACATTCCAAAAATTACGACTAGGAAACCGTTTACTATGCAAAACCCAAATAAAATTAAAAAAATCGAGAGCTAATATTCAATCGGTACAATAATTTTCATCATCGAGAGTCTAGCATGCGTATTTCTCTGTAAAGCATACTTGGAAGTTTTAACGTTAATTGTATGGGCAATAAAACAGCGCCTCTAGTGTAGAAAAAAGGAACTAATTTTGACCATCAAATGGGGAAGGCACGGTCAAAGCTAATTGTAGATGGCGCCACCATAGCTAAGTCCTAATCCGACCAATGAGGTAGGACTATTTTGAAGTACCTATAAGATTTGAACCAATGACGATGCTTGGAACAAGTTATACTAGCGCCATTAGTTCCCCAGTTGCCATCCCCATTAACGTCAGTCTCTATTTCGTCACAAATACATGAAAATTCGTTATAAAAACCTCAGATTTCCAGTCTAACCGTATACAGTTGAATACCAGTTTTTTAAATTACCATTAATTTAGGTGTCACATATGAAAACGGCAAAAATTTTAAAGCTAAAAAATCTTTGGTAACTTAAGATTGTTGGACATTCTTCCTGAGTTTCTTCAATTCTTCCCACATTGCTTCTGGAAGATCTTCTCCAACTTCTTCCTTGAAATATTTCTCGATGGCGTCAGCTTCTTGGAGCCAGAAGTCCTTGGGTATGCTGAACAGGTTCTTCATGTCGATGGGGCCAAGGTTCTGGGTGTTGAGAGCGTCTGCGGTGGGGACGTTGCCGAGGGGAGTTTCGGTGAAGCATGGCTCGTTGTCACAACGGCGGAGGATCCAGTCTAGAACGCGGGAGTTTTCTCCATAGCCGGGCCAGAGGAATTTACCCTGTAGAGAGGAAATAGTTATTAGTATTTAATTTTGAACTTATTAGGGCTTTAATTTACTGTATATCTTTCAGTTTGCATAACAGACTAAAAAAACGAGATTGTTAAGTCTATGCGACTGTTCCCCTAGAAAAGTTTCAAGCGTTAAGCGAATAAGCTAAACTGCTCGTGGTCTTTATTCCTCACTGCATAAAGTTGGATCTTCAATCTTTTAGACTACAAACTTCATACAAATTAAATTGTTATTATAAGGTTGATTTTAAGCAAGAAATAATGTCGCCATGGTTTCAGATAAAAATTGGCAGATGTATCCAACATTAAAACTTCATATTTCACCATGCAGTTCAACAATCGATTAGGATCGAAACAGTGCCGATTGTTAAATAACCTGTAGACTTATTGAAAATATAATCTAAATAGACATAAAAGGTACGTACCTCATCATTCTTCCGGAACCAGTTGACATGGAAGATCTTGGGCATCTGTCGTCCAGCCTGGGGCATGGACAGCCAGTGTTTGATGTACTCGCCGAAGTTGTACCCGAAGAACGGACGCATCGCGAACGGATCGTGCATCACTACTTTGCCCTGTTGAACAAAATAATGGGTTAGAATCATATTTTAGTATTTTTTTTGTAGGTTGTAAATACATTGGGTCTCTGAGACGTAAAGAGCAACTATAGGAACGGTGGATTTTAAGTCCGTAAGAGTCTGACAGTCCCCTCTGCTCCGCCCAGGACAGGAGGACTCATTTATGATTTTAACACAGAAGGGTCTTAGTATTTGAGGGTTTTTATTAGAAGATCGGATTTTTCTATTTGTTAGTGGTTCAATAAGGGCCGTATTAAAACTGTTTTCGTGCAGAACACACGAGTTTACTACCGTTGATTTTTCTACTACGGTAAAGAATTTGAAACGTTGACCAATTAAAGTGTAAAAGTATTTATCTACTCTCATGTCGTCAGGGCCCCCGTAAGGTCTACTGGCGCCTGTGTGCAAAAAAGGATTTTGGCGCCCCTTAAGGCATTTTGAATTATCTTTTTTTTTATTGTATGTCGGTCAGTGGCGTATTTTAAAATTCAGTGCACTGCGCTTCATAACTTAAACACAAAAAAAAACCATCAAGTGCTACTCAAACTTCACACCCACCCAGGTTCCATTACCATCTTAGAGAAGACAAATTTCATTTTTGTAGACCAATACAAGATTAACTAACATAAGCATTTGCTATTGAAAAATGAGCTATCAAAAACTAGGTCATGAAAAGCGAATGTCAACCTTAGTTCAAGCGCGAGCGAAGCGAGCGCGAAATTTTTTAGCTTTTTGGAATAGGACAAGGCAATTCTTCATAGAAGAATGCAGTGAGCTCTAAACGTTTCCGGACTTCAAGTTTTAATCTAAAAGTGAGATCAAATATTTGAAGTCTTTAGTAGGTACTCAAAAGTAATCCTAGTTAGGTTCTCAACTTTTCTTTTAACAATTATTTTTGATTTTTTTTTTTCATTTTTTTTTTCTGGGCTCTTGGCTTTGGCGCCCCTAAAGGATGGCGCCCGTGTGCATTGCACACATTGCACATATGGTAGCGGGGGCCCTGCTTGTCGTAAAAATCGAAATACAAAACTCAAAACGAGTTTATAATGACATACTTTATACCATAGAGTATCGTAATGAAATATTTTTAAATATTAAACGCATTAACGCATGCGTAGCGAATTTTCAAAGATTTTCTTTGGAAAGAAAAATTCGAACCGCGGACAGGATTCGTAAACGTCACCATGAGACGTTAGAAATGGAATGAAGAATTCGCCGTGGCGGTTACGATCCTCGGTGGCTCGGTTGGAAATGAGCGTCGGATGTACTGAATCCGAAGGTCGCAGGTTCGAATCCTGTCCGCGGTTCGAATTTTTCTTTCCAAAGAAAATCTTTTTTATCGTAATGAAATTAAAAAATTAAATTATAACACTGTTTCTCTAACAAAACAATGTTATAATTTAATTTTTTTTCATTATGATACAGCTTACTGACCATAGATACATCTATTTCATTTTTTATCTGTGGCTGCGCGCGCTTTAAATATGAATGTTGGAATTTTGACATTTGTATTTCGGTGGATGAATATTAGAGTTAATTAATTTTTATCTTTTATTTGATATGTTCGTATTCAATGAGAGTAGATAAAGTAGTGTATGAAACTGTACATAACTAGGTATTATACCACTCGTGTGATACTATTAAAACACTCGCTTCGCTCGTTTTTTAAACTCACACTCGTGTATAATACCCCTCATTATGTACCAGTTACATAAACTACTATTAGAGAAATCTGATTTCAAAAACAAAATTTTCATTTGTATCTTGTATTGAGAAGTTGCGGATCGTCTGCAGACAATGAATTCTAGAAGAAACTTTTTTATGTTTTGTAAAATCATCAAATGAGGTCCTAGATGGGGTAGAAAGGACTGTTCAGACTTCTACCGACTAAAAATTCACCCTGTCCCATCCCACAGCATTTCAGTACCATGGTGTCCTAAACACGGTCCCGCTACCCCGTTTCTGGTAGATAGATACTTTAAAGTCTCTGTTACAATCTGGGTTTTGGTGCTACCACCGTACTAGCCGTTAAAGTATGCCATAAGTTAAAAATACTCACAGCATGTTCAGCAGCGGCAGTAGATTCGGACCTCATAGTAGCTCCCATGAACACACCGTGTTGCCAGTCGCGAGACTCCACAACCAGCGGCACTCCGGCTGGTCGTCGTCCTCCCAGGAGGATGGCGGAGATTGGCACTCCCTCGGCACTCTCCCACTCGTCGTCGATAATTGGGCACTGTTCTGCTGGGGTGCAGAATCTGTGGAAATAGTTTTGTTAAATTCTGGCCTTGAGTCTTTTAAAATCGAGTGGACATCCTCATAGCTGAATCGAAAGTTTTTTTTTTTAAATTAAAGCGTTGCTCCACACTAAGAATTTCTCCTGTGTCGTGGGTGCGTTTACAAACATTAACTTACATACACAAACGCCCAGACCCGGAAAAACTACTTGTAGATCATACAATTAATATTTGCTTCGTGTTGGAATCGAACCCGCAAAACGTAGCGCAGCAGTCCAATCGATCAGCCACTAGCTGTTGCTAGCGACTTCACCCGCTACAACTCGTAAATTATGCGACGGGAACATAAAATCGGAATAAAAATCCTATGTGTTAATCCAGGTTATAAACTATCTGTGTACCAAATTTTAGCCAAATCCGTTTAGTGGTTTTTGCGTGAACGAGTAACAAACATACCTACATACACATACATCCTCATAAATTTTCGCATTTATAATATTAGTAGGATTGTAATAATAATTAGAAAACTAAAATATCTTTACAGAATTCTATTATTCAATTTCATTTGTCACTATTTCTTTTAACTTTCAACACTATCAATAACTCCCAATTTAGTCGAAATTAGAATTTCTACCAAAAAATAAAATTTCCTAACCTAGCAACACTTTCAACCATAGACAATTTCCGCCAACTTTTTCAAGCCAAGGTACTCATTTATTCAACCAACCTGGAGTTAGGATGTGCAGCGGGTGTCTTCTTGCTGGGGTCCCAGGGCTGTCCCTTCCAGTCGATGAGCTTCTCAGGCGCATTGCCCATGCCCTCCCACCACACGCCGCCATCTTGGGTCTCGCCGACGTTCGTGAACACCGTGTTTTGGAATACTGTTGACATCGCTATTGGGTTCGTTGCTTCCGAGGTTCCTGTGAAATAAATATTAGTTAGAAACTATTATACAGTTATTTGTTTTTTGCCCTATAATGTTTTTATGACTTGTGCATAGTCTCATTTCTCAGTTCTTATGCAACTTCTAAGGATGTGTTCCTGAATTTGATCGACATGTCAGTGTCTTTTTGAGTTTTCCTGTTAAGAAAATCTCAAGAGGTAATATTTATGCAAAGATATGTACGGCGCATGTGTTTTATAAGCCATTTTGTGACGATAATTGCGTTCGAAAAAAAAAAAAAAAAATTGTGTGAATTAATTTCCATTATCTTGTTAATGTTATTTTCACGTGATTATTAATTATTTAAAACCGTACAAGAGTTAGAAAAGCGTGCTTGACTTCACAATATGGCGTTATCAAAATTTTCCCGTGCATCTTGTGGTATTATGTTTCTGCCACGGTTTTATTTCTATACTATTAGACTTGTGATTGACAAAATCGGTCTTGAATTTGGTCTTGACTCCAACTTATCTCTAGATTACTTATTGTCTTCCAATCCTTACCTGGAGCAACTCCAAAGAATCCATTTTCCGGGTTGATAGCCCTTAGAACTCCGTTCTTATCAAATTTCATCCAGGCGATGTCATCACCGACACACTCCACCTTGTACCCGGGAAGAGTGGGCGTCATCATGGCGAGGTTGGTCTTCCCGCAGGCTGATGGGAAGGCTGCTGCGATGTAGCGCTTACGGCCCTTTGGGTCTGTTACTCCTACGATCTGGGGGAGATGAGGGCTTATTAGTTTTTTTTAAGGTTTATTTCTGTTTTCAAGGTATATTTCGAATGAATAAATATATACTAAACATTTCTGTTGTCAGAATCAAAATCAATATAACACAACATTAATTTCAGTGGAATGAAGGTATTTCGCAATTCAAAATGTCTTGGCAATATTACGTTAAAATGTATTTATTTATAATTTAACAGTAGACAATAGACACTCTAAAACGTCTTTGTCTAATATCTGAGTGCCATTTTATTACTTTTTTTATTTCATTGCTGACACGTGATACATTTTACAGTCACAACCAAAAAGTGTACAGCTTGGCAAAAAACAATAGAAAACGAGAAGTCGCCACTGTGCTCTTGCTACCAGCACTTTGAATGATTTTATTTTATTTATTTTCACTTATTACGTTAATTTTATGGCACAATAATAAATCTAATAAACCTGCGTCTTTGTTTACATCAAATATCAAAGATTTTAAAACGTTGTCAGCAAACAAAAAGATTAGTTCCGTTTCAAGACGTTCTGGCCAAGCTGTAAATAACTTTTTTTTTTTAATTTCATTTCCTTTGTATTATACGCTAGCTATGGTACAATCGGATATAAAATGTATTAATAATTGAAATATAATTTATTATTAGAAACATTTAATAGCTGTTCAACTCACCAACATATGTTCGGCCAGCCATCCCTCTCGGCGAGCTATAACGGAGCCCAGACGAAGAGCGAAGCATTTCTTTCCCAACAGACTGTTGCCTCCGTAACCACTACCTGTAAACAAAAGAGAAATATACTAAAACTATTGAAATATAATTTAAAAGCTTGCAACACTACGCTAAAGAAAGATTTTGACATGTGACAAGTTTCTGTTCGTCACCGCTAGATGGCGTTGTAGTTGAGAATTTTAGAGCCCTGTTTTTAATTTGAGCTTATGTTTTGGATTCTTTGAATGATAGTAAATAAGCCGTTACTAGCCGTTTTACTAGTAAAATACTGGATATAATTACAAAAGGGGACGCGACATAAGGACTGAGTGAAGGGACTTTACCCATGACTCGATTCATGCGATTTGCAACTTCTACTAACTGAAAATGAAAATCAACTTTGCTACTAAGAAATAATGATGCAATTCGATTGACCTGACGTCGTCGTGTCGATCGTGTTTTGTTTTTCATCTACCCGTAGATAACAACGTGTTTTATGTCATATGTCGTAGTGGTAAGGTTGATTTTCACTTGTAGTTGGAATTGGTCGAATTACAATTGCGTCGCGCCATGGTTAAAGTCCCTTAGTTGTCAAAACTACTCACCATAGCTGACAATTTCGTTGTCAGCAGGTTTGTGCAGAATGATGGTGCGGGGTGGGTCGCAGGGCCAGCCAGCAATGCCTCCGGTACCCACAGCGTGCAGGCAACGCACGAACTGCTCGTCTTGACGCAAGTGATCTAGGACTTTAGCACCTGTTGACAAGGAAAAATATCATGATTTTATGTTCCATTTTTTGTGTAATAAGTCTGCAATTTGAATAAAATCTGTGTATATTTGAAAGACTTGGTAAAGTTTGTTTAAAAACTAGCGGTTTTTAATGGCTTTGCTATGATTCCATATGTGCAAGTACCTATACTTTAAAATTCTTGAGTATTATCAAGCTATCCTTTATGAAATAAGACGATAATTTACAATTGTCAAATTATAGGAATAAAAACAATGGCGGCGCGGCGGCGCGGCGCGTCGTGTCGATTGCAAACAGATCATTTTTAAACATAAATATGTCGTAATCTATTTGTTTAAACAAACAGTATCTTTATTCATTCATGTCCAAACACGTGAGTACTAAGTTCAAGTAATTGTTAAACAAAATAACCTAAATATTTAACTCACAGATAAAATCTAACCTAAAAATTTAAAGCTCGCGCCGTTTTACCACCTTCGTTCGGATTCGTGCAAGTTTGGGACAACCCCGCACCTGCGTACTAAAGACTCAACCCACGCAACACGTGGGCGATGAGAACCCCGATATTTCACACAACCTTGTATCAAAATAATATTCATTATGAATACACATCAACGGAACAGGACAATTTCGTCCCAAAATATAAATTCGCAAGAAAAAAAAATGTCTATGGAACTTTACTGTGATTATAGTCAAAAATAGTGATGAGAAAACCGAATTTTAAAATCGCGCCTTTTTCGAGTGCATACATAGATGTCGTTGCAATTCTATAGGGTATGCAATTTGCCGTGCGGCATTGTACCGGGAAAATGACAGACAACGGTAGTGAAACGTCTGCTCCTCCTTCCTCCGAACCGATTTCTGAACCGGCTGCCTCTTCAGACCGCGATGCCGACGAGTTTATTATGCCAGTCGACCTAGACGTACTTATTGATCAAATTAAGAACCACCCTGTGTTATATAAAACTGCACAGGCGGAATATAGAGAGCGGGTGGAGAAAGAGATGGTGTGGGCAGAGATATGCTCTCACCTCTTCAAGCGTTGGTGTGAATATTCGCCACAAAAGAAACGAGATCGAAGTAAGTTTTATTTATTTGAAGTTTTTTGTTTTTTCGAACGAAATTCTAATTTCCATTTTTTTACTGAAGGTTGCTGGCACGGTTTCAGAGCCTTTTTGCGTCCTAGAATTATAGTGCCCAATTTAAAATCGATTTAGACTCTGCGAGGTTCAGTTTTACCGTGTCATTGTGTAAAGCTGCGGCATTTGAGGCGGATTGAGCGACCGGGTTCGATTCCTAGGTAGAGTGCGAAAGGGGAAATTTGTGTTTTTTTTGTGTAGGTAGTTTAAAAGTTTTTGTTTCAATTGACCTTGACTACGAGTTAGTTATTATTGGTATCTTTTTTGACGTCCAATTCATTTGCATAAAGACGAGTAAAACATATTGATAGGTTCTTTTAAATATTCGAAATTCAATGTTTCTGTCATTCTTTTTCAGTAAGGGAGGTACAGAAGAAATGGAAGAACATGATGGACGATTATTTCGACTTCACTTGTCAACAATCACCAGTTCAAAAGAAAAGAAAAACAATCTATGATAGAATGTCATTCCTCGGCGACTCAGCCGTTGCAGAAGACGTAGATCTGGGAGCATATAGAATAAATAACACTAACAATAATAACAACGAAGAATTTGCTCCAATTTTGGACCCCATAGCAACCCCCCACGTCGAAATTCCCAATCTAACCATGCCCTCAACATCAGCACAGGGCGAAGACTTCAGCAACACTTATGAAGTGAAGAAAATGCCTATATATGTACCTTCGGCTAACATACCATCCCTGTCAGAACCATCAAATCCAAACCTCTATTTTTCATTAATGCTAGTTCCCTTGCTCAATCGGTTAAGCCAGGACAAATTATATGCGATCTGGCCAAAGATTTTAAAGATTATCGAAGAAACTGAAGGGCCAAGTAAGATTCAAATTCTTCAGCAAGAGTTGATATACCCCTCAGGTGTGCAAACGACGACCCTGGCTGAACCGGATCCTGAGCCAGCTGAGGAAGAGGGACCTGTGTACTCTTGTAGCCATGGAAGACCAAAGAATAAGGATGGGGAAATAATGTATCCGGAGACGGATCACGAAGACCTCGACGATGTGTAGATTGCCAAATTTTTGAAGACCGTCTAAAATTTTTCTACAAAAATTTTTATTGGCGATACGGTTTGATAGGTCCAATAGTCTTTGGACATATCTGACGCTCAAAGCGACATTTAAAACTGAGGATAATATTTAAAATACTCTACCTAGCTTATAGTTGTTAAGAAAAAGTAATTTGATCGGTAAGTATTCGACTCTGATTGATGTGACTTTCAAATTGTTTACGAAATAACTTTGAGTTAAACAAAAAGTTTAGGTTTTAAAACGTAAGTTTAGTTAAGAAATGTGAACGAATTTAATTGTTCAAAAATTATCTACTTGATACCTAGCTACTATATTGTCTTTTTAAAGACGAAAATGCGATTGTTAATTAAAATGATGTGCAAACTAACAATATAAGTAGGTACTTATTGTATTTTGTGTCAAGTGATCTGTCTACGGTATATTTGTGTAGACAGAGCTGGGCGTTTATGCATGTACGTGTTTAGAATCTTACTACTTATACACCGTGTTCCGGACGATATACATAAACTTCGACCAGATGTTCAGACCACGGAAGTAAGCATTTTTCATTATGGACACATTAATAAATTCTTATTTTTTATTTTTTGTTAATTTTCATACAAACTAAATACCTAGACGTAAATAACCCGATATGCATGCCTCTTTATCCGAATTGGCAACGTCGTATTTTCATTCATAACATTTGGCGGGCTGAAACTTGTCAAAACAGTTTCTTTGATTTTTTATCTCGTTCCTCATAGCACTGTCAATGTACTATACTTATCTAAAGAGAACGTATAAGGCTACCAAGCAGGTAGATACGTATTTCGAATTGTCTTTTTAATTGAGGAATAAAAAAAAAAACAAAATTCCATAACCAAATCATGATAACCTCTTCCCACGACATGCAGCCTTCGCAAAACGTTTCTGCAGTCCTTATTTTTAGTCTAGGCTTAAAGCAACGCCGGACCTCCAACGACGGGAAGGGGAGTAGGCTACCATAATTATCTTCCCATTCTGCCGTTTCGGCTTAAGTAACGAACATTCAATCTCAAAATTATTGACTAAAAGAGGGGCAGCTCAACACGCAATCTGGGGACCACGCTTAGAGCTCACGTACATTCGTAAAAATACTCTCAAAAGATAGGTCTCGGTCAAATTAAGATAAATGGTAATCACAGCATATTTTTTTTATGCATTTGAGTAGAATAATTATAATTTATAAGCACACTTGTTGCGTGGGCAACATCAGAACTAACGCCACCATCTTATTTTTCAATACATTTCACAAATGAGCGCTCTCCTGTCAACCTCAATGGAGTGTCCAAAGATCCATATAACACTGTAGGTTAGACAACTACGTCAGCCGTAATGTCATTCAAAAATATTTTTATTAATAAAAAATAAACTCTAAAAAGCAAAAAATAAATTTAATGTAAAAAGTTTTCGAAATGACCACCTTCTTTTTCGACACAAATATTCAAACGAGTCCTAATTTGGCCATTCAAATTTACAGACATTTGTCTTATTTGTTCAGCAGCCTGAGATATTCTATCTAAGAGCTGTTCACGGTTCTGAATTTGTACGGAGTACACCTTCTCCTTTAAGGTTCCCCAGACATAAAAATCTAAAGGAGTCAGATCTGGGGACCTAGCTGGCCATGCGATATTTGTGCTACCTCGTCCAATCCAACGGCCAGGAAACGTTGCATTTAAATATTCACGCACTTGTGTGCCATAATGTGCAGGGGCCCCATCATGTTGGAGCCACATGGTTCGCAGAGTTTGAAGATCCACTTGTTCGAAAAATTCGAAGCTAGTGACGTTTCTTAGGAACTCTAAGTAATTGTCAGCATTTAGGCGGTGGGGAATCTCAATAGGGCCGATCAGCTGATTGTTAAAAACACCAGCCCACATGTTTACAGAGAATTCAGTTTGATGTGACGCCTGCCAATGTAAATTCGGGTTGCTCTCATGCCACTGCACTTGATTTTTGGAAGCAGTATTGGATTATTTATCAGTTCTTGATTCATTCTCTGGCAAAAAACAATTCTTGAGAAGTGATCAGGTGGTATTATGCCTTGGGATTTTCTGTAGTGGTAGGCATGCAAACCATATCTTTTCCACAGTTTCCACACTAGCTTATGAGATACACCCACGATTCTCCCAACGCGTCTCGTTGAGAGTGTAGGATCATGAATAATAAGGTTCATTATTCTGTTTTCTTGAGCGACGCTCAAATTGATTGCTCGTTCAGGGCGGCGTGGTCTAATTCCGATCTCACAAAATCTCCTGTGTATGTTAATAAATGTTCGTATATCAGGAACGCGCCGACCAGGGAATCGCCGTTGGTACTCTCGCACAGCTGCTGTAGCATTTCCGTCACAGAAACCGTAGACGAAGTGAATATCAGCTTGGTGTTGAGCAGAATATTCGTGCGGCATAGTGAAAGTTGTAATCAAAATGATTGATTAAATTAGTCGGAAACCCAAAAGCAAATTACAATAAACAATAATCCTGACAGTTAAAATCATGCATGACAAACAATGACAAATAACAACTTAGGTATCCATAGCGACCAGTTTAATCTCTTTGAAAGATTCGTTATCGCAAATGATCGTATTTCTTCGCTAACTCTCGGGTTCCTCTCGTACGTGCAAATGAAATGCAAATAGTATTTGATAGATTTATCATTTTAATTGCACTAAGCGGCAACATAGGCCAAATTAAGATACTTTCTCACTGCATAGCTCAATTAAATTTCATTAAATGAAATTACAAATATCTTTGTAACGAAGCCTTTTTAAGTACTACTTCCTTTGTTGGATTTGATTTGTAAAAGCCATAGAAGTATTTGCTAAAGTTTATGGATAACGTGAAGAACACGGTGTATATAAGCAAAAACAAAAGTTTGTGGCGATGGATTGATGGATATTTGGTAAATTTATAAAGATATTGTGGAATGGTGAAGTGAGGCAGGCAAAACCTTTTTGAAAATAAATGTTGTGAAACTAATATTGTGTCTTATTTCCTGACCAAAAAAGCTGAAATTGCTATTTCTCTTATTTATTGCATTTGCAAGCTGGCGAAAAATTATGCAGTCTTTTTGTTAAGAATAAGGCTTCAAGTAACATTAATTATTATGCCAATCGCGAGTTGCGCTGACAAAGCCTTTGAAAATCCGCGAATTTATCACACATAAATAAAAAGACGTTATAGACTAGCCGCTAGGGTGAGATCAAAAATATCGCCCTCCCCTTCTATCGCCCGACGAGTCCCGAGCCCCAACGAAGCCCCTATTTGCAGACTACATTTCAACCAGTATAAACTGACCTCCAAGATTTTAATAAAGCAATGAGATTTTATGAACTGTGTGCATTGCGCTTTGACGTTTAGCAGCCGGCGGCTATGTCAGGTCAACTTACACTGGTTATATCCGGCAGTCTGACTGTTTTGTACGAGTTTATTGATATTTTGATGTGTAACTTACCCATCCTTGTCATGACGCGCATAGAGTAGACTACGTAGGGAGAGTCGGTGATCTCGACGCCGATCTTGGACAGAGGAGATCCTACGGGACCCATGGAGAATGGGATCACGTACATGGTGCGGCCTGAGGACAACATTATTTATGAATTAGCTTATTATAGTTGGGTGATGGATGATTATAGTATGATAAATAAACGTTATAAATGTTCCTGGTTAGTCAGAAGAAAAAATATTTAAAAGGATTTGGAGGCAAAGTAAGCGAAAAGGTTGGTGATACTCCTCTGGCCCAAGCCATTGAGGAAAGGAACTTTAGAGTCTAACATTAATAGGTAAAAATCATATCACATTTTTAAAACCTAGTTTTTCTGAGCTATGAACACTATCCTTTAAAAAGTTCTGTTTCTTATTTTAAAATCACACGTGAGAAAAAAATACTTCGACATCATTTTAATCTATGGCCAGATTCCATCTTTAAATAATCTGCGTACCATACCTGTCAACTAATTGCAATAATAGGTAAGGATTGCCCGGGACTCGGGCCGCTGTATTGATTTAAAGGGGAGACTGAACCAGATATCAGCACTCATATGCAACTATTGATATAGCCATTATTATATCAATCAATGGATGCTATGTAATGAACCCCTTCACTAACTGCCATAGGTTTGTTGGACAAGCCATACATTTTGGGAAGTACATTCGAACCGTTCTCTGTTTGAAAATAGAAACAAAGACAAACTGTCTTTTGTTTTTTTTCGAAGTAGTGCGATATGGTTTCTTTTTTTGTGTTTGGAAACATCGTTTTTGTTCAAGGAAGTTTTGTTTTGCTGAAAAACATTTCGTCGTAAAATGTCACACGGTTTGAAATTACCGGTTTTTCTTTGGTATTCTTCCGTATTTGTAGAGTCGGTATTTATTTTGTCATCTACAATATTATACAGGGTGGAATCGAAATCATGGGCAATATTTTAATCTAAAGTTTGTTTTTTAATCTCGTAGACAAAATTGACAAATGATAATGTCAAAACTGACATAAATTCTATTGAAATTCGTGTCAGTTCGCCATTTGCACCTGTCAATTCAGTCTACGAGATTAAAAAACGAGGTATAAGGCTCTACTCACGATGCTGATTGCATTACGGCTAATAAATCGCAAATCAAAAATATTACTAATGTAATTATGGACACCTTAAAAATGTAGTATGTCACACTGCAAAGGTTTATTATTGCAAACAAACACGAAAAAGTAATAAAAAATAAATCATAAACCCGAAAAGTCCTAAAGTATCAAAATTTTAAAGCGCAATACACCGCGCGCGGAACGAAAGGTAAACAAACATCAAATAATATTAGGCGAAGAAACTTGCATTAATAACGTTTTTGAGTTCCGTAATACGATTAGTATCGTTAGTAATGCCAGAGTTTAAAATATTGCTCATTAATAAAATTTCACCCTGTAAGATGTAAATAGATGCCAATTATGTCAACATCTAAAGTTCATGTTTTTTTAAGTGCAAATTAATGAAAGTACGCATAGGAAGTTTTTAGGCAATATTAGTCATGCCTAATATCATCAAAGTTTTAGATGGATGGACAATACATTTTTCACCAGTTTTTTAGGCCCTTGCCATTATCTGGACACAAACTTTTGAGAAATTCTTAATGGATAAGCTCAAAAATACCTACCTTGGCGAACCAAAGACCTTAACCTAACCAAAAAGTTTTCATTCTTCACCTCAACTTTTTAATAAGCAAAGACTCACCTCGCATACATCCCGGGAACCGTTCAGTAATGGCCTTGTCATAATCGTTGGGAGCGATGTAGTTGCCGAGGGCCGACTTCTGTCCGGCGCGGGCGATGGGGACCACATCCCTTTCCTTCTCAGAGCAGATGAAGGTACGGGACTCCACACGGGCCACGTCTGCGGGGTCCGTACGGGCTAGCCAGCTGGGGAGAAGAGATTGGTTAGATTTTTGTGGCGAGAAATTAGACTTTAGCTATGGTTTTTTTATTGGAGGAATTGGAGTAGCAACATCTTTCTTTGTTTTAACAAAAATACCAGTTATTTCAGTAGTTAAAGAATATGGCGCAGTTTTGCTCTTTGTAATCAATTAATTTCTGAAGTTATTAATTTACAGTCGGTCCAATTTTTTAATAACATAATAATGTTAACTGCCTTCCCTTTTTTTGGTGAAGTAAACAATTTTCTACCAAGCTCCTATATGCACACTTCCACAAAAGAATTTCATCCTTTTTTCCTTCCACAAAAGAATTTCCAAAAGTATTACCATTTGTACTTACCAGTTGTCATACTTAGGCAGACGTTTCAGTGTTCCCTGCTGCTGCATGATATGCAGGAGAGCAGCTGCCTCGGCCTCAGAACCATCGCAGACATGCACATGTTCCGGCTGGCAGAGAGCTGCACTGCGCTCCACAAACGCACGGACCTGAGGAATGAGGGGAAACGTTAAAAAAATCTTCTTGGTTTGAATAATTTGAGGTTTATCTCAAGGGTGTCCCCTAGACCCTGCTTTGTTTCGGTTCTATTTCCAACATTTTGGTAACAGTGAAAGGAATGTGAGATCTTGAAATGATTTTAGATTTGAGGTGTTCCTCAAGGGTCTGCCCTAGGTCCTGCTTTGTCTCGTTTGTAATATAGGAACTGTAGAGCTTATTTTATCGTGAAAAATAAGAGAGGTGTATGGTATATAAGATAGCTGTATACCCATAATAAGATATTACATTCGTTAAGATTATTTCCCAGTTTAATCAAATGTTGGGCCACATAAATACCAAGGAATTTCATTAAAGATTTGAGTTATATTTCCATTAGCATTGGTGCATTTACATCGATCGTCCAGACCGGGCTTCGTCAAAATAAAGAATTTAAAGTTATCGATCGAATGGTTTACAAAGTGGCGTGCTAGCTTGCTCTATAAATGTTTAAAGTCGCTTCGCGGGTAACACCTTCATTTACACATTCAAGATGCCTACTTTTGCCTGTTTTCAATAACAATGGGTTATGAATCTAAAAGTGCAAATAATAAGGTGCTTAGTATGTAATACGGTTTTAATACCATAGGCTTATCTATGACACCAAAACTGTAAACTAAATAATCGTGCAACTTCACGATTGTTTTATTTCCCGTCTTTGTACTCATTTCCTTGTATTTGATTATGATGGAATTATTTTCCAATCATCGCAGCGATAATGACTTAGGAAAGAACAATATTATTGACCAAGGTTTTCCGTATTTTTATATGGATGCTCTCTAATTCTTAGTACGTATATGTATTAGCCTGAAGTCTATGTACTCAATTGAAGGCTCTACCCTTATTACATAAAATCCTTCAGTGAATATAACACATAGCAGTTGTATGGTGTTGTGTAAACTTGATAATTTTCCTAGTTACCTTGGGGGTCAATGCAGCGAGTTGGGGGCTGGGGCTAGTTGCCCCACGAAGAGCGGTCTGGTGGGCTGCACGTCCGCAAGCCAGCGCCACTTGGGCATACCTGAGGACAAAGGAAAACATACATGAGTAAAAAAAGTAAAGACAAAATTCATATTCACATTTAGAAATAGAGTTGATTATAAATAATAGGCAAGAATCTCTATAGTTAAAGGTTTTATACCCAAATATGGTGTCCTACTCCGCCGCGGAGCCACCATGTTAAAAACCGATCAATTATATCTTAAAATGATGTACGTCAGACGTACATAATGTACGTAAACTGTTATTGATGTACGAGTATCAGGTATTGATAAAATATGCATTGATAGTGGCTCTGCTGGGGAGCATACTCTCTAGCAGAGCCACCTAGAATACATACTCAGGAATGTTAAACCTTACTGTTTTTCGATGAAAGCCGTTGTACGTATAGTGCTTATAATGTACGTGTTGAAAAATATTATTATTAGTTAGGGGTTTTTTTATTTTAATTTTTACAAAATGTTCATATAGAAAGCGCCTGCTTTTGCCTTGTCTTGTCCACGACACCACAAAGGTGTGGTTTAAGGGTTCCGTAGTCAACAAGGAACCCTTATATATCCGTCTGTTTGTCTGTATCTAGCTCAGAAACAATTACCTCCTATACACCTCAAATGGGATGTAATTTTTTCTCTTGAAATTCGTAGTGTAGGATGCCGTTAGATAGGTCTGTATGAAAGCCGCTGTGATGTCACAAGACGAGTCAATCACATGGGTTATTTTGTATCAGCAAAAGTTGTTATAGAATCTGCCTTTCAGTTAAATTGTAAACATAACTTAAATAACATTTATTTTACAAAAAACAATACTGGGTAATACATCAACTTTCCATTATACTGAACATTAATACCTAATTTAAAAAAACTTAAAAAACTTGACTTAATTTATTTGTGGAAAGAAAATAGTTATTTGTTATGCGAGGCTGCAAAGTTGATTTTTGGCGCGAGTACTTGAATTTAATCCTGACCGATGCGAAGTTTTCAAAAGTACGAGACGCAGAAAAACTTTGCAGCCGAGTGCAACACACAACTTTTCACCTCACACAGTGACGAAATGCAGTGGGGGCGGCTCGACTGTCAGTGTACAAAATAATTGAATACAAGACGTGTTCGAATTTTGAAAACACTTTGCGCCCTAGCGCGCAAAATGGAGTTTTGCGCTGAGATTTTGAATGAGAAATAGGCTGCGTTTCCACTGAGGCGGAACGGAGCAGAGCGGTAAACGGGCTATTGAAGATCACCGTGGATTTTAGTCAGTACAAGTCTGACAGTAAGTGGGTGGGAGGACAAATTTGATGACTTTACCATGATAAAAAAAAGTGTGAACGTAACTTTTTCAGTCCTGAGAACGGGTTTGGCGCTCGAGCGGAGCGAAGTAATAGTACGAATCGTAGTAAGGACTTCTTAGATCTTTTAGCCGAAGTAAACATGTGCTTTTCATTACAAATACAAGGAAAATAAAAAAAAGAACTTGAATGATTAGCTTGCAAAATGAGTGTACTTAGTAGGGTTGTCGCTTATTTGGATCATTAACATTTCAAACTATGCCCTCCAGCGTCCATATATCAGCAGATGGGAATTAACTACTATGCCGTCACCAACTGGAACAGCCTTATTTATCGACCAAATCGTCGTAGAACTACCATTCTGAAATACGTCGTAGACAGTTCCTTTTGTAGTCACTGTGGTAGTCACCAATGCCTCCAGAAAAACAAATCAAATTAATACCAAGTACCAAGAAGTCAGATCGCCCGGAGGACACGGTGGAGCATACGGTGCAGGACTGCCCCGCTTGGGCAGAGCACCGCCGTTTTCTCACTGAGGCGATAGGCGGAGACCTCTCGCGCCCGGCTTTGGTTGCGGCCATGCTGCGGGGCGAGACGGAGTGGGATGCGGTCGCCTCCTTCTGCGAAGCATTAATGTTCGCGAAGGAGGAGGCGGGCCGCGAGAGGGAGAGGACAGCGTCCTCCCTCCACCCCAACCGCAGTGGTAGACGCCCACGGCGTCGGACGTCGGCAGACGATCTTCGGCCACCGTAGGCGCTGGCATGCGGACAGCGAGTAAAGGGCAACTCGCTGTCCGACTATGGACCATGCCCGGGTCGACGGCGCGTGTTCCACGCGCGCCTAAAAGAGAGTCAGCAAAAATGACGGGGCCCCCTCTCAGAGGGCCAAAGCCTGCCGGGGTCGCGGGACTTATTTCCTTACCGTGACCCCGGAAGATGGTCAGACGACATGGTTGCCATTGCGGGAGTGCCCTGGATGAGATTGGCGCAAGATCGTGGAGCTTGGCACAAACAGAGAGAGGCCTATACCCAGCAGTGGGTGAAGACGGGCTGTGGATGATGATGATGATGACCCCGGAACATAAAGGGCTATTAAGGACACCGTGGATTTTAGTCAGTACAAGTCTGACAGTCCCTCCCGCCCTGCCCGGGGTGGGAGGACTCATTTGATGATTTTACCACGCTAAAAAAAAAACAAAAAAAAAGTACCAAGAAGTCATTTTTTTTCTGTTATTTTTTTTTTTTTGTAATTTCTATTTTATGATTTGCATTAGCATCATAAATTTTGTTTTAATAATTATCAAATCGTAACGGTATAGCTGCTCATAATAATGGCCGGTTAATGCGTGTTGGAATGCATAATGTGAAAGGTTCCGTATCGTAGGTGGAATAATAAAAAAACACTTATTAGGTACATTTGCAGTTGAAAAATATGTTCTCTCATACATTATGATAGGAAATATGTTATTTAAGTAAATTTTGTAAATTGGTCGACTAGAACTCGTAAACTTGGATAGTCTACTTAGCTGTGTTAGAATTCCGTGAAACTTCGTTTTATAAACTATGACCGTGTTTTTTTCTCACACCCAAACACAACTCGTGTCTAATAAAAAATAACACTTTAAAACTTATTATTTTACTAACTGATCCCTTAATCAATTTTTTTATACAAACCCACAACGTTTTTAAAAGACCAATACGACGACATCCACTACCGAGAACATGAGAAAAAAATTAACATCGCACTTTACGTATTCAGGAGGTAATTGTTTCTGAGCTAGATACAGACAGACAGATGGATATTTAAGGGTTCCTTGTTGACTACGGAACCCTAAAACCACACCTTTGTGGTGTCGTGGACAAGACAAGGCAAAAGCAGGCTCTTTCTATATGAACATTTTGTAAAAATTGAAATAAAAAAACCCCTAACTAATAATAATATTTTTCAACACGTACGTTATAAGCACTATACGTACAACGGCTTTCATCGAAAAACAGTAAGGTTTAACATTCCTGAGTATGTATTCTAGGTGGCTCTGCTAGAGAGTATGCTCCCCAGCAGAGCCACTATCAATGCATATTTTATCAATACCTGATACTCGTACATCAATAACAGTTTACGTACATTATGTACGTCTGACGTACATCATTTTAAGATATAATTGATCGGTTTTTAACATGGTGGCTCCGCGGCGGAGTAGGACACCAAATATGGTCTGATATAGCCAAATGTCGCAATATTGTATTTCCTTATAGGAAAATATTATATTTTGACATCAATATTTAGTAGTTTTCATTTCCTATGCCGTCATTAATGTCGTCAAACGAGACAGGATTAAAAACAAATAAATGAAATTGATCAACGCCCGATATTTAAATTCTATTTCAATCCAGTCATTGGTAAAATCCAATGATTGGTTACGCTTTGTCCGTAACCAATCATTGAATTTTGATCGGAAACAAGATAGCAACCGATATAGGTTTCTAATTTCTAGTGTTTTAGTAGTTGACTATACAAAGTTCTAAGCATAATTTATACCTAAGTACAAATAAAAAACCGGTACATTTCGGATTAAAAACGAAACGTTATAACTACAATTTTTTTATCTGACTCCTTGACTCCTACAATTAATAGCTGTGTTGAAACATCAGATATCATATAATTAACATTAAATTCATTATCAGTACCGTTTGCACACCGTCCATTTAATTCTCAGGGTAACGTTTGAAACTTTGAACCGGGCACAAAATATCGGTCAATTCTACCAAAGGTTAGATATTACTATCTGACCTGTACTTTGCTCTCCTCGTAATTTAATTAGGATGTAGATAAAATGGATTAATTGTTTGTAAGTATTTAATCTTGCACAAGTTTTGTAACAAAGAGATAAGTAATGGTGGAGTTTCACAGGGGGGACTTTTGTGTCCAACTGTGGACGGCTCGTGGCTCATAGATGAGGTATCAAGGTATGTTTGTAAATACACCCACGATGAAGGGGAAGGTCCTTATACGGTGCAACGTAAAAATAAAATGGGCTAAGGAAGACTGTTCATATCCTATGAGGGGTTGTGGTAATTAACAAATGCTTGTTGGGTGTTTAAAATTGTGTTAATTGTTAGTATTAAGAGATAAACAGATGCCTCCCATACTGCAGTTGTTATACTTTTCTTTATACAATTTGTTTCCATCTTTCCAAAGTCGTGCTAAGATTTATGTAATAATTTCAGAAGTTCACGATGTTATATTTTTCCATAAATATTTAGATTTCCCGTTTGACTCATAGTAATCAGTTCGGTATAAAACCTACACACTCAGTTTTTTGTTAAAGGATAATGATTTTATTACTAGAAAGTCTAAAATACTTGTACGTGCTCACGTGACTATACATTTATAGCTCTGCATTAAAGATATTGTTTATTGTATACTGGCTTTAAGTAAGTGGCCAGTATCAGTCGAAAGGAGTATGTAATGATAAGGCTTGCCTCCACGGTAACCCCAAGCAACGGAAAAATACGTTAGCTACGTGAAAGACTTTATGACTAGAGACGCAATGGATCAGCAACTGCATAATATGGATATTTATAAATTATTGCATATTTTAACAAAATCTAACTAGAAAAATGTACTACCTAGTTATGATTCCTACTTGTTACAGGAAAGTTTTCAGTTTAAGTACTCCGAATACAAATTACGAGTAGGTACTACTTACTAAAAAGTTTTCCAGTTTTTTTTTTTAATAATTTGTCGAAATTGTGGTAAACATATATTAGTAAAAGCGACTGTTGCATATCTGTATGCATATTTCGCCAATTTTGAGTTGTATAAGTATCTATAATCCGGTCTTTATGACTTTCACGAGGAAAAATTGGCGTAGAGTACTTTTTCCTTATCATCTTGGACTTACGCAATCGTATTTTATAGCCGATCAAATCTGTTTATGATTTCGTTTACCTATGGAAAATCTTCCGTAATACGAAAGAATACAGAACATTTTCCAACAATAATATCTTGGGACATGGCTGGGAAGCACTTTCGGTGTGCGCTTAATGAAAATGCCGGGAATTTTTTACTATGGCGTCCCGTCAATGACCGCCAGAGCATATATGTATCTCTATTGGAGGCCTAAATGTAGGGATGTGTGCGTGCAAATTGATTTTAAATCTAGTCCTATGTTACTGGCCGTTTTTGCTGATGCTAGGCGATACATTCCTTATTAAAATAGCTCAAATCAGCTGGCGTTTTCAGCTATTAACAAAGTTTTTAGTTGTCACTTGACATTAAAAAGGCGGCAAAAGACTGCTCTCACCCTCAAAAACACGTGACGTCTTTGCCAATTCTTTTTTTTATATTACGAACTCCATCGACAAAACAAAAACCCCTACTTAGTAACAGGCTGTTACTGACTAATTGATTCAAAATACCAGGCTGTTAGTAACAGCCTGGTATTTTGAATCAATTTCAAACAATGCTGTTGTGATGAAATACGAAACGCAACTGGAAGTAATGCAGACGTCAATATTTAGAAAAAAACTCATGTTTTTTTGTATTTCTGTGCACTGTAAGTTTACCTGTAACAGTAGGCGGGTTTTTTTGCTAATTGGCAAGTAAGGGGAATTTCCTTTCCTGGGATAAAAATTGATATTTCCGATAAACGTGCCAGATGAAATCGTGGAGTTTTCCTATGTTTTATTTAGTTTCAGGTTTCTGTACCGCAATGAGATAAGTATTATTTTTATGAAGATTCTACTTTTTTTTATGTAGGTAAAAGTAGGTAGGTAGGTACTTTTTTTTAAGTAGGTGAGGAAAGAAAAATATATCTTGGCTACAAATAAGTAAAAAAGAGCAATACAAATCATTTTTATAGTACATCTTCAATTTAGGTCTTAATAATTCTGAATTAATTAAATCTGGGGATGAGTCGAGATTAAATACATACATAGATATAAAAATAAATATAAATTATTTAAAAAATCGAAGGATTTGGTGAATTTAATAATTAAGGTATGGCAAAATAAAATCAATGAGGTTTGGACTAAGAATAGAAGATTTAGGTAGAAAATAAGTCAAAGTAAAGAAAAAATAATATATTAAATACTCACTGGTTGGTCTTCCTCACGTAGTCTTCGGGAACAGAGTTGAAGTGCAACATTTTAATTGGAAATTAAATAAAAACTAAATAACAATAAAATTAATTAAGACTTTACAAAATTAAATAAAATCGCGAAAAAGCTAAATAATGACAAAATTACTGAAACTGAACAGAAATATCAGCCATCTATAGTATGCTATAGTGTTTAATTTGTCACCCATTTAATACTTTACGCGAGGGAACTAAGAATTGTAGTGGTTACAAAATATTGCGCGCGCGCTTTAATACCGGAGGAGTGTTTGCACGGCGCGCTCTGATTGGTCGAGAGCGCGGGTGTGTCGTGACGTGTGCACGCGTTACGTCAACTTCGAAACAACTTGTTTTTCTACTATTATTATTTTATTTTATCGATTTGTTTTTGTATTGCTGATAATGTTTTTTGTCGCCTAATTTAGAAAATACTATGATTAAGATGATTAGAGATTTATAATCTATCGATTTACAAATACTTACCTACTAAGTAGTTATTTTACGGTTTTGTCACTGTCACAGTATTATTATTATAAAAAAATATTCAAGTAGGCCTTTCTATGGTTAAAAATATGTACCTAACATTGAATAAAAAAAAAAAAATTGTATCTAAAATTTTCTGAGTTATGTGCCTATAATTATTTCATTACTAACACGTGTGCAACATAATATGTGGGCCAAAAAGCAATCTAGGTAAGATGGAAGCCTTATTGCATCAGCTAATCATGTATGACGCTATAACGGCCACTTTTTAATCAAAGTCATTGTTGCGAGAAGTAGAGTTGATAAAATTAGAATGCTGAAGGCCGAGGACTCTAAAATTACTTTCCCGCCAATTTAACTGTCAAAAATTGTTGACAGTACTTTTTTTTCGTGATGGTTTCAAAACGGTTAAAATAGAAAAAAAAACATTACCTACCTATTATCTATGAATTCCTCTTTTAGAAGTAAAGGTTTTTAAATTCGATAAGTCAAGTTGTTTATATTTTAACTGAAGGCGTGTATTTCGTCAGCAAGGTGTAAAGCTCAAGGTGGATTTCGTCATCGGAGGCGTGTACGGCCTGCACATACTGATTGCAGTTCAAAATACTTCCATTCTACATTTTGCTGTTTAGTCTATCTATAGTTCAACTGTTTTTTTTAAAACCAGATGTGATGTCGAAGCACAATGCTGAGTAGGTGGTTATTGACATTTTGTTCCTATTATTCGTGAATAGGGTTTAAGAATTTTCTGATTTCTCTGTTCGGAATTTGTCTATGATTGTTTTCCGTTTTTTTATGATACGCTTTCACACAGACAATACAATACCTACCTATTGGGTTTACCAAAAACATTAATATTGTGTAAAGTTTCCATACGAAAGTAATGATTATGTACCTCATTACATAAGGAAACTTAAATAATATTACATATGGCTCTAGTCTAGACCTCTAGGCATTTTGAACCGTCAACAATATCTCATATTGCATCAATAAGTATTTCAATATTAATTCGCTCAATAGACTGATTTATATGACGTAAATGAAATAGTTGTCAATGAACGAAAGACGCAAGCAATGCGACTTCTTGTTTATAACCAGACATTTACGGTTCTGTCCGTGGTCGGAAGACCTTGGCCTTAAGAAAATAAGAGGCGCGTGCGCGTGTATTTTGGCTCGAGACAAATATTGTGGCCTATCATGACGTCACAAAGCCAGTGTAGTTCCAGTGTGGGAAAGTGACAGAGCTATACAAGTCGTCTAGCGCCACCTCGTTCCCTCACTGGAACTGCTCTGCGTCGTGGTAAGCCACCAGGTGCCTCTGGATAAATTGCTGATCTTATTTGGACTACTTAGTTTTTTATTTGCTTCAGTATTTTTTACGTGTTTACCGCACATAATAAAATTGTTCTGCTATCCGTGCGGAAAAAAAAAGAAAGGTACGGCGCATTTAGAGGTTATCAAAATTAAAAAAAAACAAGAGCTATGGCTAATTTACACATACTTTTTTGCGAATTAACTTTGTGGCAACAACAACCCGAGCGATAGCCTTATTACCTCTTTAAAAAAACATCTACAATTCTCGTTCTTCGACAGAACCGTAAATATAATTGAATATTTGCAATAATTGTTCAATATAACAGATTTGTTTAGAGTCTATAAATACTTAGTTGGTAGTGGCAAATAATTCAATATATATTGTTTACGTCATCAAATCTTTATAATATTATGGTCATTTTGTTAATCTTTGTTCCTAATTTATAAGTTTTGTATACTGACGTTTCCGAAATCAATTAAAATAAACGTTTAAACGTTTAACAAATTCTAAGACTGAACTGAATATTAATTTATTTATAAATGAATGATATTCATGCCTGAAATAAAGGCTTATTCAACAACTCAAAACATATTCCTGTAAATATTTTCCGGAAAATGTAATTTAAATTTCCAACAAAGTGAATTTCACAAATGAAAATGCAGCGTTCATATTTCTGCGAATTTTGCGATTCAACAACCGTACAGCTTTCAGGTTTCAGCTCTATTTTCCAGGAATCTACCTGTCTGCTTCTATTTATGTTAACTGAAATGCCTGAAACTGAAACTCGTTTGTGCTGTAAAGACGAATAGAGCGCTATTGTGAATATAAAGCAAATAAAAAACTGTTTTCTCTATGATCACAAAAATCATTCAGTTCTTTTGAATAAATTCAGTTTTCTTGTCCGTTTTAAATATTTTGTAAAAATCAATCCTACCTATTATTAAGCAATTTAATTACCCAGTCTTAAAACTCAGAAGTACGTAAATCAGAAAGTATAGACTAAGAATATACTTAGAAAAGTATTGCATCTCAAAGTCAGACACTCAAGAAGCAGAAAATCCCCAGCGTCTAATATTAGTTACGACCATTAAAAAGGCCAGTTTACAAACAAATCCATAGATAAATAACATTCTGATGCAAGTCGCCACGGCCTTAGTAAGTACCAACATACATTCTACAACACTACGTGACTTCTATAGGTCATAAGATCATGAAGATAAGCTGAAAGTATACAACAGTCTGTTAGTTTATAGTTTACATCAGTGTTTTTGTGTATCATGATGAAAAAAAACTAGTCATGACAATCCGTGTGAATTTGAGATAAAAAAGATGCGTGCATAGTGTACCTAATATTTTTATGTCTACGTCTGCGCTATATTTCGTTAGATCATTTTAATCAAGTTATAACCATAGATAAATTAGACACGTTATTTGTAGTTTTATTATGTCACGCGTCCATGACGACATATTTTTTTACAACTGAAATCAATATTATACTTATTATATTCACTTGAAAATAACGTTTGCATGACGTTACAATAATATGGCGTGATTAAAACTATCATTCTTAGTTGAAACGCATTATACTCCATGTTTCGCCCTCGAGATTAGCGGTATTATAATTATTCGTAATTCTATTTACTTGTAGTATCGCGTTATTGACTTCCACTCGATCGTAGTATCGCGTTATTGACTTCCACTCGATCACTAAAGTTGAGAAAAAGGTGTCGCCACTAGCGACACCAACCTCAATTTAATTAATTTTTTCCGTTTCCTGTCACCTGTCACTGTCACTCGCACTTGCGAGGTCTCAACAGTATCGTCTTCATTCGTGTTTTAGTGCTCATCCACTTCGGTTCACTACTTCGCACAAAGAACAAAAAATCATGCCGGTGCGCCGCCATGATAATGATTTGAACTATTTGAATTGTTAAATCCGAAAATTAGAAAAAACAAGTTAAAAAATCGCGGTGTTGAAAGTGTTTTTTATCTCGAACGAGGCCGTTAAGCCTGTCTTCGTCAGGATCATTTACGGGATCTTCCAGAGATCCCTCACCAATTCCTGCTGAAAATCTCACAAGTAAGTGCGTACCTACCCTCATTTTTGATATTTTTTGCAATTTTGTGTAAGTTACAAAGGATGGCCCGCGGCCGATCCGAAACATAGACCTAGGGTCTGAATCGCTGCGCCAGGATGACCTAGGGTCCGTATACACCAAACGGCTAGCATTCGTTGCACTAGGATGACCTAGGGTCGATCCGAAACTTAGACCTAGGGTCTAAATCGATAAGCCAGGATAACCTAGGGTCCCTCTACACCAAATGGCTAGCATTCGTTGCACTAGGATGACCTAGGGTCGATCCGAAACTTAGACCTAGGGTCTAAATCGATAAGCCAGGATAACCTAGGGTCCCTCTACACCAAATGGCTAACATTCGTTGCACTAGGATGACCTAGGGTCGATCCGAAACTTAGACCTAGGGTCTAAATCGATAAGCCAGGATAACCTAGGGTCCCTCTACACCAAATGGCTAGCATTCGTTGCACTAGGATGACCTAGGGTCGATCCGAAACTTAGACCTAGGGTCTAAATCGATAAGCCAGGATAACCTAGGGTCCCTCTATACCAAATGGCTAACATTCGTTGCACCAGGATGACCTAGGGTCGATCCGAAACTTAGACCTAGAGGGTCTAACACAGTTCACCAAGACTACCTAGGGTGGTCATATTGTTGCATTGTTGCATCTGATCTCAGATGACAAGGATTTCTCCACATCCTAGTCCCAGGGACCTAGTTTTTGCATGTAAGCTGATTTATTGCAGTTTTACTCTTAATTTTGGAAAGACCAAGATTCATAAGAATTTGTGGTTCAGTACAGTACTACGCTCTGATTAACAATAATCTAGAGCGGAAGAATGCAGTGTTACGGTTTATTATTACATTTCACGATAATACACCAAACCCGGTCGTAAATACTGTGGTGATCACAGAACCGCTTGCGTCACCAGAGCAGGAGACCACCCCGATAATAATCATCGGATTCTCCGGGTGACATACGAAACCTCAGCAGTTTTGAGGAATCAGGACTAAGGACCAGACATCTACGAGAAAGTGGCATCCAGATTTGCGCACTTCACAACATCCGGACAAAGAGGTTCGAAAAGAACTCATGAACAAACATTTGGTCCAACCAAGGCTGCCTTGCCTGAATACGAGTTTAAAAGTGACAAGGTTATGGAGCCTAGGCAAAAACAAACAGCAGCCGGCATTACATTCTTGGCAAAAATAATTTACAACCAGCTTAAGTAAAACAGATAAAGATGGTGACCTAATATAAAATTTGATGGAAATAGGTCGGTTGTTTTGTGACATCCAAAATTCTTAGTCTGAAGCGAGACGCCACCTGGTGCTTGGCAAAGTCAAGAAGGATCTTTAAGATCAGCTGGCACTAACCAAAATTGTCAAATTTCTTTTTTGAGACAACTTAGCAGAGGACGGCCCCCTGCAACGTTACCAGCCGCCTGCACAGCAGAACGCGAGACAGCAGTAAATCTCGTCGCAGAGCTACACGCAGCGGTCCAAGCAGACCCGCCGCTAGTAGACAAGGTACGTCATGCAGGCAGACTTACACTTTTTATAATCGATGAAAAAACTCATTTTGTCATGGATAAAAGGCTACCAAATCAGATTAGATTGCCCGGTTAATCAGCCCTGCTTACCTAAATCAGTTTTCTGAATTTTGAAAGAAAAAACATAGCTGAAGCTGGACATATATTATGTCCATTGCGGCTGTTTCTGAATGTGAATCTAGCCCCAATCAAATATGTGTCACGAGTGTTTACTGTACCTAAGCCACATGGGAAGACAAAATTTATTTTAAATTCAAAGGGACTAAATATATTCATCAATACACAACACTTTAAGTTAGAAGACATTCGAACTTCTCTAAAGTTAATATCTAAAGATTGCTATGTAGCTACTTTAGACTTAAAAATATGCATACTTTATAGTCCATCCCGGAAATATTTGAGATTCTTTGATGGTAAACTGTACGAGTTCAATTATGTCCCATTTAGTCTTTGTACATCTCCGTTCACATTTATTAAAGTTATGAAACCGTTCGTTGTTCAAAATAACTAGTCTTTAGGTTTCATTATCAATTATAGAAAAAGCATGTTGATACCGTCTCAATCTTGCAAGTACTTAGGGTATATTGTAGATACCCACAAGTGGCAGTTAAGTTTACCTGCAGACAAAAAGAGCTCGTAATAGAGACGAGCTATTCGCACAATTGATAGGTTTATTAGTATCCGCATGTCCCACAATAGAATATGGGCTGCTATACACCAAAAAATTTTGAACGCTATAAGTTCTTAAACTGTATTGACAGTTTCAACTACGACAAGTAGATAAATGTCATTACTGTCTAATTTATTACCAGAAATAAATTGGTAGTGAGGGTGCATTGATAATTCTGTTCATGGAATCCGAGATGATAACTTGGTTTTAGAAATATATTCTGACGCCTCAACGACTGGGTGGAGAGCTGCTTTGTGGGGAACAAACGGCTAGTGGTCGGTAGTAGTAAAAATATTGCATAAATTAATTGGAACTTATTGCAAACTTTTTCGCTTATCTTGCGAAGAACTATTTTAACTGTCCGGTACTTTTACGCATTAATAACACTACCGCAGTTAGTTATATAATTGAATGGAATGTTCAATGCCCTCATTGACTAGGGTCACGAAAGACATATGGCAGTGGTGTGAATCACGAAAGATTTTAGTAGTAGCTTCATACATAAAATCGCAGAATAATTTCACTGCAGACAGAGAATCTAGACGAACCCATCCTGATATGGAACGGGAACTTTCTAACAGGGGCTTCAAAAAAAAAAAAAATACAATATTTATTTAGCCCAGAGATAAATTTCTTTGCCAAACGTATAAGCAAAAAAAAAAAAAAAAACGATATATTCGTATCTTGGCATTGGACCCAGAGGCTTTTGCTATTGACGCCTTTACTTTGGATTGGTCTAATCATTTGTTTCATGCTCTTCCGCCTGTGGCTGTAATACTTAAATCTTTGCTAACAAATTATCCGACAAAGCTCAGGGTATCATGGTTATTCCTTGCTGGACCTCTCAGCCATGGTACCCATTTTTTATGAGACTGCTCTATTTCTTTATACCTGATTCCAGCAGCCGCAACATACAAGCCAGCACCACCCCGGTAGCCGGGATTTTGTAAGGAAGGCGTTGCCTTAACGTCTAGTCCCACCACCGATAGTAGACATCATGATGGCTTCCTTTTCGGATAATACACTCGGGTAATATGACGTTTGCTTAAAAATAGGAGAACATGTACGAGCCGTCCATTTCAATAATTTTGAAATATCTCACTTAGTTTTTTAATGATGCTGGCCAATACGGTACGATAAATTCCCGTCGCTCCGCACTTTTCTTAATCGTAGGAAACATATCAGGCGATGATTGGATATCTAGATTTTGTAAGAGTGCCTATAGGTTGCGACCACCGCTAACCCTGTTTTAACACTACTTGGGATGTCAGGGTAGTCCCTGAACTTTACATCCCAATGAAACTCTAACCTTTGAACGATTATCGAAACAATGTGTGACATTGCTAGCTCTTGTGATGGCTTATAGATTACATTACAAATGCTTTCTAAACTGAAAACTGACCAAATAATGAATCTAAATAACCAGATTATAATTAAAATTAGCGATTTGATTAAACATCTAGAGTTGGTAATAAACAACCAACTTTATATCTGCCTTTTTTTTGAAGACCATGGGACTTGTCCTGCAAAAAAAAAAAAATGGCACCTTGTTTATTAGTGCTCGTAAGCTTTGCAAACCGGTTTCTTCGCAAACGCTCAGTAGATGGGTTTAGGCCATGTTAAAAGAGTGAAATTGACGTCTGTCTTTTCCTCGCATAGTACCTACTCGTCACGCTGCAACATCCAAAGCTAATAGTCTAAGAATCAGCTCTGATATAATAATAAAAATAAATGACAGTTGGATGGAGTGGCAACTCTTCCACCTTTGCAAAATTTTACAAGCCAATCTTTATTTCGGCAGATAGTACAACTTTAGCATGAACAATCTGTTCTCATTGATTATGAATAGGTATACGTTTGATTGCGTATATCCAGTTACATACGTAGATAACAGTCTGATTATAGATGTAATAAATATTATTGTGACTTAGATCCAATAAGTGGTTTAGTTTTGATTTTGTTACCTAATATTCGATTCTGTTTATTTTTGATACCTATTTAGCTATACGGTTAATTTAACTAAGTGAAAATGAAATTGCTTAGTTTATTATTTTTAGAGTTATGGATATTTCCTCCACTTGCTCTCAATATCTACAAGTAAATAGAATTACGAATAATTATAATACCGCTAATCTCGAGGGCGAAACATGGAGTATAATTAATGATTAAACGAACTTACCTGTACGTGAAGTTCTATCATAATTATACGAGATGTTTCGCCCGAAGAGATTAGCGGGAGCTTCCCGCCCTCCCTAAGTAGCCCCAGACGTTACGGAAATATAAATCTCTCAACGTAATGAAGACGATACTGTTGAGACCTCGCAAGTGCGAGTGACAGGTGACAGGAAACGGAAAAAATTAATTAAATTGAGGTTGGTGTCGCTAGTGGCGACACCTTTTTCTCAACTTTAGTGATCGAGTGGAAGTCAATAACGCGATACTACGATCGAGTGGAAGTCAATAACGCGATACTACAAGTAAATAGAATTACGAATAATTATAATACCGCTAATCTCTTCGGGCGAAACATCTCGTATAATTATGATAGAACTTCACGTACAGGTAAGTTCGTTTAATCATTAATTATAAGAGTCAGTAATTCTACTGAGTCAAGAGCTAAAGTAAAAAGGAAGTTCTAGTAGACTTAGAGACGAGGCCACGCCAAAACACATTCTTAAACTCAAACTTTATCATTGCAGCAAGCTTTTCGGGAATCTTGCTCAGATATTTTTCAGTGGAAAATTTCCACTAACGTAGCTATGGCAGTAGGTACCATTAGAAATAGGACAGATGCGTGGTTGTAAAATAAATACCAAAAAAGTGCATTTTATGAGACGAATAGAACTGCGACTTGTGATATAATGGTCTCAACCGACAGTGCATTATGAGGTCTTTCTTGATATCGATTCCTAAATCTCACAAATCGATACGATTAGTAAGTATTCCGGAGTTTCGATGGGTGCTTGGTTTATGGCCTCATGGTCATGGGTTTACATTCCATGGCCGCCATTTTGGAAAACGGGGTATAGGCAGATAGAATTTATCTTGCAAACAACTCATGTAGGCACATTCTTTGTTGCATGTTCAATTCTCTACAACTTTGGTCTGTAACTTTTAGTCGTAGAATAAAAAATAAAAATTCTCTGTCAAGTAGGTATAGTTGTTGGCGCAGAGTGATCTGTCTAGCTGCTGCGTGTCCCCATTGCAAAAAAAAACCGTTAGCTAGTTAACTACCTATGTTTGTACTAGTATGACATTCCAGTTAGCAACACTGAAGAATTCATCAATCATAATATAAGTAAATATATATATTATCAATTGATTGATTCGTTCGCCTTTGTCTTTTTGTGGGTGTGTCTGCGCAAAGTCCGTACCTAGAGCGTAAACAAAAAGATTACGTCTATCTTTAAATACTTGAAGCTTATAAGCTTAGCTTATAAGCTATAAGCCCATTATCCGTTCCTGAGCTTAATTTAATCATCTAATTAATTATGAATACAACACATTAGCTAAAAATGTCACCGTTTATTTATTATTCTGTTAAAGAATATGCCTAAGATCACTGACTAGACCAGTTTTTATTATGATGATCATAGTTATATTATTTCATACCATGACTAGAAGATTTTGGACTGGTTTAATATTATGACTATGAGACCTTCAACCCGGGTCATTTACAACGTGTAACGTTAATAGCACAAAACCTTTCGTGGGGTAACTCAGCCCATGTTACTGAACAATGTTTGTTCTAAAACTTTTGGAAAAAAAAATAAAAAAAAAAGATTTTTCATACTGATGGGCTCGATCAATTTCTCATTTTGTATGTTTTTTTTTTCATAAGTTACACGTTGTATATACATATTTATGGATATGTACCACGGTTAGACAGAGACTGGAAGCCGACCCCAATGTAGTGAGGAGAGGCATGGAAAAGCTTGCCGGATGATGGTCTAACAAATTCGGTTCTAGGTAGCATACAAGATTAAAAGTTTTTAAAATAGGATTAGGTAGACACTTATCGACATAGTCTGTGGGTAGACATATGTATATGTCTAGAACTTCGAAAAATTATTAGATATCATACAAGAAAACCAGTGGGAGACTGACAAAGGAATAAAACAAATGACATTATTACATATCAAATCACGTGTGTGTATGTGTGCGACATTGTGAGATTGTTTTGCTACACTTTATGACAAAGAAAAGAAGGTTGGCTTTTATTTTTTTTTCCGTGTTCCAGGCAAGACTATAAATGAGGTGTTTGTAAATCTTACTAGAAGCTGCCATTCTATGATTTCTTTGTTTCAAATTAGGTACAACTGTGCAAAAAATGTTATTGTCAGGAAACGACTTTCTTTTTGGTCTGAATAATCACGTTACTCGGTAGAATTCAATGTAACGCACTGATGGACGAATTTAATTAAAGTAAACAAGTACAAAATCATGGGAGGTATTAATTTTTTTTTTTTTATCATTGACCCACACTAGGAATTTCTTCGGTGCGTTTACAAACATCTAAACTCTCATACACAAACGCCCAGACCCGAAACAACTACTTGTAGATCATAGGAATGCTTGCTCCGTGCGGGAATCGAACCTGCTACACGCAGCGCAACAGTCCAATCGCTCAGCCACTACGCTAATCGTTCGATTGTTGAATCTTTGACTTTCATCTTAGCCGTAAATAAAAGTTAGAGTCAGCGACTGATTAAGAGTTCTGACCGCCCTAGGCTAATTATGAGGACGCGCCCCCGCCAGGTGCGTTACGGACGACCTAAAAAGTAGTAACTAAGTAGTAGTGTGAGAATTTTAACATGGTTTACTATCAGATACTACTTCATACTACCTATAACATTTTTCAGATCAATCTGCAAGCGGAACTTACGTTGTTTTTTAATCTACACATTCAACCTTTATTTTTATCGTGGTAAATTCATCAAATGAGTCCTCCCAGCCAGGGCAGGGCGGGAAGGACTGTCATAAGCATGACAGTCCTTCCCGCCCTGCCCTGGCAGTCAGTGGCTAGTCAGTACAAGTGTACTGACTAAAATCCACGGTGTCCCGCGACCCCAGCAGGCATTGGCCCTCTAAAAGGTCATTGTGATGATACTCTTTGAGGCGCGGTCAACGCGCCGTCGACCCGGGCATGGTCCATGGTCGGACAGCGAGTCGCCCATTACTCGCCGCCCGCATGCCCGCGCCTACGGTGGCCGGAGATCGTCTGCCGACGTCCGGCTCCGTAGGCGTCTACCACTGCGGCTGGGTGGAGGGAGGACGCTGTCCTCTCCCTCACGCGGCCCGCCTCCTCCTCCGCGAGCATGACTGCTTCGCAGAAGGAGGCGACCGCTTCCCACTCCGTCTCGCCCCGCAGCATGGCCGCAACCAATGCCGGGCGCGAGTGGTCTCCGCCTATCGCCGCCGTGAGGACACGGCGGTGCTCTGCCCAAGCGGGGCTATCCTGCACCGTATGCTCCACCGTGTCCTCCGGGCGGTCCTCGCAGTGCAGTGGTGACACCCAGGCATTTCCTCCTTCCTTATCAGACACAGGTGTCCGGTGAGGATCTGCGTCATGCGGTAGGTCAGGACGCCGAGAGGGCTCTTACCGCCGCGATAGCGGCGTGCCATGACATTCAACCTTAGGGGCTTAGGGTGGCAAACCATTTTTTAAGCTGACCGTACATAAAGGCAAAGTACCTCACGCATTATAAGACCAAAATCATGACAAGTAGGTACTACGAAGCAGGCTACCAAATAGAAAACCAAATCAAGTATTGGCTTTTCTATAGACAACTTAGTTGCCATTTCCATTGACCATGAGCGTGGTCATCTAGTGTGTGAAGTTGCTTCGACTTGATTTTGTTTTAAATATTAACACTAGACAAAAATTTTTAATTAAATATTTAAAAAAAGAGAAGAGGCATCATCATAGACACGATTGGCGCCCCCCTCGATCCTCGCGCCCTAGGCTGCAGCCTAATTTGCCTAAGGGTAAATCAGGCCCTGGTTAGAGTGGACTGTTTTTTACTTCTTGAGCCTGCTACGAACTTCGCAAAATACAGGGTTGGGCTATTCCGCCAGGGTTCGGGTGGTTTCACACAAGCCCGTGCTGTCGCCGTTTAGAAATATTCAAACCTAAGTTCAGGAATGACTTGCTCATGATAAATTACGTTTCTACTTTTAATTTCTATCTAATTGTATAAACGAACTACTTAACTATTCTAGTTTTGTATGTAGGTCGCAAGAACTATCGTCTGGCTTGGAGGCAGCTCTGCAAATCAGGCCCGCTGGGGCCCCGCACAGGGTGGGACTCGGCAGACGGGCCCTCCTTGGATTATATGGCCAAAACGACGCTGGGTACCTACATATTATCTACCCAAGATTGCACATCGAAGATCGCAAACAATTTCCTTATTATTGTTTCGTTTAATTGCCACTCCTACCGACTATTGATACATTAACGATTCGATGAAAACAGTGTTATCGCAATCCGAGTCATTCTATGTAAACAGATAATTATGACCGGTTACCTATTGAGTACATTTATTATTGCTCATAGTTCTAAGTCCAAGTTTCTACCTAGTTTAGATATTTATCTAGAACGGACTAGATCAATTTGTTGGCACAGCAAAGATCACAGTCCTAAGTCTTATAGTATAATACTTTACACTTTCAACTCAAATCTATTTACTATCAAATTAGCACTAATTGACTCCATCGAATTCCAATTTAATGTACAAACAGCGGTTGTGATTTGTGAATAAATCTTAATGAAAATGTCAAACAACACGTTTGAATGACCAGCCAAGATGTCAATACAAGAGTCAGTGCCGGTTTTAGTACTACCAGAGCCCTTGGGCGAGATTTCTACGGCTCCCCCCTTCTTTTATCGGGGTAAAATCATCAAATGAGTCGTCCCATCCAGGGCAGGGTGGGAGGGACTGTCACACTTGTACTGACTAAAATCCACGGTGTCCTTCAATAGCCCTTTACTTTCCAGGGTATCGGTAGCTCGTTAGTCCCGCGACCCCGGCAGGCTTTGGCCCTCTAAGGGGGGCCCCGTCATTATGCTGACACTCTTTGAGGCGCGCGTGTAACACAAAGCGCCGTCACGTCGACCCCTGCATGGTCCATGGTCGGACAGCCAGTCGCCCATAAATCGCCACCCGCCCGGTGCCTGGAGATCGTCTGCCGACGTCCGTCGCCGTAGGCGTCCACCACTGCGGCTGGGGTGGAGGGAAACGCTGTCATCTCCCTCACTCGGCCCGCCTCCTCATTCGCGAGCATGACTGCTTCGCAGAAAGATCGCCTCCTTCCGCTTCCCCCTCTGTGTAGCCCCGCAGCATGGCCTCGACCAATGTCGGACGCGAGAGGTCTCCGCGTATCGCCGTCGTGAGGACACGGCGGTGCTCTGCCCAAGCGGGGCACTGTATGCTCCACCGTGTCCTCCGGACGATCCTCGCAGTGGTGACCTCCCGAAACTTCCGTGTCGGGTGAGGACCTGCGTCATGCGGTAGGTCAGGAGTGGACGCCGTGACGCCTATCCAGCCATTCCTACATAATAGAGGGGCCTTACCACCGCGATTGCGGCGTGCCCGTGCTAGAGATGACTTGGGGGAACTAAATCAACTTACAACGAAGGGGCCTGCCACGAGCAGCGGAGGCAAGTTGTAATGTTTTCTTTAGACGGGTTTTGGGTTTATCCCCTAAAAATGAGATGAAAGAAGTTGGGAAATTTACGAGAAAGTAGGCCTGCGGCGCCCCTTCGTATTCGGCGCCCTGGGCGGTCGCCTAACCGCGCCTTACCCTAACGCCGGTACTGACAAGAGTATCATCATTTCGCCAGTTTTTTCATAGAGGTAGGCAGAGGTTCAGACACTAATATTTCGCCAAATTGAATAAGCTAGCGAAACGCACTGCACTCTGCACGTCGCAGTGTGACGGACACTCCCCAACACAGTGTACCTTATTTTAGGCAATAAGTAGGTATGATTTACAAGAAAATGACGGGAAAAATTTAAATATCAGAGAAACAGAGCACATCTCCAAAACGAAACATTATTCGTATCCAGGAAGCGGATCTTCATACAATTAATAATTATATCACAAAATAATTGGTGTAACTTGACTCCCGGAACCACCCACCTTCCTTATTCCCTTATCAAACGTTAAGGCCGTCATATAATATGACACGTTTTTATACGCATCGTAGTAGCGTAGTGGTACATAGTCATAATGAGCTAATTAGTAGGTACTATTGTGGCTGTTCAACACGATAAATTAATTTAACCAGCAATAAATTAACTGGTTGGTTGATGTTTTTTTAGGTGACTTTACTCATGCTCAAATGAGTCCTCCCAACCTGGGTGGGAAAGAGACAGTCAGACTCGTACTGACTAAAATCCACCGTGTTTCTTCAATTGCCATAGGTATACTTTGGGTGACAGTTGCCTGTTTAGAAAGTCCCGCGACCCAGACAGGATTAGATACAGGGTAAAGTACAAAAACCCCCTCACAGAATCAAACAAGCACGTTACTAAAATACGAGACAGTTACTTTAAACTACATTTTCTTCTGCAAAATAAGTTTTCCCGTACAAAGTAAGCGGTTTACCATATTTCCGCGTTCAATTTTCTATATTTCCCTCCATAGGACGAGTCACTTCCAAGTATTTTAAATCAACTTGTAATGATGTTTTGAGAACTAAAATGTACTGTAATAATAAACCTTTATGAATTAACTGCATATTTTGTAAATCATGCATATTTCAGTAGGTGCTATTTTATAACGGCTTCACCTGTGTGTTGGCTGGATATTTATCATACAATAACTTACCTACTAATGTTTTATCATAATAGCAATTAGCTATTATGATAAAACATTATTAAGTTATTGTCAGGATAGTTTTTATTCCGGTAATTAACCGGAATAAAAACTATCCTGTGAACCCCAGATGAATGAATGAAGCTAAAGGTGACCCTGGAAACCAAAGGGCAACTGAAGAAACCAGCGAGTGACGAATCATTTGACGATTTTGCCAAAAAAAGCCCTTTACATAATTTGTCTGTGTTGTAATACCTAGATAATGTGCAAAATAAATAATGTTTTCTATCGTAAACAAAAAAAAAACATTATTTATTTTAATAATGTTTTTTTTTTTCCAAAAGAATATTCCTTCGTATATTTTAAGTTGGTTTTGTTCAGGTTCTGAATTCCCGAAAAGCCCGTCGTAGTTTTAGGTCCTTTTTAAAACCGGCCAAGTGCGTGTCGGGCCACGCACAGTGTAGGTTTCCGTAGTTGCCCATCAAAAAACTTATGCGAACTAACTAAACTGATTCGCTGAATTTTATTTTAAAAAGAAGAATTTTCAAAATCGGTCCAGGCGTCTTTGAGAAATCGGGGAAAATACATTAAAAAAAAGATTACGACGAATTGAGAACCTCCTTTTTGAATTTAGTTAAAAATAGTTGACAATAAAAACCTACCTATCCCCAAAACATACTGGGTATGTTTTGGGGATAGGTAGGTTTTTATTATAGCTGTAAAAATAAAGTTGACAAACTTACATTTGCAGTTGAAGAACATGTTCTCCGATACATTTTATTTAGGAAAATATGTTATCCAAGTACCTACGTTTTTTAAGTTGGTCGATTATTACTCGTAAACTTGTAAAGCCTACTTAGTCATGATAATTTTCTTTTAAACTTCATTATATATACTACTATTGTAAATTTTTTCACACCCTCAAACATAACCGTTTAGCTGGTAGAGGGGGGGGACACTCGAGTCTAGCAAAAATTTGCACTTTAAAGCTTAATATTTCACAAACGAATCTTTTTATCAAAAAATTGTTATTGAAAGCTATCAATATTTTTAAAGACCTATTTAATGATACCCCACACTAAGGGGTACGCGAGAAAAAAAAATCATCCCCACTTTACGTGTACAGGACGTACCCTAAAAAAAATATTTTACGAGATTTTATTTTACCACTTTTTCGGCACAACAAATCCGTATATTCACACCAAATTACAGCTTTCTAGTACTGGGCGTCTCTGAGCTAAACTGTGGACAGACGGACGGACGGACGGACGGACATGGCGAAACTATAAGGGTTCCTTGTTGACTACGGAACCCTAAAAACTGGGCCCCCACCTGATTCGCTCCTGTCATTCCTCAACATTATAACTATGATAAGTAAGAGTTCGTAATTCGTACAATCAAGCAGCTGACGACGTAATTATTTTTCAATTCAAACCAGTAGTTCTTTAGATTAACACATCTGACCAACAGCTTTATTCTATTAAATATTAGAAAATAAGTTACCTAACAAGTTTACAATGATTTTTACAAGTCACCAGTAATCCTTATATCTAACTTTAAATAAATAATGGTAATCAAATCCTAAAGGATAAAGATAAATCGTTATCGTGACGTCAAAGATGCTTTCACAATGATTTTTCAGTTTTTCCTGTAACTTTTTAACCTCTACTGTCATAAGTTTAGGGATTTAGTCAGGATCAATGCGAGATGGATGATCCGATCTGTCAGCTTAAGGCTGTCAATAATTGTCAACTTGTCATAACTCATCAAGAATCTGGTTTGCGAAATGTCACGTCATTATCTGTTTATATTTACGTATCATTAGCCATTGGTTGGCTATCATTTAAGATCTTTTACAGTCGTTACTGTTATAGTCAGAAGTTTAAAAATGTAACCAGTGTTATCAAGGGTATTGTATTACCCAGTGCCGTATTATCCATAAGGCTCTTTAGGCCAGTGCCTAGGGGCCTACCATGACCAAGGGTCCAGCATTCCCGTTAAAAAAAAGAAAAATAAATGGGATTGTGTAGTTTTATAAAACCACGGTAAAAGTGAAACGAAATTTTTCTAAATTAAAATTAATCAAAAATTGTCTTCGGTCAACAATGTCTCAAAGCCGTTTAAATTCATTGGCAATAATGTCTATTGAACATCATGTGTCAGAAAAGGTAAATTTTCAAGAAGTTTTAAACAATTTTGTACCTATCTAAAAAAATTAGAAGGGTTAATATTTAAACATGCTTCTTAATCAGTACAGTATGTTCATTTTTATTGTTTAATGTTTATGTTAGTTTTACAAAAATATGCAAGATTTTCCTATTCTTTGTTTCATTTCTAAATGACTCCGATGTCTGGAAGTCTTTTTACTTGAAGGAAGGCGTATACCTTTGCAATGTGATGACTGTAGTTTGTTGTTGATGATGATGGTACCTTCATTCTATTTCGTAATGTAGACAGTAAAAAATTCCAAATTGCGTTGTTGTGGTATGAAAAAGGAAGGGCCCGAAACGAACTGTGCCTAGGGGCCCCGAGATGGTTCGTCCCTGGTATTACTCAGTTGTTGGAATCAGGTTAGATAACTAGGCAGTAGTTCCATGTAAAATACTGATATTCAGCTGCATCCGGTTCAATTGGAAGCCGACCCCAACATAGTTGGGAAAGGGTAGACAGATGATGATGAAAAGGGGATTAAAATCACTTGTTTAATTCTAAAGTGAATTAATTAATAGTAAATAATGTTATTTAAGAGTTTACGACCTTCATAATGATATCATCTCTTAGCTAATTATCCTCGATCCGCCTAGGAACAACGATCAAAACAACTATAATTATAAAAAAAAACTGAACTTGGCCTGGATCGTAACATTTAAACGGATTTATTGGAACCGGTATGGACACACCCGCTTGCATATTTTAACCAAGCTTGATATTTACACGACGAAACTGGGTGTGTCCGCGACGTCACGTGCACGTTTTTGTATGTTATGTATACTTAAAAACCAGCAATATTTATACAACGTGTAACGCCAAAAGCGCAAAACCTCTCGTGGGGTAACTTAGCCCATGTTATACACACCGGGCACATCTGTATGAAAAATTGGTTTTTCATACAGATGTGCCCGACCAATTTCTCATTTTGCATGAAAAACCTAATTTTTTTTTGGGAATTTCCATGTCTTAGTACAAAAATTGTTTAGTGACATGGGCTGAGTTACCCCATGAGAGGTTTTGCGCTTTTGGCGTTACACGTTGTATAGATTTTGTATATTTTCCAGTTCTCGAAAACGGTTCTAACGATTTCGATGAAATTTGGATTACTTATAAGGGTGTTCACAGGGGCGAAAATTCGTTAGGCATCTCCGTTTTTTCACGCATAAAGATTTACACTAACAATAATAATGTAGGTACTCTACTTTATTATAATTTCGCCGCGAGAACCGGCGCGCGGCGGCGTCTAAATAGCCCAAAGAAATAGCCCGATTTGTTTGAGCGTTAACTTTCATGGTGATGTCCACGGGATCAAACCCCAGATAGACATGGTTTTTTTTTTATCATCTTGTTAATTTTGTTTTTTCAAGTTTCCTTAATTTTTTAAGGTTTCTCTATTTGCAACCGAACAGGACTCGGTCGGTCGACCATGTACTGTTTATTATATTACATAATATATCTAAGTAGGTATGTAGATAATATTTTTATTTGTTTACAACATAATTATAACAGGTGGTGTGTTGCACGTACTTAGTTGCCGTTCCTGCCTGTTTGCATGTATTTAAAATTGTAAACATATAATCGCCATGTCGATGATAAAAAAATAAACAATTCTTACTGTTAAACATCCTTTATAAAGCGCACGGCAAATAGTGGAACTAACAACCGACATCACCAGCATAAAATTTTCCCTTTGATAAGACAGGCCATGGGAGGAAATGGGCCATAATCCACCACGTTGGCTCAGTGTACGTTGGTAGGTTGGCTTCGAATTTTTGGTTTTAGGATATGCCGGTTTCCTCACGGGTCCTTAGATACCTACTCCTTTCGCTTCGTCAACGTTTATACATCAGCTATGCCATGCTCTACAAGTCTCCTCGCTGGACTCTATACGATGTGTCATGTGATTTACGACAAGACGGCTTTGAGATCGTCCAATCGCGCTACACGATTGGATAATGTCGCTGTCTGTAGCTTAGTGAATTGCAAACTTTAGTCCTAGCGTGGCGTAAAGCGCTGCGGCAGCGGCGTCACAAGGCTGTGTTTATAGAGAATAGCGCAGGTCATACAAGCACGCAATGAGTGGTCTAAGCAATAGGCTATTTTGACTCTGATCAAAATCAGTCTTTCCACCGCTTTTTTTACATGGTAAAATCATCGAATGAGTCCTCCCACCCAGGGCAGGTCGGGAGGGACTGTCAGACTTAGTCCAGTCCTTAAATAGTCCTCTACGTTCCGGGGCCACGGTTACTAGTTAGTCCCGCGACCCCGGCAGTCTTTGGTCCTGTAAGAGAGCCTCGTCGGGAGTGCTGGGGCAGAGACAATTTCAGTGTGAATGAGCAAACCACTGAAACAAACTGCAAACATCTGAAAAGCTGTTTTTAAGAACCCCTTTAATCTTTGACCAAAACAGTGAAACTGTTTTATTTTTATCGTCTGGCGCGTCACGTCGCTAAAGCCACCATTTGCTATGGTTTGATAAAAATAAACTTCTGTACATACACATAGGTAGTATAATATAAATGCGTAACATAATATGGCATGGCTTGGCACGTGTAAAAATATGGTGCAAACTTTAAAGTTTTTTTTTATAAATAGAATAAAGACAAAGTGACGGAAACTTTCAGTTGGTAACTGGTTACCATGGCGACAGCCCACTTTCTTTTTTAATGTGGATAGATGATTTGAGTCTGTTGGGTTGGGCCCGTTATAGGACTAAACGTGTTCCGGGGTTTCGGGACTGTAAAGACTGAAATAGGTCGCTGACCGTCGCTGTTACCTTTGGAATGCAAAGGGCATGGGAAGGGGGTTGGTTTGTACGGGTTTGACGCAGATTGTGCACTTATCAAAATAGTAATTCTTAGTAAGAATTTGACAGTACCTTCCACTCCCCTCTGGAAGGGACTAATTTGAGGATTTTGAACCAGAAAAAAAGTTTGGAGAAGAGCCAAATAAAGTGAATTTTATTGTGTCAAATTAAAATTAGCTTACGAAACTGTGCAGGACAAATCGATATCTTAACGAGATAAAATCTAGATGATTTAGTTTGATCCTGTATAAAATTAATATTATGGATAAAAGGTAAAAACACGGTGAATATACTAAGTTGACAATGGCAATACCACAAATTATGTATAATGTTCTACTATGTAACTGCCAGAATTAAGTTTCTACGTTTTTAAGGCTTCATTTCTGAACTTTGTGCTACAATGAAATCCGGAGTCACATGAGTTAAATAGACACAAAAAATCCCCTTATTTACTTATAGCTGTGACGTCACAAATTTAGGTTAATGTATTGGGTAGTACTTTCTTATCATTCTTATGCCTGATTAAAAATTCAAGGTGATGTTGATAAAAACAGGACTTCGATAAGCGATTGACACACCTTTGCCCTGATAACGTTTATCAGGACTGACGGGCCCCTTAGAGACTCAATTAGTACAATGATGACTAGAATTATGTCTAATTTTAGATTGTGACAAAGGACTGAATTCTGAAAGTCTCGTGACATTATCATAATTATATTGATTTAATTAAATAAGAACGCGTACACGCAGTATAACGTATTGAACTGATTGACTTTCTTAACCAAATGTCATTTGAGATTGACCATAAATTCTCTTGAAAGAGAAAAAAGCAATTATCTCTTTTAAATCTACAGTTAATTTTAAAGTTCTACAAAAACGGAAGTGGTACCACAAAAACTTTTAAACATCTGTTGAACACTTGTCTAAAAAAAGTGTGACTGCAAAACGGACCTTATTTCAACGTCTTAATCTGAGATTTTTTAGACAAGTGTTCAACAGACGTTTAAAAGTTTTTGTGGTACCACGGTAAATATCTGAACTTTAAAATTTTGGACAAATTTTGTCCGGCCCTTGACGTGCCGGGGTCAAACGGCACGTCGTGTTTTACGCGGGCCATAAAAATAGATAAAAAAAGACATTGTCTTGGTATAGGCACAACCCCAGTATCTTCAAAGTAAGAGTGAACAAGCTTCTTCGGGTATGCCCATTCCATCGTGGGCTTTGTCTCTGTCATTCTGACGTGGACTCCGACCCCGTATCAAAAAACTTTTTAAAAAAAAGGGAACCGACTTCAAAACCAAACACAAAAAAACGATAAAATAACTTTTCTTTCGGAAGTCGGTGGCTTTGTTTTTTTTTTATTTCATTGAGTTATGGCCACCGACTTCCGAAAGAAAAGTTATTTTATCGTTTTTTTGTGTTTGGTTTTGAAGTCGGTTCCCTTTTTTTTAAAAAGTTTTTTATTTTTCCCTTTTTAGTTGCGATATTCAACAAAAATCTCCATAAAATCGGCTTCTTTGAAAATCTACAATCCTATTAAGCAACAAAAACGGATCTATGCGAGCAACTTCACGAGATATCCATTATTGTTATATACTGAAACCTTCCCCAGAATGTAACAAACACTTTTCTGAAAACTGCATCAAAATCGGTTCAGCCAAACACGAGATAATCGCGGACAAACATGCAATCGTCCCTGAAAATCTACGATCCAAGTAAGCAAAACGGATCCACGCGGGCAACGTCACGGGATATCTATTAGTGTTATATACTAAAACCTTCTCCAGAATGTAACAAACACTTTCCTGAAAACTGCATCAAAATCGGTTCAGCCAAACGCGAGATAATCGCGGACAAAAATGCAATCGTCCCTGAAAATCTACGATCCAAGTAAGCAAAACGGATCCACGCGGGCAACGTCACGGGATATCTATTAGTGTTATATACTAAAACCTTCTCCAGAATGTAGCAAACACTTTCCTGAAAACTGCATCAAAATCGGTTCAGCTAAACGCGAGATAATCGCGGACAAACATGCAATCGTCCCTGAAAATCTACGATCCAAGTAAGCAAAACGGATCCACGCGGGCAACGTCACGGGATATCTATTAGTGTTATATACTAAAACCTTCTCCAGAATGTAGAGAACACTTTCCTGAAAACTGCATCAAAATCCGTTCAGCCAAACGCGAGATAATCGCGGACAAACATACATACATACATACATACATACATACATACAGGTCGAACTGAGAACCTACTTTTTTTTTTGAAGTCGGTTAAAAAAGTATCTACTTATTGCGGAAGTTGTCCAAATAACCCTTTCCTTTGCTTGCCATGCTTTAATAAGATACATTTTTAATAATTTTTAACCGACTTCAAAAAAAAAAGTAGGTCAGTTCGACCTGTATGTATGTATGTATGTATGTATGTATGTATGTATGTATGTATGTATGTATGTATGTTTGTCCGCGATTATCTCGCGTTTGGCTGAACCGATTTTGATGCAGTTTTCAGGAAAGTGTTCATTATATTCTGGAGAAGGTTTTAGTATATAACACTAATAGATATCCCGTGACGTTGCCCGCGTGGATCCGATTTGCTTACTTGGGTCGTACATTTTAAGGGACAATTGCATGTTTGTCCGCAATTATCTCGCGTTTGGCTGAACGGATTTTGATGCAGTTTTCAGGAAAGTGTTCATTACATTCTGGAGAAGGTTTTACTATATAATACTAATAGAAATCCCGTGACTTTGCCCGCGTGGATCCGTTTTGCTTACTTGGATCGTAGATTTTCAGGGACGATTGCATGTTTGTCCGCAATTATCTCGCGTTTGGCTGAATCGATTTTGATGCAGTTTTCAGAAAAGTGTTTGTTATATTCTGGGGAAGGTTTTAGTATATAACAATAATGGATATCTCGTGAAGTTGCTCACATAGATCCCTTTTGCTTAATAGGATTGTAGATTTTCAAAGACGCCGATTTAATGAAGATTTTTGTTGATTATACAACTAAAAAGGTAAAAATAAAAAACTTTTTTAAAAAAAAGGGAACCGACTTCAAAACCAAACACAAAAAAACTATAAAATAACTTTTCTTTCGGAAGTCGGTAGCCACATGTCAATGAAATAAAAAAAAACAAAGCCACCGACTTCCGAAAGAAAAGTTATTTTATAGTTTTTTTGTGTTTGGTTTTGAAGTCGGTTCCCTTTTTTTTAAAAAGTTTTTTTTAAGTTTCTTTTAGTAATATGATTAGAACAGATTATTGTTGTGATAAAGAAGATAAAGAAGTGCCATTAAAATGTGATAATTATATAAAGAATTTTGATATAAAAGTTTGTTAAAATATTCGTAAGCGATATTTTTGTTTGGTGACGAACAAGTTATGTTCCTGTATTTAAAATAATTAACATTGCATTATATTTTTTCGTTTTATTGAAAATAATAACTTATAATCATTGTATCGTTAGGAGCAACCCTAGTGTCATTACAATAACTTTGAAAAATCCTACAAATTTATACAGGATTTAAAAACCACGCTGTCTGGTTAGGCTACGGGGCCACGCGGCTCACTTTAATATACGTTTTATTCAATAGCTGCAATACTTGGCTTGTAGGAAACGTTTTCGTTGAACCTAACACACGGCTCACCGGTGACCCACGTGGCTCGAACGGTTCAGTAAGGAAAGGCTCACCGGTGTGTCCCGTGGCCTGTATGGAAATACTCAAATTTTCACATGGCGCTTAACGTGTTAAAATATAACATTTCAAGTCCCAGTGTTACTGATGCAACAGGCCGACCTTTTGCAACACACACCAAGATACGGGTCTACAATGTAATAAAAATACTGTCTAACTAACGCAGTAACGCTTTATCTTTACAAATTAATACTATAATTAGAATAAATGTTGTAGTTAATGTTAATATTCTTGTATTTATAGATTTTTTTATTCGCGGTCTTTTCCGTTTTTTTTTTTTTTTGCATGTCAGCTAAGTATTGTGTTGCCAGAGAAAAATAGGTTTTGATAAACATAGGTATTTTAATGTATTATTTCATTAACAATTCCAGAAGTCAATTTTAGAATGATTATATTTTATTAGTCGTACTTCTTACGTTTTTAGACATGGCGCGTACTTTTCCTTTTTATTTGGCATGATAAAATCTTAAGACAGAGTCGTCCCGCACTCTTGCTATCCTATTTCTTCGATTACCCTATGCGTTTCAGGGCCACGGTGCAATTTTAAGGCAGGCCAGCGATCATGTCAGGTGTTTGGATAACTCCGTGAGGTGTACAAGGTAGGTATCAATTAAATAAAATTAACATTTTTAGATAGTTCAGAACAAATCAATTAGAAATCTAACATTAAGATTAATCAATAAGTCTCGTGTCTGACCCTACATCTGTTCATTATTAATTAATTAAAACAGTTCAATTATTTACCAGCTATCTGGCAAGGGGGATTTTCCAAGATATCAAGCAGTAAATAACAAAATAATAAATAACATGATTGTGACAAAAACATTGCAAAAGTAGGCAATGTGGGCTTAAGACGAAGTGGTAAGACCAGAAGCGTAAAATATCGCGACAGAGGTGTCTTAGAAACAGTTTTTGGGTATCAACCACTAAAAATCCATGAATGATATTTCTACTGTAGTAAAGATGAAGATATGCCTTGTATTGTCATACACTTCGAAACACGATTCCAGTGATTTGCCTCGATAGAATAAAATCGTGAAAATCGTAAAAAAATCGTAAATTTGTTGAAATTTTACAATTTTATGGCGATTGTAAGGAAAAATCAAGTACAAAATTTACATTTTCATAAACTGTACGTCAAATCCCATATGGTAGTACAGAGGGATTTTTTCTAAAATAGAAGATATTTTTTACAATTAAATAAAACATACAGCGCTCGCGCCTACGATGCACAAGTAGCCGTCTCATGCCCGGTTTCTGGTGTCACCAGTTATGCTCTCAATAACTGTTGCTTCAACAAAGTTATTGGTCAGTTAAACGTAGTTTAACTCTCGCTGGGTTTCTGATGACACACGGACCGATAACATAACTATGAGACCAATAGCCAGTTCCATAATGTACCACTAGATGGGTCTGTTTAATAAATAGAGTTTTTAATGGATTTTATTAGTGTAATTCCAGGTTAAAACAAGTATTATGTATAAAATACTTTACAAGAGTAAAAAAAGGCCTTTGCCCAGCATTGGAACACACTATTTTCAATAAAAAAGGAAAATACCGGTGACAAAATGAAAAGGAAAGTAAGGAACATAGGTACCTACCTTACCTACAACTGAAAACGGAACGCAATGTAATTATTTGCCATGTTGATTTGAAACAGTTCACCCATCATCATGGTGCTTGCAACAATGCTGAAATATGGTTTAATCAAAACAAGTAATAAACATGGTTATTAATTCTATTTATAGCGCTAGTAATCATGCTAGTTAAAAAACTCAGGTATACCTACAGTGTTTTTTTTCATTTTGAGGCATTTTTTGCGTGGACAAATAACTGCCAATAACAGTAAAAATAATAAATAGAAAGAAACGAGCTTTATTTACATACCACTATGATTCAATTTTGTTTAAACTAAATATCATAAATACTGGTATTGATTCCAGATGTCTGACCACCCTTTGTAAAGAAAAGGTCAGAACAAAAAAATTCAACGTCGTATTATAGTTGTGGAACCGATAAACGGCAAAGATTGGTCGGTCAAGTTGATCTTAGTTTATGTAGAGTTCAACTTACATTGCGGTGTTCAGAAACCCATTTTTGTAGTTTATCGAACCAACAGCGCTATTGAATAGATAAACTGTCGACAAAAGGACACCAGAAACCGGGCATCAGTCGGCCACGAGGCCTCGTCGCGAGTAGACACGTACTCCTTTGTCGCGCTCGCACGTTCTGTGCGAACATCGCAAATAATATACCCATTTCGGCACAGTGATTACATTTTGATGTACAATGGGCAATAAAAGTCTTAGAGGAAGGAAAATATCCCGTTTGCGGAAAAGAAGGATCGCCCAACACAATCTATCTCAGTAAGTATCCACCTACCTACCACATAATGCGGAATGACTACCATTGCCTAACATTTTTTTTTATTATCTTTTCATAATCTCGGTAGAAAATAAAAATATCAGTAAAAAAAATATTTCGATAATATAAGTATGTTCTTTACGTTCGCGCATTTTGACAAAGAATATCTCAAAAAGAGATATTCTTTGTCAAAATGCGCGAACGCAAAATTCTCGAACAGGATTGCTAATAAGGGTCACCGTACACTTGACCGGGTACCGGTATCGGAATTATCTGGTATTGATACCATTTATTGTTTTTTAATTTTTTGTTAAAAAGCCATTATCTTAGTATGAATATGAATGCTAATAAGGGTCACCGTACATTTGACCGGGTATCGGCATTGTCTTGTATCGGTATATTTTTTTTTTTGTATTAGTGGGAATGATAATAAGTGTACCTAGGTACCTACTACCTAACGTGAATGTTTTTTTTAGTGTGATTTGAATAGATATTTGGAAATTACTTATATTTGATAGATTAAAAATAATATAGAAGACTTATTATTTTGCAGATTACGAGCATTGGCTGAGCAAACAAATATAAAAGAATTGAGTTCAGAGAGTCCTGTTCAAGTGTCATCTACGTCTATTATAAATTTATCAGCGTAAGGAATAATCATTTATCAAATCATAAATTGTAGTTGTTAATTGGGAGTAAATAATAAATTATTACTAACGAATTTTTTTAAAGAAATAATAATATTTACTTACATTGCAGAACTCAATCATTACTTGACCAAAGTACATCAACGGAACTGACTCATGTGTATGCTGACCTATTGCCAACCACTTCTAGCGCTTTACGCTCAGAAACTGCACTAGAGTGAGTGTCAAAGCTATAATTTAACAACTTACATTTATAGTGTAGTTATACCATCGATGATGTACGACGATATTTTACAACATAGCAAATAAATAATAATTGAGAGATTTGTTATACGTATTTTTAACTTTCAGGTCCACAGACAATTTAGACGATGAACTTGTCATACTGCCTGAGAGTAAATCGGACTTCGAGGAAATTAGTGGCAGGAGAATAGTGGACATCGGCTATTTTTTCAAACAATTAAAAGAAATGGAGCATGAATCTTTATTTAAATGCAACTACAGTCATTTAAATTTACTACGGGAAAGGCGCAAGGGTCTAGCGTCTAGATTTTTGTTTGAGTGCGAATTATGCAAAAAGAAATTCGAGCTTTCCTCCGATAACCCCAGCAATGCGATGCCTGAAAGAGAACGGGTTGAAATCAACTTGGCTGCAACATCAGGAATGGTAGCGTGTGGTATAGGATATTCACAATTTGAGGAAATCATGTCAGCTATGGATATACCAGTATTTAATGAGAAGTTTTATGCTAAGACTCAAAACAAAATTTTTGATGAATGGGAGGAGATTGCAGATGAGACAATGGCATTGGCAGCTGAAAGAGAGCGCACAGCTGCTATAGATGATGGCAAATTGATAAACGGTATACCAGTAATAGATGTTTATGCTGATGGCGCATGGAGCAAGCGGTCTTATGGCACCAATTATAGCGCAATGTCTGGAGTCGCAGCAATCGTAGGTCGAAAATTTGGTGAATTTTTATTTGTTGGCGTAAAAAATAAGTATTGCTTGATATGTTCAAGAGCAAAAAAACGTGAAGTCGAGCCGAAAACGCACGTTTGCTACAAAAATTATGAAGGCCCGTCCAGTGGGATGGAATCTGCAATTATATGCGAAGGGTTTAAGGAATCTATGGACATGTTATGTAAAGTTCTTTATATAAACAGAGACGATCAGTTTTGGAAGGATAAAATGGAGCAGAAAATTATACATTTTTTCACAACCAAATCCTTCCTGAATTATTAGACTCGCGAAAAGCACGTGGAATGGTGCTCAGAGGTGCCGAAATCAGTAATAAAAAATGAATTTAATTTTTTTTGTTCAGTTTTCCATTATAATATAGTAGTTATTTTGACAGAATTCTTATTTCTTACACTGCAATAAACATTAACCCACTCCCTTTATCTCTACTCTTAATATAATACCTCGGAGAGTAGTTTGGAGATTGAATCGGAACCGAAGGCTCCTGCATCGTAAGCGAGCGAGCGCCCGGTCAAATACGTTGACCCTAAATTAATATCGATACATAACAATACCGATATCACCGATTACAGTGAAATGAACGTTAACCCTAAATTAGTATCGATACATAACAATACCGATATCACCGATACCCAGTCAAATGTACGTTGACCCTAAATTTTAAGTCAACTCATTCATACCGTTGAAAAATAAATTGGTATCCATAAAAGACAATACCGATAGCCGTTCAAGTGTACAGTGATCCTTATCAGTATTCCTACTCATACTAAGAAAACAATAAATGGTACCTACTTTTTGATACAAGATAATTACCGATGCCTACTGGTACCCGGTCAAGTGTACGGACTTCTAGTAGCAAAAATATAAGTTATTAGGTCCGCGAACAACAAGCGGGGGGAAGACGGTTGCCCCGCGCATGCTCCCGCCGTACTTCATACCTCACCCCCTAACAAACGCCCTGAACGTGTTCCCACTTCATCTTAAGGAAAATTTTGCTTCATCTTGATGAGTAATTTATGAGATAAGGGTAGCCTTACTGACTGATATCGATGAAGTCTGAGGGTCACACAGCTGGAATACCTAACTGCAAATTTATGAAAAGGGGAATTTCCATTGCTTACTTTTGAAGGATTAGAAGTTCGGGTTAAGCCGCGCTTGCCGAGGTTGGTCTTTGGATGGGTGACCATCTGTCATAGCGAGTGTCCTCCGAGCCTCAGAAAGCACGTAAAGCCGTTGGTCCCGGCTGTCATTTATAGGTCTTTGACAGTCGTACTTTTAGTCAGAAGCTCTAAAAGCCTGACAACCAGTCTTACCATGGGGCCTCACCCAACACATTGAGGATGGTTTTGAGACTAAGAATGTGACGGGGGCAGTATTTGTGGATTTGTCGGCAGCGTACGATACCGTAAACATAAAACGCCTGCTATGGAAAGTCGCCAAACTGACAGAGGATCCCAAGTTCACAAGTATCCTTAGAGAACTGCTTAGTAACCGGCGTTTCCAGGTGCACCTCCATGAAAAAAAGAGTAGATGGCGAACCCAAAAAAATGGACTACCACAGGGTAGCGTATTGGCCCCACTACTCTTCAACATATACACTAACGACCAACCAGTTAGCCCAAACACAACCCGCTTCCTGTACGCAGACGACCTTGCACTTACCTGTCAAAATACCAACTTTGAGTATATCGAAAGCACTCTTTCCGCAGCTCTTGGTGACCTAAGTCACTACTATGCTGAAAACGCACTGAAACCAAATCCCTCAAAAACTCAATCGTGCTTTTTCCACCTTAGAAACAGACAAGCGGGGCGTAAAATGAACATCTCTTGGCAGGGGGTACCTATCACCCATAACGATCACCCTAAATACCTCGGTATAACTTTAGACCGATCCCTCACTTATAAAAACAACTGCCAAGCAATGAAAATGAAAGTTCATGCCAGAAATCACTTGTTGCGCCGCCTAACAACCACGAGGTGGGGAGCGTCACCTCATGTCCTGCGAACAACTGCAATGGCGCTCTGTTTTTCGGCTGGTGAATATGCCTGTCCAGTATGGGACCGTTCTGCCCACGCCAACCTAGTGGATTCAGCTCTTAATGAGACGAACCGGATTGTTAGTGGTTGCCTTAAACCGACCCCGGTACGAATGTTGTATCCACTAACTGGGATTGCGCCTCCTAAAGTAAGAAGGCTTATAGCCAGCCGCACTGAGAGGACAAAGCTACAAACTGACTCCCGCCACCCGATGTACGGGTACATTTCCGTGACTCCGAGGCTAAAAAGCCGTAACAGCTTCTTTGGGTGCGTCAGTCCAACTAGTCCAGCTGGTGGAAACGCGTCTACAACAAGGTGTGAGGTTTGGCGGGAGCAGCTCAGACCTCCTGATGGCTTTATCGAGCCTTCTGAAAGCCTTCCACCTGGTCACGCGTTGCCGTGGTCCACTTGGAAGTCGCTTAATAGACTGCGAACCCAGGTCGGCCGCAGCAAAGATAATCTTCACAGATGGGGATTTACTGACGGCTCAGACCTCAAATGTATATGCGACGTGTCCCCACAGACAATGGCTCACCTTCTCTCCTGCACCGCAAGTCCTGTCACCTGTACACTTGACGACCTTATGACTGCATCAGAGGGCGGGGTTCGCGTAGCTGAATTTTGGGCTAAACAAAATATATAAAAACATATTTGCCATCGACACGCAAGAAGAAGAAGAAGACCATGGGGTATAGTGTTACGTACAAGTTACTGGGTTGTGGAGGTCCGATAGGCAGTCGTTCCATGTAAAATACTGATATTCAGCTGCATCTGGTTCGACTGGAAGCCGACCCCAATATAGTTGGGAAAAGGTTAGGCAGATGATGACATTGATGACTTTTCTGGGATATTGGGCGAAATAACTGACGATAGCAGCGGACGGCGAGGTATGAGTGTCTCGCCGTCCGATTATGAACCATGCCCGGATCGATCACGCATCATGTTCCACGCGCGCTTCAAAGAGCTGTCACTGAATGTCTATGGTCACTGACGTGGCCTCCATAGGCCCTCTAAACACCTACCAGGGTCGCGGGATTGTCTAAACAGCTGGTAATCGGGACCCTGGAACGTAAAGGGCTATTGGAGGAACACCGTGGATTTAAGTCAGTACGAGTCTGATAGTTCATTACGCTCCAGCTAGGGCGGGATATATAATTAGTTTAACATACTAATAATTTGAATTAATATAAAAAAACGGGGTATAGGCGCAGTGCCTGAGTTATTGACTGCTATGAAGCGCATCGCGGGTTTGATTCCCAAACGGTACAAAATAAATTGACCGGTCTGAGTGTTTGTGTACCCATGTGTGAGTTTCTGTGTTTGTTAATGCACCCACGATAGGAGAAACACCCAGTGTGGGAAAAATTAAAAAAAAATACCATGTTTCATAATAATCGACACAGTTGATCTGAAATGCAGAAATAACTTCAATAAGCGGGTTTTTTTTAAGCTGGAATTAACCGCAAATAACTGGGATTGAATAAACTTTACAAATAACTTAAATTACATACAAGCAATAATTGTAGTTCAGAAGGTCAATAAAGTAGTAAAGATAAGACAATTAACAGTAATGACTATGCAAACGTAATAAAACTAAATATTTACATAAAAACAAACATTTTGCACACCCACTTTTGCACTCCAACTTATATAAGAGCTCAGTGCCTTTCCACAAGCTCTAAACGCGATCCAGTTTAGGCTGTGGGTAAGAGACAGAACTATACAAGTAGTCTAGCGCCATCTCTTTCCCACAGCCTAAACTGGATCGCGTTAAGAGTTCATGCGGTAGGCCACCAGCTCAGTAATATCTATCGGTTCTTTAACAATGATTAGTTCATAAATTAATTGATCAGCAGTGTTATTTTCAAAAGAACGCAGCGCTGTCTCAGCTTTGAAATTACCAGTACTTAAGGTATTCAGAAAGCGTATCGCGTATCACATTGATGTATCTAGGGTTACCAACTTTTTTTCTATCAAATATAGTATTTTTGAAATTATTACCTTAAAAAATATAGTAGATGACAAAAAATGAAAAAAAAAATATAGTATGTGATTAAAATATGTACTTTATTTTTAAACCGCAAACATTGATACCTATACATATTAATATGTATGGATATTCCATGGAATCTAAAATTCGCAATTATATTTAATTAAAAGAATATTTTTTGCTGCTCTGTGCCTTAATACACACACAGAGAGGGCTTTAGTTAAGGTTGCGTTCCGCTTTGCGCAAAATATAGTAGTTTCGCCTACTATATTTATTTTTTAGAAATATAGTATTTGGTCCCATAAATAGTAGGATACGTAGGATACTATATTATATAGTAGAGTTGGCAACCCTAGACGTATCCCGATAATGGGAGTGATATGTCACGGCTTTGCCTCGATGACGAGATCATCATAAATTGTCTGTTTGAAAAAACGAGTAGTAGATTTTTTTTCAACTTTGCCCCAAACTACGAATTTCTCCTGTGTCGTGGCCTCGTGGGTGCGTTTACAAACATAGAAACTCACATAAACAAACACTTAGACCCGGAACAACTATTTTTAGGTTACACAAATATTTGTTCCGTGCGGGAATCGAACCCACGACACGCTCCAATCGCTCAGCCTCTGCGCTAACCGTGCGTCCAGGGTGTCGAGTCTGCTAATTATTAGTCAGAATGGCGCCACAATGGCGTTTCAATTGTAGTGCTTATTCGAACCATTTTTTACTGCTGAGTAAAAAATGGTTCGAAAATTGAAACGCCATTGTGGCGCCATTCTGACTAATAATTAGCAGACTCGACACCCAGTTAGTGAGATTAGCGCGTTCAACGTGCGTAGCACTATTATATAAACAACGTGTAACGTTAATAGAGCAAAACCTCTCGTGGGGTAACTCAGCCCATGTTACTGAACAATGTTTGTTCTAAAAGTTTTGGAAAAAAAAATAAAAAAAAAATATTTTTCATACAAAATGAGAAATTGATAGAGCCCATCAGTATGAAAAATCATTTTTTTTCCATAATTTTTAGAACAAACATTGTTCAGTAACATGGGCTGAGTTACCCCACGAGAGGTTTTGCGCTATTAACGTTACACGTTGTATAAGATATGGTTCAACCAAAGAAACAAACAAACAACCCAACAAACTCTTCAGCTTTAGAATATTTTATTAGTTCAGCTATAGATAAGCTCTTGTAGAAATGAACTACATATTATTATCTTGGTATTTTTCAAATAGAAAATGTATAAGTAAACAACTGCTTTCACACTAATTGACTACTACTAATTAATCTATCAACTTTAGATTAAAACGTGTGCGTAGTATTCTAATCCCGTGTTTCTTCTAAGATGGTAAACACAAGTTTATTTATAAAATAATGTGTGTACCAATGCAATATCATAAGTACTAAAGTCTAGGTCTAGAACTTTCTAGAGATAGAGAGGTCAGTTTCGCAACGCAACATGACTGACTGCGGCAACAGGTTTCAGTGTTAGTTAAAGTAGATAACTGCTAATTGATCTGTGGTTGAACGTTATCTTTTGGGAAGTTTGATTGTCGGACTTTCATAGTAAAAGAGAAAAATTAAAGAGAAAAAACCTTGAAAAATAAAATTATAGATATGTAGGTATTTTCTTTTTTCACTTTCTGAGACATAATGGCGAAATAATGTAATAGGTGGGCACTCATCGAATCAACTTTGTTTTTTTTTAATCAATATTAGAGCTTAGATCATGCTGCTGAGATGAACGGAGAAAAGATGGGCGCGCCAAAGTTCACCTAAAATTTAAACTCCGATCATTGGAAACCCGAAAATTGTATTTTTATCATTTTTAATCCTAATGATCACAACTCCTAATTACTCTGTCACTAATTTTCATAATTCCGAATCATTCGACTTCTTAATGTCAGTAGCAATAAACATCTATTATAGGTACTATTATTTGTTTTCCTATATTTTCTCAACATAACCTTCTTTTACACTATTAGGTATTCATAGTCATATCTTTTTTGTTTAGATTTCTTTTTATTTTGTTTTATTTTGTTGGCATATTAGCACGTATAGGTACTTGAGGAAGTGCTTGCTTCGCACTCACTAATTATATATGAATTGGTTTTTTGTTTTTATTAGTTAAAGCGTCTACTTTAATTTATTTATAGCGGTGTGTACCTGAAAAGATATTCATAGGTTAGGTTAGGTTAGAACTGTGACCAGCTACGCACGAGTCGAGCGAGCGAAGCGAGCGGTACCTCGAAATTTGTCGCGAAATTTTTCGAAGTATTTTTTTCATAATGCCCCCAAGACGACATTCTGAATTTCTGACCAAACGACTGGAGGCACCCCGACTCGGACAGGTTAGGTTAGAAGGGGATGGCGGGGTCTGAAAGACCCCGCCATCCCCTTCGTGGTTATTTTTTTTTAAACCACCCAGAAGTAGGAGCACCGAGAAGCGGTGCTCCGTCGATTTTTCTGTCATTTTACTGGTTTTAGTTTGACTAAATCCAGTAAAATGTCTAACTAAAAATATTATTGTAATAATGTTTAGGGATAAAAACGTTATGATAAAAAACAGTAGGAGTTTAAATATATTTACAATAACGATATTATTGATAACAATTTTCGGAAACATGAGTGTTATGAACATCGCCGGTAGCACTACAAAAAGTATGAATGAAAACTTTAGGATGAAAAATTTTAGGAAGAGTGATCATTCGGATTACAAATCGTTAGGAAGAACAATTTCGGGTAAACAACTTTAGGTGAGCCAATATGGACCCGAGAAAAGATACCTACAATGAAAGGCACTCAAGTAAAGTAATGTTGAGAATAGAACGCATTAAATAAACACACTGCCAAGCATTTGACCTTTTAACACACTGAATGACAAATGTCGTACTGAAGATAAACATCGATTAAATAAAGTTCATTGATAATGATTTAGAACCTCACGTACCAATTTAAAATTAAAATAAATACTTAGATTATGGTAGAATTTCGACTGCTGCACGTCCTCAAGTTATTTCTAGTATATCTACCACCTAGTCTCCGCTAAGATTGGTCGGCCAATCGCCATTCACAAAATAGGTAATGGCGAAAAAACTTAACGAACTATTGCTACGAATTACGAGTAAGAATTACTGACTTTTACAGTTCAACACTGTCACATGTTGTAACAATGTGCCTCCCGCCAATAATTCGGGTCAGAAAATTAACTTCAGATATTTTTTTTCTAAATAAAACAATGATAGTACACGCTCTGGTTAGTGACTAGATTATATAAATGAAGGCCCAGTAAAGGTCGATTAAAAATATACTGGTCAAACATTATTATCAATGGAATATACCGTGACCCCGGTTATCAATGCCGAGCCCATAAAATGGACGATGTCTTTTGCAAGAGATAAAATGGAGACTGGCTGTGCGGGCTTACGCAAAATACGTGGTTTTGACGTGAAGTTGTCGCCTGATAATCTGCCTAGCGTTTCCCTAACTATATTTGGGTCGGCTTCCAATCTAACCTGATGCAGCTGAATAACATTATTTTACATGGCGCGACTGCCTAGGCAATATCTCTTTCAGAATCCAACAACTGGGTAATGCAATAGGTACCCCTGCCCTTTACTCGCTGCCCGCATGCTCCCTAACTATATTTGGGTCGGCTTCCAATCGAACAGATGCAGCTGAATATCATTATTGTAACTGGGTAATACGATACCCCATTAGAGGTCTGGTTGACAGTCTTTAGAGCTTCTGACTAACGGTAACGAGTTTCTTAGCTCTACAATTAACAGCCGGGACCAACGGCTTTGCGTGCTTTCCGAGTCACGGAGAAAATTCGTATGACAGATGTCACCCATCCACAGATTAACCTCGGCAAGCGCGGTTTAACGCTGTATGCTGTATGTATCCACCCAATACAGGTCGGTAGACGTAATTTTTTCCCATACATGGTCTCTACTAAAGCACATGTCTGCTCCATCACCCGTCCGTCCGTCTAAAGACATGGCATTGGTCCACTTCCACTTCAACATGCTGATTCTATGAGCACTGTGACTTTAGTTATCTGTATGGCGATGGCGGGTTCGTTTAGAATTCTATCTACCAGAGAAACCCTAAGCAACGCTCTCTACAAATGATGTTATACTTGTTTAATTATTTCGTAATAATTGCTAAATCTTTTTTTACCACAGACGCCCTTTAAAAAGATTTTCCTTTTACACACATACATAAAATTACATTTCCTTCTCTTGAAGTTACGAAGCATTTCAAAGACAAAGTTTATTTCCGTAGGTTGTATTTCGCAATAAATGTTTGGCAGAAGGTCAAAGTACTATGAAACAAAAGAAAGTGCCAAGCCGTGATTTAAAAATAGAACACCAATTTGTGGGGAAAGGGCAGCTCTATATACATTGTTTGTCTGTGATATTATGGGCCCGTATGCCTTTCTAATTAATTATTTTATATCAATCCTGTAATCCCCAACGGGTTATAAAATGCAAAGGTGTGTGTAGGTACAGTCAGCATCAAAAGTTGCTGACCACGTTCAGATTTTCAAAATCGCTGTATTTCTTTTGAAAATGTGACGTTAGGAACTGAGCCCATTACTTTTAAATCTGCTACTGAGTAATTCCCTTTTTGAATCAGTTTTTTTTTAATAGAACACCACAGTCTAAAATTGTTGAGTTAAAAACCTACTAGAGTCCGCGTCACGACTGAAGTCTTTTTGACGCGGCGCGAGTGTCTAAAACAACGACGATATAATTATTACTAATTAATATTATGTCCTTATGGCGCTCCCTCACCGCGAGCATTCACCTGTAATGTAGCATAAATGTGCGCAATTTGATGCTCTATTGTCTTCGAATTTTCGAAATTTTCCGGTGGCTGGACTTTCGCGTGCGCAAAATTAAGATAGCGGCGGCGTTAGTTCCTATATTACCCATATGCCTTTTATCCCTGTTATCTATTAACTGTGCTTGACAACGAATATTCCTAAAAGTTGTTACTATTCAGATAATTTCGCCATTATTGCTGGTTATATAAATATTATTAGAAGTCCGATTACGTGGGAGGGTGTGAGGCCAGGCCTCCGCGCTGAGGGTCACGAGATGACCCTCTTATCACTGTTATCAGTCCGGAGTTCTCTGTTTAATGTACAGTACAATAATATTTGTGTGAGTACTGTCGTGTGTGACAAATAAGCTAGAAGTTTAATTTTGTTTTGTGTTTGAAAATGGTGTCGTTCTAAAAAAAATAGAATTTATATTTTAAAAAATGTTGTCCCAGTTCTGGCTATTTGTGTTTGTTAGTTTTTATTTTCTGTAAACGCATCAATGTTACTATAAAGTGTAACCACCAATCATTTGATTAAAGAGAAAAACGTTTTTTAAGCATAAGTTGTAGGGCAAAACACCAAAGGCCAAGGCCAAAATAAAAAATAAAAAAACTTGAGAGGTGTCAAGGGACACCCGGATGGAACGAAGTTACTGTATACACTCAACAAAAATCAAAGTCCGGTCCGGTCCGGTCCGGTCCGGTCCAGTCCAGTCCAGTCCAGTCCATTCCATTCCATGGTAATAAACACATTACACTCCTTTGCGTCGCGCAGTCGGATAAAAGTGTCGTGACAACTTTTCGTAAGAATTTCCGTCCAGCCCCCTTTCACAACGCGCGATAAGGAACTTCGTTCCAAAAATTAAATAAAATGAGTTCGTGTTTGAAACCGTACATCTGTATGATTGAATTCTGAAATAAAGCAGGCTTCTAGTTCCTTAGGTGCCTGAAAGTTCACACATATCAATGTTGCTTAGCGACAGCTATACGAGTTGTGATCAATAAACTATCAGGCGAATTCCATTATTTTTTCACCGGTTGCAGTGGAAGGTACTTTCATATTCGGTATGCGGTATTCTACTTAGAAGTCCCGCAACCTTTGGGCGAACTCCTCAGTTACAAATTGCCTCACGAATTGTAGCTGTGATAAAATTATAATTTTATCAATAGGTTAGGTAGGTACCTATTATAGAGCGGGAGCCCGTAACAGATGTCCGTGACCAATTTCCTCTCAAGCGATAATTAGCAGACTACATGAGGGAGTCGTATCATGAACATTCGTGGAAGTCAGCTGCGATTCCGTTGGTGGGATAAGCAGCAATCGCCGTTCAAACACGTAGAAAAAATATTTTTTTTTAGTCATTTCCTCTCAATTGAAACCTGGTTTATATTGAAGCTTACCTTGTATCACGAAGAATAAAACCAATCAGCCGACGGTACCATGGTGGAATACACGTCAGCTGGTCACTCGAACATGTAATTTTTTATTTTATTTTCAGTGATTTCCTCTCAACCCAAATTTTGCCTGATGAAAGTTTACATGAAGATATGGCTAAAAACAGACGTCAGCTGGCTGTATCTCGGTGGAAAGGTCCTCAGCTGATACTTTGAAAATTATTGTACAAGCAGGACTAAGGGCTAGTACAGACTTGCGGAAACCGCGCGTTCATGAATCGCGCGGTTCGAAACCGCAAAATTGTTATGCAATCAGACTCCGGCGGTTATATGTGATTATCGTACAGGGATAACGTCCGTTTGAAAAAGGAGGTCAGCGAAAAATCGATTTACTGTGGTTTTTGCTCCTTAAAAAAACGATAAGAAAAATGCGGTATGCAATGCAAATTGGTGCATCCAATATTAAGTAACCAACCAAGTTTCCAACGTATTTTCACAATTTCCAAATATCTCCACTAACTCTTGCCTAGCTTGGTTATGATAGTTTTATTTGAGTAATCCTCACACTGAATATCCCATATTGCATTTCTCTTCTCCACTTCATCAATAAACAGTTCAGTGTCGAAACGAACCGTGCCAAACTCACGAGCTGTGATGTGCTAACCGCGCGGTATCCGCCACGCAACTGAACGCAAAGTAAAGACTCCATAGTAATAGAAACGCGCGGGAGCAGCGCGATTCTATTTTCTGGCGGTTGACTAACCGCGCGGTTATGTCTGAACGATTACTTAATAACTCTTACATATAAGACTCTCTCCTCTACTCCGCTTCTTTATACGCGCGCTTGTATCATCAATCCAAACGCAATAACAAATCAGCGTCTACGGCGCCGAAGAGGCGCGTTCCTGAAACGCGCGTCTTCTGCGCGTTTAGAATACGCCGTATGCGATGGGCCTAAGGTTCTCTGCCCATTCTTTGCACGAATATGCAAAACAATCATTGAACTCTTGAAAAAACGTATAAATGGGTCTATTGATTTATTTTCTCAATTAGTGAAAAGTATAAGAAATAAAAAGCTTTTCTATAAAGAAAACCCCCAATCATTGCTTGATTCATTGTTTGATGTGATATTCATTTACATTTTTCATTTACATTACATATAAAACAATTAAAAATACAAAATAAACATGTTGTTATGAAACATATATCAATGGATATCTAGTTCGGACCTCAAAGATAGGAATTTCTGCATAATGCAAGCCGGATCGAGAAGCTCTTCACGTAATCTCCAAGCGAGAGCCTTGTCTCATCATTGAAGATCGTGCGGGAATCCTTCTGATTCTGTTGAACCGGTTAACGGACCTTCTTGATCAGGGTGTCAATTACTTATTCACTCCAGTAAGAACAGTTCCATAACTTGAACAAAATAACGAAATACAACAACAAAATCATTTAATATTGATTTGAAACCTTATGACAGCAGAATGATTTGACAAGATTAGACATTAGGGATGACACAAGTTTTTTTTCCAAATAATATTTTTTTTATGGCTTCTTCTCTGTGTCATTATGACAGACACTCGTTTCCCTTATGTCCGTTTTGATATTGCAAATAAATTACGTTTAGTTATTGAGATTTAATAAAATATTTGTTTCTTCATATTTTATTTTACGATCATTCCACCGAGATACAGCCAGCTGACGTTTGCTTTTATCCATATCTTCATGTAAACTTTCATCAGGTAAAATTTGAGTCGAGAGGAAATCACTGAAAATAATATAAAAAATTACATGTTCGAGTGACCAGCAGACGTGTATTCCACCATGTTACAGACAGCTGATTGGTTTTATTCTTCGTGATATAAGGTAATCTTCAATATAAACCAGGTTTCAGTTGAGAGGAAATGACAAAAAAATATTATTTTTTCTACGTGTTTGAACGGCTATTGCTGCTTATCCCACCAACGGAACAGCAGCTGACTTCCACAAATCTTTATGATCCGACACCCTTATGTAGTCTACTAATTATGGCTTGAGAAGAAATCACTAACGATATTTTGGTCTGGCTTCCGGTCTATTATGTTTTTTCTTAATCTACATTACAAAATTAAATATTGTTAATTATAGGTTAAATCATAAAATAAATGTCTGTTAAAGGTAGGTATCTAATGTTATGTCATCATTATGAATTTAAACGTGTTTTACAACATTTTTATATTAATAAAGTTAAATACCTACAACAGTAATATTGAACTTGTGTTTCGTGTTGAACAACGTTTGCACAGCTGTGTTTTACTTAAAGCTAGAGGCCATTTTCAGTAATGAATGAACACTCAAGGCTCACAGTCAATACTGTTGAACAAGGATAATTACTTTAAATATTTATTTACTTAAATGTTTTTTTTAATTATTTAAAAATGACTTTGGAGACTTGAAAAGAGGTTTGTTTTAAAGTTTTATAATTATCTTCTCCATCATCATCTTTCCTGACCGACTTACGAGTTGTAGTTATGTAGGTCGTATGTTTGTACCGAGCCAGGCGCATTAATTTTTAGTTGCCTACATAACACACGGCCCTAAAATCAGAGGCGATATCGAGGAAGTGGTGGGGGAGCGCCCTAGATCGTTCCCTAAATCGTATCGTGTGTAGGCAAATCGCAACCATAATGATGTTGCGATTTGCCTACACACGATACGATTTAAAAAATTTAGGGCCGTGTGTAGGCCACTTTTGTCTGCTCTTATCTCATATTCCTGCCCAGGAGCCTTACCACGAGCTCTTAACGCGATGCAGTTTAGGCTGAGGGAGAGAGACAGAGCTATACAAGTCGTCTAGCGCCATCTCTTTCCCATAGCCTAAACTGGATCGCGTCAAGAGTTCATGGTAGGCCACCTTATCTCATTTTACTTGTGATCGGCGCAACACTCTTCTTGCTCATTCTTCTCCATAGAGATCTACCCTTTGGAATGAGCACCTACGGTACGTTCACAGTTTTTATGTCTTGTGACTGGGACTGTAGCACCATAACTATTTGTGTACTAGTTTTATTTTATGTCTTTTGACAATTCAAAAGTGCCTGTAATGGCTAATTGAAATAAACGCTTTGATTTTGTACACATTTATTTCTTCTTCCATTCTCCCCTATCAAACGTCACTGTATCATTTACTGCTTATTCTTTCATATCAGAATTGATATGAAAGAATAAGTGAAATGAAAGAACTCGTAAGTTGGGGCCTTTAATGACCACATGGGGCTGTCTACCAACTACTTACTTTTTAATATTTTCCTCGTCAAAATTGTCACCTAAACTTCTGCCACATCCCTGTGCAATACGCAACGCAACACTGACAGCGTCACGACTGATCGATCGCAATGTGAAAATAGACACATAACTAAACACAAGAGCTGTTGCGACTGACGACCAACCGGTTTGTGATGTATAATGTATGCAACTGTTGGCAAGAGTTGCAACTACACGTGGACCATGTTGGCCAATGTTTGTTTCTAATTGTATACTGCCGAACAAAAGTATGGAATCAATTACTCCGATTCCGCGCGATCTTGAGTACATAATAACTAGTTAAGAACAGTGCCGGATTAAGACTACTTGATGCCTTAATCAATCGAAGCCTTATTTGGTGCCCCCCTATCTACGGTTTTTTTCTCGTGGTTATATACATCAAATGGGTCCTCCCACCCAGGGCAGGGCGGGAGGGACTGTCAGACGTGTACTGACTAAAATCCACGGTGTCCTACAATAGCCGTTTACGTTCCGGGGTCACTGTAATCCGTTAGTCCCGCGACCCCGGCACCATTTGATACCAAATTCATTCAAGTCACGCCATTATTATTAGGGAGCTATCCCCGGTTCAATTGCAAGTGCAATGCAAGTACAGCTTGACATAAAAATGTAGAAAACCGGAAGTCGCCACTGTCTTCGCGCTACCAGCACTTTGAATGTTTTTTTTTTTTTTTTCACTTATTACGTTAGTTTTATGGCACAATAATAAATCTAACAAACCTGCGGTCTTTGTTTACATCAAATATCAAAGATTTTAAAACGTTGTCAGAAATAAAAATTTTAGTTCCGTTTCAATCCGTTCTGGCCAAGCTGTAATTTTGCTCTATAATGTAGATTGCATCTTTCTTTTAAGAATGGGAGCTAAATAGGCAACTAGAAGAAACATAACGTGAATTGAGACAAAATGGTTAGGGAGACTGTTAATACTTTGAATTGTCAATCTTACGAAAGTAAATCGCATTTTTCATGTTCATTCCTTTTAAATACTATACTGCTAAGGGTCCAAGTCACAAGAGTTTGTTTTAAGAGGAGTGGCTTTGCTCATTTATGCGTATAAAGCGGAGTCCTCATATTTTGTGTACGTATGGATAAAACTAGAAAGTAGAAAGATATTTGCAGAAAAGTCGTATGTTTATTTATTGTACTATAATTACACATTGTATATAATTATTTTTATAATTTTAAAAGTTAACTGTATATTTTTGTTAACAGTTGGTTTTCCGGGTTGCAATTAATCAACAATGCTCGATTTTAACGCTATTCCTACAAGCCGTAATCAACGTGGCCTGCTTCCTTACGTATCTGAAAATCCCACACAATACGAGTAGTACAATATATAAGTAAATAAAATCACTTACTTTTTAGTTATTCGAGAAAAGAAGAACACCATTTTGATTTCTTGTAGTTGACTGCTTCAACGGCTTCTCTTCCTGTAACAAACGAAAATTGTTATTTATTACTGTTGATCGAACATCCGGTAGGTAAAGGAAAAGCGGAAACATGCCTTTTCAGATTTAGCAGTTGTTGAATTTATTTTTACATCCAGCTTTTGTTTGCAGCTTTGCTCGAGTTTGTTTATTATTTAACAATCAATTTGGATTTTATATTTGGCGCCATCCAAATATGTTTTACTCGGGAACAGTTTTTTTTGTCATGGTATGGATTATGTCCGTCTCATACTTGTTTCGCGTTGCTTACGCGAATTTAAACGTTTTAGAAACGTGTAGCGCGGGATGTAAGCGTTGCAAGGGTCGGCCGGTAGGTTGAAATGAAAAAGTTCTTTCTTGCAGCAGAGATGTATAATCACGATAATTATCAGAGCGAGTGAACTGACTCGTGTGAAGGTTGCGCGTGGACTGTTCACCAAAAATACCCATTCGTCTTTCCCAGTCGCTGGCGATAAACTTCTTACAACTAAAAACTATAGTAAGCATTGTTACCAATAAACAATAGAAACGCGCTCTGGGAAGCCCAACGGTATAAAAACATAAAACATAACATTTGGCATTTTGTTAAGGCACTAGGCCATAAATGTTACAGACAAATACCCTTTCTTAATTGCCAGTTCACAATGCAGTTTAAAACAATTCGCTGTACAATACAATTTAACACTGCAGCTGCGTACAATAAAACATCATTTTTAGCTGTGTAAAGCGGCGGAAAGGACTGAAGAATAGTCTATTGTATCTATTACTTCGGAGCTTTTTAGCCGATGGATAACACATAAAGAAACAAAAGAATTCCGTCGTGCCAAAGCGTGGGAAACTTACTGGCTACGTGCATCTTAAAACTAAGCAATTAAACTGAAGCTATGTATATACAAAAAAATTACATTGGTACCTACTTACGATCTAACTATACATATTTACAATCAATTATACATATTTACGATCTAATTACACGGTACCTACTTACGATCTACTTATACATATTTACAATTTAATTACACGTTGCTACATTGGTTGGTAGGGACATAATGTGGGGCGTTAAGTCACCACAAGTACCCCCCTACCAGTGATTTAGATCACGGAACAAAACAAGTGATTTGAGCCATAAATCTGCTAGTGATCTGAATCATGATAAACCAGCCTGATAATAGTCAGGGAAACGAACACGTCTATTAGACCTGCGCGGAACCGTGCGTTGGTTCCTAAACGGTGCGTCTGCCGTTCGGTCGTGGGCAGTTGCTTCAGTCGCAGTATTTGCGTCTGACGCTCCCTCTAGCGGGTTTCCCTCGGCTGCGGTGTGTGAACCCGAATCATGACTAATGCTACCATGAAATTAGGTACTACCATACACAACATATTTGAGTTATGGAGTCTCATCAATTAAGTAACAACATAATGTAGATACAGTCAAATATTAAATTATAACAAATTCTTCGACATGGGTGTAAATGTAAGCTACTTTAATACTAAGTCGTGTCGACACATGAACAGACATTCGGGTGGCCAGCGACGACAGCAACAGAATTCAACATCATAATTTTACCATATTCTATTTTTATACTTAATTTATACACATCGCCCTAAACGAGTCCCAGGAAGTATTTCTTTGTTCACAATCAAACCGGCGAGCTGCTCTAGTGTCGTCGGGTCGCGGCGTGCACTCATTAACTTAGTTATACCGCACAATCACACTAAACTATGCGCGGTGGCCGGGAGGCCTCTCTACCGCACTCAGTACGGAGAGTAATAACTGCCGCGTCTGAAACCTGATATCCAAGCACTTTTCTGTCGGATCGGTAACTCTTGACATCCTCAGGAAGCTCTTGGCGCATCTCATCCAGATTTCAGGGTCAGCTGTGCTGAACTGAGCCATCTGCGGCCACGACACCTGCCTGGAGCTGTTGGCTGGGCCGTTGACACTGCCGCCACCGGGGGTTGCAGTCGGACCCGTCATGATGATGTCACTGCACTTGCACTCACTTGAATGTCCCGGAGTATCACCAATTGTCAAGTCGCCGCGTTGCCGTTAATTAATCACTGCGGCCCGACCCTTTATAAACCGAAAGCTCACGTTTACTAAATACACGATCACGTCGGGGTCACCACTTTCGCGTTGCTTACGCGAATTTAAACGTTTTAGAAACGTGTAGCGCGGGATGTAAGCGTTGCAAGGGTCGGCCGGTAGGTTGAAATGAAAAAGTTCTTTCTTGCAGCAGAGATGTATAATCACGATAATTATCAGAGCGAGTGAACTGACTCGTGTGAAGGTTGCGCGTGGACTGTTCACCAAAAATACCCATTCGTCTTTCCCAGTCGCTGGCGATAAACTTCTTACAACTAAAAACTATAGTAAGCATTGTTACCAATAAACAATAGAAACGCGCTCTGGGAAGCCCAACGGTATAAAAACATAAAACATAACATTTGGCATTTTGTTAAGGCACTAGGCCATAAATGTTACAGACAAATACCCTTTCTTAATTGCCAGTTCACAATGCAGTTTAAAACAATTCGCTGTACAATACAATTTAACACTGCAGCTGCGTACAATAAAACATCATTTTTAGCTGTGTAAAGCGGCGGAAAGGACTGAAGAATAGTCTATTGTATCTATTACTTCGGAGCTTTTTAGCCGATGGATAACACATAAAGAAACAAAAGAATTCCGTCGTGCCAAAGCGTGGGAAACTTACTGGCTACGTGCATCTTAAAACTAAGCAATTAAACTGAAGCTATGTATATACAAAAAAATTACATTGGTACCTACTTACGATCTAACTATACATATTTACAATCAATTATACATATTTACGATCTAATTACACGGTACCTACTTACGATCTACTTATACATATTTACAATTTAATTACACGTTGCTACATTGGTTGGTAGGGACATAATGTGGGGCGTTAAGTCACCACACTTGGATTTCAGGTGATCCTGAAATTTTGCAGTTTTAGTGGTTATGCTCGAGGCTAAATATAATAACAGCCGCATAGGCCGATCTTCCGGGTTATGCCGCGCTTGCCGAGGTTGGTCTGTGGATGGGTGACCACCTGTCGTCATAGCGAGTTTCCTCCGTGCCTCGGAAAGCACGTAAAGCCGTTGGCCCCGGTTGTCATTTGTAGATCTTTGACAGTCATTAGTGTTAGTCAGAAGCTCTAAAGTCTGACAACCAGTCTACCATGGAGTATCGTATTACCCAGTTACTGGGTTGTGGAGGTTCGATAGGCAGTCGCTTCATGTAAAATACTGATAATCAGCTGCATCTGGTTTGACTGGAAGCGGACCCCAATATAAGTAGTTGGGAAAAGGCTAGGCAGATGATGAGTGGTTTAAGCGTGAAAACGTAACAAACAAAAAGAAGTTTTTTTACAATATTTTGTTTAAATGTTTCATACTAGTGTGGGGCAAGGTTTAAAAAAAATGAGTTTCTTAGTAAGTAGGTATGTTTAGTTTACCTATATCTGTCTGTTAAATATAATTGGGAATCTCATTATTTTTTCACGTGGCGTTGGTACAATTTTAGAATTGGCAAATCATCGGTTCCTTATTTATATTTATCGATTGAGATATACATAAATAAGGTACCTACTTGTCTGTAGTCAGTCGTTTGTTTTGAATTAAAATTATTAATAGAAATAATATGATTATTGGCAAAAACAAAGTCATTTGAAGCCTGATGAACCGTTTATTAATAGATTAAAATGGATATCGATGAAATGAAATGAGTTTATATTAATTTATTGTTAGAGAAGAGATTGACTACGAAAGTCTAATTCTAGGTCAAGTCTATGCAGAGTCTGTGGTGATTTAGATTATGCATTTTTCTTTTAGACTCTAGTAAGTTGCGGGATATACGTATACCGCGACTCCGGTACACAAAGGGCTACCGAAGGACACCGTGGATTTTAGTCAGTACAAGTCTGACAGTCCCTCCCGCCCTGCCCGGGGTTAGGACTCATTTGATGATATTATCATTAAAATAAAAGTATCACCTATTTCAAGGAATGCACTTAATTACAGATCATCCTGTATATTATTTTAGCAGGATTCTGCGATGTCAGTGGCACCATCTAGTCACGTGAGAATTAAGCAGTAATTCGTTTTTGACGACACAGATGGCGCTACAAGCCTATCCACGTTGTTGGTCCGCAGTTTGGCTGTAGGCAGAGGTCGCAAGTAGGACTGCTGAGCGGCCCCCAAGTCGAATACATCAGTGCCCTTATCACGAGTTTTCACTCTTTTACTTTACAGCGTCTTTCCAGTATTTACAGCGTTTCTTGTATCAAAAAATGGAACAGCGCCTCTGGTGTGCGAAGAAGGAACTAATTCTTTCCTTGAAAATTGTCAATTTGAAATTGTCAAAGTTCCAGCGTTTCAAATACTGAAAACTCGTGCTATGCTTGATTTGCTTCTAAATCTGTATTCCCGATAGCTACAACCTTGGGGTCTCAAATTCAAGAGTGAATAAATAGATTAATTCTAATCAAGCGTGCTTCACCGTCGACCTCATCATCGTTTACCATCAGTCCCGACCCGCCCAAACTAGTTTTACAATTTGAAATGTACACACGGCTACACATCAAGCTATACAAAACCAGTTTATTGTGGTCTCGATTTGTATGTTAATTCCGTACATTCAACGGTGGGCTTATTTATACTGGTTTTGCATAGCTTGATGTGTAGCCGTGTGTACCGAAAACTTGATATTTAATAAAGTCAAGAATTTATACTTGAACACGGAAATAATTATACAGTGTTAAAAATGTCACTAGTGTTTAAAAGGTTGCGTTTATTTATATCATACGCTACTTAGGCCCAACAGTTAGTTGCCAACACGAGGTTAAATTGACAATATTGTATGACAAACTGTCAATTTGACCTTGTGTTAGCAACTAACTCTGAGTTAAAAGATAACTCGGGTTTGTGCAAGTGGGCCTTAGCTGGTTAGTCCAGTGATTACAAACATGGATGCTAAAGCAATCGGGCCGTGTGGGTTCGAATCTCGAATGACGTACCATAATTAAATGTGTAATACTTATTTACGTTATTTTTTGTTATTTTTTGTTTTTGGAGTAAGTATAGGTATACAACTTCAAAATGTGGAAAACGGTGAAATTGGGTTTTTAAGCAGATCCCAATTTTTTCTCGTGGATGACCAAAAAAGGCATTATTTTTTTTTATAGACGAGAGCACATTTAATATTACTAGCTGTTGCCAGCTCCTTGCCGGATTGCTGCCCTGGGATCTGGAGGCGACTGCCCTCCAGCGCGTCTATGAGTGGCGCGTGGAGGCGCAGCGACTGGCGTGACCCCGCTGCCTCGAGAAGTCGAGGCGCGGCGGGAAGAGCTCCGGCGCGATCTCAGGGCAGTATGGAAGGAACGACTGTCGCGACCGAAGGCCGGGCACGCCGCAATTGCGGCGGTAAGACCCCTCTTTGAGGAGTGGCTGGAGAGAAGTCATGGCGTCCTGACCTACCGCTTGACGCAGGTCCTCACCGGACACGGAAGTTTCGGGAGGTACCTGTGTCTGATGCGAAAGGAGGAAACGCCTGGGTGTCACCACTGCGAAGATCGCCCGGAGGACACGGTGGAGCATACGGTGCAAGACTGCCCAGCTTGGGCAGAGCACCGACGTGTCCTCACGGCTGCGATAGGCGGAGACCTCTCGCGCCCAGCATTGGTCGCGGCCATGCGCGGGGCGAGACGGAGTGGGAAGCGGTCGCCTCCTTCTGCGAAGCAGTAATGCTCGCGAAGGAGGAGGCGGGCCGCGAGCGAGAGAGGACAGTGTCCTCCCTCCGCCCCACCCGCGGTGGTACACGCCCACGGCGACTGACGTCGCTAGATGATCTCCGGCCACCAGGCCACCGTAGGCGCGGGCATGCGGGCAGCGAGTAAAGGGCAACTCGCTGCCCGACCATGGACCATGCCCGCAGCCCGGGTCGACGGCGCGTTGTGTCCCACGCGCGCCTCAAAGAGCGTCAGCATAATGACGGGGCCCCCCTCTCAGAGGGCCAAAGCCTGCCGGGGTCGCGGGATTATTTCCTTACCGTGACCCCGGAACAGAAAGGGCTATTGAAGGACACCGTGGATTTTAGTCAGTAAAAGTCTGACAGTCCCTCCCGCCCTGCTCGGGGTGGGAGGACTCATTTGATGATTTTACCACGCTAAAAAAAAAAAAAAGCTGTTGCCAGCGGCTTCGCTCGCTATATCTGGAAAAGTTTTTCCAGGGTTTAAACTATCTGTGTACCTACCAAATTTTATTCAAATCCGTTCAGAACTTTTTGCGTAAAAGGGTAAAAAACATCCATCTAGGTACACACGGCTACACATCAAGCTATACAAAACCAGTTTGTCTTGGACTCGCTTATATGATCTTTCCGCACATTGAACGGTCAGCTTATACTAGTTTTGCCTAACTTGATGTATTAACCGAGTGTACCTCACAAACTTAATTCTCATTTACCATTGTATGATACTAGTATTTTTTCCTAAAACTCAGTTAGTTACTGATATTTATAGCAGTTCACTACACATTGAACAAAAGTGTTATCTTATCAAAATATTACGTTTTATAAACATTTCTTCCGCATCTTCACAATCGCAGTATTATTTGAGATTGAGTTAGAAGGAAAATATCACAGTGTGACGTCAAACCAGTCAGCTGTTTACAGTTTTTATAAAAAAATACGCATTTGCGACATTGCGAAACTGTTATCTAAAATAAATAGGAATTGTTGAGGCCATGCATGACAAGTTCGGCTGAAAAATATGTAATTTTTGATCAAGAATTTCTAGGACAGGCTTGATATAAAATTTGTAATAAGTACCTAAGTAATAAGTAAGTTTTATAAGTAAGTAATAAGTAAGTTTTTATGTGTTTTTAGTTATTAACAAAAATGGATCTTTCCAAATCACTAATCCAATGGGTCTTTATTACCCGTCCCTCCCGCCGAATCATTGTTTAGAACACCATTAAATAATAAAAAAATTAAGTGCACAGATGGCTTGCAAATAGAGAAATTAAAAAAAATACATAAAAATATGAGAAAAATCGAAAAACTACTAATATCAAACTAAATAAAACTTACTAGTAATATGAAAAAAAAAAAATTGAATTGTATTAATTATCCTATTCTATTTGTACAATTTACCTAACTATTTAGGTAGGTACCTACCTATCGAATTCGAAAAATACTAATCTTTCTGCTAGGTTCAAAGTTTTCGAATTCTATAGGAAAATAGGAAATATTTTACGATAATTAGTCATAAATATTTCCATAGGCATTTTCTGCGCAATACGGACATAAATGGTCATCAAAATATTTGTCTGAAGTTGACGCATCCAATTTTATTGACAAACAACGCATTAAATCTAAATAGGTATTCTAGATTAAATTCTAGTAATTATCAATTAAAATAATGACCATCAAATTAGTAAGTAAACCTTTTCACCCGGACTTTGTACATAATAACAAAGACTGATAATAAGTAATAAATAAAAATATACAGTACCTATAATATGTAGGTAATTATAATTAGTTTTTCTCACATTTTCTTATCAGTTGTCGTGGAATATTTGTGATTTATATTTAAACTTGGCGGCGGCACGTTTATAAATAACGATTTGTAGATAATATTTTGCATATAATTATAATATGTAGGTAGTTAAATATTCAAGGCCATGTCGCTTTTTTTACATAATACTCTTTATTGCGAATAATTTTATTAAATGTATGCCTTCTAGCAAACATTCTCAGAAAAGCCTGTATTTTTTTTTAAATAAAGTTCATTAATTGTAGATAGTTTAGTGTCTTAGCGGTTTAATAAAAAAAAAGATGATTGGGTTGACCCACCGACGTAAGGATAGAACTCTGAACGTTCGACTTCAATTTAGAATTCACTCCGCGCGATAAAATTCGTCGTTTCTAAAGGAAAATCTTTTGAAAAAAAAAAACATGCGGTATTAAAAAAAACGCACAAAATATAGGTACCTATTGTAATGTTTTTCGGAAATCGGTGACTGGTTTCTTATTTACTTTTTGCCACCGTATTACGAAAGAAAAGTTATTTTACACAATTAGTTTATGTTGTTTTTATACAAAATAAAAGAAAACAATATCGTGGCGCGAAAATTGACAAGGAAGAGAAGCATTGACCTTTTTTTTTAAAATAGAATTTCTAGCAGAAAAATCAGCGAATTTTCTAGATTCCTCACTTCATCATCTAATATTAGAAAATATAGAGGTCCTGAGAGATCTATTTACTGTAGAAGCACTCAGGTGGCACTAGGCTGGTACTTGTACGGTACTTAAGTGATAATATGGGACCCTCGGGTACCAGCACACGGGTTTTGCATCGGTAGATAATGTACTTTGAATGAATGCTTTTAAAAGGTTCATAGACAAGGTAATAAAAACAGGTGTGTCTATGGTAGAAAAACAAATTTAAGAGTATGGTGACATGACGTTTTCGTTGATGGTTTGAAATAAAATATAAAATAAATGATGAAATAGCTGTACCTATGTATTTCATTCTACATTTTATAAAGATGGCCAAGGACCTTTTAGCAAAGCGTACCTATGTTTACGTTGCATCATTATAGAAATTTCTCCTGTAAGTATCATGGGTGCGTTTACAAACAAACATTTAAACATCACATACGCAAACACCCAGAACCGGAACAATTACTTGTAGACCATCAGTGCCGGTTTTAGTACTACCAGCGCCCTTGGGCGAGATTTCTTCGGCGCCCCCCTTCTTTTATCGGGGTAAAATCATCAAATGAGTCGTCCCATCCAGGGCAGGGTGGGAGGGACTGTCACACTTGTACTGACTAAAATCCACGGTGTCCTTCAATAGCCCTTTACTTTCCAGGGTATCGGCAGCTCGTTAGTCCCGCGACCCCGGCAGGCTTTGGCCCTCTAAGGGGGGCCCCGTCATTATGCTGACACTCTTTGAGGCGCGCGTGTAACACAAAGCGCCGTCACGTCGACCCGGGCATGGTCCATGGTCGGACAGCCAGTCGCCCATAAATCGCCACCCGCCCGGTGCCTGGAGATCGTCTGCCGACGTCCGTCGCCGTAGGCGTCTACCACTGCGGCTGGGGTGGAGGGAAACGCTGTCATCTCCCTCACTCGGCCCGCCTCCTCATTCGCGAGCATGACTGCTTCGCAGAAAGATCGCCTCCTTCCGCTTCCCCCTCTGTCTAGCCCCGCAGCATGGCCTAGACCAATGTCGGACGCGAGAGGTCTCCGCGTATCGCCGTCGTGAGGACACGGCGGGCGGTGCTCTGCCCAAGCGGGGCACTGTATGCTCCACCGTGTCCTCCGGACGATCCTCGCAGTGGTGACCTCCCGAAAGTTCCGTGTCGGGTGAGGACCTGCGTCATGCGGTAGGTCAGGAGTGGACGCCGTGACGCCTATCCAGCCATTCCTACATAATAGAGGGGTCTTACCACCGCGATTGCGGCGTGCCCGTGCTAGAGATGACTTGGGGGAACTAAATCAACTTACAACGAGGGGGCCTGCCACGAGTAGCGGAGGCAAGTTGTAATGTTTTCTTTAGACGGGTTTTGGGTTTATCCCCTAAAAATGAGATGAAAAAAGTTGGGAAATTTACGAGAAACTAGGCCTGCGGCGCCCCTTCGTATTCGGCGCCCTGGGCGGTCGCCTAACCGCGCCTTACCCTAACGCCGGTACTAGACCATAGTATTAATTCATCAGATATTTTTCCGTGCGGGGATAGAACCCATGACGACTAGCGCAACATTCAAAAAACGTCAACTACTGCGTCAACTTGGCGTCAACCGTGCCGTCAAATGTTCTACTCTACTTTTATCAGATAGGCCTCTTGTCTATGACAATCGGCGTAACGAGCTTGCGGACGGCGAGTAATCAGTAGCTCGCCGTCTAATCAGGAACGATGCCTGGGTCGACGGCACTTCGTGTTCCACGCGTGCCTGAAAAAGCTGTCGGCAATCGAACGGGGCTCTCATAAATGCCTGCCAGTGTCGCGGGGCTGTGTAAATAGGCTATCGTGACACTGGAACGTAAAGAGCAATTGAAGGAACACGGTGGATTTTAGTCAGTACGAGTCTGACAGTCACCCCCGCTTCGTCCTGGGCGGGAGGACTCATTTGATGATTTTATCACCTAAAAAAAGTTGTTAAGTACCGCTGACGTGTGGTCTTCTATACCCATTATTGAATGGTCAATGACGTTCTGTTGATATAGGAGTACCTACGCAAGAAGAAGCTGTTGTTGAACTGTGTTGTAAATCTGTGCACTTGTGCTTTTGTTGCAGTTTCTATTATTATTTATATGACAACGGTAAGGTGTTTGAACTACATATATGAATAGGTCTATGATTTTAATTATGTATGTTACGTTAATTTTGTTCCGTGCAAGACTTGAACCTGATTCGCAACAAAACTGGGTAGAAGATTTCTCCCGATTTTTCCAAGAACCCGTCATCAGATCCTGACTTGATTACCTTTCAAACAAAAGAAGAATTTTCCAGCCGGGGAAATCGTAGAACATACAAAAAATAAGATTTCGACATTGAGAACCTCCTCCTGTTTTCAAAGTCGGTTAAAAACTGACGCAATATCTCAATAGACATACACATTCTCTAAAGAAACTCGTTGTTATATTGTTCCAGCGCTGTCAACAACGCTACGTTCGAGGCAGGTGGAGGCAGGGAGGTGTTATCAGTATGTTTGTGGGCTTCCCGGGCACATCACATCATGACTATGTGGAGACGAAATTCTGGATTTACATCCACTTTTTGTATCGTGAAACATAACAAAATATCGTCGAAAATATACAAAATATCGTGAAACTAACAAAATTTCAAATAATTAAAAAATACTATTGTTCAAAGTGGCTACACCCCCAATATAGCCTATAGCTTTCCTCTATAAATGGACTACCCAACACAAATAGAATTTTTGAATTCGAAACAGCCATTCCTGAGATTAGCGCGTAGGTACAAGCAAACAAACTCTTCAGCAACAATGTGCCAAAAGACTTTTGATTTTTATTGACCATCAGCCAACATTCAGCTTCAAACCATAGACTCCGCGCCATGCAACCACTCATGACCTTTTCACGCTGTGCTGGTGTCTATTGTCAATACATCAAATTACATTTAAAAAATGTAGTAAGTACCTCGAATTTTTTGTCGTGGAATTAAAACTAGATATTTTTCATAATATTTAATAGGTACAATGATAAAGATAATCTGACGCAAGATCCCGACACATCTACAAATCGAAAGACACAATCAAAACGCCCCCCTCGTGAAGCTGCAACGTTGTCAACAAGTGGACACGTCACTGAGACAAGTGTTATCATTGGATACAAATGTGTGGCTTCTCGAATATGTTACATCATGCTAACATTCGTGATAACGGGTATAGATTGAGGGCCGCCTCGGAGGCTCGCCTTAATGACGAATGATTGTATATAACGTGGCCATTTTGTTCTTTGTAGTCAACTTGTTTGTTGAAATTGTTTTTTTTTCTTTGCGTCTTGTCTTCAAACCTTTAGGTTGACTGATAGGGATTGCCTTTTATTTCTCAATGTTAAGGAAACCTACATTTTCTACACTGATAATATTATTATAGAGGGGTTTTGTGATTTTGATTGTTTGAAGCGATCTTTGGAACTGCTGAACCAATTTTGAAAAATTTGTACGAGTTGTTAATCAGCTACGTAATTTTTGAGTGACATAGGTTTATTTATTATATTTTTTGCGTGGAAAGTTAGTTAAAAAAAAAAAATATAGAAGTTTTTGAGTTTTGAATTGCTGAGTTTTCCTTGTTATGAAAAAATATTAGTGCGTACCTAGAAATGTATTTTAACCCACTCATTAGAAAAATGGGCGTATCTCCGAGTTCAGACATAGAAAGAACGTCATAAAATTAAGTTAGTATAGCTATTTCCATTTGAGATTCTATATATTTCTAGTTTATAATAAAAATTGAAACTTAAAGCATATTTTAGTGAGTGACCTTGAAAATAATACTATAATGTCACGCCAAATTAATTAAAAATAATTATTCTAAAAATGATATTCTAAAGTTTTCCAGTAAACAGGTTTCTCATACAAGGAACTGTCTCAAACAAGTTTGGTCGTAATGTTTCCATGCCATCCGAGGTAGGCACCTGTTTGACTTCTTCACGTTAGTAACCGTCGCCATATAGCGGAGGCAGTTCATCATGCGACCTATACGGAAACCTGATTGGTGTAATGGTGTCTTAAGGTATGATGTTTCTACTACTTCATAACATTTTTTTTTCTAGTCGTCGGTACTAAAAAACGAATTATTCCGTTAGTAAAGTATTGAAAAATAATTGATGCGATTTTCTTATTTTTATGGGTTTATACAGCAGCGTGTAAACAAAAAGGTGTGCGCATTTTTGTCAATGGGACTATGATATCGTAACCGCCGAAACAATATCAGCTGTGCCATCATTCGTGTACGTACCTACCTATTTAAGTTTTCAATACAACAGCTGTTTTTGAATTGTTTCACGAACCTAACGCAAGTCCAGGTATATTCGCTCCCTCTTTCCGAAGTTCCTAGTTGTCCTGAGAAGATGAAACTGATCTAGCCACGCGGGAGCGTGTCAAGCCAAGTTCTGGTCTTTACTTCCCAAAATAGGGGCAGAATTGCTAAGAATTCTCAGATATTGCGACATTGATCTAAGGAAGCAATTGAAGGAACAGGGTTAGTTTAAACCGTCCCAAGAACAGAAACCGTGATATCCCAACCCAAATAAAGGAAAATTTGGTAGAGAGATCGAGTTCTTATAAATATTTGGTTTAGGTTAACATAAATAGCCAGCAAATAGCAAGTTGTCAAGGAAATAAACCGTTGTATTTAACTGTTGTAAATAATGCTGATCCATCATAATTTAATATTAAACCTCAGTTGAGTAATGGAAGATCTGTCAGCTCCTGTTGAATGTGATTGATAAAAAGGGTGATTCAACTAGCTTGCTGTCAACGAAAATTGAAGCAAATGCTACCAAGGATAAGATCCTTTTTCCATCCTTAGTGCATGTGTCTGTCTTGTTTATTAGGTAATTGTTGTGTATTTTTATGATGGTTGTTAAATTTGAATAGTGGGTCTTCTGTTCGTTCCTCATCCAATGGGGAAGGCAAGTCAAAGCTAATTGTAGATGGCGCCACCATATCTTGTTCCTAATCCGACCAATGACGTAGTACTATTTTGAAGTACCTTTAACATTTGAACCAATGACGATGCTTGGAACAAGCTATACTAGCGCCATTCGTTCCCCAGTTGCCATCCCCATTAATAGGATTAATAATGTAAAATCAACATAATCTTGAAACATATACCCTCTTAAAACCATTCTAGTCATAATATTATAAAGACGTCTAAAGAAAAAAGAATTTTAACAATAATTTATTAATCAATGAATAGTAAATTGATTATTATGAATTTGTGACTGACTTGTACTAAAAATTGACCAAAAACCAGCAGGAAAATAAACCAAATATTTAAAATAATAAACGCAATGGAAATTCGCAATAAAGTACCGAAGAATTTATTTGACGTAAACCTTCTATTTCAGATCAAAAGTTCTATTTATAGGATGGAAAAGTTTAAAATAATTCGCGAACTTCCTATTTATTTGATAGAAAACAAGCAAATAAAAATAAACTTCATTTAAATGAACGATTAATTAAATTGTTTGTTTTTGTATGTTGCAATCAGGAAGTAGGCGTATCCATGTTAATAATAATTATTATTGATAAAGTTCATTTAAGGGGGATGCTCCAACCAGCCCGCGAAATTCAAATTTTTTTACGTTTTTTGCAATTTGCAGGCCAGTGACATGTTGTAACTTTATAAATATTTGTGTTGCGCAAATAAAAAGTATAATTTTAAATATAAAAAATATCAAAAAACTCGCTCCATCAGCTCTCACATAGAAAAGGTGCATCATGTTAAAATCTCCGAAATCTAACTACGATGCACCTTTTCTATGTGAGAGCTGATGGAGCGAGTTTTTTGATATTTTTTATATTTAAAATTATACTTGTTATTTGCGCAACACAAATATTTATAAAGTTACAACATGTCACTGGCCTGCAAATTGCAAAAAACGTAAAAAAAATTGAATTTCGCGGGCTGCATCGAAGCAATCACCTTAAGTATAAAAGCAAACACAAAACATTTTTGTAGGGTAGTTGACTGCCTGACATGACATCTAGTCTGACAGATGAGCATAGAACAAAAGTGACAGTGACATTTCCCAAAAAAAAACACGTTTTGAAATATTGACTTTTTTAAATAAGGAATTTTGAGAGAAAAGAGTTCGGAATTTAAACTGTTCGACTGTTACGAGTGGAAAATAACAACAAAGGCACATTACATCCCGTTTTCTAATTAACACAATAGAGATCAGTCTAGTAAAAGTGATAATAACAAATTGTTATTACTGCTAGCATTCCTATCACTGCGTGACTTATGGCGATAACCTATGCAACAATTTCTATGCACATTCTATATTTAAACACGAGGAAAGTCTTCCTTATTTAAGCGATAACCATCAACAATAAAAATAAAAATAAATAAAAAAAAACATAGCTTCAACTTACCTTTTGCTTGGTTAACGGTGTAAGAAAGAAAACCGGACTCGCACACGATGTCGTTTCACGTTATTAACGATTTTTAATAAAGAAAAAAAATGCGCAAGACGTGTAGTATGCGGTCGTCGCACTAGAGTACTGCTGTAAACAACATCGAGATGTTACAATTACTTGCCAGGCATCGCTATCAGTGATACGTCGTCTTTTGATTGTCGCTGCCAAAACTCAAATCGTTCGAAGTTCGAATGCTTGAGCATAGAGATAGGTCAAGGACGCATGTGGTGAGATTATTGTCGATGGTTGATTTATATTCTGAAGACACACATTCACAAAATAATAATGTCAACAAAAATTAAACATAAAATTAATTAATAAATTCCTTGTAGAAACTTTCCATTTCGATATGCAAAATAGTGTGGCAAAAAGACGTAGAAATAAAGACAAATCTTTTGTGTATGTAATTTTGGAGTTATCTTTTACACAGGTCACTAAGACAACCACAGACAACAGGCAAAGTTAACAAAAAAAAAACTAAATTACGACTTTCTGAAAATTTTAAATAGTCAAATAAAGCATTTGTGTTCTTTTCCCACTGTTGCTACAGGCATTTTCTCTGTGAGAGGAAGGTGGACTATCATCCACCACATGAATCCAGACTATCTGAACTCATTTGTGGTGGATGTAGTCACATGTCGTCACATGTCGTCACATGTCTTCGAATTTTTGGTTCTAAGACAAACCAGTTTCCTCGCAATCCCCGTTTTGATAGCAGTGATGATGAAATAAAATACATGAAGTTATAATTTGTAAGTCAGGGGCGTTATCACTGGGTCACCACTGCTCACTGTGACGTCACTATATTTGTCAACATAATGACTTGACGCTTAGATTAAAGTATTGTCCACATTCCTGGTTAGAATTGAAGACAAAAACACGATAGAATAATTATGTCCGTCGTTCGATTCCTACGTAAAACAAGACAGTGAACAACAGCTCCAAGGTGGCGCTCACCTCACTCACACATTTTTAAGAAAATGGCTTCAATAAAAGCGTTACGTTTTGTTCAGAACACGGAATCTTGACATTTTATAATCCAAGACAGAACTGTGTGTTGATTTCAAAAGAGCAAAAAATCTTAAGTCATGTAACTTAAAAAAAAGGATGTAGGACTCTACAAATGAAGAAAACAAAGCTGTGTTGAGGATATGAATGTTTGCTTATTGCAGTCTACTACTTTATGGTCACGACTGATCCAACGCCTCACCTTCCAAATAATGAATAGGGAGTGTATTTCAAAATTGGAAGACATCTAGTAAAATCATTTTTGGAAATGTCAACAGGCAAAATGTTAACCAGAATGAAAATCGGCTATAAAATACGTGTAGGTAGTTTAGAAAAAAAATCTTGACTTGATAATAATTTGTAACATTGAACTTAAGCAAGCAACTAAGTAAGTACCTAATTATGTTAATGATCCGAGTTTACCGAAATCTATTTTTGGGTCTTTATTGCTTTAAATTATTATTTAATCTTTTGTAAACCATTAGATCGTGATATTTTGACTAAGGTTGGTGTGGTTCATCAACACCATCTCAGCCTATTGCAGTCCACTGCTGGACATAGGTCTCTCCCAGGGAGCGCCACAGCGCAAGATTTCTCGATTTTCATCCAGCCACTGCCAGCCACCTTCTTCAGGTCATCGGTCCATCTTGCCGGGGGGCGTCCCACACTACGTTTACCGACACGCGGTCTCCATTTCAGAACCCTACTTCTCCCACCTTTCGTCGGTTCTGCGGCAGACATGACTAGCCCAATCGTTGGTGAGCCCTGAAATTTTTTACACCGGTTTCAGCAGTTTTTTGCTTTTGGACATTATAAATATAAATTATATTTTTTTATTGCCTACTTATTATTGTTTTATTAAAGCTTTTATTCTTTTGTTTATTTTAATTTCCCTAATTCCCAATTATTGCACTTTTCACTTTGTTGTTTTCCAAACTTGAGAAAACACAAAACATGAGCATCTCAAATAACCGTCCACAAAACAATACCTACAGAAAAGGAAAAGTCACGCCACAAAATAAGGTCTCTGCAAACTTTTAGCCTAAAAGTTTGCAATAAAAGCTTTAATAAAACAATAATAAGTAGGCAATAAAAAATTACAATTTATATTTATATACTGTCCAAAAGCAAAATTTTTAGCAGAGGGACACTGGCAAGGCAGGAGTGGGTTTTAGCGGGTTCGAGTCCCGCACTACCACGACTATCTCACGGTCTCCGTGAGACAGTGAGACAGCCGAGGTGTCCGTGGGGAATTCCTACTCCTGCCTCAAAAAAAAAGAGCAAAATTATTCAAATTATTAGAAGAACCACAATTAATTTAAGAACAGCTCACCTGGGTTCAAGAACAAAACCCTAACGATAGCTACTATACTTGCTTGTTACATCGAATGCGTTCTGCGGTCCAGTCATCTGAAACACGATTGTCCAATTTGACCGGATCGCAGGACGGTGTGAAAAGCTCTTTAGAAACAAAATAATGTGCTGTGAAACTGTCAAGTGAAATTCCTTTTTGTGTTGATAGGTTTTTAGAAACCAGTTAGAATTTTTAACCGGTGTAGTTTAATTATTATTTCGTTAAGAATAAAAACAAAATAAATTGTTAACAGCAATAGAAAGTAAAGCATTTCAAAAGTTCTTTTTTAGACCATAATCCAAACAGAATGAAAAGTGATAATTTTAGCTCACCATTTTGCGCCACAAGATAAACACTTGGAAAAACGGATCATACTTACTCCTTTCGACGTTTGTACGGGTAGTTTTCAATAGTTTCCGATGCCAAAGGAATGTATTGAAATTCATAAATAACTGACGACAATGGCGGCCATTTTGTAAAGCGCCACCTGGCGGATCGCACGCGTATTGTCACTGTAACACGGACTGACAATGGATCAAAGAGAAAACGAATGTATTTCATATTCCACAATGTTCTTAAATATATTTACGGTTATCCTTTGTGTGTTGAGATATGTCTTAAGCGGGTTAAGCTGTGGACAGTGTGGGTGGCCACATGTGGTGAAAGATATAAATTCTGGTGGTAAACACCCATGGTTATAAGACTGTACTTTTAAGTAGGTACCTTGTGGCCTACCACGATGTCTTAAAGCGAGGGTAGTTCCGATGTGGAAAAGAGACAGAGCTATACAAGTCGTCTAGCGCCGTCTCATTCCCACAGTGGAAATGGTAGGCCACCTTATCGTCATTTTGCCTGGCTATTTTATTACGTTGACAACCAGTCTTACCATGGGGTATCGTATTACCCAGTTACTGGGTTGTGCAGGTCCGATAGGCAGTCGCTCCATGTAAAATACTGATATACTGAATCTGGTTTGACTGGAAGCCGACCCCAATATAGTTGGGAAAAGGCTAGGCAGATGATGATTTTATTACGTTCACGAGCTTATTTTACACAAGTGAGCATTTTCCTGCCGCAGTCACGGAACTGGAAGAATGGCCAATTTAAATAAGCATACGATTTGCAAAACCGCTTTGCCCGAGTGGCCGCCCAAAGCGGCCATGGGGGTAAGGGCAACGTGGCCAACCCAAAAATTAAAAAAAAAAGGAATAGTTTTTTGTTGAAAGATACTGTGGTAAATCTGCCAAGTAAGTCTAATCTTCATAACAGATCCTGTTTATAAGTGTCTTCTCAGGGATACCATTTTAATTGCGAAGGATTTAATTGAGTCACGCTTTTCTTTTATCTCTTTAATTGTTCAGGTTGAATTGACAAAGCTACGATGGCCTGAAGGCCATCGTAGCTTTGTCTCGTGATGCCTTGGCTGTTTTCTTTTGTAGTTATTGACCATCTAAACAAAATAATTAAGCATAATCTATGGAGCCAGCGCATAATATTAAAGGAATCGGTCAGGTGGCCGCTTTGCCCGAACCGCTTTGCCTCTTCGCCCCATTACGATTAAAAAAAAATTTACTTACATTATTTTTATTATATATATTTCGGAGCAAATTCTACACAAAAAAGGCCAAATAGATAGGTAACATTAAAAGTGTAATGAAACCATTTAAATATAAACAGTTTTGACTTAAACAGGTTGAACTTTCCTTGTATCATTTTAATAAAACACACAAAAAAAAAAATGTCGTCATTAGGGCCACACTTTCAGAGCCACACTATTGAATGACTGGCGCGGGGTGGGAAGGAGATTTGGTTATCCGAAAGAACGAAAACGTAACGCTGGTAACGCTATCATTTCAAATAACCGAAAAATAAAGCGTGGCCGCTTTGCCTCCTATGGCCGCTTTGAGCTATCTTCCCCTATTTATAGTTTGATCAGCAGTATTGAATACTAGCTTTTATCAGCGGGTTCGCCCACTAGCGGAAGGGACGGTCAGACTCGTTCTGACTAAATTCTACCGTGTTCCTTCAATTGCCCTTTACGTTCCAGGGTCACGGTTACATTGTTAGACAGTCCCCCGCCTTTATGTCTAAGATAAGAGCCCTTTGTGATTTATGATCGCATTTGGATGCGACTTCCCAGGGTGTCGAGTCTGCTAATTATTAGTCAGAATGGCGCCACAATGGCGTTTCAATTGTAGTGCTTATTCGAACCATTTTTTACTGCTGGTTCGAATAAGCACTACAATTATTAGTCAGAATGGCGCCATAATGGCGCCATAATGGCTTTTAAATTGTAGTGCTTATTCGAACCATTTTTACTGCTGGTTCGAATAAGCACTACAATTGAAACGCCATTGTGGCGCCATTCTGACTAATAATTAGCAGACTCGACACCCTGGTAGGTATAGGCTAGGGAACAATAAGTTTGGCAAAAATTGTTCTACATATTTTTTTATAGTACAATAATATGTGTTGAAACAGACATTAAGCAACGTAATGTTATGAACATCTTCCTGAAAAATACTCGAAGAAATTATATTGTTATGTATTCTTCATTTGGGCGTGATATTTTCATTTGTTTGTTTTAAGAATGTGCTTGTTATCGGCAAGAAGAGAGCCAGAGGGACGATTTCCGTTTTGCTTACGTGGTAAAATCATCTAATACTCATACCACCCACGGCATGACGGAAGGGATTGTCAGATTTGTACTGACAAAAAACTACGGTGTCCTTCAATAGCCCTTTACGTTCTAGGGCCACGGTTGGCCACGGGTTACCTGATAGTTCCGCGGCCCCGGCAAGCTTTAGCCCTCTAAGGTCACCCTGTCATGTTGCTGACAGCTCTTGAGGCGCGCGTGGAACACGACGCGCCGTCGACCCGGTCATGGTCCATGGTCGGACAGCGAGTCGCATTCCATCATCATCATTTTCATTATAATTGTTAACCTGGTGGATTTTCCGAAAATTTTCTTTAAACCTGGTCCTAATACTATTGAACATAACAAAAACAATGTAACTCAAGCGACTTTTGTTTTACACTATGGAAGTTTAGAAAAGAACCCTAATATTAACGTATAATGTAGTTCTTCCGTAGACGAACTAAAGCCACCGATATAACCCACCGGATTAGCAAGCTGAAGTGGCAACGGGCAGGCCATATTGCTCGCAGAGCAGATGGCCGATGGGGTCGAAAAGTGCTAGATGGAGACCACGGACTAGCAAGCGCAGCGTAGGACGTCCACCAACAAGATGGACAGCTAGACGACCTTATAAAGGTCGCCGGAAGACACTGGATGCAGGTCGCTTCCAACCGGTGTATGTGGAGATTTAAAGGGGAGGCCTATTTTCAGCAGTGGACGTCCTATGGCTGAGATGATGATGATGAATGTAGTTCTTAATAGCTCACGGCACGGTTAGCGCAGTGGACGAACGATTGGACTGCTGCGAGTTCAATTCCTGCCCGGAACAAATATTTGTATGATCTACAAGTAGTTGTTCAGGGTCTGGGTATTTGTGTATGTGAGTTTCTATGTTTGTTATGTATGTATGTTTTTTTTTATATTTATAGTTTCATCGTCATAATCAGCCTATAATGTTCCCACTGCTGGGACACAGCTAGGCCTCCTTTGTGAGAGGGAGTGGGCCATAATACACCACGCGGCGCGGGCCCGGTGCGGGTTGGTAGTTGTCACATGTCTTCGAATTTTTTGTTCTAGGACATGCCGGTTTCCTCACGATGTTTTCCTTCACCGTTCTGAGAGCAGTGGTAATGAAATAAATTACACAAAGTAATAATATGCGCCTGGTTGGGTTCGAACCCACGACCTACAACTCGAAAGTCGGGACCGATGCCACTGGGCCACCACTGCTCTCATTTATAGTTTGATCGGTATTTAATACTAGCTGGCTGTTATCAGCGGGTTCACCCGCTAGCGGAAGGGGCGGTCAGACTCGTATACTGACTAAAATCTACCGTGTTCCTTCAATTGCCCTTTGAAAGAGTGATACCACCCACGGCAGGACAGGAGGAACTCAATAACTCTTTACGTTCTCGAGCCGCGGGTTACCTGATAGTCCCTCGACCCTGGCCGGCCTTGGTCCTCTAAGGGGGCCCCGTCGTGTTGCTTACAGCTCTTTGAGGCGCGCGTCGAACCGGGTATGGCCCATGATTGAACGGTGAGTCACCATTACTCGTTCACATGCCCGCGTCTACGTTGGCCGGAAATCGCCTCGGGACGTCCGATGCCATGGGCGTCTCCCGCAACCCCGCAACGGCTGGTTCGTGAGGTGGACGCCTCGCTAGCATGACTGCTTCGCAAAAGTGGGCGACCGGTTTAGGACGAGAGCCTGATCCAGCACATCCTTCCAAGATTATTGCAGACTAGCTGCCAGCCCCGACTTCACATGGGTTCAAATTTTCATAAGTCGAGCGACACGATTGTCTAATGCTTGACTGGACAGGTCCACTCGAAATATTTGTATGACCTACAAAGTATTTGTTTTGGGTCTGGGTGTTTGTGAGATCTACGTTTGTAAATGCACCCACACACAACACAGGAAAAATTGGTAGTGTGGGGCAACGGATTAAAAAACAAATAAAACCTGACATTTGGATAGAGAAGGCTCACTCGACTTCAGTCGTAGTGGTGGCGCGCCTCTAGTCAGTTCTATATCTATGCTACATGCATGGGGCCCATCGGTTGCATGGCTCTCGCATTGTATCGTCCCTTAGCTTACAACACCGCATAAGTCATTTTTATCAACTTTACAGGAGACGAAAAAAACTGTCTATTTTAAAAAATCGGTGTATTTTTTCTGTTATTACTTAATAAATACACTAGTTAGCGGTTCAGAAATAATTATTTATACTTATTTTGACGATTTACTTTATTTTGGCCTTTATTTTATGTCTTGAGCTGTGTTGACTGACATTTTATTGGATTAAGGCGGTGTTGTTTGCGGAAATTTTAGGGAATAAGTTATTAATAAATGATTTTCAAAGAATTGTTTATAAAGAAATATTTCAAGAATAATTAAAAAAAACGTAAAAACATAGGTTATAATATTTAGCTTCCTAAAAGAAATCCTAAATACATTTTGAAACACCGCCTAAGTTAAAAAAGATAGTTAGTAAACACCGCTTAAGTAAATGAAGATATTTTTTTAGGCATCATTTCTTTCTATAATAATACGCTTAGATCAATTCACATTACTTTATTATATAGCTTACCTCTTAATCTTCTATTAAAACTTCTTGCATAGAACTTTCAGCGATAAAACTCACATTAAAATAAAATAATCACGGAGCGCGAGGTACTTGTACGAGAAATGTATGACAAATTAACGACTTGTGCGGTGTTGCGAGGCCAACCGAGTTGCGCGCTGTCACTACTTTTCGAATTACGGCTTCTGATAGGCTGAAATCTATATCATGTGACCAATGGTTGGACGCGCAATGAGCAGCTCCATCTAAAGGCATTCAAATGTAAAAACCGCCAATTTTCGACTTGAGCGGTGTTGTAAGCTAAGGGACGGTATGTAACTTATAGCTGATGCCGTGAACCACTATTGTGCAACTCCTCATAACGTAATATATGACCCATCAGAGAGGTTACGATAAAAATACTGTTTATGTAAACGAGTTTAGAATTAGGTTAAATGATAACTGTCGTTACCTAATTGGTGTCAGTAGTAGGTAGTCATGCATCTATCGCAGAATGCGTGGCACACGGGCACATTCTTTTAATATTTTTTGACTTTAGTTATCCAAATTACAAGTGAAGCTAATAATAAGAGGAATCTTAATAGTTACCCGTTTAGGGTTTTGCGGGACTGCCAAGTAGGTTACCGTGATCCTGGAACGTGAAGGGCAATTGAAGAAACACAGTTGTGTGGCTTTTAGTCAGTACGAGTCAGACAGTCCCTTCCGTGCCACCCTGGGTGGGAGGACTCATTTGATGATTTTATCACCTATAAAAAGTCGTAAGTATCGAGTATTTGGAGACTTCGTCAATCCGTTGTTCTCTACTCATGGGACCAAGGTTAGCCTCATTGTTTTTGGCCCATAATTTAGCATCGCCATGCTGTCTGCCTTTTTGGGAATTTCCTCGTTGACAGCGATATGGACGAATTAAATTTATTTGGACTTTCCTGCTTTTAATACTAATATATCCTACCTAAATGATATCTAATTAAAATTTTGAGACGAAGACGAGACAAAAAGACGGATATTATGAACAAAAGCTAATGAAAATTTTTGGGTACCTACTTTATTTTTTCTTAACTTTACCCGTTCTAAGCCCATAGGGAAAAACCATTACCTATGAATAATTTATTCCATGAAAGAATAGAGTAAATTAATTAGGAAAGACGCCCTTCACATTTCCATTATCGTAATGAGGTAGGTACATAAAACGAATAAAAATGGCAAACCACAGTAAAAGGAAATTAAAATAAAATTTTGAGTGTGAAATCAAGGCCATGAAAAATTTTCTTTTCATGTTTTTCAAGGTAGATTAGCCTAGATTAATTAAGTAGTTGATATAGTTGATAAGAAATAATAAGTTTAATTTATTTTCTTTTAGAAATTAATAGTTATTGAAAAGGATTTGAACCTGCGAATTCGCGCCGAGCATACAAATCATAAATACTAGCCGTAAATTCAACGAGAGTCTCAAGGATTTAGGAAGTCACGAGACTGTCTGTCTCATCAGAGCCTGTAGCCAAACGGCAAGCGACAATCGCTAACGTTCAGCAGTCGCTAATACATTTTCAACTTTATATGCCATCGCATAAAGTTGAAAATCTAGTAAAGACTGCTGAGCGATAGCGAACGGAACAAACGAAAACGATCTGTAATCTTTGATAGATTTTCAACTTTATGCGATGGGGTATAAAGTTGAAAATGTATTAGCGACTGCTGAACGTTAGCGATTGTCGCTTGCCGTTTGGCTATAGGGCCAGGTAACCGTAACCCTAGAACGTAAAGGGCTATCGATGGATCACCGTGGATATGAGTCAGTAGGTACAAATCTGTCAGTGCCGTTCATCCCGCCTTGTGATTGATTTTACCACGATAAAAAAAGGTTTTAGAAAAAAAAATATGGAAAAAAAAATTGATAGGAAAACTTCTGCTTCCTTTAAATTATTCAATGCATTTATTTTGAAATACAAAAAAAGCAGTCTGTATTGCACCTCCGTTAGAAAAACCCTCCCTTAATAAACAGAAAGGAAATTGAAAAATATGGAGGATGTTCTTTTTAAAATATTTCATATTATCCGCAAGAGATTCCTTAATCCTTCCCCACGTCCTCGTAGCGATGCGTGGTACGAATGCGCGGGAATCAGGGATAGTATATAAAGATGGCCGCGCTGGTTGCAGGCTACTGTTGTGTCCTGTGGTCCGTAGCCAGTGAGTCCAGTGAAATGACGCCAGTGCGCTGTAGGTGAGTTTAAAAAAAAATCTATTTAGTCTATGGTGAACATTTAAGTTTGGAAATTCTTTGGAAGAAAAAGTTTTGGGAAGTATTTCAAGTGTTTTGATAACTTTTTCTGAATGTTTCTAGTTTAGGATATTAAAGGGTTTAGTTTATGAAGGATTTTCAAGATATTTAAAGGTTTACCCATCTACTTTTTAATGGTGAATTTTACTTTAGATACTATTTTCAGGAAACTTAGGTCTTAGAAACGTTAAGCCTATGGAGATCGTGATATTTACGCTATTTTCTCAACCAATCGGCTAGGTCCTTTCCATATTTTAAATTTAGCTTTGTAGATCATAAATCTGGCTACTATATTCATCGGTTTTCCATAATTCGATCAAAGCTAGACAAATCCTAAATCCCAAACACGTCTACGATTTCTAGATAATGACCGCGAGGAAAATATTCTGTTTAATCTGTCCAGTTGATACTTACGAGTAGTGTTCACATGAGGTTTTGGGATCAATTCCGAGGTAGGGCAATTTGTTATTGGGAAAACAAAAACCTTTGGCTAATTTATACATACTTTTTTTCGTGGGGAATCATTTTTGTGGCGAACTTTCAACAACCCGAATACATTGATAGCATGGCCTATTTAAATTCGAAATCCAAAAAAAAAACAAAATTTTGTCCAGTTTGTCATAAGCCTAACGCTTGCCGAGGTTGGTCTATGGATGATTAACCATCGGAGCGAGTTTCCTCCTTGTTTCAAAAAGCACAATACAAGCTCCTGTTTCAGGCTGTCATTTGTTTTGTTATTTCTTGGTTGGCATTTCTTTGACAGTCGTTACTGTTTGTCGGAACCTCAAAAGTCTGAACAATCACTCTTATTCTTAGGTATCGATACAGATATGGTTAGACTGGAAGCCGAGCCCAAAATAGTTGGACAAAGGCTAGGCAGATGATGCTGATTCCTCTGAACTTTATGAATACAAAACAAAGACCATATTAACTTCAAATTTCTGTCATTTACAGTTTTGAGAAATTATGGACACGTTTTATTTCTTTCTTGAAATCAATTAATGTTTACAAAAATTAAAATTCGAGACGACAAAACTCAATAAAAATTGGCAATACGTCACGTATTGCCAATTTTAAAAACGTCGTATCTCCGTCAGTTTTGGTATAGGTAGGTACATAACAAAAGAAAAAATACCGTATGAGTAAGTATTTATAGTCTTAACTGACGTGACGGCCTAATTAGAATTTTTCAATCAAATATAGCCAATTTTATGTCATTTTTTTAAGCGTTATAAAATCATCAAATGATTTCTTCCACCCACGGCAAGGCAGGAGGAACTGTCAGACTTGTACTGACTAAAATCCACGGTGTCCTTCAAGGTAGCTCCTTACTCCCGTCCCTCCCCGTCATAATTATTGCTGACAGCTCTTTGAGCCGCGTCAACCCGGGCATGGTCCATGATTGGACAGCGAGTCGCCCATTACTCGCCGTCCGCCACCCGCGCCTACGGTGGCCGGAGATCGTGCGATCTGCGACGTCCGTTGCCGAATTGAATGACATGGATTGATTAAACAGTATCTATCTTCCCTTTTTCCGTCAAATAAAGAAAGGATGATAGCAGCCTCCATTTCCGCGATCTTCACGGAACCATTCAGTTCACCTCATGGGGGGCCAATACGATACTCGTAACTTCGAAAGATAAGCCTTATCTTACAACAATATACCTTCAGAGAAAGATGTTTACTTAGTAGATAACGATGATTGGCAGATATGCGTAAAGTAAGAAATTGTGAAATAAAAACAATATGTTTATAGACTTATAGTTTTAAGAAAACTTCAATATTATCTCTATAGTCATGTGATGGATGGACGTTATTCAGCTGTTTTATAAATAGTTATGACTGGTTTTAGAATCTGTGGAAATGTGTCAAATGTTTTAAAAGTTAATTAATTAATTTAATTAATTGTTTATTGAAATTGTTTATTGAAATAATTGATGGACAAAAATATTTACAATTTGGGCCTTAGAACTATGGGTAATAATAAATTGAAATGTACCTGAACTAGGTATAAACCTGTTTCTCAGGTAACTTATTTAAGTCTGTATGTAAATACTTTCTAAAATTCCTACAAATAACAAATAACTATCATACTATTAAAATTAATATTGTTATAATACTAGAAAGATACAGTTTATTGCATAACACTAAAACTAGGTCACATTTTTAACACAACAAAAATGTCTTGTCAACAAAAGTACGAAACTGTGCAGATTGCATATATTAATTATGTGAGTTGTAAAAGTATTGGAACTTATGGCTAAACGATTGACCGATTGGCTGAGCGTTGCACTACGGCCCGTATTACAGAACGAAACTCAAGCACTGATCTCTATTTAAGTCTAGATTTCAAACAAACAAATGCCTTGAATCTAGTTTTAAGTAACACTCGAGTATTGAGTGACGTTCTGTTATACCTACGGGCCACGTGTCGTTCGCTATCGCTAAGATTCGATTCCCGCAAGAACAAAATATTTGTATGATATTTGTCTGTTCAGGGTCTGGGTGTTTGTATAGGTATATGAGTGAAATGAGTATAGATATTTATGAACGCACAAAATAGGCAATAAATAGTTATCTCAAAAAAAGTTAGTTATCTGAAATATAAGTAATTATATTTCAGATACCTAATGGGTTATAAAGTTCAATAGTCAGTCGTTTCATGAAAAATACTAAGTATAGTGTTCAGCTTCACACGGTTAGACACCAAACAGGGTTATATAAAAGCAAAGCAGATGATATTTTGTCTAATTCATCATACTTACAATGATTTTTATTGAAAAAATTACTTAGGTATCAAAAAATTCTATTCTGAAATTTTGACATCCCTTTTTCCAATTCTTTTATATTTTTTTTCTAAAATGTACCTACTACTTAGTTTATTATTTATAGAAATAACACAAACAGCAACAAGCAGTCGTAACTCGCAAAGATATAAGAGCAGCGCGTTGCTGGACAACTTATCATTGTAAGCCGCCATTATTATAGTTTGCGAGCAAAAGTCACGAGTTGTGCTGATCCCGTGACTAAAACTAGTGGCGTGTGCTGTCACATAACAAGTAGTTATGTTGGGAGCATTCTAGTTTAATATTAGTTACAATTTTGAAAGGATTTCATCCCAGTTGAGACACTAAATAGAATAGGGACCATGCAGAGGCGATAGCAGCTACCGCCCGCCGCCGCCCGTATCAATAAAGCCCGGTTTCCACCGCGAGCGGAACGGACACATTAATGACTCCTTTAAACTCGCAAGCGCAAACTGCATACTTGTATTTCCACCAACAAATCGTTTTTGCGTTCCCAGAGCGAGCTCATTTTTACTCTTTTCACCCGCTGGGTCATTAATGAGTCCGCTCCGCTTGCAGTGGAAACCGGGCTTTATACGGGCCCCCGACGCGACTATTGGAATTATAATAAAAACATAAAATGTTGCTCTTAAATGAAAACTTATCGCGGCCATACAGATCCATTTTCATAAAGGAATGATGTAGCTGTCATAAATAATAATAATAATAATATTCCACAACTATCACACAACGCCATCTAGTCCCAAGCTAAGCAGAGCTTGTGTTATGGGTACTAGGCAACTGATAAACATATTTACATATTTCTAAATACATAAATATTATTACACCCAGACACAGAACAAATGATCGGGCATCGTGCTCATCACACAAACATTTGTCCTGGGTGGGAATCGAACCCACGACCTCCGGAATAGTACTAGTCAGGGTCACTAACCACTAGACCAAAAGGCCAGTCAAAATAAATGAGCTACGATCATTAAACAAGCATTCTCAATTTTCTAGCACCCTTCAAAATTCTCATAATGACATCAGTATTAGCATTAGTTATCCGAGTCAGGATGCTATTGTCTTTATTCTGTAAAAACTAAACACTTAGATTAGAAGGGCCCCAAACAAGTTTTGACACGGGGCCCCTTCTGGCTTAGCTTCGCCACTGCTAGGGACCTATCGGTGAAAGATGGACGTTTGAAAGGGTTAGGGGGCAGCAGTCACAATTCGAAGCCTGCAAAAGGTGAAAAAACATGTTCCCGTGCGAAGCTGCGGGCTGGTGACTATCACAGAGTACTATAATATAAAAAGGAAGTGAATATTCTCTGATATTTGGCGTAGCTTTGAAGATTCTGACCTCAACTACAAAAGCCTCTTTGCTGAGGTCTTGGTTTAAAATCCTAGATATTGAATGAATTCTTTCTAGCTCGAGCTAGAAAGTGTTTTAGTGATTTTCCATTATAAATTGTGCCAACACATAATCGGGACTTGGTGTCTGCGGTTGATGACTTGTTCTACGGCATTGGAAAGAAAAATCTGGGTGAAATGAAATGAATCGAAAATCAAAATCCCATGATACAAATTCTGCCATAACCTGTTGAGAAAACATTCAGGATACAAATGTACTTATTTAAAATATGTAAAACTTAAAAACATACCTTGCGCTGATTTCAGTATTTACCACCCACGTTACCACATTCTTAAACAGTCTATAAATGATATAACATCACTACATACCTAATAACTATTGTCACACCTACGAAAGGCAACTGATGTCAGTTTAAAACTAAAATAAAATATAATTCGAAATATCACCCACCCACAAATAGTATTAGCAAATAAAAAGTTCTTGAAAGTGTGGGTAGTTTACGAAATATTACACCGAATAGTTTCTATTGTGGCTAGGAGAGGGCAGCACGATATTTTCCGGGTACCTAAGTATTGTTATGCAAAATTCATAGAAAATATTTATGATTGCGGTAAAAGATATTGATATATGATAGAAGAGGACATCGCGACACAGATGTTTACCATTCAATTTTATTCATGTTTCACTCTAAAGGCGCATTGAAATTGTTCGCATTTTTGACCGTGGAGATATTACACTGGCTGACATAACCGCGGTTTTTTAAACGACGAATAAACGCGATTTAGACATTTTTTTATTAGCAGGAGTTTCTTACCATAGATCATTCATTTCTGTTTTATTTTAACCGACTTGAAAAAAAGTGGGTTCTCATTTCGACCTGTATGTATGTTTGTCCGCGATTATCTCGCGTTTGGCTGAACGGATTTTGTTGCGGTTTTCAGGATAGTGTTCATTACATTCTGGAGAAGGTTTTAGTATAGGTATAACAATAGTTAGATACCTCGTGAAGTTGCCCGCATAGATCCATTTTTGTTGCTTACTAGGATTGCAGATTTTCAAAGACGCCGATGATATGAAGATTTTTGTTGAATATCTAAACTAAAATCACTCAGATTTCCACCGAAGCTAAGCGGGAGGAGATGTGAATTTCTGATTGGTTATTCAAACAAATCTCCGCTCGTCTCCGCTTTCATGGAGTCCCGGCCTAAAGCTAGGCTAATGAAGTCTTCCTTCACCAGCAGGTGTGTGGCAGTGGTAGCGGCCTGCGTGTTGGCGGCGGCGCTGGTGTCCGCGCAGATCACCTTCAGTCGCGACTGGACCGGCGGCAAGCGGGCAGCCCCCCAGCTCGCGCTCGACTGCGGGCAGTTCACCAGGCTATGTCGTCACTTCGTAGTTAGTATATAATTTATGTTGTTTTATTGACAGCTAGTAGACATGGTCAGAGGCCTGTTGTGTTCCCAGAGGCCGCTTAGACTTGGACACCAGAGGAGGACGGCGGAGAACCATGTCCTCACATGAAAAAGTAAAAAGAGATAATGTTGTGTTGGTGTTCCTATGCTATTCTTTAATGTCATCGCCATCGAATCCTACTACAGAGCGACAAACAGTACTGGAGCAACGCTGATAAAGAACTATTCTTAGAGTAGAGAATAGTACTCCAGAACAATGACTAGATCCTCAAAAATGCAAGCTCAGCTAGCTTAATTACGAATGTGCACATCCATTTATTAGGCTGTCGGTTGTACGGCGTTTCCACAATGCATCCATTTGCTGGGTGTTAGAGCCGCCTCTTCTTCAAAAAACTAGGTCGTGGCAAAGTACGACTGTTTTGGGAGCCTCCAGAATTTGATTTGTTATTTTCTCGCTGTTTTTTTTTTTTTAAATTTCATAGGACGCGTGACTCAGATTACACTTGGCGGTTATATGTAATAAACCGGGTGACATCTATTACGTGCTTTGGAATGGTCATGTGGACTTACACTAGACGCGCGCTCCACAGAGTACTTTTATTAGGCGCGCTCACAACTTTTTTGAGTTATTTTCTTTTAACGGTTAGTTCCGACTTAAGACTTCAGTTGACATTAGCGATACCGGGAAGTTTGCGACAGTGAGTGACTTAGAGATGCAAATCCATCAAACTGAATGAATATGAAAGTGATTGGCTCGTCAATATCGGAAATAATACATACAAGTATTGTAAGGTCACTTAATCCTTATGCAAATGTTGATCCGAAACCTGTCTTTGAACCAAATCTTTATTTTTACTCCATTTTCTATTATATTTTAAAGGTCACAGATTCACCCTAATGTAAATGTCCGTATTTTGGACAAAGGTTCGCAAAGCTTCCAAGCTTAGCCGATTATTAGTTTTCCTTTTCAATTTCATGATGTTGTGCTATAACAATATTAGATACATAGCATTTTACACAAACGAAATGTTACAGAAAGAGGAGACTATAATATATTATAACTAAACTACCCCAACACAAAAACTCAATACATAAGTGACGTACTAATCTAAAGTATCTTTTTCCATATTGGCAGCACGAATTAAAGGCAGCCCTGACATCGGAGATGACCAGCAAGCACCACAGCGACCCGGACAAACCTCCTCTATATGACGAAGAATAGGCCCCCTGCACTTCATAGGTAGATAGACCAGAGAATAGACGGCCGGATCATACTGATGATGAAGAGAATCCGTTACGGTTGGATAGAGTTTAAGTGGAGTTTTTAATTCTTTGTTGTTTCTTCCTTCTGGTTTTGGGACAATGAAGTAGGGATTTTTGTTTTTACCAGTTTCAAAATGATTCATGGATTTTATTCACTTTGAAAATTACCGCTAAGTTATAAGTTTTTTCACAAGCTTTTCCTCATAGGCAAAAAGTACAGAACACTACTCACGCATAACATGATACCGTAGAAATGGAATTTGTCGACTAAAGAATAGATAAATAAAACAATGAAATACTGTCCTAAACATAGCGATGTTTGTAATGTGCAAAAAAAAATACGGCCGTGGCATATGGGGAAATACTTAAATCAAATTGCATAGAAATAACTCGGTAGAATTTACTTTCTTGCTTGTTTGCTACGAAACTATACTGCAATAAAACATTGCACCTTTGGATCAAATTGAGTTCCGGATAGTAAGTTGCCAACAACTTTAAATTTAATTTAGGGTGGCTAATAATTGAATACAATGAGATTGAATAAGCCAAAACTTTTAGAAGGAAATGTCATATTTTAGGGCGCATCTGTTGATTAGTAGGTACATTGTTCCTAAATCCTTATTTTTTTTAAGTTTAATAAACAAGGTAAAAATGATAATACGACGATAAATTAAAACTAAGTAAACTGACGTTTGCATACTTGGTTAAAAAAATGTTCAAATATAGATTACTATTTTAAAAATGTTAAATTAGTTCAACAGTTTAATGGATTAGTTATACGCGTAATATTAATTAAATTTAACTATAGTAAGTATAAAAAATAACAACCCATATTAAGTAATACCAATGGGCTACTATTTACATTTATTTTTGTTTTTTTTTTTTATTGAAATATTCAAAAATATGGTTTAATATGAAATAAAAAAATACAAATAAATATAAACAAATTACTGAAAGGAAAATATTTACAGATCATCAAAAAGTGCCAAAAAGGCTGGCAGCATTGCCAGTTTGCCACGTTGAATGGCAATGCTGAATCTATGGCCAAATTCGATATTTTTAATTTATTTTTGTATCATCGTTTCCACCTTGTACAAGTCAACTTTTTCTATCGACTCTAGTCAATATGCTTTACTATTAAGTAATACTCGTAAATAAGTAGCTAGGTATGTTTAGGTATCAAATTATGCGAATAAATGCACGACATGATAATTAGGCGATGATCCATATTTTGATAGAAATTTCATCACTGTATAGCAACTGAAAATCTCTGTATATTATACTGTATTATAAATAAAGGAGATTCAAATATTATTTGTGCGTTTTAATGGTAAATCCTCTAAGAGTAAATCCTCAGCGGTTTCATTCCAGCTTTGTCTTGTCTTGGTAAAATTTAGATAGAGTCGCCATAATATGATGTAAATACGCCATACGTCGGCCCCCCCCCAAACTTCGGCCCTCTGCACATTTTCAGCTTGCGTTCATTTAAAACGTAATGAAGTGACAAATTTGCCACTCGAATTACCACCTTAGTTCATACTCTATATGTACAAACCGTTACTTTCCGATTACGGCACTCACTCTTCGCACACTGAGCTTCAGCAGCGATTGCGCCGTCGAAGCGACAAGTTCATATTGAAAGTACCTTACTTGCTCTGAATACCCACACTTCGGGGATTGATATTAGAACGGTAAAACATTCCTTTTTTATTGTTTTAAGCTTTATTATCAGTAATTAGTAATTTTTACTATATTTTGAGACAGTTTTTTCAATGTTTAACGTATTGTTTTAAAATAAAAATAGGAGGCCGCCAATAGACTACCAATTTTGAGTTAAAACCGGATTATCGGCCATGGTCGACTTAAAGTAAATGCAGTCTGTTTTATAAATTCCAATTGTACTAATTCCATTGGATTACTATGAGAATTTGCAACGCATATAGGCAAATAAATCTATTTTACGTTTAATCGCCAAATACCGGCCGGGGTGATAGAAGTTGAATCTCGAGAAATAGTGTACATGAAATAGGGGCCGGCTTTAGAAATATTAAAGATCGTAATGTCGACCAGCCTCGAATTCGAGCCCAACTATACAGGCTGATTGCTTTTTATTATTTTCTCAAAATTAAATGTTCATTGTACAATTTATTAATAATATTAAGAGTTACGTTTAAATGGGAGGATAAAATTGGAAACATTTATGATAGCTTAATACGGTTTGGGAATATAAGATAAAAATTGCTCTTTGGAACTTGCTACATAATAAAGCCATGTTAATTAGCTTAAAAAATATAAATGGTTGGTCGTGAATCTTTCATTCATTAATTAACCTGCATGTCACAAAAAGCTGCATTTAGAATTAACGATTTTAATTTAAGGTACTACAATGACAGAGCAGGGAGATCAAGGGCCTTTACGGAAACAGAACATTATCTATGTAGTTACGATCGCAACTTTACCTAACATTATTTAAGTGCATTAAAAAAAAAATACTTTACCTACTTTAAACAAAATTCGATTAATAATGTATACTTAGTGAGACTCCTGCCAAAATAAATCATATTAATAATATTTGTCTGTCTTAATTTAAAACACCCTCTACCCGGCCGACATTTGGGAAAAACGCGACCGACCATGGGCCGTGAATGGCCGACTTTAGGGTTTTTTCGTTCTCGACGCATCTAAACCTTAGTACTTTTTCCTTGTAGTAGAAATGTCAACCTTATGCCCATAAACATAAAATAGGTTTATCAAACTATCCAAAACCACACTGGAAGCTATCCTTTCGTTGCAAATTGATGGTTCCAGACCGATCCCAAAACAGAAAAACCGTAAGGGGGCCGACATTTAGCGTATTTACCCTATATATGTAAATGAAAGGTGGTATTTTTTCAAAGCGATTTTACAGCAAGAAAAAAATAACTGTGTGCTAATATTAATTTTCCTAATTCCTATCGATGTTTTTCGAATCTGATCAAATGGGACGACCGTTTATTGTTAACACTGGAATACTTTTCTTGAGGAGTTCAATTATTAAGCTGGAAACACATAATTTAACACGCAACGCGACGCAACGTGTCGACACCCGATGTGCAGTGAGCGCGTGTCGTCGCGTCGGGTGTTCATAGTGTGATTCTGATCATAGAAAACAATACATTTGATTTGACCCATCACGCATCACGTTTCATCGGGTGGCGTCGGGTGTTAATAATGTGTTTCCGGCTTTATTAGTTATTTATTTGTCAGACATAATATGCAATGACCAGCGTCAGCGAAAAGTCGAAATACGGTAGTAGCTATACTACGGTGGCTACGCAGGGCGGTTTTTGTGAGTCAGTTCCTACCGAGACGCGACGCGGCGCGATGCAACGATACTGCAAATGTGTATCTTATCGTGTAGTAAATAAAGTTAGATTTTGAGTCGCTATTCAAATGCAGCGCGGCGCCGTGCTGCGTTGCGAATGATGTGGGTCATTTTCACAAAAACTGTACATTGTTATAAATGTATCGAAATTTATTTTTTTGTTTTAAATCGTTTTTTTTCATTAAATTCACAAGTGGTATTCTTTTCTCTATATGAAAATAATAATAGAACCTCTTATTCTGTTTTATTTTATGAAATATAAGTAATTTAATGCCCTTTGGAAACAAAATTTCTTCCATTCCGCAACTATAAGGTTTCGGTTATAAAAATTAAATAAAAAACTCTTGGATTTATTTAACTGGCATTATTTGTTAGTAATGTTTTGTACTTCAATATAAAATAAGGAACAATTAAAATCACTTACAAAAAACATACATTTTTATCAATTTATTTTCCATTACGTTACTCATTGGACGAAATCAGTCAAATACTTTTTGGTATATTACTCAATTAAGAAACAATATAGGAACTTTTTTTTAATTTATATACATCAAATTATTACCCTTTAAATTGTTAAAATTTGATGACGATCAGATGGAATTTCGCTCTAAAAATAATATTTAAATCAAAATATAAAATAGGACAGTCACGGAATTGACTGTACCAGTAACGGAATAGAATTCTTAAGACTAGTGTACATTAACAAAAAGACTTGAACATCAATATTCAAAATATTGCAAATTGTATGTATACAGTATGAACAGCTACGAAAACAATTCAACGCTGTTATTAATAAAAAAACATATGGAAACATTAGATATTATATACCTTCGCCAAAGCTTTAATTGGACATAGTCAAGACAATGAAATGAAATTATTAAAATTAGTATAAAAACGTTTTTAACATGAAAAAAACATTGGCTTTGCAAACGTTTACGCTTTAAGTACTCATGTCAATATTATTAAAATGCATACATTTTTCTAGAACTTGTGTAATTTGAATCATTTCTGAATATATTAGAATTCTTATTGAGAGATACAAAGTGACATGAATATAATGTACCATCTTCCTAAGAATTCCATTCCGAAACTTTTTACTTCCAATTCTACGTTACCTGCGTTTTGGTAACGGAACGGAAGTATCGGAATTCTACCCTTGAACACTATTATTTCATTTAAATTTTACTAACACATCAGACCAAGAAACTTGGTATCAATTTGGGTTCACTAAAAGTTCATAAGATATCAAAATAATTTGCAAGATGTAGAATTCAGTACTTACTTCGAAATTGGTTGCGGTTGTGGAATATCAAAAACGGACCGTTGTTAAAGCACGTGTTTCATCGTTTGCTGGTCGCCATCAAATGGACGAATTTTGGTAGAAACAGCCAATGACAGCTTTAAAAATGTTGCGAATTGACAAAAAATATGCATAAGTGGTAGTTTACATTGCAAACTTTCGTAAAAAATGGGGTTTCGGAAAGGAATTTTCCACTTTAGCTAATTTATGTCCTCACATAAATATAATTATTTAAAATATTTTGTGTAATATTATAATAATATAATAATAATAATATTCCACAACTATCACACAACGCCATCTAGTCCCAAGCTAAGCAGAGCTTGTGTTATGGGTACTAGACAACTGATAAACATACTTATATATTTCTAAATACATACATATTATAGATAAATTACACCCAGACACAGAACAAATGATCGTGCTCATCACACAAACATTTGTCCTGGGTGGGAATCGAACCCACGACCTCGGCATAGCAGTCAGGGTCACTAACCACTTGACCAACAGGCCAGTCATATTACACTGTTTGTGCAGTTATAAAAAAAATCTTAAACAACTATACTTTCAGAAAAATCAATCAAATCAGTACATATAAGTCTACAAAATATGTAAAATTTATGTTACTTTACTGTGATTTGTAGTGGGACAGCGCTAAAATAGGTACCTTCTACTAGTATTTTTGAAAATTTTGGTAATATGACTGTGTTTTTATTTAGCAACAATATATAATATTGTTAACAACTAACCATAGATCCTTATTTTTAGTATTGTTTTACTTAAATGTGGAAATTATTTGTTAAATAGTTAAGAAAAGTTGTGGGACACCCCCAAAACATGATTGTACACTTTTTGTGAAAATGACCCATGTATCTTTTCGTGTGGGAAATAGAAGTAGATTTTGAGTAGCTCTATTGAAATGTGAGCGCAGCGCCACGTCTCGGTCTGAGCTGATCAGCTGACCCTAAGCGAAAGTGCCAAGCCGGAAACACACTATTTAACACGCCACACGACACAACGTGTCGACACCCGATGTGCAGTGAGCGCGTGTCGTCGCGTCGGGTGTTCAGTGTGATTCTGGTCATAGAAAACAATACATTTGATTTGACCCAACACGCATCACGTTTCATCGGGTGGCGTCGGGTGTTAATAATGTGTTTCCGGCTTTAATCATGCATGTGACTGTTTTGTGTTATATTCAATATTTATATTGAATCAGATAAGGACTATAGATGCCGAGACGTCAATGCAAATCACGTTTTCAAATGCACCTTTTCTGATAGAATCTAAGCTTGCTGATAACTTGTCAGGAACACGATCAGTTCCATCAATGATTAAGATCTAAATAGGAAGTAAAAAAAGAAACACAAAAATATACTTAAAATAGTTATATTATTGTAATAAATTGATTTTATTTACATATAAAATATAATTACAAACTACACACACATAATTATTGCAAACACAATCAATTCCAATTCTTGGTGCACACTAAAATTAATATAAAAGAAAAAAAAATTGTGTAGTTCTTTGTATCAAAATTATTTCAATAATGTCTTTTGAAATACCGCCTCATATTATTAAAATTTAAATGACATAAAATGTTTCATTACAGCTCTGTTAGTAGGTACGCCTGGCTATTAAAAATAAAATTTGAAATTTTCTTAAATCTGTTGTAGTCTGTGTATAGTTTACTGATTTTATGTAAAATATGAAGATGTCGCCCTTAACTATAAAAATAAGGGTAAGGTTGCATCCTACATTGTATAACAATATAAATTATTACCTATATTATATTGTTTTGAATCTGTCTTCTAGAACTGACCTAAAACCCAACATTATAACACAATTCCAGGAAGAAATCCCGTTGTATCTGTCACGAAAATCTATAAAATAATCATGTAAAAATTAAAACAAGTGGATTACAAATGACTTAAAACATAATTTAAGTTTGCATTGCCAATGTATGTAGGGGCGTCAGCTCTGGTCTGCGTGTGCTCTTCAGGTTGGTGATGATGATGTTTAAAATGATGTAGACGAGACTATTCTTGGTCGATATACAGATTTAATCTTCTTATTTAAATTACAATAATCTAATTTCTGATCTCGCTACCATTCATGTAAAGCATTCAATTATATGATGTCGAGACTAATATATTTTGGGATTATAAAATATAATAGAAGATGAAATGATGATTATTTATGAAACTAAAGATATTGTTAGTGGAAATCATTAATTGAGAGAGTTAGAAGTACAATTTAATTTACCAAAAGGATGTAAGGAACAAGAAAACCTTAAAATTTGGTCTTTTAGTTGCAACAATGCTAATAAAACTAGAAAGTATGTTGTACATATTTGTTTGTGATGTTAAAGTGTCTCTAGCCGCAGACAGAGCCTCCTAAAAGGATAACTGTGGCATAGCGGATTGCGTTTTGCGAAAATGTACCTTCAATGTATATTCATTAGAATCAATTTCTATTGTCTTTCGTTCAAAATGTTCAAATTATAGTCAATATTATAAAAATAACCTAGTGGTTACATTGGTTAGTAATTAAAGCTAGATTCAGTCAAACTACAAAACTATACACACTACGAAATTATGAAAATACGCTGCTATCGTTTCTATTACCTAGAAATTACGATCTATTTTGTCATGGCAAATATTTATATTGTGTCTGCTGTACTGCCCGAGGCCGTACCTAGGGGCTCATGAATTAAATGACAAATACATAATTTAAGATGTTTTTTAAAGGTTTTAGCTCGATTATAGCCCGTACTCGAATTCCAAACAACAGTCGGAGTTGGGCTGGTCTTAAACTCATATTGGGTTAAAAAAAATACTTCGTCACTTGTTCCATGCACAAGTAACTTCGTCTAAAAGTACATACGTATAAATCATGCTACATAATGTCTTTTCATTCCTATAAATAAACAATGCATAATAATATGAAAATTGGTCCCAAACAGATATAACTTGGCCCTGCCAAAGGAATACTGTACTGTAAGGCGGATAGTTGAGGCGTGTTTTCATTTAGCAAGTCTTGCATGCGAGTATGACGTCATATTTGTATACAATTTGCCTGCGTAGAAAAGAAACACAAAATCGACAGTTCATATCATTTTGTTGTATCTTGTGTGCAGCTTTGTTCAAATTGCATACATTTTCATTCAAGTAATTTGTATAATGGAAACGCGGCCTGTTATGACTTGAATGGATGGTCGGTCAGTAGCTATTTAGAAACAGGTAGATCCTTTTTTCGTCTGCATAAAAACTGACTTATGGTCTTTTGGACCCAATTAGGGAAATCGATGAAAAATACATTTTAAATAAACTTCACGCGGAAGGATGTTTTACGCTCGAAAATAATATTCAATCTCAACCGAAATCTCGTTCGTTTGTTTGTTTTAGACGGTTAGCTGCTTGTCCATTTATAAGATTCAGACAGACGAAAACGGTCGTTGATTGGCTAGACAAAGATGCAACCGAGACAGGTTATTAATTTCCTGCGTTAAACTACTAATACTAAATCGACAGAGTTCGGAAAGTCAAGCATAGTGGCATAACTTAGCTACCATCCAATCAAAACAGTTTAACAACTATTGAATAACCAAAAAAACGTAGTAATCACAGCATATGTCTTTCACATGATTCCGTATAATTATCACATACCAATAACATTAAACTTCTAGTCATCATCAGTGCCACAGCATCTGACGTACTCCAGCGCCTTATTCAGGCAGTCGAGCCAGATGTCCCTGTCTTGAGGAGTGTCTGCAGCCAACAGATGTCTCCTCACAACAGATCCGTCTGGTCGTCGCACGTACACGAGCGAGCCTGAGTCCGGTACGATGAGGCCCGCCGGGACCGCGGACTCTAAGAGGAGAGTGTTGGGACGAGCGCACAGGTCACGGGGAGCGCGGGTCACGCGCTCGGAAATGACGGTGGAGAGGTCGATGTCGCCGATCGGCATCTGGAATAGAATGTTTAGTAAAGAGTGTGAAATAGTACAACGTAAAGCCGTTGGCTGTTATTTATAGATCTTTGACAGTCGTACCCATGGGTCAGAAACTAGCAAGTATGACAACCAGTCTTACCAAGGGGTTTGTATAAACCAGTTGCTCGACGTTCCATCAAATCATAAGTTGACCTACGCGGAGCTGTACTGTATCTACTACTGTATACTCAATAAAGCATCAACACAGCCTATTACAGTTCACCACTAAACGTATACTTGTCTGATCTTGCGCTGCACCACCCTATATTTTGTCATTGGATTTTCATCGAATTCAGGATGTCCCAAATTAAATAGTGTTAGTTAGTGCGGAGTGGAGAAAAGGAGAAATAATTTACGAATCGGATTACACTAAATCTCTCTCTCTCTCTGCTCCTCTTTAGTAATGAAATCCTATTGGTTATTTTTTTCTGTTTTTCGGTCTGCGCACACGAGTGAAGCGAGCCTTAGTGGGGACTCCTGCACATGATAAGATCCAATTCCAAATTCTCACCTTCCTCTGCACATCATCGGGGTACTTCCAGTATGCCAACCGTGGCGGCTGCAGTTTGAACCACCTCCTGTGCCACGCTCCCAGCCCCGACACGTCGTCGAAGGCCGTGAGGAAGGCGGCGTGCGGGGCCGGCGGACTCAGCTGGACCTTGGCCTTGATCTCCAGGTTCACGGAGCCTTCCAGAGGACTACCGCATGGGACCTGTGGACGGAGAGAATATTGCTATATTTAAAAGTGTTTTCTGATGTTACAATGCTCTTTTATAGTTTTATTCATTTCTGAAGGTTGTACGTCTTGGGAAAGCTTTGGTAGAAAATAATCTGACGATTTATTTCACGAAACCCTTACAAATTACAGGACAAAACTGACAAAAACTTATAACTATAGTACTAAGTACACCTATGCCCAATCCTTCATGGATTACAAGTTAAAACTGTGTTTCTAAATTCTTTATATGGACGATATGTGTATTCGAGATTGTCCTTTCCCAGTATCCTAATAAGTCAAACATTATTAAATATATTTGTACCTACAAATAGTGAAATGTCAATAGAAAAATAAATGGCCATTTTAAAAATTAGTTTATAAATAATACATTACAAGCGAATGCAACAGTAATAATATAGAATGGGGAAGGCCGGTCAAAGCTAATTGTAGATGGCGCGACCATAACTTAGTCCTAATCCGACCAATGAGGTAGTAGTATTTTGAAGTACAAAAGAAGTTTTGAAGTATGGCTTGTTCCAAGCATCGTCATTGGTTCAAATCTTATAGGTACCTATATGATTTGAACCAATGACGATGCTTGGAACAAGCTATACTAGCGCCATTCATTTCCTAGTTGCCATCCCCATTAGCTACTGCACTGCCTGTGTTCTACCCAATTGATCTGATGCAGAATACATATCACATGTCCTCAAATTGGTTCATTTTAAATACGATTTCACATTACGATGTCATTCATTGTTTTGGTGTTACTAACCTTGTTCAACGTAAAGTTGTTCCTGTTAGCTTGCTGCAGCGCGAAGATGCAGTACCCGTGCAGTGAGAACTGAGGAGAGCGAACTGCCAGCGGGCCGGCGGGACTCTGTACTCGCGGGGCTTTGAGCTCCGATATCTTGGATTTTGGAGTGAGCAGCTTAGAGCTTGACTGAGAATGATAAAAAAAAAAAAGTAAACTAACCTAAAAGTAAATATAGCGACTATTTCAGTACAAAATGAGCTGGATCACCGTCTTTTTAAAATGCAAAATATTTTACAGTCAGGTCACACTAACAACATTTCTCGTTGATTTACGCGATAATAGGCTCGCAGCATGCAGTATGAAAGCAAGCATGCAGTGTGAAAGCAAGCATGCAACATGCAAGCAAACATGCAACATGCAAGCAAGCATGCAACATGCAAGCAAGCATGCAACATGCAAGCAAGCATGCAACATGCAAGCAAGCATGCAACATGCAAGCAAGCATGCAACATGCAAGCAAGCATGCAACATGCAAGCAAGCATGCAACATGCAAGCAAGCATGCAACATGCAAGCAAGCATGCAACATGCAAGCAAACATGCAACATGCAAGCAAGCATGCAACATGCAAGCAAGCATGCAACATGCAAGCAAGCATGCAACATGCAAGCAAGCATGCAACATGCAAGCAAGCATGCAACATGCAAGCTAGCATGCAGCACGCGTCTTTTAAATGTTCGTATAAACGCGATAATTAACGGCATGTCCCGTTAGTGTGGTCCTAGTGTTATTGTTAAAACACGATTAGATATAGCTACGTTTGGAAGAAGAAAGTTTTAATTTAATGCATTGGTGATCAAATCAAAAAGGCAGAGCCTCAATGGTGTTTGAACAGGTTTTCACAATATTAATAAATAAGATTTACTCGTACCTTTTTGTTTGAGATGTGATATTTCATCTCATGTGATAGCACTTCTTTTGACGCTTGCAGCAGATACACTTCTACTGTAACCTGAAAAATAAAACAAAATTATCAGTTTAATTGTTAATCCGGCTATTTATTGTGAATTGAAATCTTTGTAAATGCGCCCAAGACACAGGAGAAATTCGTAGTGTAAGGTAACATTTTTGTTTTTTTTTTAAAGACTTCTTTACTTAGACATTTATTCCTAGTATCCATGTTAGACTATCGATACTAAACGCTTTCCATAGATGGCGATAGCCAATGGCCTTATCACAAATACCAGTATTTTACCGTACAGCGTACTTGAAGTATGTAGCGCTTATTGTATGGAAAATGAAATAACGACGGTAGTGTATGTACGAACGAGGAACATTTTAACAATTTTTTCATCCTCAAATTAACGTCAAAATAACCATTTTACGTCACAAAAAACGTGAAAAGTGGCTAGACTTCCGTTAGTCTAATAACAGCATTTTTTTGTTTGAGAATAGACTTTGTAAACCCGGCCGATATTAGATTGTTACCTTGAAGTCGCTAGCCAGTCCCAACATGGTGATCTTGTCGGGGAAGTGCAGTATATTGGTGGTGGGCTTGGTCTGCTGCATGCTGGTGGCCAGCACTCGGTCGCGACACTTCACCAGGCACACCGCGTGGTGACCCACGGCACCGTCTGCAAATCGAAGGAATATGAAATGAGTTGTGTGAGTTGTGCGTTACAGTAATTGAAAGATTGAAACGGTAACGAAAATGTTGTTTAACATCCCATATCTCTTTAAATCTTGTTCAAATTGTGATATAACGCATCGGCTAAAAAGTTATCATCATCAGCCTATTATTGTTCCCACTGCTGAGACACAGGCCTCCTCTCTGTGAGAGGGGGTGGGCCATAATACATAATATATAACGAAATTTAAAAGAAAATTATCATGACTAAGTAGGCTTTACAAGTTTACGAGTAATAGTCGACCAACCTATAAAACGTACATATTTTCCTAAACAAATTGTATCGGAGAACATGTTTTTCAACTGCAAATGTAAGTTTGTCAACTTTATTTTTACAGCTATAATAGGTGGGTATGTTTTGGGGATAGGTAGGTTTTTATTGTCAACTATTTTTAACTAACTTCAAAAAAAGGAGGAGGTTCTCAATTCGTCGTAATCTTTTTTTTTATGTATTTTCCCCGATTTCTCAAAGACGCCTGGACCGATTTTGGAAATTCTCTTTTTAAAATTAAATTCAGCGAATCTGTTTAGTTAGTTCGCATAAGTATTTTGATGGGCAACTACGGAACCCTACACTGTGCGTGGCCCGACACTTGGCCGGTTTTTTATTTTTGGCAAGTAGAAATTGCAAATCGCACCGATCACGTCATGAGCAAGCGCCCTAAGTTTTCACAGTTCGTTTACTTTTTGAAATGTGTAGAAATTACGTAAGCTTTACCTACCAGCATTGAGTTGCCTGACGTACTCCCTCCTGAGCGGCACGTTGAGCTCGTGCACGTGCAGCGTGGCGCGGCCGGCCGTGGCGGCGGGGCCCGCGCCCTCCACCTGCAGCCGCTGCAGCTCGTGCACGCACGCCTGGCGACGGTGGGCTGCAGGAAGGTCATAACATCAATATTACTTACTTTTTATTTTAATTTTGTTGTGAAAAATATGTTAGTATTGTACGCCACAAATGCAAAAATGTAGACCAACTTTAATTTGGTACTTGCTATCTAATACAATATTGATTTGGCTGTGATGTCAGACATTTTGGTTGGATGTAGTTTGAGACTGAGACTCTTCCAATACATGGCGCAACGTGTTAAACGTTCAAAAAACAAGGGAATTAAAGATTCAGCTTCAAACAAGTGTGTTGCGTATGGCCTTTTTGGTAAGACGTCTGGAGTAAGTACTTATCTAGAAGACGCTCAAGAAGACGTTCAAGTCCTACTCGAAGCTTAATTTTTCATTCCTCAAAAATCTTTACGAAAACGTGATGCAGGAGTTATTGCGTGTATGTACATAAAACCTAAATCTTTTGAAGGAAATAGCACATCAGAAATTAAATATTTTGAAGGAAATAGCACATCAGAAATTAAATATTTTGAAGGAAATAGCACATCAGATAGTGGCAAAGTATAAACTTACTCGCTAACAACAGTAGCCTTTCGCCCTCCGCCTGTTCAGTGGAGCCGCTGAATTCAATGGTAGCTGCGCACAGATTCAACGCTTGACTGGCCTGAAAGACAAGACGACAACATTAGAAAATTATGAAGTTTCCCATAACCTTGTCAGTGTGAACAGCTGTGAAAGTATAGATAAGAACGGCAAGATTTCTAATTAATGGATTCTTGATTTTTAAGGGGTGAATGCAATGATATTTTAGTAAACAGATATGTTATGAGCGCGCAAAACGTGAAGACCAGAAAATGTCCTACGTGGGACAATTTGCTAGTCTATGATGCCGACGTGCGGGGGGGATTGATGACGCGTGGCGCTGTTTGTTTATCTAGCTGTCACTTTTTTTCTTATTTCGTTTTATCAAGCTATCCTTTTTATTATTTAGAGTGAAATGTAATGTGTGAATAAATAAGTGTGAACGTGTGCTGCCGCTCGGCGCGGAACAGTTTTTTCTGTTGTTTTGTAAGTGTATAACTGTATATTAGAATATCGTTGGGTGAATGATCTTCATCTGCCTTGCTACATCTATCTACACATGTTTTTGCAAAGAAATGAATTAAAACTTTGAAACATTTTGGGTCCTCCACTTTTATTGGTGTCAGTTTATTGACAACAGTATCGAACTGAAAACTATTTGTTTCCATAGAGCGACTTTGGTGGATTGTGTCTTAGTTTTTTGAAAGCGTTTTTGTATGATTGCGTTCTGGGGCGTTCTTGCCGAGATTGGTCTGTGGATGGGTGATCACCTGTCATACCGAGTTTCCTCCGTGGCTTGGAAAGCACGTAAAGCCGTTGGTCCCGGCTGTTATTTGTAGATCTTTGACAGTTGTTACTGTTAGTCAGAAGCTCTAAAAGTCTGACAACCATGGGGTATAGTATTGCCGTTACAGTTACTAGGTTGTGGAGGTCAGACAGGCAGTCGCTCCATGTAAAATACTGATATTCAGCTGCATCTGGTTCGACTGGAAGCCGACCCCAATATAGTTGGGAAAAGGTTAGGCAGATGATGATGCGTTCTGGGGCGTGCTGACCTCTTAGAACATTCCCGGACGTCGGCAGACGATCTCCGGCCACCGTAGGCGCGGGCATGCGGGCGGCGAGTAAAGGGCAACTCGCTGTCCGACCATGGACCATGCCCGGGTCGACGGCGTGTTGTGTTCCACGCGCGCCTCAAAGAGCGTCAGCAAGATGACGGGGGCACCCCCTGTAGAGGGCCAAAGCCTGCCGGGGTTGCGGGACTTATCTCATTACCGCGACCCCGGAACATAAAGGAACTATTGAAGGACAACGTGGATTTTAGTCAGTACAAGTCTGACGGTTCCTCCCGCCCTGTCTGGGGTGGGAGAACTCATTTGATGATTTTACCACGCTAAAAAAAAAAAATACTACTACTGTCCTAAAAGATAATACCTGTGATATAACTGTCTGCTGCTTAACGATCTCGTTCTGCAGCTCCTTGATCCTCTCTCGCACGGTGGTGACGGACGCGGCCGGCTCGTCCGGGGTGGCGGGCGGCTCGCGATCCGGGGACACGTGGCGGATCACACGCATTGGAGTGGATGGAGTGGTTGACTGTGGATGGGAATCATTTTATAACTCAACTAGCGACCTGCCCCGGCTCCGCACGGGTGCAATCTTTATAATATTATTAAAATTGCAACTATAATTTGAGATTTAAACTATCCTATCTCTCAAGTTGGATCGAACTGCACATGGTGTGCGAATTTTATTATAATCGGTTAAGTGGTTTAGGAGTCCATTGAGGACAAACATTGTGACACGAGATTTATATATATTAAGATATCAAGTAGTAAAGGATTCAATGTTATGAAATACACACATCAAAAGTGTCTAGGGATCAAGCATTTTTATGCGGATTTCTTGAGATTGAGATGTGGCTTTGTAATAAATTTATGATTTTATAAATTTATATGGATCCTTTTTGGTGCATTTCATAATTTGAATCAGGAACTGTAAATCAAATTCGAGTAAAAGATGAAAATCAGCTGTCAATATTTTCCCTATAAAAACATACAAAACATTGAAGACATTATTAGTGCTACTGTTTCCCTACTACTGATTAAAACCAACGTTATTATGGAGCGGCGACGTCATTTAAGCAGGGAAGAAATGCTCAGAGCCGTGGGAATGATAGAAGCTGGTTCCCGGCAACGTACTGTGGCTTTAGCTCTGAATACAAGTCAGAGTGTTATCAGTCGACTTTGGACACGTTACCGAAGCACTGGTACCGTGGCTGAGCGCCATGGAGGACGGTATCGCTGCACCACACGGAGACAAGACCGATACATTCAAATCTTAACTCGAAGAGCTCCAACAATAACCGCCATGATGTTAGCCGTGAGGCTTCATCACTCTTCAGGGAACTTAATTAGCGACCAAACAGTCAGAAACCGCTTGCATGAAGTGAACCTTCATTCCCGAAGACCGCTACGGGTACCACCTATAGCAATGCACAATCGTAGGATTCGATATCAATGGGCTCTTGAACACAGAAATTGGGCAGAAGAACAATGGCGTTTCGTGTGCTTTTCTGATGAGTCTCGTTTTGGTATGAGACCGGATACAAGACGTATACGACACTGGAGAACCCCTGGACGCCAACAGCGATTAAAATCCTGCCAGGAAGTCCATCCTTATAGTGGTGGAACCATCATGGTATGGGCGGGTATTTGGATCGGCGGAAGAACTGAGTTGATTTGGATCAGAGGCAACCTCAACGCTCAAATTTATGCTGAGACGATTGTATCAGACGTCATCGTTCCTCTACAAGTGCAAATCGGTCCCTTATTTCAGTTAATGCATGATAATGCACGACCGCACACCGCAAGAGTTGTAAGACAGACTCTCGCCGCAGCTAACATCAATGTCCTGCCCTGGCCTGCTCAGTCGCCAGACTTGAACCCGATTGAGCATGCATGGGATATGCTACAGAGAAGAGCTCTGCCGAATATGGAGGGTATCCAGTCGCAAGAAGACCTTTTTTTGTTGTTGCAACGAACATGGGCGGCCATTCCACAGCGTGATTTGGATGAACTCATTTTGAGTATGCCAAACCGATGTTCTTGTGTTGTTAGTGTTCGCGGTAGAAACACGGATTATTAATTGTTTAAGTTACCCAATAAAATTTTAAAGAAAACTGTTATTTCAGTCTTTTTTTCGAACTTTAATGTTAGTGGTTCAAATGTCAAAAATCCCTTTATTAGGAAAATGGCAAATTTCTTTATGAATGCAAAGGTGACTTGGTTTATCGTTACTGTGACAAACGATAACACTTTATTTGATGAATCCTTAAAGAACATTTTAATTAATATCAATCAGGAGAAAAGTTATTGCAAAAATATATGTTGATCCCTAGACACTTTTGATGTGTGTATATCTAGGTTGTTACAAGGATTTAATGTTATGAAATATATCTAGGTTGTTATAATTCTGTGACAAAAATCCAGGCTTGGATGCAGGACGCAGTGTTATTGTTACTTTTAATTTAGTTCTTTTTCTGTAAATCCTACTAATATCCTACTTCCTACTAATGTTATAAATGTGAAAATTTGTTTGGATTGATGTTTGTTACTCTTTTACACAAAAACTTTGGATGAATTTGGTACACAGAGTTTATAATCTGAATTCACACAAAGGACAGTTCTTAACCCAATTTCCCCGAGGGATCATTTTCGAGTTGTAGCGGGAGAAACTGCCGGCAAAAGCTAGTATTTAGGCCGAGACTCCACCAAAGCTGTGCGAGTCGAGACGTGTTTTGAACAACCAATAGAATTGCGTTGCGGCACGGGTTGCGGAGTGGAGCTGTGTCAATAACGCAATTCTATTGGTTGTTCAAAACACGTCTCGACTCACACTGCTTTTGTGGAGTCTCGGCCTTAATAAAGGAACAAATGCGATGACACTGTGACATTAGTAGGAAAAAAAGAAAATTGTGCTTATTAGCATCGACATTTTTAACTATATTAAAACTTAATAAAATCAAAAGTATTTTTTAACGCCAAAGGGCCTCAGCTATACTAAGAACTAAACTTTTGATCGGATTCCGAAGTTTAGATTCACTCATATTGTTTGTAAACTTAACACCCAATAACGAGTATATGTATGCAAAACTTCAGACTCGGGGATTTGCTTTTGTTTACAACCCTAGTTTTTTTTTCGATTTCAGGTTTCTTCATAGTAAAAATTGATCACAATGATAAGTACAATGGTCAATTGAGAGGTACAGCTTGAAACAAAACAGTTGTGCATTTCTGTATATGAGTTCCTATGTTTGTAAACGCACCCACGATACAGGAAAAATTCCTAGAACGGGCAAGGTTTTCTTTTAATATCTAGATATTTTACACTCACCGCGTTCTGCATGCGCCTGTAGAAGCTGACACTGTGCACCAACTCACTGCCCTTGTCCTGGCGCGGCGTGGCGGGCTGCACCTTCAGCGGGGACTTGAACGTGCGCTCCTGATACACGAAACTTGTTGAGGACTCCACGGAATGCTGCAACCAACCCAAGTGGTTGGTCAAGCGAAATATATGGCTAAGAAGCAGGAAGAAGCGCACAACCAAAGTATACTTGCAAAAGCGTTAAACTATAGATTCCCAGTCAACTAGCACCCACTTAACAAGAAATAAAAAACCTGACTTTATCATAGTTAATTTGACCAACTAATTAAAACTTAATTCTCCCTTTCTTTAATTATGCTATCTCGCCTTAATTAAACGAATATTAATCTTCATCCTATTTCTGTACATGTTTTTTTTTTATTTATTTAACGATAGATTCCGGTTTGAACACTATCTTGCCTGATGGTAAATGTATGCAATGATGTGGCCGACGGTAAAGCACGCTGCCTAGACGTAACCTATTCACTCTTGTCTTACAGACCCCAAGGTTTTAGCTATCAGGAAACACAAATTCCGGCAGTCAATTCCACTCCCTAGCTGAGCGCATAATTAATTTTTTTTTTAAATGCGTCGTACGTAAGAGTGGGATGTGCACATTACGGCGCATTGCCGTACGTCTTGCAGTCCGATGATGAAAGTCATGTGACATAATCAACATTTGACATTACTACTGTAATTCATGCACAGGCCTCCGCTCTTTGAGAAGAGGGCCTATAAGCACAGATCGAGCAGGCATGACGTTGTGACCTTGACTGTTTTATAATAGGACTAGTTCTTCATTTTGAGAGCCTGCTGCACGATTAAATCGTGTTCCATGGGCGCCTCAAGGAGCTGTCAGAAAACTGACACCCAAAGGGGTCAAATGCTTGCCAGAGTCACGGGACTGTTCCAGCAGCTTACCGTGGTCTTAGCGTAAAGGGTATGGAAAGTAACAGGGTGCTTATAGCCGGTTAGAGTCCGTCGGTCACTCTCATTCCAACCACGACGGGAGGAGTCATTTGACGTTTCTTACACCAAAAAAACAGTTCTAAATTGAATTATTATTCGTATGCTATAATGTCCTCACTATTTCGATATAAAGAACACCCCACATGTATATTTTTCACCTGTTTAAACGGCAGTAGATTTCTCAATAAACTAGACATAATTTGAGTCCACAATACACAAAATCAACCGGCAGCCACCAGCCACATACATAAACACGTATTCACTCAACCGCAGTTGCGTACAACAGCTGAACCCGGCCCATACTAAAGTAACAACAATAGATATTTGTACAACAGTGTCTAGTCTATTGTGTTGATCAACGTTTCATTAGAATCTGTCGGTAATTTGTCATGATTTACTGAGAATAATTAAGAGGAGATTATTTAGTAACAGGTCGAATAGCTGTTTTTGTTTGTTTTTATTCCTCGTCATCTGCAAAAGGCTATCCTTTTCCGACTAATTTGTGGTTGCCTTACAGTCTGACCTCATCATTGAATAAGCCTATTCAACATGGATACTACTGTCAATCTGACTTCGACAATCTATTTACTTTATGTGTTTGATTAAAGTGGGATAAATCCATGAAAATATTCGTGAAGCTACAGGCTTAAGGTGATCCAAATAGCAGTTAGAAAACAATGTATAGCACTATAACATGTTATAACAGTGTTTAACGTTGTGCATTTTTTCACTAAAAATAAGTTGGTATTTAGTAGACAGTGGTTTCTCTAACATTATTTAATCGAACTAATCCAGAGACCATTATTAATTTGTAAACTATACATACTTTTAATTACAGTCTAAGGCCGCTGCAGTTTGTCCATAAGCCTTGACTTATAGCTACCTAAAGGCATGCTTCCTAGCATTGCTGATTTTCCACCCAATTAAGCAATACTCGACAACTCTACACGTATATTACCCAATAGCTTTTTGTTATTTGCGAAATGAGAAACGCAAACGCTATTTTAGCCCTTAATTAGTGTGAGATAAAGCCCATTACATAATGATGCATACCTTATTAACTTTAGGCGGCGTGGGGCCCTCGCTCTGCTCATTGATGGCTTCGTCCAGAATATCGTCGAGCTCGCTGTCCAGGTCGCTATCTGAGTCACTCTCGCGGACGGCTTTCTTGTAACTCGTGTTGTTTTTCTTCACCACCTGATGATAAACGTCACATTTAATAAATCAACTCATCATTTCAGACATTATGTTGCAGTTCGTGAAGGTCGGGAAGACTGTTGTGCTGGATATAGGCCTCTCTCAGGCTTCGCCACACTATACTGTAACGTTTTATATAGTGCGAGCTTCTTTAACTGCGACCTGGTTAGGTCAATTGTGGTCCGGGTGTGGCCATTTCTACGCTCCTCCAGATTCTGAGCCCTGTGCCAGGGCACCGTTAGTACACCTCTAGTTTCGGCACTGGGGTCACATTATCCTGTCTTCCGCATTCAGTCAGTCGTAGCCACCTTCTTAACGACACATTTAGTAATAATATAAACTGAAGCTATCATAATTGGATCTACCATGGAATATTCAGCAGCATTTGGGTCGACAATTCTATATTTTATTTTTAAGTTTAATGTTTTAACCACTGAATTTTTGTTTAGTTTATAACGATGCTAGAGAAAAATCACTAGTTTATATTAATGAACTTTCAGACCTAAAACACACAGTACCTTTGTTTTTTTTTTGTATGTATCACGACCGATAAGAGACTATTCTCTCTACTCTAATCGGTAATAAATAAAATAATGTTTGAATATTGTATCTACCAGGTTTTGTTACAATATAGGCGACATTGTATAAAGATTGTGCATTGTTTTATTGTGCGGTTTTCCTCACAATTTTCCTTCATTGTTTAGTTTAATCGCCTCTGACATGCAATAAAAACGGAGGCCTAGTCATAATGACATTCTATTAATGAAAACTATACGATAGAAAAATATCCTGTTGATAGCCGTTGTAGAAATACAAAATGAGTTTAGGCCAGCCATACAGGGTCTCCCAGGAGCAGTGGTGGCCCAGTGGTATCGGTCCCGACTTACGAGTTGTAGGTCGTGGGTTCGAACCCCGCCAGGCGCATTACTTTGTGTAATTTATTTCCTCACCACTGCTCTCAAAACGGTGAAGGAAAACATCGTGAGGAAACCGGCATGTCCTAGAACCAAAAATTCGAAGACATGTGACATCTACCAACCCGCACTGGGCCCGCGTGGTGGATTATGGCCCACTCCCTCTCACAGAGAGGAGGCCTGTGTCCCAGCAGTGGGAACATTATAGGCTGATGATGATGATACAGGGTCTCCTATGCAGAATGCAGGTTAAAGCAGACGGTACTGGTTGCTTAAATCTGCTACTACTTTACAAACGATGGTCTTCTCCATACTTACATACACTGAACCACTGCTCCGGGCAGTCGGTGCGATTTAAAAGTCGCCAGGCATACATTGACTGCTCGAGCAGTCCGTCTATGTTGGTAACTGGCTAACTACTCTAGCAGGCAGTGTACGTGCTGTTCTGTATTAGTGATGCCCATAGGAAGGCTTTCACAAGTGCCAATCACTTTGAAAGTATTTTAAAACCTTACAAGATCAAACAGTTGTCCTATTATTATAAAAAATCGACGATATCGTATACGATATCGTCAGGATCGCGGGGAATAGATAGATGAGAGACGCACAGAACCAGACATTTATGGCAAAAAGGGGAGGCCTATACCCAGCAGTGGGTGACCCCGGTCGCATATGATGATGGTAATAAATAACATGGACTTACGTTCATAACCTCTCGTCCAAACGATGTCTCAGCCCAGTTGTCAGATTTGTTCATTTTATCTTTCACATTTTCCGAGAGGCAATCTTCAGAGCTGGAATAGAAATAAATTGATGTCAGAATATGTAAACAGCACTTGATTAAAGAAAATATACAATATTCATTATTTTATTCCCTTGTTTTGCTGTGAGGTAGATTTTGATTCTCAGTATGTGTTTGGTTTTTTCTTAGGAGCTTATCTTATTAATTTTATTGGTTTTATTAATGAATAATGAATCATTCCAGACATTTTGTTCAGTTTATGAAGGTCAGAAAGACTATTGTTTCATGTGCAATACGTGAATTCGGCTATATCCGGATAGACTGTAAGTAGACCCCTTTTTTATAGTGGTAGAATCATCGAATGAGTCCTCACACCCGCGGCGGGACGGAAGGGACTGTCAGATTCGTACCGACTAATATCTACGGTGTCCTTCAATAGCCCTTTACGTTCCAGGGTCACGGATACCTTAAGAGACACTTACCGCAACCCCGGCGGGCTTTTGCCCTCTAAGGGGGCCGTCAGTAGTAGAGTTGTAAGGAAAATGTTAATCTACAAATTAATTGAAACCATTTTATTTACTCTAGGTGGCATCTTACTGACGCCTTATCAAAAGCGCGCTGTTTTACGACTGCCTAGGAACCAAACGTTAATCATTTTATTTAGTTTACTTAAAACCTAAAAAGGAGTCACGGTATTCATCATTATTAACAATTTTGAGACAGAGATCACTCCTGGAAAGTTAAAATAATATTACAAATGGATTCTAAATGAGGAATAGCTGTTTCTTATTTCGCGAATTATAGTTGTTCATAATGATGAGTACAGTGACCCCTTTTCAGGTATTCAAGTAATTCAATTGCGTCGTCCATTAAATAGGATAGCGAATCATAATACAGTTCATTCTGATTGAGTACAGAATAACTTAGCTATCATGGATACGTCCATTTATCTTCTACTCCATGCAATACATGAAAATATGCCAGCTTCGAGAAATTATGGAACGCCTCCTTCAGGAATCTACAGCGTGAATGGTACTACTTTTATAAAATCCGAAAAGCTTGGTTTGTTCTTCAGCGTCAGATACCTAGTTGGCCTTGATTTTTTTCGGAACTAAGCCTATTTACTATTATATAATATTACTTACTAGTTCTTCATAATAATAGGTTTTATATAGTTTACTTGCCTTATTGGTTAAGCCTATGACAATGTTACAGCAACGTAATGTTCTCTCTTTAGGTAAGAACTGCGAAAATAATAAACTGCCCCATTAAATATATAAATGTACTAGCTGTACCCCACAATTTCATCCGTTCCTATAGTAGCGCGATGTTATTTAAAGTGAACTGTTCAACACAAAACGCGAGATAATCGCGGACAAACATACATACATACATACAGGTCGAACTGAGAACCTACTTTTTTTTTTTTGAAGTTGGTTAAAAATAATCTTTCAATTCGAACCAATAGTTCCTGCAATGAGATTACAGTGTTCAACCAAAAAAACTCTTCTGCTTCAAAATATTAGAATAGATATTTGTTGTCTTGGAAGGCTGATTATTTTTAGGGTTCCGTAGTCAACAAGGAACCCTTATGGGCTTATAGTTTCGCCATGTCCGTCCGTCCGTCCGTCTGTCCGCAGCTTAGCTCAGAGACGCCCAGCACTAGAAAGCTGTAATTTGGTGTAAATATACGGATTTGCTGTGCCGAAAAAGTGGTAAAATAAAATCTCGTAAAATATTTTTTTTAGGGTACCTGCTGTACACGTAAAGTGGGGATGTTTTTTTCTTTCTGGCGTACCCTTTAGTGTGGGGTATCATTAAATAGGTCTTTAAAAAATATTGATAGTTTCCATTAACAATTTTTTGATAAAAAGATTCGTTTGTGAAATATTAAGCTTTAAAGTGCTAATTTTTGCTCGACTCGAGTGTCCCCCCCCCCCTCTACTAGCTAAACGGTTATGTTTGAGAGTGTGAAAAATTCACAATATATAACGAAGTTTAAAAGAAAATTATCATGACTAAGTAGGCTCTGCAAGTTTACGAGTAATAGTCGACCAACTTATAAAACGTACTTGGATAACATATTTTCCTAAACAAAATGTATCGGAGAACATGTTCTTCAACTGCAAATGTAAGTTTGTCAACTTTATTTTTACAGCTATAATAGGTGGGTATGTTTTGGGGATATGTAGGTTTTTATTGTCAACTATTTTTAACTAAATTCAAAAAAAGGAGGATTTTTAAATTTATTTTCCCCGATTTCTCAAAGACGCCTGGACCGATTTTGAAAATTCTTCTTTATAAATTTAATTCAGCGAATCAGTTTAGTTAGTTCGCATAAGTATTTTGATGGGCAACTACGGAACCCTACACTGTGCGTGGGCCGACACGCACTTGGCCGGTTTTCATCATTGAAATCATGTTGGTCCCTTGGCGAAAATTGTCCAGTTTCATTGTCTGCTGTACCACAGCGATAAATATGAGTTGCGCACTACTCCTACTTAGCAAACATTTTCATATAATTTTCCAGTTGCAATCAGTGTCAGTCAGTATTCTTTCAATTGCATTTTATGTTTCAGGGTCAGCGGTTACCTGTTTATACAGTCTCGCGACCCCATAAACAGCTACTGTGGTATCTATTACATTTTAAAACTTAACTTTTTTATTGATCTAAAGTTCATTGATACTTCTTTGACAGGCCAAGGTCTCGATTCACTTGAGTAAACCTATTTATCAAAACATGCTTTTGTACCTTTATTTTTTTAATGCGTAATAGGTGGCCGTGGTTTTTATGGACCTCTTGTGTACTTTAACTATGTTTAGAATACTCAACCTTGTAGTTACTCCATGAATGATCGTAGTGATATCTTACTTTAACATTATAGATACGACAGTTTGTTGAGGTTGTATGTATGGATGTTTGTTACTCTTTCACGCAAAAATACCGAACGGATTTCGATGAAATCTGGTACAAAGATAGTTTATAACCTGGATTAACACATAGTTTTAAACCAATTTCATGTTGCCATGGGATAATTTTCAAGTTGTAGCGGGCGAGGCCGCTGGCATTTTGAGATAAGTTGACCATACTTAATGTAAGATTTTTATCGTGTTGTTGCTTGTGATGTGACCATGGATGGTGATGGTCAAAGGCACCGGCACCCAAAAAAAGTAGTTTTTATTATTATCCAAGTAGGTAGTCTGTGTGATGGACTGCCGCCCAATTTTTATGTTTAGACTTGTGTTGGTGGAAACCTTGTAACAAACTGTTGTTTTTTTTTAGCGTTGTTTAGTCTACAAATGAGTCCTCCCAGTCAGGGCGCCCCAGGAGGGACTGTCAGACTTGTATTGACTAAAATCCACGGTGCCTGCTTCAATAGCTCTTTACGTTCCGGGGTCATGGTAGCTCATTAGTCCATGATGTATTACGCCGCCCGCATGCCTGCTGTAACAAGCTGTTGGAGTAGCTGTAGTTAAAAGCAGACAGCTTGTTACAAGGAAATTCTTTCATGACCTAGCGTATATTGTTTTGAAGCAAAAACATATTATAAACCCACTAGCTCACGTACAAGTCGACGATTATCTCTAGAGAAGGTAATATACCGGGATAAAAGGTCATAAGCGTAGATTATAAAATTTCATGTTAATCCAGGTAATTAACTATCTGTGTGCAACATTTTAACAATCCTTCCTCACAACTTTCGCATTGTTAGATTGATAAGAGGGAGTTAGAAGCACGGTAATAATATGTACAGTATTGGGACTCCCTACAAACGGACGAAACGCGAGCTATACCTACGCGCCTCGATGTCGGGGCGCGCTCGGGGCGCAGACAGTCACGGCCGTACCGTAGTGATGAACGGACGGTGTGTTGTTTTTTTTAGCAAATATGACAAGTAGAAAACATTGTGCTGTGTTTGGGTGTTTAACGTCAACAATAACGCATCCAGACATAAGTTTTTTTAAATTACCTGCAACCTCTGAAAGGTGAGTACTAACTATAAAATAATTTTACTTACTAGTAGCTAGTAGCCGTGCTAGTAGGTAGGTAATAATGTGTGACTTTTTAATGGTTATGTATTTTCATTTATCTCACGAAAAAAAGGGTATTTGGGTTAATAAATACAGTAAAATGAATAAAGTAAAGGAAAGTTACTGAGGCAAGTTAAATAGTTAAGTTATAGGCGGTTCTGAATGAATCATGATACGGTAGGTACTTACTCTTGTGTTAAAACTCCAGTGCATGTGTGTTTTGTTAGTTTGTATTATTCAAAGTAAAGTCATGGTGTAACGGCGCGGTGGGATTGTCGGCGGGCACGGAAATGAAGCAGTGGGCTTCATTTACCTACGGTACGGTGTACAATCAACGTACATTCAGTGTACTACATAAACTTTAACACAGTCATGAATCCTGGAACGTAAGAGTACATAGTACGCTCCGTATTTGAGTGTGCGCACTCGGTTGCATTAGGCCGACTGCCTGCGCGAGCGATGCGCTGTACGAGGTAGCGCGAGCGGCGCACTGACCTTGAAGGAGCGGTTGACGCGAATCCACACGACGACGTAATCAGACCCTTGTTATATCGTCACGGGTGCGTTTTACGTAACGGCGCTACAGTAATATTTGTTTATTATCTGTGTTTTGTGTATGAATAATACTAGAAAAACCGGCCAAGTGCGTGTCGGGCCACGCACAGTGTAGGGTTCCGTAGTTGCCCATCAAAATACTTATGCGAACTAACTTAAACTGAGTCGCTGAATTTAATTTTAAAAAGAAGAAAGCTTTTTATTAGAATGCGAGAAGCTTTTTATTAGAATGCGAGTTTATTATACTTTAAAATTCAATAATAAAGCATTTCGTACGAGTCAGTCAAGGCGCAAATATTTTTCGGTCGCAAATTTATAAGATTTGTTTTTCAAACAAACATTTGTTTTTAAATTAAATCTATTAATAAAAAACAACACGCATTTTTATTGAACACTTCCTTTTCAATATACAAAGTATTTTATTTGTTTACTTAAATATAAGAAAAGTATATTTACAATCACAACACTAAATAGAAACAGAAAGTAGGCAAATGTAATTAAAATGCTGGAGACGGGCGTCGGACAGCCCTAACGCATGTTTACGTACCGCGCGGCTGTAGGTATTTATTTCTATCATGCGGCCGAGAGCCACTACTGTAGATATTTATACTGTGTTAGAAGTAAGGTATTACTTCCTTTTAAAGAACTTGAATAAATAAAAGCTTGGAATCTTTATAGTACACTCGAGCCATCTGCCGCGCGTGTCGGTTTGACGGTTGGTATTCAATAAAAGGCAAGCACACATCTGGTTGCCTCCCCTGACTATAGAACAGGCAGATGTGTTTGTTGCTACTTTGACATCTGTGTCGTGTTGTTGTTTGCAAGGATTCGTGGCAAGTGCTTATTTTTTTATCGTTAATCGTTGATTAAAGCGTTATAGTACTCGTTATCTATACTGATATTATAAGCTCGCTCCCTCACCGCGAGCATTCACCTGTAATGTAACGTTACAGATTCGAACATTCGAAGACAATAGAGCATCAAATTGCGTACTTTTATGTGAATGCTCGCGGTGAGGCCTTAAGGCTGAACAGTTTGTTTCATTAAACGATCTAATCTCAGGAACTGCTGGTTCGAATTCGAAAATTATTTTTGTGTTGGATAGTTCATTTATCGCGGAAGGCTATATACTATCACGTTACGACCAAAAGGTGCAGCGGGTAAACCCGTGAGGATCAGCTAGTCTAACTCTATACCAATGCGTATTAGAAAGAAGCGAAGTTCGTGTCCTTTTTTTTAATTGGGACAAACCCACCACACTATTCCCAAACCACTGCAACTCCTAAAAGCCAGAATCAACAGTGGCAACCACCAGAAAAGCGCCGAGACAATGAAGCTCGACGTGTCCCAGAGAATGAATTTACCTGTCTTGGATCCTGCAACGAAATTAATCAGAAAAGAATAGTGGAGGAGTAGGAAAAAAATTGTTTCCACTTCCCTCCATGCAAGCAGAAGACAGAACAAAACAAGGCCAACAGGCACAAAGGGACATTACAACTGGGGGAAGCCCAGTTGCCTAGCAACACGGGTAAAAAATACTATTAATATTAATGGGTCCTAAATGGGTCCGAAGTTTGTGTCTGTCTAGCGAGTCCTCCTGCCCTGGGTGGACTAGTCTGTCAAATTCTTACGTACTAAAAATTCACCCTATTCTTTCAAATGCCCTCTACGTTCCAGGGTCGCAGTTACCTTTACGAACAGTCCCGCGACCACGGGGATAATCTCCGGAACTAATGATGTAACTATATTTTTTAATGTAGGAATCTGTATTAACTCTGAGTACTTTAATCTATAAATTATATTTAGGTACCTTTGTATATCATACTCGTACACATTAAGCTAGATATCACATTTTTAACCGACTTCATATTTTTGATGTTTAGAGTTTAACAAGTGCCTTTTGTAAGTATAATAGCAATCACCTTTTAGGCAGGGGCTAAAAAGTAGAGTATGCTAACATTTTCCTAGCACTATTGAATTAACTACAATAATGAAAATTCTGTGAGATTGGCCAGGGAAGGGAGGACTGGAAGGTAATGGGGAGATATTTGTCCAGCAGTGGGAAAACATGGATTAAAAAAAAAACAAATTGAAAGCTTTAATATTAATCAAAACCTGCAGGCATCTAAATGATTTTAAATTAGGCCAGATTGAGCCCCGGGTCGACGGCGCGTTGTGTCCCACGCGCGCCTAAAGAGCGTCAGCATAATGACGGGGCCCCCTCTCAGAGGGCCAAAGCCTGCCGGGGTCGCGGGATTATTTCCTTACCGTGACCCCGGAACATAACAGGCTACTGAAGGACACCGTAGATTTTAGTCAGTACAAGTCTGACAGTCCCACCCGCCCTGCCCGGGGTGGGAGGACTCATTTGATGATTTTACCACGCTAAAAAAACAAAAAAAAGGCCAGATTGAGCACTTAACACAACAAAATATACAAGACCATATCCTAAAACGTTTTCGTTGGCCACTACACTTCTTAGGACAGACGCCTGCGTCAACATAATTATTGCAAACTTTATTCCCAATTAAAAATGAAGTTTCTTCTTTTGAGATAAAGTTGAATTCATTACTGGTATAAATTGATATAATTATGTTGGTTTTAGAAGTATTTATCTGTAGTTTAGCTTATTCCTTCCCCATACGGTCTCGTGCCAAATTCACAGGGCGTCAGGTCAGGTCATTTATATTATGTAGCTATAAAACAATATTAAAAATAAAACCAAACAACATACTGAAAAATCATTCAACAGTTTCAAAATGGGTGCATACGGGATCACAGCAAAACAAAAGGAATAAAATAACCAAACATGTGTTTCAGTAGCTTTATTTTACAAAAAAAAACATACTAATTAAGTTTAATATTATCACAGACAACATAATTTATAAAATACCTGAAAAGGAGTCTTATAATTATAAGATTAGTCGAAATTAAATTATATTAAACTAAGATCTATTATCAAATTATCATTGAAAAAGAAAATGGCGTCTTTTGAAAATGCTAGATGTTGAAATATGGCATTTTGTTATGTTTTATGAATGGAGATATACGATTAGTTGTTGTATTCAATATTTATTCTACTTAGGCTGAAGCTACACTAGGACGCGACGAGATCTGCGATCACATGAGCGATTAAAACAAATAAATAATGCTAACGTTTATGCGGCTACACCGTACATCAGCGATACCATGTACAGTTTGGCCAGAACGTCTTGAAACGAAACTAATCTTTTTGTTTGCTGACAACGTTTCAAAATCTTTGACATTTGATGTAAACAAAGAACGCAGGTTTGTTAGATTTATTATTGTGCCATAAAACTAACGTAATAAGTGAAAAAAAAAAATTAAAAAAAATTCAAAGTGCTGGTAGCGAGAGCACAGTGGCGACTTCCGGTTTTCTACTCTAATTTGCCAAGCTGTATAACCTGTTTCGCTCTTCTCGCAAAACGCTGAAAAATGTAGCCCCAGCCTTCCTGAAAGACTGCATTTCCATTATACAAGTTGCAAATTGAATGCAACTTGAAAAAGCTTACATACAAGTTACAAGTACTTGAACTGTAGATTGTGTTTTGCTTTTCAATTCAACTAACTTGTATACCAATATGACGTCATACTTGTTTGCAAGACTTGCTTAATGGAAACGCGCCTTTAGTTTCACATAAGGGATGATTCTCATTAGAGCGGGCCGGGGCGTGGACGAGCCGGGGCCCGTCCGTGCTACGCAATTTATATTACACCGAGTGGAGGGGGCGGGGCGGGACCGTGCAACAAACGTGGTATTGACGAGCATCGAGCGGGCCCGGACGGGATAATACACTGTGTAATATAAATTGATTCATACAAAATATATGTAACAGATTAAAACCGTGCCCCGTCCGGGCCCCGCCCCGCGCACGGCCCGCTCTAATGAGAATCATCCCTTAGACAGTAATCATACTTATCGACAGCGACTCGGCTTGGGCAGATCTTTTGTCGTATTTAAGTCGGTGAAGTATCAGTCGCGTTGATCGAACCGAAATAAGAAGAATAAAATAAATTATAAAATCAGGCGTTACTTTGCGGAAATTCATGACATTAAGGCCCGTATTACAAAACGTACCTCAAAACTCAAGTATGACTTAAAACTAGATTAAAGCCATTCTACTGGTTGAAACTAGTTCTAAGTTATGCTTGAGTTTTGACTGCAGTTCTGTGATGCAGGGCTAAATCTCATGAAAAATATTTAGTTTTATTTCCGTGACAGAAAGCCAGTCTTGCAGTCTGCTCGAGTGAGGATTCGCTATCATGCATGAGGGCGGGAGGGTAGGACTGCATCTTGCATCCAAGCCTGGATTTTTGTCGAGGAATTGAAATTATGTAAATATTTTTTTATAACATTTATGGACGAATAAAGCTTTTATTTCATGGATAATTATGTAGCTTTTCAGGCCAGACCAAGTCGATAACGCGTCGGCAAGTGTGATCACTTCAAAACCTGCGAGTTCCGTGCAAAAAATCGTATAATCGCATTCATAAAATCCCCACCTTCGACTGTAAATCTATTGCAAATACTAAGTGTTGTTAATAATTTCAACTTTACAACCACTGCAATAAAGCCTAATTTACTTCGCTCAGTACAACTTGATTATGTATGTATCTATTCCGCAAATGTCTAAACATTAGCCCATATAATTTAACCTAGTATTTATAAATTATTCTGTTTAGATAAGCCGTCGTCACTAGATTTTGTAATTTTAGTTTTTCAGATCTAACTGTACCTACTTACTTATATGTGTTTTTACCGTTTCATCTATGTATGCTTGTTTTGTTTTTGATAATTTTCTCGAGTTTATAGTTCTTTATTTTATTGATTTAATTGAAGAAATAATTATATACACAGATATTCCCTATTGACGGCGCGGCTATGGCGCGGCGGTGGTGTCGTGTACTACGTGGTACATGAGCGCTAATGAGTAATTTCACAGATACAGCCTTAGTCGACAGTTAGCCGTGGTTTTTTTTCTACTATCATATCCAGCCTGTATAGCTAAGATGGAAGATTTCAACATGGAATTGTACTGCATTATTATTATGCTTGAATAATAAGTAGTATTTGCAATAATTGTGCATACCTATACGTCATTTAAGTAGAACCGTGTATATCTTACCTACGCTATAAAGAATGTAGTAAAACCACTACACACTAATAGGCAACATACAGTCTTAAATCTAAATTTTTATTGATTGATTTTCATAATTAAGTTATATTTGAATAGCTAGAGAAGCTGCGTGAAATGATATGCTAGAAAGCAGGCGAATAGCACCCGAAATAAATAATCTATTTGTTCTTGACGGCTGCATCTGATTGGATATTTTTAAGACTCGGATATGCAAATTGGTTGGTTGATTGATATCAAAGACCAGGATCAAAATAGCAACCGAGATACTTTATTAATTTACAGGGTAAGATAACAAGCAGCTTCGATCGTAAATGCATTGGGATCCGGGTCGAAGGACGATGATTGTTTAGACAATAACTAGGTTGCTTGAATAACTTAAAAAAAACATTAATCTACATTATTTGTCATGATATTTATTTGTTCAAATGCGAACTTTTTTTTTTGATGAAATAAGTAGGTATTTAAGTCAATCTAATTTGTGAATGAGTTAAAACAGCTGACAGCGGAATTATCATTGTCTTAAATCACATTACGATACAAGAGCTACATTAAAACGTTATTTCAAGATATAATAAGACAAATTGCATTCACAAAAAAGTCTACGTTTTCAAAAGGGTATCGCAGACTGCTTAGATATGTACGCTAGATAATAATCAACGTTTTTTTCGACGCAACGACCGGCCACCATGCAAATCAACCTGACCCAATAACGTGAAACATTAGCAGAATACCTAATGAAGTGTAGTACTTAGTTTTGCACACTGCAATTAATGGGGTCTTGATTTTATTTAATAAGAATTGCAAGTTCCGAGACACGGAGGAAACTCGCTATGACAGATGGTCACCCATCCACAGACTAGCCAACCCATCCACAGACTAGCCACGGCTAGCGCGGCTTAACCCGGAAGATCGGCCCGTGCGGCTGTAATTATTTAACCACGACTCCTCAAAAAATAAAAAATAAGTATTCCTCCTTCATACGCTACAAATTTTCATCGTAAAGCCAAGTTCAGCAAAATATTTGCTCTGGGTAATTCGAGAGGTTATCGCGAACGTGACGGTTTCGCAACGAACAGCGTGTAAAGTAAGGGAATATTGTGAAACAGCCGTGCCTCCGACATTGTATCGAATTACTTGACACTTGGAAATGACGGTGTGACTCAACTTTGGGACAAAAGAGTAACTTAGCAATAAGTAAGGAGTAGTTTGTCAAGCTCGAATAAAAAATATTTACTTTTTATAATATTTTCTGTAAAGAAAAATTTTTTGGGCGTACTTGTGCATCTGTATTTCTGTGCATAGTATTCTTTTGTCATATTTATGGTTTTTATGACTTCACGTTTGGCTACTGATGTTGATTCTCCACATCACTAGCAAATTCTGTAACTACGAAAATCAGCCTTATTGCTAGGATTTAAAAAGATTTTCTGATCAGTATTGCTTATGTAGGTATTTATACCTAGACAGAGGTCTTTTTTCACAACTAAGAAGTGTCTACGATATTTTACAAGGTTCGACTGATTCTAAGTCGCATTTTTTTTCTTTTCTTTAAAAAAACGTTGACCCTCCTTAGGAATTTCTACTGTATCGTGGGTACGTTCACAAACATTTAAACTCACATACACAACCATTTATCGATTAAACAAATGTTTGTTCTGAATAATCGAGACACGCAGTACAGCAGTAGTTTGCTCGACCACTGTGTCAACCGTGCTGTCATTTAGATCAGCGTCAACCGTCCTGTCATTTAGATCAGCGTCAACCGTCCTGTCATTTAGATCAGCGTCAACCGTGCTGTCATTTAGATCAGCGTCAACCTCTGTGATTGTTAATTTTTGTTAAAATAGGTCATAAATTAACAACGACCAAATAATTAACGCATTCATCTGAGTTAACATTCCAGTTTTACTACCGGAAGTATTCAATTTGAAACATTACTAATGAAGTAATGACAAATTAATACTTTAGTATCAAAAAACGTTTATAAAAACAGTCCATTATAATTTAGGCACAAGTTCAAGTCAAATTCAATTTTAGACCATTATTTAAATTTATTGCAGTTAGCACAAAAAAGACGCGATATAAAATTCTTAAACAGTAAAAAGGTTCTAAGACTGATTCAAAAAAGATCGAATAACTACTTGATATAAACGTTTTCCAGTTCTGTATATTTATATTGTCATTTCAGTGATTGACATACTAACAACAGTCATTATTTATTATGGGTATTTACCTTAGTTTTGATATTTGACTTAATTGGATTTTAATGATCGCAATCCTACCTTTAGGGGAATCAGATCATTGCCACCTGGTCATGTGTTCTTATCTGAGTTACGACCTAGTACCTATACAACTGGCTAGATATCCTATACCTAGAAATATGTATAATAAATAGCGAATTAATAGGAATATTAATAAATATTTATCGATACGTAGAAGTCTAGTTTTTGTTACAGCAACGTGTTACGACTGGCTATTTCAAGCTTTTAATATAAATTTTATTCGTGTTACTTAGAAAAACTAATTTCAACGTAAACTAAACAAAAACAGCTATCCTAAATTAATAGGAACATCATCTAAAAACTAAATAGCAACCGTTCGCACAACAGTTGCTGTAACGCCGCCATCTTGTACGCAAAAATTGAGTACAACGCCATCTAGTTTTAAATCCCAAGCAACTTCCGTCTTGGAATTTAAATACATAGAAAGAAGAACACGCATTCGAGAGTGTAATGCCCACACCTTGATCCGCCGCAGTCTGAGTATTCTTCCTGGGTATGGGAGGTGTCTGTCTCAATATCTGACAGATGTGGGTATAAACCTGCTGGCTGCTGTAAGATCGCTCCGTTAGTCTGTGGATCCTTTTTATTGTTGTTTACTTTTATTCTTTTAACGTCTTCTAATACTGATAGGACTACGGGCGAGTCTTGCGAACCTGAAACAATAATGATAAACATTTGAGCACTTACAAAAATAAACTGGTATTTGAAATGTAATGATAATAATTATTGTTTATTATATCGTCCTTCCACACATAATTTCATCCTTCAAAATCTCATTTATTATTTCCAGGAAGACATTATTTCCTCCTCCTCGTGATCTATATAAATTTTAAGTTAGACCTTCCCATGATCTTACGTATTTTATTAAAATTATTACTGTGTACATCATAGGTAACTGATTATTATGTAGTACATTACTGGTTTAACAACATTTCATTACGATTGCGACAGGCTACCCAGCTTGTAGCATAATATTACGGATATCATTAGATGAATAACACTCAAGACATTTGCGTCTGTAATTTCAATCAAAACAGGATTTAAATCTAAGACTCAAATCTATAGAGAACTTAGTCTTAGCTTAAGCTTAGCAGAGTTACTTTTTATTCGAAAACAAACATTAAAAAAATAAGTTACATATTCCTACAGACGACTGTGGCCAAGCTTATCATACGATTATGAACGTTAATCGTAGGCATACAGGTAGTTATTTTTGAAGTAGCGCCTTTATTTAGGCTCTAAGTCGCGATTCCATTAGGCAAATCTCGCATGTAATATGAAGTCATATTGGTATAGAAGTTGCTTGAATTGAACCCATATCAAATTCAAATAAAAAAAGTGAAAACAAAGTGTCTGACAGGAGACTAAACTTCCCAATTAATTTTGGTCTATTATGTATGGATCTGTAATATTATGCTTTGATGTCTGACAGGAGGAGGAAGGAGGAAGAACGGAAGAAGAAAACGATCCTAAGTTCAGTTATGTATGACCATACTCACTTCGTCTTTTCACAGGCTGTGATCCAATAACTTTATCCTCTTTCTCAATCTCCTTTTCCTTATCACTCGGTTGCTCCTTCTTTTCATCGAAGGTGACTTTGGGTATATTGGCAATTATCTCCGGCTTCTTGGTATTTTGTGCTAGGCTGGTGGTGGAGCCCATGAGAGGTGCCTTCTCTGAAGGGTCTTGTTCGCTAGCGTCATCGTCTGAGTCATTTGGACTTTCGGCCTTTTGTTGTTTGGGCTGTAATTGAGAAGGCATCTGGTTATTATTATAATCTTTTACTCTGGTTTTAATAAGTGTGACTTGTCATTGGAGGATAAAAAATTGTTGCCCCACACTAGAAATTTCTCCTGTGTCGTGGGTATGTTTACTAACATACAAACTCACATACACAAACACCCAGACCCACCTACCCTAGTTGTTTTGTATATTTATTTTAAATTGAATCGTTCAATTAATTATTTGAAACAGGCTTGCTTGTATTATCAGATGTTTGAACGATGACGAAAAAAAGAGTGTTTTTGGTTACGATCGGATCGGATTCTGTTGCTCTACCTCAATTTGAAAAATGATGTACGTTATTGTGTGTAAATGAAAAAGTTCATAATGTGAGATTATATGTCATTTGTGAATTTAAAAGTGTGATTTGAATTTTGTTAATATTTTCCATAGATACGGCATAGTAGATGTGTTGCCTATTAAATAAATTAGGAGTAACTCATTTTGAAACCCACTTATTGGGTTTCTCTTGGATGATAAATATTTATTTGATGAGGAAAACTTAACGATTTAACTTGATGGCGATATTAAGATACGAGGAAATCAGATGTGGTTTATTTATACCCAGGAGTTGTTTATTACTGATTGAAATGATGATGATGATGATGATGAAGGTGGAGATCGTTTTAGTTACGTCGACTTGCAAATAATGTTATTATGGTATAGCACAAGTAATAAGTAAATGAGACAGATATGACTACAAATCTATTCTAATATTATCTATTGATACTTAACGTCTCATTCCTAGGCCTAATAACGTAATAGTTATGTGTTGCTTCTGTAAGTTCAAGATTTTAAAGATAAAGAACATTATTGAAATGATGATTATGAAGGTGGGAATCGACTTAGTTACGTCGACTTGCAAATAATGTCATTATGGTATAGCACAAGTAATAAGTAGATAAGACAGATATGACTACAAATCTATTCTAATATTATCTATTGATACTTATCGTCTCATTCCTAGGCCTAATAACGTAATAGTTGTGTGTTGCTTCTTTAAGTTCAAGATTTTAAAGATAAAGAACATTATTGAAATGATGATTATGAAGGTGGGAATCGACTTAGTTACGTCGACTTGCAAATAATGTCATAATGGTATAGCACAAGTAATACGTAAATACCACAGATATGACTACAAATCTATACTAATATATTTCTCTTTACAAATCGTCTCACTCCTAGGCCTAATGGCGTAATAGTTGTGTGTCCTTCCTTATCAGTAAGATCAAGATTTTAAAGATAAAGAACATTGTGAACCATACTAATCTAAAATGTATTGCATCATTGCGTTATGAAGGTACATGAGGTACGAAAATGTCGAAATTAGAGAATTTTTTCGCAATTTACATACCTAGATGATTCATTGTACCGTGTCGTGAATATCAAATTGACTGGCTAAGTATTTGCATAAGAAAACAAGCAACGAATAGATGAAATCACCAAAAATGTACATGGTATACCTAGTCTAAAATAGCTCTCGCTACCAGGAACAGTTCGACGAGATAGCAAAATTGGGGCAAAAAGTATTTCCTAGCTAACGCCCAATACAGCTCGTAAATTATACCACGGGATCATAAAATCGGGATAAAAGCCCTATGTGTTAATCAAGGTTATAAACTTTTTGTGTACTACATTCCATTCAAATCCGTTTAATAATTTTAATAAACATACATCCTCAAAAACTTCCACCTTTAAATATTAGTAAGAAGAATGAAAACCTGCCCTACAGAATAACTTCTGTGGTTTTGTTGAGACAAGAGGTAAAAAAAATAATTGCCGGAGTTTGTTCAAAAGGGGTTGAAGTTGGTTTGTATGCGAATGACGATATACATCAAATATATTAGCATACCTACATCATAACGATTATACTATGTATGTCCGGTTTTGGAGACCACACCTATTCTGAATTTTACTACTAAACATTTGCATATTATTGTGGTAAACAAAAAACATCTAATTTAAATTCAACGCAAGATTCCATGATCATTCAGAGATTTTTTTATCAATAAAGCGGCACTATATTGTCGCCCGGTGGTCTGTGATACCCCTAAATTACCTTTTAGTTATTTAACCCTGATATAAACCTTATATCAAAGACAATAGAGGTCAACTGTACTACAAAGTAACAGTTTTGCGAACCTTGCCAAAATCTTCATTGTTCAAGCTTTAGCCAAAACTGTCGAGATATATCAAACTTAAAAGCTTTGCACTGAAACATGACCCAATATGGGCACTGCCAATTGGCATACATCCAGAAAAAGCGCTAACAAAGGTAGGAAAAACAATGACCGATATTTTCTTGAAAAAAGAAAAGGAAATATGTCGTGCAGTTGCATTAAATGTACGAATATTGCATCCTGGTTTGGGCTCGTTTCCACGTAGCTGACTGATTCATTTACTACGAGCTATTCTCAAATAATAGGGCGCCATGAACTTTTATTATTATGGATTCAGTACATCTAGAGGTATCTAGCATCGAAGTTGGTGAACAAAATTATGGAAAAGCTGTTATTTCTTACTAATATTATAAATGTGTCAATTTCTGATGATGTATAAATGGATGGGTGTTTGTTACTCTTGCACGCAAAAACTACTTAACGAATTTGGATAAAAGGTACACAGATAGTTTATAGCCTGGATTAATAAATAAGATAGCTTTTATTCCAATTCTTTGTTCCCGTGAGATGTGGCGGGCGAAGTCGCAGGCAACAGCTTGTGTGTTAATAAAAGCAAAGTCTAGAATCACGTCACTACTGGCTCCTAAGTTTTTGCTCTTGTGTTTGTCATCTGTACCGCGTATAGTACGTGTCGATATAAAAGACAACGGCAACGTACTATACGTTCCGATAGCCTTATTCCTACTGTCTTTTTATGGGCAAGATAGAAACGTCAAGTTGTAAGGTAAGCAAGTTTCCTAATCGGGACTTACCACCTGTGAAAACTTGTAACACAATACCTTTTAGAGATTTCAATGATGTTGCTTAAATAACTTATTTTCTCCAATGGAGAGATGAATGCTGAAGACGTAATTAAGAATCATAAAGGCATAGTGGTGGCTAATGATGTAGTATTTATTATGATAGTTCAATATTGATTTACGAAAAGGGTTTTAATTGGATGACATAATTCGAGGTTACCTAATAGTTTACTTAACTACTAGATCTGATGACATTAGAAACAAAGACACAGGAGGAAAGTGCCAATTTTAGATGGCTGATTGGATCATAAAAAAGCGTTCTTAATTTTCAATCAACTTTGTTCAATTTTAAATGAACTAATTTGCTACTTTTTCATTATTATTCAGTTTACAAATCAATAAGCAGTTTCCTCAGAAGTCAATTTGCGAGTAGTCTACAACAGTACCACATTACTCATGGTCTATTCTTTTTCTCAGCCTTCGGCCATCGTTAAAACTTCACTTAGTACATGCAATGCAACTCATTAGTACTTCTTACGCCACGTTTCGCAATATGGCCTCTTTTAGGGTTTAGGGCGTGGACGTACTGGTTGTAAGGCATTGTCAATTATCATGTATTGTGTATTTGCTTAACACTTTCGTTACTTTGTTGTGATTGCGTCACAAGATTTCGGAATTTCGGTGCTCGACCGACGAGGATTTATATTTTTATTGAGATACATGAAAATTCAAGAACTAGAAGATTTTAGTTATTTATGTCTGGTTTACAAGCTTTCACTGGTTTTATTTTATTAGGTCCAATATTAAAATAAAAGAAACTCAACACTTAGAATTTGGACAGTCGTGATTAAGGCCAACTTCCATATTTTAGTCGAAAGTAGGAGAATTTGGCATTATCCTTTGCAAAATATCTTGTTATGTTGACCATTTGGGATTGGTTCAAAAAACCGGTTATAAACGCCCAAATGGTCGGTTCAACATTGCGTACAGTTTTAAAAATTGCTGATGTTTAAACTTATTTGAAACCAACATTCTTTGCTGATATAATATCTTCTCTCGAAGCAGTAATTCCTCAGAAATAAAATGACCGGAAAAGCAAGAAATTACAACGATCTATTCATCACATTTCTCATTGAAATCTCCTCACATTTCTTAGACATAACTTGTGAGTACAGTTCTTAATTTCCTATCCAGGGAGAGAAGCAACAGGAAATAAATAGCTCTGGTTTGTTGCTCCCGACTATACGGGAATAGCTCGGGAGCTTAATAAGTTAGGAGCTGGAGCGAGGAGCTGTCGCGTTCTGTCAGGAGTTATGGAATAGTTACTTCAAAGCTAGTTTTTGCTTTACTTAGAGAAATTTTCTGACGAGTTTTGTCACACTTTACACTGGCTACAAGTCTTTTATAGTAGTTAGGAAGAAAGGTTAATTTAGCAGGGTTTTTGTTAATCAATTTTCATATTTTTTATGAGCTTTCTACAGCGTTTGACCCATAGATTTAATATGATAATATCTAACTGTGACGTCAATAACTTCATAACTTAATGATCTAAATGATCTTACTTTTTATTGATTTGAGAACTACTGAAAATCTAATGTTAGTTTTTTTTTTAAGTTTTCGGGATTTAACTGAAAAGTCTGTGAGGTTGACATGGATGATTGTTACTCTTTCACACAAAAACTACTGAACGGATTAGGATGTTTGGTATATGGCGGGGCGCTAACGATTCCTACTAAAAGTTAAAATCAACCTTGCTACTAAGAAGTAATAATGCAATTCGATTGACTTGACGTCGTCGTGGCGATCGTGTTTTGTTTTTCATCTACCTGTATATAACAACGTGTTTTATGTCATATGTCGTAGTGGTAAGGTTGATTTTCACTTGTAGTTGGAATAGGTCAAATCGCGTCGCATCCCGCCATGGGTAAGCTTCCTAGGATACTTTTAATCCCAATATTACGTTCCTGTAGGATGATTCTCGAGTTATACGCGACCGGAGCCGCTGTCAACATTTACTACAAAAAGAAATAAAAGAACCTCTCACCTTATAATGAAATCTGTTCTGAAGCATTTCCATTTCCTTTTCCCTCTCCAGCTTAAACTTATTGGCGATGGTAGACTCACTGATCGTCTGCTCCTTATTAAACAGAGCTGCCAGCTTCCCTTTAATCCCACCTCCTAAAGAACTCTGGCTTATATTATCATCAGGTATATCGTCCTTAGAATTTGTTCTCGAATTAGCCAAAGAAGCAGGTTTAGTCGGCGTTGTTTTCTGAACCAAAGGTTTCTTGTCAACTGAAAGAAAGAACACAAGTGAAAATTAACTCAAGGTTATTTTTAAAGGTGTAAAGTTCGACGTAACTGCCAACAATGAGGATTTTTTTTTGCTATAAGTATGTTAGGTAAAATACAATGTAAGTATGTGTTGCTGTTGAAGCAGCAAAAAGTTAGATACATCACGTTTGGTTCGATAGTTCGTGATCGATAAATAGTTAAGAATTTTAGTAATAAGAATTAATTGATTATGTATTAGTGCAGTAGTTATGTAGATAAGTATTTCGTGTCTTAAGAAGAGAAGGTATTTATGTGATTTTGACGTTCAAAATGTATTGATTCTCAGCCTGATTTGAATAAATGACTATTCATCACTGTATTTATTAGATAGTATGTTACTTAGATGATGTCATACTCAGTTCTTTTAGAGGATCAATCGATGACATAGCACCGTTAGTCAATAATGGTCTTACTTTTTTTTCAAATAGGATAATTCACATTCTTCTTTAAATATTTATATCAACCCCTAAAACATGGGTCTTTAAAATAAAACCTCAGTGTATTACAATACCGTTGATCTCAGTCTAATATATCAGGAAAGAATAAAGGTAATTGTATGTTATGTCTAAAATATTTTTGTAACATTTATACATATTAACTTAGTAGTTACATTTTTTTTTTCACCCGAAATTCGGCAGTTTTTCTTGTCAATCCCTCTGTCAATTTACAAGATGGATAAATTATTGTGAAAATAAACCTGCAAGTTTATGGTTAACTGTCAACAGAAGTGGTTTAATTGTTCGGATTAACGAGGTGAACCTTGGCGAAACATCTGTCGCCGATACGGGTCAAGTAAACTGATCGAGTCAACAAGGTGTAGTGATTGTAAACTGTATTCAATTGGCATTAGCTTCTGTTGTGTTAGCTTTTGATTACACAGGTGACGTTAAGATATGTATGGGTACAGAAAAAAATCAAATTCTGAGACGTATTTTTAGTTTCGGATTTGGCCATCCACGCCCCGTTGGAAAATTCACTCTGTTTATATGTTACAGTTAAGTATGACAAATTGTAAGGTTACTTTAAGAAGATTTTACTATTTTTTTTTTGTAAAAGCTAATAATAATAATAATACCTATGCTCTATCTTGAAATTAATATTTGTATTTCAAACGATCGATGACTGAGTGCAATAATTTTTGAATTTCTTTTGACTTAAATTTGTACTGATCGAAGAAAACATGGTTGGAGATTTTCCCTATTTAAAAAGATTGAATAAAATCCGAGGTATATAAAGCAGAGTTAAGATATATAAAACTAATTAAAATCTAAAATAATCAGTATCAATAATGCTTACTCGGTAACGAAAGCTCTAAGCGAAAATACTCTTATACCTATCTAAGTTCTAGACACTTACTACGTTTACATAAAACTTGTTATTTTTATAAATCGTTTACTGGTTCTTTACTGGGAATTTGAATTTTAATGTTTCCTTAAGTTAGCAAAACTTTCTATGAACAACATAGGGCTCAGAGGAAATGCTCAATTATAATCATTACTTGTTTTTATTTTGATTTATCCAGAAAGTAAATAAACATCCTTATTTGACTCGTAAAAGCATCACAAGTTCTAAACCATAGCATGCCACGAGTGTTTTTTTTATCGTAGTAAAATCATCAAATGAGTCCTCCTACTCAGGGCAGAGCGGGAGGGACTGCCAGACTTGTACTGACTAAAATCCACAATTTCCTTAAGTAGCCCTTACGTTCCGGGGCTACGGTTACCTGATAAGTCAGTCCGAACTGACATAAGCCCTGAGGATCAATTTTGATTATCAATGATTGAGAAAAGCTTTCAGGACTGAATGACATGCCGAGGTCGCGGATGGGCACCGGGGCCTTGAAACGCAGAGAGCATGTGAAGGATAAGTGTGATTATTGGTCAGTAAGGCTCTTCGTACACAAGGCGACTCAAGTTTCCGATACCTTACGACTTCGGTATCCAAGCGGCTATCGCAATACAAACCCATAGAGGTTCGAACACAAGCACGCGTCAATGAATACCAAAATCGTAAGGTATCGGAGACTTGCGTCGCCTATAAGTGTACGAAGGGGCTAACAGTCACTTCACACAGGGCGGGAAGACTTAAATTTGATGATTTTTACATTATAAAAAAAGGGTTTATGTCACAATATCCTTTATGATGATATATTTCAATACTTGTTAACGGAAAAGCTTTCAGAGGTGAATAAGATTATGCGTCACAGAACAATTCAAAGGCGTTTTTAAGACAAAAAATATTGGGGTCAAGAAAACTCGATGGATGTTATTATCTCAGAATTATTATAATGGCGGAAACCGCGAAATGATTGCTACATTGTTTGTCAAGCTTTTAGCGTCAGTCGTTCGGAAATGTTCGCACCTATTGAAGTTGGTAATGTTTTTTTTTATTTTGTGAAACCAATCACTTGTAAGATTTAAATTAAGATGAGTTTATGGTCAATAAAAATAAAAATTGATAATATACATATTGGAATCGTTTGGTGGATAAGAAACTAATACTTGTCAGTGCTTTTCCTGCGTGGACTTAGAAACTTATCCAACGGGAAATATTTTGGACTTAATTAATAATAAGTTAAAAAATATTATACTAATATAAAAATAACCAAAAATGTATTTTTACCTGAATTCAAATACTAACACAAAATCAATCACCACACACTATCGATTGGCAATTTTTGTCACAAAAATTCAACGAAGCTGTGATCACAAAAAAAAAATCTTCAATCACGATCACAAGACACGACTCGACAATATCGAGAAAAAAAATCTAAATAATATTTTTCTAAGTTCGATCGTCTGCGCGTGCGCTCAACGGAATGGGCGACGCGGATCACCAACCGTTGGTCCACCACTACTCCGAACTAGTGAGGTGCGCTTCCGAATCCCACGCTCAAAACAGTGGCACTAAACCTTTTGTAACTTAAACCTATGTTAGACGCGTCACTTTTCTTTTTCTTTTTTTTTCTCATATAAAACTTTGCGAGGCTCTTCGGACGTGTTAGTACAATCAACACATTTCAATCAGTCACCATTTAATGCCTGCAAATAAAGGGTTAGACTTGGCTCATATTTGTCTTAGGGCTGATTTTTTAATAGTCAGATAATTAATCTATCAGAAAAATTTATCTGAGAAATAAAAATGGCGGTTTGACAGCTTATCTATAGAAAACATGTATAATCGCTATTTTTATTCCTCAGATAAAAGTTATCTGACTATTAAAAAATCAGCCCTTAATTTCAAATGAATCCGTAAGTGAAAAATTAATTAATTAGTGTGGTACAGATTCAACGATTATCACTTATTTTACATGATCAATAATTTAAGCACGTAATTAACGTTCACTCCTATCTTACAATGTATCTACTTTATTGTAATTTGTATGGTGTATCTATTTGGAATGCAATAAAAAGTTAAGTATTGAGTATTTAGGAGTCCACTCCTAAATACAATCACTCGAATGAACAGTTCACTCGAATGAATCGTCTGACATCGTCATAAGAGACCTATTGTAGTATTTTTACGCATCACTGCATCGTATCTGTTCGGTTCGGATGACCGATTTGTCGTGTTAACGAGCTATTAATTTCACTAGAAAATTGTCTGATAGCGTGTCGTTTTCATTATCAATGCAATTAATGTTTGCAATGTTGTAACTGTGATAGAGACAGCTGCTCGTTTTATAACTGTTTTTGCAATGGCTGTTTTTAGTTTCCGGTTTATACAACATTTTCTGACTAGTTTAAGAAAAATCAGCTTGCATTATAAGACTTCACTTTATATGACAAGGAATAGGCTGAAATCGGGCACTGATGGTCGTTAGAAGACAAATGTTTAAATTTAAATTTCATGATTCAAATTATGCACATTTTTAGAAATTGTTTGGGGGTCTCTATTTAAACAATATTTTATACGGTACACTAAAATCATTATTTTAAGATTTCAGGAATGTAGGTATTGTAAACGACGCTAGTAGGTAAGACCACGACCCAATACGAATCCGGAGGTCGGAGGTTCACATCCTGTTTGCGGTCGAATTTTTCTTCTCACAAGTCTTTTATTTAAATGTGCTTTGTTAAAAATCCATAAAATAAAATAAAGTCAACAGCGCTCAAAAAGGGCCTCTTTCCCCGTAAAACATCTGCGGTTTCAAGGTTGACGGCGCCTGCTAGCCTTGTTCACCTGCTATTAAGTGATGCGACATCACTTAATTTCGACAATACGTAGCACTTTCGAGTTTCGACAGCCCTATTTGGAGTGTTATTCTGAATTCTTTTTTTTTTATTTCCGAAAAATTGATAAATTCATTATCACACCTTTAATTTTAAAAGAGCTGAGGTGTTACTAAAGTGCACTCAAACGCCAGGTATGGTATGATGCCTGTCTACGGGCGGGTTGCGGGACTGTTTTAACAGGATATCACAGCCCTAAATAGCAAATTATAGGGCAATCGAAGAAACGATGTGGTAATTAGTCAGAACGAGTCTGACAATCTCTTCTGTCTCTGACTAAACATGAGTAGTAGGACTCATTTTATGACTTTCCATCTCAAAAAACAATGCATCAACGGGCACAATTCGATTTTAATTCCAGTCTTATACTGATAAAAAGATTAACGCAATTGAAGATGAGAATAGCTGATTGAAATGCAAAATCATTCAGTGACTAATTGATCTAGAATCTTCAGCCTCGCGTTACCAGGACCAAGGCTTATAGCTGTTGGCCCTGACCACAAAACTGCAGGAAATAAAGGGCCATGTATGAGTAGTACCTATATTCAAGAAAGCAGTTCAGTCGACTAGTTCTTGGAAAACTAACAAGGAACAAGAAAGTGTATATGTGGATGTGGATTTTTTATTGTGTTGTCTTAATTAATCAGAAGTTTACGCAGCAATTATTTTTTTTGTCCAGTAATTAATTTAAAATGGTGTCAAGTAAAGGTATAGGTTTGGTTTCATGGCATGTTATTTTTTTGGCAATTTTCCTGACGCATTTGGATGATGACTGCATCCTCCCACTAAGTCTAGATTTTTGTCTCACAGAATTAAAACTAAACATTTTTCATAAAAATTAAAGTCATGGATTTCCACAAAGTAACGCATATTCTGATTTTTTTTTAATATCTACGCTAGGCTCACGCTTTACCACTCGCCTGATGGTAAGCAAAGAAGTGGTAGCTCTCAACTTACAACAAAATATAAGCTTTAAACGAACCGTACGACTCAGCATAAGTAATACCTTCAAGAAAGTATCACACCGCTTTGAAAATTCTAAGAATACAAGGGGCAAGTGTTATTTTGGCACAACGCCTTTTGTGTCGCACAAGTCTGGAACATTAGGATGTAAAACCTCCTTAGTAATAATAAGAACCGGTCTGAAACCTGCTTTAAACTCGAGCAAAAACTTTAAGCAGTTCTTTTACCCTGACTACTTTAAGCTCACGTACTAGGCGATAGATTTATCAAACGACTTCTGTTAATACGTTAAGCCCATTGCAGCGTAAGCTTAGTTAATAAGCTATCTCGGTTGCAATTTTGATCCTGATCTTTGTAACCAATCCACAACTGAATTTGCCTAAACGAGTCTTAAAGATGTCCTATCATCGTCAAAGAATACGAGTCGAAATTTGGATTAGGATAGAATATTAATTTGGCATTTAGTCTGTTAGAAAAAATGTGCCTTGTCATGCGACTTGGCGTTCGTGATTCAGGATTCAATGCTTTTGTCTTAATAGTCATCATTACAATACTATATGTATTTAATTTTTGGTATTTATAATTTAAACATACGTGACGCATATTTTATTATAGGATTCACCAAGATGATGCTAAGATACAACGTGATCTGTTGCATTTTTTTAAGGCTACTTTTTCTCACCAGCTCTGCTGTGCATGGACGCGATAGCTTCTAGTCGGCTACTAACCGAGATGTATGAACTCCGGATTGAATTAATTTAAATAACAGAACTAGAGGTAATGTATGTTAGGAGTATGGAGTATGTTAACTAGATTTTACTGCAACTAAATTCAATTCCTACACAGTATTTTCAGAATAAGCCCGCCAGTAATGACACCGGAACGGTAGCAGTTTCGGTAATAGTAAAACTAATAACACATCATTTTGTGGGCTATTCCTCTAATGATGCAAATTGATTGCATACTTCATACACGTTAACCTATCATTGACATATATTTCCCGTAAGAAACCGAATGACAATGGCTTAAGTGATTTGGGGAAAGTTTTTTGACAATTGTTCGAAAGGAGTCGAAATGGAATACTTTATTATTTCAACATGGTCATCATCAGCCTATGTTCGCACTGCTGGGACACAGACTTCCTCTCTAGGAGTAGGAGTGGGTTATAATCAACCACATGGTCCCAGTACGGGTTGGTGAATGTCACATGTCTTCGAATTTTTGGTTCTAGGACATGCCGGTTTCCTTACGATGTTTTCCTTCACCGTTTTGAGAGCAGTGGTAATGAAATAAATTACTCAAAGTAATTCTCCTGGCTTGGTTCGAACCCACAACCTACAACTCGTAAATTGGGGCCGATACCACTGGGCAACCACTGCTCTTCTGCTTGTTATTTGGAGTTGGGTATTTATAAGACGAAATTATTCTGGGAAGCAGCCATTAGTATCGTTGTCAGGAGTATAATATGACAGATTCATCTTAACTGTATCATAGCCCGTTGCTATATCAGAATCTATATAACTGCCAGTGCCTGCCAACGAAGTCTCAGGGGCCAGCTTTTAACTGATAATACTTGGAAGGAAATTGTTATTCTCCGAAAAGCACGTAATATGTAGTCGTTCGTCCCAGCTGTCATTTGTAGAACTTTGACAGTCGTTTCTGTTAGTCAGAAGCTCAAAAGTATGATAACAAGTCTTACTAAAGAGCATAGTATTACCCAGTTACTGGGTTGTGGAGGTCAGATAGGTAGTCGATCGCATGTGAGATCTGCATCTAGTAAGACGGCACCCCAAACATATTGGGAAAAGTTAGGCCTACCTGAAGAGAGTGAATACTGTCCATTTGTGAAACTTGAAGAAAGCTCTTGTTCTGCTGGGATCTAGCAAATCGTAAGTCAAAGTTAAAATAGAACAAAAAACTGTTTATTTTTGCACGAAACTAACTGATAATCATCTAAATAAGTCAACAAAATCTAATTATTTTGGCTAATAAAAGCGAATTTTAAACTACACATCGGCAGTTCATCCGCACAAAGTTTAACCCTGCAAGATCTACATCGTAAAACCCGACACTATCCTAAACTTAGCTTTAATGACATCTTGTATGAGTTGTATGACTTTGTGCGTGCTACCAGGCGCCGATTACATCCGTGATGATGACATAATAATAAGCAAGGTTACTTCGACTACATTAGTTTCGTATTAGCTTACCACTGCGTCATTTTAAGACCAGTAGACAAATTGATGATTTGACGACCTTCCTTTTAAGATTGGATAAACATTGACACTTATGTGAGCGTTTGGATATTTTTGGTACAAGTTTTGCTTATTCATACAGGCAGTTTTTAAGATTGATCTTGTGCTAATTATAGTGGGTGGTTCTGATATTTTGAGTCAGTTTTGTTGACTAGTAAGAATCAGACATGCTAGGAGGTTGTAGACATCACATTATCATAATTTAGGACTAATTTCAACAATTATTATAACAGAGTTATTAACATTGACCTATTAAAACTGAACTGACCTAAAAACTGTCATTGTGATAGCTTCTGTATTTTTGTTTATCATTCAGTTGCGTTTAGTTTCACGGGAGAAATCTGCTTTAAGCTTTGCTTAGCTTTTATGAAAATATTTGCTCTAAAATGACTATCAAAGCGAGTAAAGGCATGTTCTACTTCAGTAGCATACAAGAACATCGAAACACGAGTATCTTACAAATAAACAGTTCGAAGTTTTTCGCGTCATCTCGACTTTCTCTCTTGTCGCCACAAGAATCGACGGATCGACACGGTCTGAGGTCATTCAAGTGTTACGGTCAGGGCTGCCAAAAATAGTTCTTCACCTAACATAATAACTTTTTCAATATCTACTCAAGATAATTGACTAAGCGGCGTCTTCAGTTCTAGTTTTTTTATTAATATGTTTTAAATACTATAGGTATCATATCATTAAAATTACACTGTTGAAGAATGATGGCCTTATGTAACAACTGGCTGACTTGTGTAACAAAGATAAACAGGCCTATTTTATTTGTAAGTTTGGGTACCCCTCCTATTCACCTATCCAATCCATCTACCGACTTCTTTACCTACAGTTAATCAGAACCACTTCTTTCCCCAGGGTTATGTAAATCCATATCACTTTTTAGCAGCCCTACTGATTTCCGTTACACAGCAGACTCGAGCTCCGAAAGACCATTGTTGTTGAAAAGGTACAACCATCGGAACCAGAATGCAAGTGTGTCATGAAAATTAGGAAAAAAAGCTTAAAAAAGGATCAGATTTGGTTATTTAACTCCAGATTCACCCATTTTTCTATTTAGTTAGGTACAATTATTTCAATATTAAATACTATAGGGTTTTCTAGCTGAAATACTGATATTTATATGCGTCTGGTTCGACTGGAAGCCAACCGCAATTTAGTTAGGCTAGGCAGATGATGAGGTTAATTGCTCTAGCTGATGTGGCCAAATGAAAAAAAGGGACGACAGCCAATTTGCATCTTTTTGAAAGAGATAGCTTTTTTAGCTCAAATGTCTGATGTATGAAAACAGGGCTCCAAGCTAGCAGCCCTACGCTCAGATTCGTTCCGTTAGTTAGCCAGGTCGAGCTCAATACTCAATAGACTATTGTCGATACGCCATTATGCAACAGTCGGAACAGGCAGCTACCGGGATATTATGGGCAGTAAAAAGTTTGTATATGTGGGAGTCATGCTTTTTACCCCGACTGCCAGGAAGGGTTATGTTTTTTATTTAGATTTTTGCAGTATTTATATGTAAAGCTTTTCTTGAAAATAAGTACTTCCTGTAGGTGGTAAATAAAGTTATCTTCGACAGTAATTTTATACGCCATTAAAAAAGTTGATGATCTGTTTAACTATTAAAATGTAAGTCTGTAGATGTTCTGTACGACACAATAAACAGTTTTCAGTTCTTCAGCAGAAGCCTTACAAAAATATTGCAATTTGTAGTACATGCAACGACGATATAATACTAGACTCGTAATAACAGGCGACCGATGTCTGCCAACACATTAGGCAAAAAAGTCTTATAACCGTCTCATTTCGACCAATCCTGTGAGCCGTAAACATACGTTGAGACAGAACAGACCTTGAGTTAGCCAATCACAACGCAGTACCCCGCCCCCCTCGCTTACGTATTACCTCAGCGAGTTGGCAGAATAGTTTTGTTCGTTAGATCGTGCAATGAGTAGTCTAGTATTATATCGTCGTTGAGTACATGACTAGCATAGCTAGCGTAAATATCACTAGCAATCATACCAGGTTGCGATATAATGTTAAAAACAAGTATTTTAAATGCATGAATACGCTTATTCGTTTACGGAAACTTGCGCATAACTTGACATCACGGAATAGTAGCGACATCTGTTTGGGAACCGATCAATTTACCGAATTTTGTTTGTTCGAATTTCATTATACCGAAAACTATTGGCCGACATCTCTTTTGCTATATGCATTATTTGACATATTTTCAGATCATCGAAGTTTCATTAGCCATAAGTATTATTTTACCGAAGTATGTTCCGCCGATTAACAAAATAACTTTTTACTATTGACCGAAGCCTCTTTTTAACTTTTTTCAGTTGCCAAATGATTTATTTGCCATATTTTCATCATACCGAAACAACGTTTTACCGAAAATTTAATTACTGTTATAAAAATTCAATATATTGCGCTACAAAACTTTGTGGCGGAAACGAAATGCTGCTAAGCCGACTTTACGTAGTCTTTTCTGCCCTACCCCTAGAGTGTAATTTAAAATCGCGTAGGCGCGGAGGGGTGGGGTGGCCCGCGAGCTGAGGAGCAGGTGGTTAGAACGGCCGCCGCCGCGGCTGAGGCTGGCCGGCGAAGCCGGCCAGTAAGCCGAAGCTGCGGTGGTGAGCGTTCAAATCATCTGCGACGATAAGCTCGCGTGGGGGCACCCAAAACCCCGCAGCGCCGGAGCCATGACAGAAATAATGCTTGTTGCATTTTGCATGCTTGCTTGAATGCTGCGTGTTTGCTGCACGTTGCATGCTGCGTGCTTGCTGCTTGTTGCATGCTGCATGCTTGCTTGCATGCTGCATGCTTGCTTGCATGTTTTTTTGGTGCTTGTTTGCATGTTGCATGTCTGTTTGTATACTGTATGCAAGTGTATCACAAAACAAACCTTTTTACAAACACAAGAACAACACAAATACAGTAACAAGTCACAAAAGAGTATCAAGAATCACACAAAATGCGCAAGAAGATTCGAACACACGTGCTAGCCAGAACATCCCATAGAGTCCAACTGTGTAGTTAACAGCAAATGTCATTAATGATAATACAATGCCCGTCAGAGTTTTATTGTATATAACATTTGCACAATTATTTTGTATTGTCTACCTACATTTTTAATGGCGCCTGCAAAAAAATAATCACCAATAATTAGTGTGCACAAATTTCTAGGCGTTTGGTGAAATGAAAATATGGCAATTAAAACAGTAGTATACTGAATGTTTGGAAACATAATACTTCGAACAACCGTCGTTTCGAGTAAGTGTAACATCGGTAAAAAGTTTTTCGGCCAAATGATGTGTTGGAGTAACGAAAAAAAACGAATAGATAATAGGTTAACTGAAACAGTGGCAAACGTGACTTCGATGAAGTAAAAAAAAACCAAATGATAATAGTTGAAAAGTTTTCGGTCAAATGAAATTCGGTCAAACGGTTTTCGATCTTATGATAGGTAACCCATCTGTTTCGTAGAATTGGAACTATGTAATTGAAAGTTTGCTTTTTGTAACTTTATAATTATATTATTTCCCGACTTCGCAAGAAGTAGGATTATTTTTCCTATTCTGTTATTTGCTTCTGTTTACATCTTTGTGTTTTTCATTACATTTTTGTTTTTTTTAAACTTGCGTGGGTGAATCACCATGCAAATGTTGTGTTTACGAATTTCAAGTAATCTATTTCTGTAAATTATGTGACTTGACAGAAACGATCATTTAAACATTATTAAGTTGCATTATTGTTCGACAATTTACGAATATCCAGGAGGTATATAATATTAGTGATTTGTCGAACAAGTGAGCCATACAATTCCTCAAGCCGTCATCTGGCACGAGGGAAAGCCGTAGTAATAGCCAATATGTCTTTACGAGCCAATAATGTGAAACGGCTTAACAGTTACTGTAATAAGGAGTTATTGTCTTTCAAATTAGTTCGTTAAAGCGTCGGGTCGACAGATTTGTTCGATTGTCGGCAATTTATGTATGGTTTATTACGATAGTATTTTCTATATGGATAAGACAATTAACCCTAGAAAGATAATCATATTGTGTAGTACGGAGAAGATAGTCATGCGTAAAATTGACGCATGTGTTTTAATTAGCTGTAGATTGAGGTTTATTAATATATTTCAATAAAATCGTATGTTATATATATTTACACATATATTAGAATAATTAAGACTGCAGATAATTTATTTATAATTATTTATTTATTAAATAAAAAAAAACTTTAATGTTCTGCTATAAATGATCAATTTTTTTAACACTTAGTCTTTATTTATTTTTTTCTATGATAATCACCGTTTTTATAGCACAAAATCAACAAGTAGAATATCTTATATATATTAGAAAAATATAGATGTGAAAAAATCTATTACAAACAACTTTGGCAAGACTTACGACACACTGGTTTCTCTACATTTTTTTCAGGACGCATTTGCCCTTCGCCTCATTATATAAGGGAAAAGGGGCTGTTCTTCTTGTAACTCATCTATAAAAACTTCTTCTGTATCGCTCTGCACGTCATCTTCACTTTCATGGTCCGCTGCTTCACAGTCGGTATCCTCACAGAGATCCTCGTCGTCGCTTTGCATAAGGCTGGCCAGGATATGGTCTTCGTCCAAGTTTCTACTACCCCATTATGTTATATTTTTGCTTCAATATCTATAAAAGCAAACTGATAATATAAGTAATGAAATACAGTTATAGAAAGATAAAAATAAATAAAAAGAATATACAAGTCAAAATCTTAAAAGTCACTTAAAAGATAATCATGCGTAATTTTGACGCACGTGGTCGTTATATTTCAAAATCGGTTACACATACCTTATTGACACGTGCAATTTACGGTAGCTCCCAGTGACTAATGAGATGTCCTAAATGCACAGCTATGGATTCGCGCTATTTAGAAAGACAGAGCTATATTTCGAAAACGCATGCGTAAATTTTACGCAGACTATCTTTCTAGGGTTAAATGAATAATTTAAGGCCACTTTAGACTCTTGATATAGCGCATTCTTGGCAAATAGGACGTGAATCAAATGCTCCGTCTTTATTACTGTTGAAACTGATAAATGATCATTTACCCAGCGCATTCGAATCGCTGGTGCTATTAGCCTGTGTATAGATGATACATGTTTATTGAATCTTAGATTTACCTATTAGATACTACCTACATCCGCTTTAGTTCCGTAAAACTGTAATTTTATAAAGCAAAACTCTCTTTAACGGTGCGGGTTATGGTTAAAAAAAATACTATTGATTCATTTACAGTGCGACTTACTAATAGTTTTCCCTTAAAAATATTTTGCAACACGCAATTCCATTCCTTATTTTGCAAACTCTTCATAAACACCTAATTCAATGCACCTGTGCGAGGATCGTTGGGCAGTTTCATTAGATAACCGTGACCCTGGAAGGTAAAGGGCTATTGAAGGATCACCGTGGATTTCAGTCAGCACAAATCTGACATTCCATAACGCCCCGCCTTGGGGTTGGGTAGGAGGACTCATTTGATGATTTTACTATGATAAATAAATACACCTGTGCGTAGCCGGGGCAGGACACTAGTCTTTCATAAATAGTACCTATTCTAATATGTAATTAATGTCTGTACTGTAGTTCTGAATCACCAAGTCTTCTAGTAAGAGGTGCCCTGGTTCAAACCACGAATGCGGTTACCATGAAACAACAGTGCGGTTTACAATAAGCTTCTTGCAAATCATAGAAATGACTTCTTAGGTATAACTGTTGCGGTCGTAAGCTTAGCCTTATTTGACCCGATATAAGCCTAATTTGTTCCCACTACTGGGAACTAGTTTAATTTTCATAAATAGGTATTATGTGAAAATACTATATTTGTACGCTGGAAACAGCAGAATATTTTAGACATAACATTGTATGTAACACCTTTATAACAATACTAGCTGTTGCCAGCGGCTTCACCCGCTACAACTCGAAAATTATCCCACGGGAACATAAAATCGGGATAAAAACTATCCTATGTGTTAATCAAGGTTATAAACTATCTATGTACCAAATTTTAGCCAAATCCGTTCAGTGGTTTTTGCGTGAAAGAGTAACAAACATACCTACATAGTCATACACATACATACATCCTCACAAACTTTCGCATTTAAGTATAAATATTAGTAGGATAGGATTCTGACAAATCAACTATTATTATTAACACAGACCTGCTGCCAAATAGAGACGTAATCCACCACGAGGGTTCAGTGCGTATCATCTGTTGTCACGAATGCCTTTATTAGTTTCATTTTTCATTGATCTGTCTTCCTTTAACTTAATTTTGGGTAGAAAATCATCAAATCATCATAATACGACATATTATCATCATAATATGTCGGCGAGTCTGGCGGAAGGGACTGTCAGACTCGAACTGACAAATAAAATAACCACCCTGTTCTATAGGTTCTTCTTTGCCTTTTAGAGGCACGACACCCTGATCAAACAGTCTCGCGGCTGGTCGAATGGCTAGTCTGTATACGAGGCTAAAAATTTGCTAGCGGAACGCTGCCGATTTTTATGCTGTGGAGTTTCACTTCGTTCATAATAAAGGCCCTTCGTACACAACGCGACTCAAGTTTCCGATACCTTACGACTTCGGTATCCAAGCGGCTATCGCAATACAAACCCATATAGTGCGAGAGCCGGCTGCAAAAATACCTACCTTATCGGCTACCCCAATAGGCTATGTATAGATCGTTAACCGACACCTAAACACGTAAAAAAAATCAGGTCTGCCAGAGCCGATCCTGCCGGGTCATAGAAATAATCGAGATTTTTTGACGTAATTTTTTAATAAAAATTACGTCATAAGATACCCGAATGAAAGTGCTGGCAGCAGTTAACCATTGATTAGTTATGTAAAAAAAAGTGGGTCTGCCATTGCGCACCTTGCCGGAAGTACTTGGCAGACCACTAAAATATGCCCTTCTGAAACACTAAACCTACCTCATCGAGTACCCGGATGGGACCAACGCTAAATAATAACCAAGATGCCTCTGATAATGGATCAAAAGGTCTGCCATGTCTAAGCTTGCCGGAACTTAGTGTTCAAAGCATTTGAAGTTGATAGGGAGCATAATTTCACCTGAAGTCAAAATAACATTTAACATTTAAAATAACATTTATCAAACATTATTTTGTTTCTAATTTCATACAAATTTATGAATATTAAATATTTTTTATCAAAACATTAAATAAAACAACAAGTGTAGAGATAAAAGATGTACATTCAAATTTAGCAACAATCACTACGAGTTCAATATCATGCTTACAATTTATATACTTACAACTATCAAAACTTAGTTTAAGTTGGCAATAAAATTACCTGAATTCTGTATATATGTAGGTTTAGGGAACTAAGTAGGTAGGCTTCCGAGTGTACCTGTTATTGCGTTAATCATCGTAGGAACGCCGAAAGGTAGTCAATACGCCTAATCAACCTGACCACCACCAGGATCTTTCTCATCATCTCAGCCATAGGACGTCCACTGCTGAACATAGGCCTCCTCTTTCGATTGCCACATATATACATATAATATACCGGTTGGAAGCGATCTGCATCCATCTTCCGGCGACCTTTATAAGGTCGTCTTTCCATCTAGTCCGTGGTCTCCACTCTAGTGCCTTTCGACCCCATCAGCCATCTGCTCTGCGAGCAATATGGCCTGCCCATTGCCACTTCAGCTTGCTAATCCGGCGGGCTATATCGGTGACTTTAGTTCGTCTACGGATCTCCTCATTTCGGATTCGATCACGCAGAGAAATACCGAGCATAGCCCTCTCCATAGCTCGTTGAGCGACTTTGAGCTTTGAGATGAGGCCGATACTGAAAGACCACGTTCCGGTGCCGTAAGTCATCACTGGTAATACACATTGGTTGAAGACTTTTGTCTTGAGGCACTGAGGTATGTCGGACGAAAAGACATTGCGTAGTTTCCCGAACGCTGCCCAACCGAGTTGGATTCGGCGGTTGACCTCTTTCTTGAAGTTGGACCTACCTAATTGGACTACTGTCTTGTCCTAAGTAGATAATAATGTTCAACAACTTCGAGTACCGAGTTTCCAACAGAGACTGGGGTGGGCATGGCATTTGACATAATTTTCGTCTTGTCCATGTTCATTCTCAAGCCCAACCGTTGTGAAACTCGGTCGACGCTATCGAGCATCACGCTGAGTTCCTCCATCGACTTTGCCATGACTACGATGTAGTCGGCAAACCGAAGGTGAGTGATGTACTCGTATTTGCCGTTGATGTTGCTGCCAAGTCCTTGCCATTCCAGGAGCTTGAAGGCGTCTTCCATTGCGGCAGTAAACAGTTTCGGGGAGATAACGTCCTGTCTTACGCCTCTTCTCACTGGAATCGCCTTCGTGCTCTGCTCCTGTACTCGGACCGACATGGTGGCGTTATTATACAAGCACTTCACTTTACAGCCTTGGTTTCGCTGTATGGTCTCTTAAACACGATTCGTATTAAGGGGGATGCTCCAACCAGCCCGCGAAATTCAATTTTTTTTACGTTTTTTGCAATTTGCAGGCCAGTGACATGTTGTAACTTTATAAATATTTGTGTTGCGCAAATAACAAGTATAATTTTAAATATAAAAAATATCAAAAAACTCGCTCCATCAGCTCTCACATAGAAAAGGTGCAACATGTTAAAATCTCCGAAATCTAACTACGATGCACCTTTTCTATGTGAGAGCTGATGGAGCGAGTTTTTTGATATTTTTTATATTTAAAATTATACTTGTTATTTGCGCAACACAAATATTTATAAAGTTACAACATGTCACTGGCCTGCAAATTGCAAAAAACGTAAAAAAAATTGAATTTCGCGGGCTACATCGAAGCAATCACCTTAAAGAGACGCAGATCGTGTCGCAAGGACTTAGATATAGGTCTATTGAGCCGCCTATATGACTTAACGTCATCGGAAGACTGCAACTGTAGCAAGCGTCGTTCAGCCATGAGGTTTAAGGTTTGCTCGGTCAATTTCTGAGGTCTATCTTTACGGCAGGGTCTAAAAAACATAGACCCTACCGTGAGGACAGTTTCCGCTAGCCCGTTGTTGATCTCGTTCACTGAAACTACACACAAACACTCGTCTTTTTTAATTTATACAGTTATCGTACCTACTCAGGTATTGACAGTAAATGGCTAGTCAACCTAACCATTAATGTTTAAACTTTGACCTGATTTCGGTGGACTAGAAAGATCCTGGTGGTGGTCAGGTTGATTAGGCGTTGACTACCTTTCGGCGTTCCTACGATGATTTACGCTATAACAGGTACACTCGGAAGCCTACTTAGTTCCCTAAACCTTTAACATATACAGAATTCAGGTAATTTTAATGCCAACTTAAACTAAGTTTTGATAGTTGTAAGTATATAAACTGTAAGCATGATATTGAACTCGTAGTGATTGTTGCTAAATTTTGAATGTACATCTTTTATCTCTACACTTGTTGTTTTATTTAATGTTTTGATAAAAAGTATTTAATATTCATAAATTTGTATGAAATTAGAAACAAAATAATGTTTGATAAATGTTATTTTAAATGTTAAATGTTATTTTGACTTCAGGTGAAATTATGCTCCCTATCAACTTCAAATGCTTTGAACACTAAGTTCCGGCAAGCATATACATGGCAGACCTTTTGATCCATTATCAGAGGCATCTTGGTTATTATTTAGCGTTGGTCCCATCCGGGTACTCGATGAGGTAGGTTTAGTGTTTCAGAAGGGCATATTTTAGTGGTCTGCCAAGTACTTCCGGCAAGGTGCGCAATGGCAGACCCACTTTTTTTTACATAACTAATCAATGGTTAACTGCTGCCAGCACTTTCATTCGGGTATCTTATGACGTAATTTTTATTAAAAAATTACGTCAAAAAATCTCGATTATTTCTATGACCCGGCAGGATCGGCTCTGGCAGACCTGATTTTTTTTACGTGTTTAGGTGTCGGTTAACGATCTATACATAGCCTCTTGGGGTAGCCGATAAGGTAGGTATTTTTGCAGCCGGCTCTCGCACTAATAGAGGTTCGAACACAAGCACGTCAATGAATACCAAAATCGTAAGGTATCGGAGACTTGCGTCGCCTAGTGTACGAAGGGGCTAACAAAAAAACGTTGCCTCACACTAGGAATTTCTTCCTGTATCGTGGGTTTTTTTTTTTTTTTTTACATGGCAAAATCATCAAATGAGTCCTCCCACCCCGTACTGTCAGACTTGTACTGACTAAAATCCACGGTGTCCTTCGGTAGCCCTTTGTGTGCCGGAGTCGCGGTATACGTATGTCCCGCAACCCCGGCAGGGTCCTGTATCGTGGGTGCGTTTACAAACATAGAAACTCACATACACAAAAATCCAGACCCGGAACAACTACTTGCAGATCATACAAATATTTGTGCTGTACGGGGATCGAACCCGCAGCAGTCGATCGCCCAGCCACTGCACCAACTGAACTGAATAATTTCTTGTATGCTCAAATTGTCACTAATTTTCTGCCTTTTACACCTGAGATTACAAGCTACTACATTATAATGTGATCTCGCGGTTGAGCATAGCAACTAATTGTCTATCATTTTAAGTTAACTATGTGATTACAGTACACCACATGTCAGACAGCGTGTAAGCGAAAATCACCTCAAGATACGTGAAGTTAAAGTCTAAATTTAAGTGTTACCATGATTTTCTTGAAAAGACAGCTGTTGTATCGATAATTCCCACAATCGATGACCACGTGTGCTCTTTTTTTATGGAAAATAACTATAGTAAAATTATGGAGATGAACTATTTATGAGACGATTATTGCGCACATATTAATATAAGGCCTAAAAATATTTGGTTCAGGAATAAACCTTTTTTTTTTTTTTTGCTGTAGATAGATTATCTCTTTCTCTTTTTTTCTTTAACCCATATCCACCAAATGCCGGGGTTGCTGGCAGGTATCCTTCATGGCACCCTTTACCCGGTCTTTTACGTTGATAACTCTATAGGCAAATATTTTGACTCAATGGGCTTTTTACATTACAATTTTCAATATAGACTTGCTAATTAATTGACCTGGTCAAACTCGTACAATTCAAGAGTCGGTATTTTAAATATTTGTTGTGAAACCGTGTAACACGATTATTTGTTCAAATACTAAGTGCTCGTTTGAAACAGTAATACTTATTACCGTTATAAATGTCCAGACGTAGTTAGGAAGTGCCAAATGTGTGCTGAAAGACTTTCGGATAGACCCATATTTGGGAGGTCCTAATTCTTCTGCGTTTTCTATTGAGAATGACAAAAAAATAAAAGCTTGTCGGTATTTGAATAGTAACAATGGTCATACAGTTGAGGTTAATAGTGGTAATTTAGCAAAAAAAACAATGTTTCAATATGTTCATGAAAAAAAAAAGAAAATTTGCGTCCATCATCGTAATTACTGCCTTTGAAAACAACTGAAAAGTCTCAAGTGCTTACGGCAAACCGCCATCGGTATATGGTGGACATCCCATCCTTAGATACAAAACATGTTGCCAATACTCTTATTGTGCGCACAGTTATAGAGCTGAATTCCCTGCCGAAGTCTGTATTTTCTGACAGCTATAACCTTGGGGTCTTCAAGTCTTGAGTGAACAGGTTACTTCTAGGCAAGCATGCTTCATCGTCGACCACATCTTTGCCAGTCGCCGCCCTGACTACATTTGCCTAGTCGCGGTTTCCACTCAGGAACCATGCGAGACCAGGATGGAATGAATAAATGTACAGAATTCATAGCCTAAAATTAAGGGCGACAATTTTCCCTATTAAACATTTTTGTTTATGAACGTTATCCGGTACTGTACTTCAATTAATTCAGACACCAATTAGTTAAAAGCATTTTTATGTAGGTACAATTTTGGTTAACCACATTATTTTCCTGCTAAAACACCTGATCAGTATATTTCATTGTTTTCCTGTAAAGTTTTTGTGACTATGTAGAATACTGAATGGATTAGATGTAAAAGGATATTTTGCGGATTCCGCACAATTATTTATTTTAACAATGCATAATGTTTTTCATGGAAAATTAATGCATGACACATCATGTTCAAATTTTATTAAAGTCACGTTGTACTCATTCGCGTAAACAAAGCCTTTTGAGTATTATTTAAAAGATAAATATTGTCTAGACATAGCTCTTAAAATTTGCAAGTTAAAGTGGCAATGGGCAGGCCACATCGCTCGTAGAATTGACAACCGATGGGGGAGGAAAGTTTTCGAGTGGCGACCACGGACCGGAAGACGCAGCGTAGGCAGGCCTCCCACTAGGTGGACCGACGACATCGTGAGAGTCGCGGGCAACCGTGCGATGCAAGTGGCGAATTGTCGTTCGGCGTGACGGTCTAAGGGGGAGGCCTATGTTCAACAGTGGACGTCTTCCGGCTGATGATGATGATGATGATGAACCCAAAACTGAGTACATAATACCACAGATTAATTAGTAATAACTACGCTAATCCAGGTAATAAATACTCCTTGGTAAGACTCGTTGTCAGATTTCGCGCACCGACAATACAACCGGACCAAAAACCGTCCTTTTCAAAGGTACGAGGGAAACTCGCAAATGAGGAACTATAATTTGTATCAGTAAGTAACTTAGTACAACGGCCCGTTCATGATTTTAGTCTAAACGGTGAGCGGTGCGACGGGTGTGAATAAGACATTAGTTACTTTGTACGCGAATTCGCCACTGGCGGCACTTCGTGAGGTGTTTTAAACGTTTGTAGAAATTTTATTTCTCCGCTCACAGGGGTAAGGTCGTGAAAAAGACGTTAGTGAGATAACCTTTAAAGCACAAAATTACAGGACATAAAATGGCAACACAGCAGGTGACGAACACTGAACAATTTTAATTCAAAGAGGAACTTCCTCGGGAAGTATGAATTAAGGCGCTGCCCCCAAGCTCTATGTAGCAAAGGTAGTCGCGGGGGTGAAGCAGCTGCGCGCGGGGGCAAATAGTAAGAAAAAATGTAAGAAATTTTGCAGTTTTAACTGATTATTTAAAAAATTGCAGGTCTTATTTCAAAAAAAAGTAGACATGTCTTTAGTATATGAAATTTCCTGTTATAGTTACAAATAATAAATAATGGTTACAGCTGAAAAAATTGAGAATTTCGAGACGAAAAATTTTTTTTCGTGGTCATATTGACAATTTTTTTTTTCGTACTTCTAGACCACTTTTGTAAATTGTTTTTGTTAAAGTCTTTACTTTACACATTTGACTATACACTGTATTTTTTCAGGCTTGTGGCATGTACAGATACGGCTAACTTTGCGACGTAAAACTAGTCGTTTACAGAGTGTTCGCTATGTACAGCGCCTTAAGTTGCTATACTATAATTATGAAAAAGTCTTCTATATCTATACTAATATTACACGAGCATAAAGCTGAAGAGTATGTTTGTTTGTTTGAACGCGCTAACACAGGAACTACTGGTTCGAATTGAAACAATCTTATTGTGTTGGATAGTACATTTGTCGTGGAAGGCTATAGGCTAAACATTACGATACGGATATAGAAGCCGAGCAGTGGGGTTGAAAACGCGAAGAACAGCTAGTTTTCAAATTAAAAATGGCGATTTAGAACATAAATGGTAACACTGCAGGTGACTTACACACTATACAATTTGTGTTAAATTCTCTGTGTTTTTAATTTCATGTTAATGATACGCTTTGGCCACTTCGACGGGAAGTATGAATTAAGTTGCTGTACCAAGTATTATTAGAGTTATGAAATGTCTCGTATTTTTGTACATTTCAGACTAGAGCGACATGAGCATGGTTTACTATTTTTTTTTAATTTTAAATCGTTCACAATAAGTAAATATTATGAAGGGTGTTTTGGGGAGCTACCCTTCATTTAAAGCATGAGGTCTTCATACATGCCAATTTTCAGCAATTAACATTACAAATTAATAAGAAAACGACAATGCAAAATTGTTTCATTGTGTAAAAATATAATAAAAATCAAAACTGGTTAAGCATTTGCAAGAAATATAATGACATTTTATGCAAAACTAATTTATACGATTAAATAAACAGAAAAAAAAACCATCAAAATAATCTACAATACTTAAGGTGAATGCACTCTAAAGTATTCGACACAAAAAACTGCTACGTCACTTGTATCACTTCTCACCTATTACTTAGTCGATTACGTACCTAGTTATCGGGACAAATCGATTTAAAAATGGCAACAAAAAATGATCGCTCTGTATAGTGACCGAATAGACCGACACCGTTATACTTATGTACATACAGAGTGTTTCAGAAATTGCAAGGAGAGTTCTTCAGCAAAAAGACTCAAGAGGTAAGTCGGAAAGCCCCACTTAACATCCCTGGGGAGATTTTCAGTGGATTTTGAATGGAAGGCATGACTCCAATGTGCAAGGTCCTATGACGGGACTGTCAGACTTTTACTGACTAAAATCCACCCGTGTTCCTTCGGATGCCCTTTACGTTCTGGGGCCACGGTATCCTGGGTTAAGAAAAAACCCGCGACCCCAGCAGGCATTTGGCGCGAAACACGACGCGCCACCGACCCGGGCTTGGTCTTTGGTCGGACGGCGAGCTACCCATTACTCACCGTCTGCAAGCCCGCTCCGCCGCTGTGCCCTCTGCTGATCAGAGGGACACGCGTTGGAGCGTCCAAACGACATTCGATATTCGCATACGGTCAAAGAGACCCCTTAGGCACACAGTGCCTAAGGAAGAGTTTTTGCCCGCATCCCAGGGTGCACCGGCCCGAAAAACTGGTCTTCCCCCCGGACTTATCCGAGAGGGAACTCCAGTCCACGGGCGCACGTGGAGATTTCCTGTCTTAGCACCCCGTCCTATGACCCCTGGAGATAGTGCAGACATACAAGCCTCATAGCTTCCATCTGATGTATGGGCCATAAATATTGAAAACAATAATACCTAATGGAATATTCTACTCGACAAAAATGCATTTTATTTTCTCGACTACGATGTCGCTCCCACGAAGAAAGTTTAATTTTCTATGCCGTATTCTTAAATGTGACCACGCATTTCAGATACATGCTGTATAGTAAATATAAAATTAATATGTAAAACAGATATCGAATAAAAATTGAGAAATAGTAAGTCTGGATTTAGTTTTGTCTAGATATTTTCTAGCTGAATGCTAGTGACCTCTTTAAGAGTGATTTTTGTCTAGACATAGTTCATTATATTCAGAAAAAGGAGATAATAATATTAAAATATTGGTATTTTTATTTACTGACGATATAACGTCGCGAATGTATGAATGTGGTGAACCCAGTTCCTAAATGAGAGTAAGTCTAGTTGAATAAAATTAAGTTTTTTTTTTTACTGAAATGATTTGATAACCTTAAATAGACTTGGTTATTTTTGTACCCATAAACTTACTAGATTGAACATACATCAAGTGAATATTATTTTCTCAAAATTGAGCGTCATTTCATTATGCCTGACGCAAAATTGCGTAACAAAACACTAATCTTGCAATAACTACGGATTAAATTGCTAAGTTATTAATTTCAGGCACCCTTAACATGTTTCCTTCGTCAATGAAGGCTAGATCATTATTGATACTGTGACTGTGACCGTGTGACGTCACAGAACCTGTATGACTGACACAAAGGTCTTTGACATGACCTGAGGTAATGAACCTTGGGTGCAGTGCTGCAAATCATTAATATTATAAAGATGTGGTAGATGAGTTTGTTTGTAGGCAGTAATCTATGGAACTACTGAACTGCTTGTTTGCGAAGCCAGGGCCGATCGCTAGAATATAATAATTATGCAGCGTAGTTGAAATAAAAAATAATCTATAATATTCTTTGGTTCAAATAAATACAAAAAAGTGCGACGTATGATGTGAATTTTTGTTTTAAACGACAACATAACACATGTGTTATTTGTTCAATGTCTTAGGACATTGATAAACAGCCATTTACAGTAAAACATTTGTCCCGATACGGGAACTGGCCCGGTGACCCTGAGCCACGCTATTTGGGTCTTGGAAAAATGGACTGCTGTTACAAATACATATTATTATGATGGTTTAATGTTTATTACAATTAGACACTTCCGCTACAAGACCACAGATAGTAACCAATTAGATTTATGTGGTGAATTATAGCCTTTTCACAGACTTGTACCCCAGCACTTAATTATAATAAAATTGTTTATTTGTCATTATTAAAAAAAAAAACACCTTATTTAGTAGGCAAGTACATACAAAAAATAGTGGAGATTACTACTACAACCAATATGACGCAATTTTAATAAAAATGCATGACATTTCATCCCCGGATCCATCAAATAAATAAGAATCCATTTAGGTACCCTGGGGCAGTTAATTTATCCGAAGTAAAAAGTTTCGGCAATTATCGATAACATCTTAGTACCAATACTGACTAAAAACCAAAACAAAGTATTTATCTTAAATCGGGCATCGAAAAAAAAATCCGGTTCTTGATTGCACAAAAAAACGAAGGTAGAATCTGCATGCAGCACGATCTGACATTAAAATTAAATGTTATTGTTTTCTTCATTCAATTTGCAACAGATTGCAACAGCAGTATCTGCATGTGTGATGATGATGAAATCATTACTGTGCGTAAGATTTACGGAGTGAGGGTGTATTATATTTTGACAGCTATTTGCGACGTTGTCAACTTTCACAATACACCCCCTTAAGAATTCTGTCAAAGTTAGTTATCAATAAAATTCGTTGTTGTTGTTGTCATCAAGAAATTTAAACGTTCTGAATTGGATTTGGGACAATAAGATCATTAATATATATTCTAGCGTGTTCGTTATCGACAAATTAACTGCAAAATACATAATCATCATCTGCTAAGCTGCGTGTAAACGTCAGAGAGCAATTAAAACAACAGATACATAAAAACCTCGGCAACTGCGTAACACCGGAGCGAAAAAAACAAACACAGTTTACAAATGGTTACAGACCATAAATTCGAAATAATTGTGTGTCAAGGAGTTAGCATGTTCCTCAATGTTGGCAGTAAATATTAAAACTTGAACTTACCTTTGTTGTCCCCGTGCAGGGACTTGGCAGAGGGTGCTTGGCCGAAGGGGGCTTTGGGAACGATCGCTGCGCCCTTGTTTTTCTCAAAGAGCGCTTTGCGTTCCCTCAGAGACATTTCGGCCGGGTCCTTCGCCTTCGGGCTGCCTGCCTCGAACATCGCCGCCTTAGACAACACAGAACTCCTGTCAACACTCCCGTTTATTTTTGGACCCAACTTTTTCACCAGCGGCGATCCCTTCTCCGGCGCCGGCTTGTCGTCCGCCGGTTCCGGTTTTGTTTGTTTACAATCATCACTTGCGTCATTTTCGTCGGGTTGCACTGCATTCTCTTTGTCTTTTTCACTTTCACATTCGTCTTCCGTGATAATATTCCGCGGCGGCGTGGGCGCTTTGTACTTCTTGATAGAGGGTTTTTTGGTAACGGCCGGGTTGGCGGGCGAGGCCACCATTGTCGCCATGTTGGGGGCTGAAGCCGCACTGGGGGTTGTCGATGCGCACTTCGGCTCCTGTCGGTCGGGATCGGCGGTTTTCGTGGTGAATTCGTAGACGAGCCGCGATTGGCTGGCCGAAACTCGCCGGTAGCCCTCGCCCTCCTACGATTGGACAACGGCCGCGTAACGCGAGGGGTGAGCACGTGCTTGCATTTCGTTTATTGATACGTTTTATAGCGAGTGCTGAGTTCGCGCGGTTAGTTTAACTGGGTTAGGTTAGCGTTAGAGGGCTCGCGGCGAAGTTGCATCACATGTGGAGATGGGTTGCGTAACTGTGGTGTATAATTGTTATGATGATAAATAAATAGTTTGGGGAGTTGAACGTGTGTGTCGTGTCCGTTAGCGCGGGGTCGTGTGTGCGCGCGTGAGTCCCGTGAGGCGAGCTCCAACTGACTGCCACTAGCTGTCTGCGGAGGGCCGCACACGTTAACCCAGCTGATAATTATATTTTGACGCATCGCGATGTTTGATGCAACGCTTTGTGTTATTGTAATAATTATTGAGGAACTATGTATCATTATTTCGGGTAAACGACACGCCTGTATTGTGAAATGATTTATTATAATATTACCTTTGTTGTATGCGTTGATAATCGCGTCTGGTCTATGAACTGTGCTCACCAGAGCATTCTATTGCAGGATTTCAGTAAAAAAGATTTGGTTAGTAGATAGGTATCCCAGTTATAAATATCAGCAAAAATATTTATATGCAAAAATCATATCAGTGGACACTAATCTCCAAAACAATAAATCATGTTATGTTTGTTTTCAGCTTGAAATCTTATTTTGAGCCCCTGATATCTACTTGAAAGCAGTCATGCTCGAATTGGTCATGGTAACATGCTTTAAAATATTCCAGCATAAAGGTTTGAATCTGATCTCGGCAGAACTGCTACTTGCTGCCAAGATCGGAATCATCCCTTTACTGGGTCAACATCTGGTCATTCGTAATTCCCTATGTGAGCTTAGTTTAAAGGAATGAAGTATTAAATCGTCTGTTAAAACACAAAATATTTAATTCTTTGAAGTTTTTACGGCATGCAAGAGTTCCGCCGATTCGCCCCAAAGACCAGTTCGTACCGGAAGCCTTAATGACAAGACAATTTAGATGAAATATCGGCATGACCGGAAAAAACACGACATTTGGAAAAATAAAATGTCTTAATTTAATTATTACATAATTAAGTCAGACATGAAAGAGGCCAAGTCTAAGATGAAGTGAGCTTACACAGAAGATGTTCGTTCACTCAACTTTGGAGAGATTGATTGTACACAAAGTAGCATCAGCTTTGAGAAAATTTAAGGAGACATTAAGAGAATGTTGTAAAGTTGCTAAGATGATAGAGATTTGTGTAAGAAAAAAATAACAAGCCGACAACACACTGCAATTTAATTCACGCGCGTTTTTCCGCGCGCACTAAGTCGCAGAACTTGACTAAATTCTTTATTCACAGTGTGAATAGCCATAGTCCACCAAGGTGGTCCAAACCCGGTACCAACGAGCAATTATTTCAAGTCTTTGATGTAATATTAAGTGTTAAGTTTAATTACGTACAATGTATGCGAAAGAATTGTCAATAAGTACTAAGAAATAATGATTGGTCCAAAGTCCTTACTATAAGAACTAAAATTAATAAAAGAAGATAAAAACTGTAAGCGTGTAAAAACTAAGTAATCGTGTATCATAATGTGATTAAGATCCAATAGATTGCCGATCAATCATTAAAATTTATCTTGGCGTTTTATTATCGAGTTCAAGTACCAACTTTAAGGAAAGGTTAATTTTATTATTGGCCTTGGAGATTTCGTTTCAAAATCGGAGCTGGTAAACCCCCAGATCAGATTATAGCATAAAATAAAACGGGTTATTCAATATCATTTAGGTAGCGAGGTATACTAAAATGTCTATAAGCAAAAACAGTTCAGTTCAACGCGGAAAATCAGTAAAATCAGGTAGTAAATAAGGGTACAAAAAACTTGTAGCTACATAATTAGTACTGACTAAAATAAGCACAATAAAATTATAATGCAAAATATAATGTAAGCAAGGCAACCAAAAAACTGCAAAAGAGGATGTTAATTTGATGTCGATGACTTTACAGATAATATAGGTTACTTGAGGAAGCTTAAGTGAAGTACCAGGAGAAAAAAACGTTGCATTACCTTGCATCTATCTAGCTACATACATCTACATAGCTCATAAAATTTGCAAGTTGAAGTGGCAATGGGCAGGCCACATCGCTCGTAGAACTGACAACCGATGGGGAAGAAAAGTTCTCGAGTGGCGACCACGGACCGGAAAACGCAGCGTAGGCAGGCCTCCCACTAGGTGGACCGACGACATCGTGAGGGTCGCGGGCAGCCGATGGATGCAAGTGGCGAATTGTCGTTCGGCGTGGCGGTCTATGAGGGAGGCCTATGTTCAGCAGTGGACGTCTTCCGGCTGATGATGATGATGATGATCTAGCTAGCTTTTTGTTTAGGTGAAAAATCATAGACCTCCCGCCCTGAGTAGAGCGAAAGGGTCTATCAGTCTCTTAAGACCAAAATCCACAGTGTTACTTCAATTGTCCTTTACGTTCTAATCATAGTAACTTGTTTAGCAATCCCGGGACCGTATGTAGCTTATGTGCTGTCTGTATGATTAATATAAACTGAACTAGTGATCGTTTGAAAAGTACAAAAATATTTCAGCAACATTCAAGGAACAGAACAAGTCGCTCTACTACATTAGAATTTGAGTAAAAAATTGCCAAAAAAATGTAACACGAAAGAAATCAAGCAAGAAGAGTGTTTAAGTAAAAACACACACTTCCTTTTCCCAGAAAGAAGTCCTCATACGGTCAAAGCATGGGGGTCTTCCCAAAAATATCAAAATTCCACACTCCCAAATTGACAGAAGCCATTTAATCAATTCTCATACTTAAGTTCGGGTGTCCGCCGAATTGTGATAGACGTTCCCCTTACGGTCAATGGCTCCAGCTAGCTAATGCTGTTTAGTTTAATGGACGAGGGTCGTGTTACTCTAATTTAGGACTATTTAACTATTTGAGTAAACTATTAGGGAGCGGTTTTGGGGGATCCCTTTTAAATATTGAACGGTTAAAGTAATTGTTGGTGTACGGCCCTCGTTTTTTTTTCTACACCATAAAGTTGACCGTGACTGCCTATGGAATTCTGCAACACCAGAGGTATCACTGGCGCGTTGCTGACCTTGCAACTTTTTAAGCCCTTTTTGGGGAATCTCCTTCCATCCAAAGGTTGTGTTGAAAAGATTGCTTTTGGGGTGCATCATAAAGAGTATTCTGTCTATCTATTTCGAGGGTAAGCAAAAAGAAGGAATTAGTTGTCCTGCAGTTAAAGGGACAATAGTATATCTACATGCTGAAGTTTTGACTTCTGTGTTACTGTATGTCTTTACGGCTGAATTCATTAGGCTCATAGGAAAACCGAAGTTGGATTAGAACATGGTATACTTTTTATCTTTGTACTTCCTTCAAGTCTTCATTCGACTCCACGTGGACGAAGCGATATCTACAAGCAACTTTAATGTATGAGTGATAGAGAATCTTGTAGAATAATTTAAAACGCATTGAATGTGTAATTGCATTACCTACTAAGCACTAATTTTAAACCTAGAACTAGAACGCCTAATCATTGTTAGTATATAATTATTCTCAATACTTAGCATGATTTTAGAATTAATTGTTTTTGTAGCACCTAAAACACTTTTTACATTTAAATGACTACGAATTTTTATCACATTAGCGTGGCAAAATAAACAACGCTTAATCATTTCCTTTGATATTTGAATATATTCTGTAGTAACCGGTCTTAGGCCAAAATTCAAGTCTAGACCTTCAAATAATATAGTCTATAATCCTGTCTTGTCTTGGTGAGGTTCGATGCACTCAAGCAATCAATCTCATAAAAGCATTTACAGAAAAACTCCCCGATACGAACCGACCGGTAAATGGTGCGCAAAAAGTTAGTTCAACAAACTGTACCATGACCATTTTAAAAGACCGATTATTCTATGGTATTTTCACTAAACCATGGGTCTTCAATCTGGCTAAGTTTGCAGAGAAGTGAGGCTGTCGTAATAATGATGCAATTTGATGAAAAAAAGTGTTACGACATAAAAGTTGTGGGTGATTAATCTGTACCAGGGTGTAAAAAGACAGTAAATTCACACCGTTAAATAGGTCCAAGATTTATAGTGTGTGGGTCTTCTAATGTTTATGAGAGCACATGGCTGGGTTTCGGGAATAAAGTCCATCTTTGTTTTGATAGCCAATGCTTTACGCGTTATGCAATGTCTGTTTTCAAACTCTGTTTATTTCGAAAAGTATGTATACCATCGTGCCAAAGCTTTCTTTTAAGCACGAATGACTGATTCAAACTTAATAAATTACTGCACTTTTGGAGTCTAGCATTTCAATTCAAGCATTTCAGCTACTAAGTATGAAATTAGCAGTTTTATGACCTCAGTGCAAACAGGAACCTATCCTACCAGCCATTGTGGGCAGCAGCGTGCCGTGGGTCCTGAGCCAGGGTAGGCAAGCAAAAGATAGAAAAAACGAACTGCATTGCTCGATACTGACAATGCGAATAGAAGAAAGCTTCGGCCCACTTCAAAACTTATAATTTAAAACAATCACCACTTCTTCACGTAAGATTAATAATCACGATATTCTGACGATTCAAATAGAAAATTCGGCCACCACAAATAATTATCTGCTCCATGATAGTAACAAAACACGTCACTAAGAATAAGTTCTCTAGAAGATTGAAACGACGATTATCATGTTTCTGGGTTGATTCTCGTAATTTTTAGACACAACTTGAATCTCCTACGATATTATTAGTAGTTCTTTTTATGATAGTTGTGAAAAGTACGTAAGTTTTAACAAGCGTCATCAGATTCAGTAATAAACACACATTGTCAGCACAAATCACACAAACTCGAACCATTTTAAGTAAACAAACGACTATTCTTTAATATTTACACAACTTTTTGTTTCAAAACGTATTATTTAAGCTGAATAATTATGATTTACTAAAAACAAAAGTACAAAACAATAACAAAGTTTTGACATAATGAACTGAAACTGACAGTAACACACGGGGTTGCCTATTTTCCTAGGTTCCCCTAAAACCAAATTCTCAAAGCGGAGAAAAATTAAATTTCTAGTCTAGAATTATTACTAAAGGGCTGTTGCTATTCTTTAAAATTAGAAATTTCTTTTGGAATGTATAGATTTGACATTACTACCCCATTTTTTTAAATTCTTTCTATTATTATCGTTTCTGTGTGAAATTTATTTCTTGAACTGGCAACCCCGTTCAGAGCGTTCCCACTAAGGTTTCCAATTTTGCGTAAAGGCCTCGAAGCCATGCCAAAAACATTTCAAATAAAAAATAAGGTTTTCATTCATTAAAAACGCTGGTCATTGCCGATTGGTTAACTCCAGCTACAGCGTGCCTGGGACCGCCCATTTTTTATCCATCTGTCTCGTTCATACAAACGACAATATGAAACAAAAAATCATACGTTCTTGAATGAAATATACTATATATGAGTCCAGAGAATCGTCGGCCTACGGTTCTCGTATTATAGTGAAGTGGACGTGCCGTCACACGGCGGTGAAAGTTGCTATTAACTTTTTATTAGGAGTTTTCACTTTATTAATGTTTGTGTTTTATTTTATTATATTATTCCAATAAATGCATTTGTTTTCTTTGTGCATTGTTTTGGCAAGGTAGGCTTTGCCTATTTGCCTCTATGAAGAAACCGCGCCTGATTGTGGGGCATATCATCATCATCATCATCATCAGTCGGAAGACGTCCACTGCTGAACATAGGCCTCCCCCTTAGACCGCCACGCTGAACGACAATTCGCCACTTGCATGCATCGCTTGTAGGGCATATAACCTCTTAACATTTTGTTCTTGATAAAATTTACACTAGGAGAAAGGTTCTCTAGCTATCATGGGTAGAAAACCGTGGAATCATGAGAGACTGACTATGCTAAGTACTTATATCAAAAACATCAAACAGTTCAGACTGTGCAAAAAATCTACATAATAGTAGGTAAAGGGTAAACGTATCTTCCAAAGTAATGTGTGACCCCTGAAATGTTAAAGCACCAGAAGCATCAACCATGCTTACAAAGCGTAACACTGACTCCGATATGGAAAGTGAATATAATTCTCAGAATTATGAGTATTGAGTTACGTTGGACTGATAAGCTTGTGCTGGCTTTGAGTTTTGAATAACACGTGTTCATGATGTGTGTTTTACAATTAAAAGTTTGCATAGAAAACAGAAGTGTTCTTATATGCTTTTTAATTGCAGGTCTATCCAGTCTTGAAGAGCATGAGTCGCGGGACTGTCATAAGATATCGTGGCCTTTGGAACACAAAGGACAACCGAAACAAAAGGCTGGACTGCAGCTTGCCAGTCCTTTTAGTTTCACTCAGGGGATGAGGACTCATTTGATGATTTTACCACCCATAAAACGTCTTGAAGACGTTAAGAAATTCAAGATGAGAGACAAACTGTTTGTTGACTGACCTATGATGATTAAATAGGATTATAGGAGTCATAAAAAGGATCCAACTGTGGCACTTACTTCAAATTAAAAATTAAATAATGGAGCTACATTCCCAGTCACAAGACTTATCGTAATAACTGAACACTGCAGTTGATAGATCATCATAGATAGACAGAAGTAAAAGAACGTATCATGCAGAGCAATGACTGCAGAAGGTTATTTAAGGAAGAAAAAACATCTGGAAACCAAAAAAGGATAACTAAACTCCCTATACATACAAACAAATCTATCTTTCACAACCGATCATTTACGTAAACCCAATACACAAACATACACACAGTACACCATCGACCCATAAACAAGAAAACACGGAAACGTGAACCGATGATCATGATGACATTTTAAGCGGCCAACACCATGCGAGATGCGTATTTAGATTGCACACGCAACTCCTGCGCACCGTACTGATATGCAGGTAGTTCACAAATAGAACTGTTTCCGTGAATGAAGAAACTTATTTGGGTGACGTTGTGTTGCAACGGAGATTATGTTTACTATGTTTAGCATATGGCAGTTGATTTAGTTGAAATATAGTAGAAAAGACTACTGAATAAAGTCTAATATCGTATGACTTTTTTTCCTTCTGAGGATGTGGCCAACCTAACAGAGGTTGTCAGAGTTAATTAAGCTGGGAACTCCATGTAATTTTCAGGATTTAAGTAACATATTTTGCTGGACTTCCTTTCCTTCCTTTTCTACATAGTACCCATCTTGCAAATTAGTATTAGCGAGTGACTTATACTACTTACATTATCAGCCTATTTGGAGGTGCCGAATTTTTGGGCTAAGAAGATGCGTGGTGGATTACAGCCTACGGGAGAGGAGCTGTGTCCTTGCAGTGGGAACATCTTGGCTGATTATGTAAGTAGCTGTATAAGCCACTCGCAACTAATTTCCAATATGGTTATTTCCAACTGGAATATGAAGTACGCGGACCCAGTGCGTGTTGATAGATGTCACAATATGTCTTCGAGTTTTAAGGTTCTAGGATATGCCGGTTTTTTCAAGATGTTTTCTTTCACCGTTTTGAGAGCAGTGATGATAAATTAAATTACACAAAGTGATTCGCCTGGTTGGATACAAGTTCTTAACTTGGTAGGGCTGTTACAACGTAGGGGTAGCGGGACTGTCAAAACAGGTAAATATAACCCTGAAAAGTAAAGGTTTATTGAAGGAACTCGATGGATTTTAGTCAGTATGAGTCTGAAGGCAGATTTACATTGAGTCAGTGGCTGTCGTCAGTGCTGGCGCTGAAAACTGACGCATACTATTTATACGCAGTCAGTAGTCGAGGATATTTCTTTTGGTGTACACACGTTCATAAAGTCAGTGCGGAAAAATGAATTCTCGAAAATAGCAAAAAATCTAAATTGCAGCAATGCTGTTGCACGCATTTCTCTATTTCTATAATTTTGCGATTTGACATCCCACAGGCATTAATTATCTCGGTATAGTTGAACAAGTTTTTCATTTTGTGATGCGGTGCGAGGAAGCGTGGTCACTATACAACAGAGCGGCCAGTTGTACTGGCGCGGGTGGCGGGGGGGCGAACTGACGCCGAAAATATTGAAGCACCAATATTGAAGTCAGTACTGACTTGAAATCAATTTACACTATGGCAGTGCCAGGTCAGCACTGACTCGTCAGTGGACTGACGTTAGTTATTGACTCAATGTAAATCTGCCTTGACAGTCCCTACCGCTCCATTCAAGGAAAGAACTCATTTGATGATTAAAAAAGGCCGTTACATCTGGGCAACCACTGCCCAAATGGAGTGACTTCAAGGTTACTATTTTTTTTGTTTCTACCTCTTTTTTTAAACCTCATCTTAAATGGACCCCTATGCCGTGAGATTATCACCTGTACAATAGCAACATCACGATTCAAGGGCCCAAGTACAAAGTAAACAAACGATCTATTATGTCGGCCAGTCCGTTCGACTGCCACCATGAATGGTCTGTGAAAACAAAATCATCATACAATGCAAATGACTGTCGAGTTATATTGTTTGGTTTAAGTCAAATACGGGGGGTGCGTCTCATTTCATATAAAGTTATTTGATCTATTTTTATTTCAATAACGTTCACATGATATAACCAACGTGAGATATACCAACGGTTGATATAATTTCTTTACACATAATGTTTGTATTACTCTAAAACTCATTTCATATAATTTTATTTGATATAACGTTTATTTAAGCAAAAATCATTACATTTAACGTTTGAAACATATAATATAACGTTTAAACTATTTTCTTTGATGACTTCGGCTTATCATTTGAGCTTTGATTGTTTGCCTTCACTATTGCTATTGTTATTAGAAAAATGTAGTATCCAAGAGCGAGAGAAGCGAGCTCGTGACCTGGGACACCCCGACATGGACAGGTTAGGTTCGAAGGGGATGGCGGGGTCTGAAAGACCCCGCCATCCCCTTCGTGTTAGGTTACTTTAAACCTTGCACCCAGAAATAGGAGCCCCGCGAAGCGGGGCTCCTTCGAGCCAGCATGACCGGTAGTAATCAGTTATTTGACCTAGGATGCAAGAGCGAGCGAAGCGAGCTCGGGACTTGGGGCACCCCGACACGGACAGGTTAGGTTCGAAGGGGATGGCGGGGTCTGAAAGACCCCGCCATCCCCTTCGTGTTAGGTTACTTTAAACCCTGTACGCAGAAATAGGAGCCCCGCAAAGCGGGGCTCCGTCGTACATTCATGGCAGGTGGTACTATTACTAGGTACATCAGTGTTAGATTACTTGCCAGGAAGAAAAAAAAATTAGACGAAATAAGTTTTATGTCTTTTGAGTGGTATACAAAACGAATTTATATTCATTGATTGTTATGCTTAAAGAAATTAGTCATTATAAAATTATGTCAATCGTTTATTATATTCACAGATCGTTATATCAAATAAAATTATATATTCAGTTGTTATCTGTTGTAAATTTTAGAGATTTTGTAGTTATATCATATATTACTTACCCAAATACGGGCCGTATGATAAAATGTTTGGTCGGTGTGTGTTATATTAATAGATTCAATCCCGATTGGCTATAAGGCAGACGACACCTTTTTGTAAGATAAAGTCTAAATTTGTTTGAAATAGAATCAACCGTCAACCGTATCATAAATGGCACAATTAATTCAACTAATTGGTAATATTATTACATAGATAAAATCGATATTTTATCTAATTCGGAACACAGCTGTTAAATTCCTATCTTCCCTCTTCTGAATACCAAACAGTGGTAGCACCCATTTTATGTAGGCACGCGGCAAAACAGGGAACTTATTCTTGCATTGAATTTGACAGTTCATTGCTAATTTTCTCAGCAATCAGCGCCATGCTGTTGTGTCAAGATATATTAGTCAAGTAACAACACCCAAACATTTGTTTATCTAAAATAATGAATGAACGTGATAATGTCAAATGACGTCATATTACTACAAGTGTTGTAAAAGGAGTAAAACATTTGGATGAATGAATGGGGAATTGTTTTATTCACATACTAGATGAAAACCCGGCTTCGCTCGGGTGAAACATGACTCATAACTACAGATCTGGTACAAAATGTAGGTAGATATTTCTGTAGTCATCGGTTCTCAAGGAATGGGTATTAAAGGTATGCAAGGCATAGATTCGTATAGCTTCATTCATTGTGTTTAACAAATATAGTACCTAAATAAAAACTGCAGTTTTTCGCCCATTGTTCGCGCCTATTGGCCGGAGATCGTTTGCGACAGTCGCTAGTCGCTCCCTTCATACCGCCCTGAGATCGCTCCGGAGCTCTTCCCGCCGCACTAAACTTGTCGAGGCAGCGGGGATTCGCCGTACCAACACAGTTCGTGCATGTACCACCATACCAACACTTTTCAGACTCCTAATATCTATTATGAAGAGGAAAGATTTGTATTTTTGTATGTTTTTTTTAGTGTGTAACATCATCAAATAAGTCCTCCCACCCAGGGCTGTCAGACTCGTACTGACTAAAATCCACGGTGTCCTTCAATAGCCCTTTACATTCAGGGGTCACAGTAATTCGTTGGTCCCGCGACCCTGGCAGGCTTTGGCCCTCTACAGAGGGGCCCCGTCATAATGCTGACTGCACTCTTTGAGGCGCGCGTGGAATACAACGCGCCGTCGAAAAATATTCAAGTGGGATTCAAAAGTGGGATCCAACGGGAATAATTCGTTGGTCCATGGTCGGACAGAGATAGGGCGCAAGAGGTCTCCGCCTATTGCCGTCGTGAGGACACGGCGGTGCTCTGTTGCGCGCGGGGCAGTCCTGCACCGTATGCTCCACCGTGTCTTCCGGCCGATCCTCGCATTGGTGACACCCAGACCTTGCCTCCTTCGTCATCAGACACGGGTACCTCCCGAAAAATCCGTGTCCGGTGAAGACCTGCGTCAAGCAGAAGGTCAGGACGCCGTGACGCCTATCCAGCCACTCATCAAAGAGGGGTCTTACCACCGCGATTGCGGCATGCCCGGAGCTCGGTTGCGACAGTCGCTCCCTCCATACTGCGCGCCGCAGCGAGTAACATAGGCTATAATTATTATATCATGTCCACCCGTGCGATGCCGGGACTGGAAGCCAGTAAATAATATTTTCATAGGTCCTTTCCTCTCTGAAGCAAGTCGGCCCTTTGACGTGAAGAAGCCGGAGGTAATATCGTTCTCGATCAGAAAGGCATTCGTGGTTGCCACTGTCATCATTGTTTACGGCTACACGTTTGTTTGACACTGACATAAGTTAGGCCAGGTTCACACGGTGACCATTCGATTCGATTTTTTCACGTATACGGTTTTACCGTATACGATGCAGTCGTTCACACGGCAACCATTCGATTCGATTTTTTCGGGCCACGCATGCGAGTGCATACGATTCTCGAATGGGCGAGTCGTGTGAACGACACAACATGAACATAAGCGCCACTGCGAGTCGTATTCAATAAAATCGTTTCGAGACGCGGCGTTCCGGTGACAACTTCGCACGGTATACGGTAAAATATATTTCTCGAACACGGGATTTTCCCGTATGAACGCCGTGTAAACAATTTTTAAGTTTTCACATATATTCTGTTGTCACTCCTCTATTCGATAAAATCGTTTATACGGTATACGGGAAAATAATCGCCGTGAGAACCTGGCCTTACAGTTCATAGTTTTTTTTTCTAAATAATATCGCAACGTGTCGAGGAGGTTTAGTACTTAATACACCACATGACACTGGCATGCTAACAGTGCTATCGACTCGGTTGCCAAAAACAAAGAAAATTAAAAAAGCTTCTCAACATGTTACCCGATGTCAAAAATGGCGGCTGCGATCTGTCTGGTCAGAAAATCATTAGAAATGTACAAAATACTCGACAATCCGAATTTTGCGGATATATGTTGTCGACTCGAAATCTTTATTTTTTAATGTTTTATTAATCAGGCAAGCTTTCGATCGAGTCTACCGTAGCCCTGCACGAAATTATTAATATAGAAGATAAAGATTACCCTTTGTAAGAAGTGATAATTTTTATTAAAAAGGGTTGGTTTATTAATACTATGCAATAGTCAGAGATGGAACATGGAGTGAGCCATAGCTATAGTACGAGGGTCCAAATGAACGTATGGTCTTTTTTCTTTACACAAAAAAATCCAAATAATTTGTACAATTCATTTCATAGGCCTCCCACAAAAAAAAAAGTAAGGTGACAGCAAAAAATATATAAAAAACATATTATGCAAAATCCCCAGAACATATTACACAACATTTTTATGAGGCACTAAAAACGCATTTTCAAAAGCTCTCGCGGTCAACGTATTGAGGGTTGCCTCGAAAAAAAAAAGACAATAAACAAAAGAAGTTCAGAAACCCATTTGTCGAAAGGTCTTTTGAAAGTAATAATAATATGATTTGTGTAAAAGAAAACAATAGGGAACACTCGAGTGCATAATATTACGACGCGCATTATGCCGTATGCGCGCTAAAATGCAAAGGAGTGGTGAAAGAATGCTCCTGCGCCGATTTTATGCGCTGGCCTTGGATTTAGGGTTGCCAAGAATTGGTGAACATTGATTTTTATTATGTTAAAAAGTAGTCAAGTTTTGCAGAGGTGGTCTGGTGATAAAGGTCCTAAGAGTCGTAAATCTTAGAGTATAAATCCTGGACAGGCATTTCCATAATGTAATTTATTGAATCACCACAGCTCACAATGATGATACCGTCGCATAAAATAAAACACAAATTCGAAGACATAATATTGTGACATCTACCTAGATTTCCGGAACCTTCAAAGGCCTGTGTCCGGATTTGGAGAAAGTCAAGAATGGGGAGAACTTCTGCAATATACCTTTTTTGGGTGGTAAAATCATTAAATGAATCCTCCCAGCCCCAGGTGGAGCAGAGAGAATGCCAGTTTCTTACTGACTAAAAAAAACCCTGTTCCATCCAAATCCTTTACGTTCCAGAGCCGCTGCTATTTTTAGGACAGCCTTGCAAAGAGTGGATGAAGATTGAAAGTAGAAATTGACGGTAAAAATCAAATTTTTCCATCATTGTTTTTGTTAATAACACCTTTCCCTTAACAACACAGCCCTTAAACCATAAATTCGGCACGAACTCCAGAATCTCTATTGTCGTGAAAGCCCACCCATATGACCGTAGTAATGAAACAACGAAAGCTTTAAATATAGCCGTAAAAGATCAAAATAAGTCGTAAAGTCGCCGGGGCTGTATCAGGGACAAAGGGCTGCCCGGCTTAGATATGGTGGCGGTTTATTTATAGATATATGAAGCCGTGGCTGTCTGTGCAGTTGGTTGAGCTTTGAACTATGTTTTGATTAAGTTAATGGTAGTTCTTGTTAGATGTAAAGGCTTCTCATGAGGTTGGAAGATCAGACACTGGTCTAGAGAAAGACATTTTTTGGTTCAAAATAAATATGTTTTTAAGAGCGTATGTAGCTCCAAATGGATACAATCTTCTCTCTGCTTTCATTTGGATTTTTGGAACGGAGGGTATTGACGTGAATTTCGCATAAAATGCTACTGATGACAATATTCGGTATTGGTACGAATGGGTTTACGAAATAACCATAATCAGCATAATAATCGGCATCTTCCAAGGGTGAGTGAGTGGCAGGAATCTGCCCTGTGTGTTGGAAGTCTTTTAAAATTTCAGTGCTAAGAATTGTCGTTATTCCTCATGATGTTTCCTTTCGCCGATTTCAGAGCGGCTGTTACTGAGGAAAAACGTTACAACATTAAAGTACCAAAGTAAAAGTACACGTTTTACATACAACATTGAAGCATGATTCAAAAACGTATAGGAAAAACCATCAAGCAAGAGATACGGATATCGATAAAATTGAACTTTCTAGGGTTTATAGTGACTAGTTTGGTATTGTCTTATCTTAGTAAGCCTACGCTCAGATTTCTCTTGATTCAAAGGCGTTTACAAAAATCAATAATAAAATGAAAGCAATGAATGAAAACCTTTTAGAAAAGAGAGCATTGAAAAGAATTATCACGTTGGTATGAAATTTATAGGGCAAAAATCAAGGGGGACTACGAAAATTAGGTCAAAAAGCTTTGAGAGCTTTTGAGCTTTGGTTATATTTTTCCGCCATGACCGGACTTTCCCATTTAGTTCCAAGCCACTGCAACTCATGAAAACAAATATCAACAGTGGCGACCACCAGAAAAACGCCGAAACAATGAAGCTCGACGTGTCCAGGAGAATGAATTTAACTGTCTTAGATCCTGCAACGAAAATATTCAGCAAATAATAGCTAAGGAGTAGAAAAATACATAGTTACCACTTACCAGAGGAGTTTCTCGAGAAATAGAGAATTTTTACTCGATAGATATTATGAGTACGCTAAAGTGGCATTTTAGACCCTAGGGAATTCAATTTTCAGAGTTGATTGCAGATCTTGCAGTACATCGCAAATGCAGGAAATACTCTTCTACCTGGTCGATCCAGTCTGCTATGACAAGACCTAATCCCTAATAGCGGTCTAATTAGTGTTTAAACCTGGTTCCGATACCCAAGTTAGGGAGTGTTAATTGTTACACTTCTAACCTCTATGAAGTATCTGAGACTTTTGAAATTATAAGCTAAATGTGAGTGCCAATGCCCGCGCAATGTTGAACCGACCATTTGGGCGTTTAAAACCGGTTTTTTGAACCAATTCCAAATGGTCCACATTACATGATTTAACACCCCTGCCAGATACTCCGAAAAAACAATCGTGATCTAAATAATAATCATAAAAATGGACAAATATTTACTCCTTATATCAGCATGGGCTAGACATGTAAATAAGAATAGATGGCCGGTAGATAACAAAATAGTTTCCATTAGTATTCTATGCGGGCGCCAAGTTAAATTGACGATACATGGCGCGACTGTAATCCTTGATTAGGAACGAACGGGGAAAACTATGAAGTCGCATTAACATCATGATAAGAGGTAACTCTTTTTATTTATAGGAAACTTAACTTTTTAATGTAGTTCTCAGACGAAAAGGTGTATGTTGCAACCAGATTTTTTTAAGCCACGAAGGTGACAACCAAACCTCCGGCCCGCCTGATGGAAAGCGGTCACCGTAGCATGGACGCCTCCAACATCAGAGGTACCGCTTGTGCGTTGCAGAACTTTCAACATTTTATGCCCTTTTTGAAAGGTGTAAGTACCAGTTATTTTTAAGTTTTGTGATGTAGTCGGCGATACAGTTGTAATTTTACGGGCAGTTTCTGCTACTGAATATAATATTTTTATGCTATAATTCCTAGGTATCGAGCCAAGTACACTACAATCAGCGGTCGTGCTTGTCATCGTTCAATCGACGAGGAAAGACACTTTCTCTAAAATCTTTAGTCAGAATAGCGACTCCATTTATTTTCTCGAGTAAAGGTCGTACGGGCCTCCTACGCAAATCTGTTGCCCATTGACGGCGCGGCAACAGATCACATTACTTTTATATCGTAATCAAATAGAATTACGGTACCCATTGTAAACAATGTTTGATCATCGTCATTTCAATATTTATTTTCGGATGAGCGTTCAAACTACCTTCCGTCTTATAATAGATGTGTGTAATATCATTTAATACGGTTTAATATTGTATTTTTACGGTATAATATAATGACCATAGTCAGAGCTATAAACCCTGTAAATTGTTTTTTTTTGCTTGTGGTAAAATGAAATGTTGTTATAGAATTTCATATTTGGTTCGAAAATCCTGAAAACCAGTTTTAGTAACATCTAATTACTGGTCTATCCGGGGTCGCGAGACTGTCTGATCAGGTAACCGTGACCTTGGAGCGTTAAGGGCTATTGAAGGACCACCATGGATTTTAGTCAGTACAAGTCTGACAGTCCCTTAAACCCTGCCTTGATTTTACCACGATAAGAAAACTGGTAATGAAGGTCAGACAGGCAATCCTCCAATCCACTCCAATTCTGCTGAATAAAATATAAATTCAGCAGAACCTGAATTTACGATTGGTTCGATTGGGAGCCAACCCCAACTTGGTTTAGAAAAGGCTAGACAGATGATGCTCAAATCAGAGCTCCTGTAGTAAATGGCAAGGCAAAATAAGATTACGTTGAAAACGTGCTGTATTAAATTGCACAGGCGTTGATGCAACCGTTAAATAAACATTTGCCAGTGATATTGTGTTAATTTTAAGGGCCTTGCCTGAGTAAAAAAAAAAGATAAATAAATAATTCAAAGCATTGCTCGTAATCAACATGACAATATTAACTTTTAAATACTGTCTTAACGGCAACACGTCGGATAGAAGCGGAGTTGGGAGGTAAAAATGAGATTGATTGCGATTTAGTGTAGTATTTAGTGTTTTAGTATTACTTGTTTAAAAAATTCATGTTTACAAAAACGAGCCTATAATGCAACTTCGCCGTTAACCTACGAATTCACCACAAACCGGACCGATAATTTTGTCGTATATACCCCAAAACCGTTGTTATAACATTCACGAGCACCCGGCCACCATTGTACCAATCATAGAAAACTGAGGGTCGTTTAGTAACTAAAACTATGTTAGTTCTGACTTATATCTGTACTAGGTCAAATTAAATTATCTGGCAAAACTTTATCGACATGATTGATATCTAAACAAACAAAAACGTCGCGTCTAGTCCCAAAAGTGCGGTACTATCTAGATAAGATATCGTGCCCCTAGAAAGCAAAAGGTAGGGCGAAGGAAAAGGATGGATTTATAATCAATAAGAATAATAATATAAATAATAATATTCCACAACTATCACACAACGCCATCTAGTCCCAAGCTAAGCAGAGCTTGTGTTATGGGTACTAGACAACTGATAAACATACTTATATATTTCTAAATACATACATATTATAGAATCTGACAGTCCTTAAAGCTCCACACAGGCTTGGAGGAAGTCATTTGAATGGTACTAGTGAAAGATTAGATTGATATTCATCACGCCAGAGTCATGCTGGATAATTTGATTTGACCTTTTAGTATACATAAAAAAAGTATTTATGTAGTACAGATAATTTGTGAGAGTAGTAAGACACAAAATAGAAATATATTGAGATTATGTTAAAGATCAGGTTTAAATAGGGAGTTTGGCAATACGCGGACTACTTTGGCTGATATACCAAGAAAATTCATAGAATCATCTAATGTTTTAATGTTCCCATAACTCGGGCACAGGCTAAAAGTCTTTGAGAAAAAGTGGCCAGGATTTAAATTTTAAGCCGATAATTCAACTACGACTGCTCGAGTTGAATTATAAGAATTGAATTAGGTTTATTGACTATTTATTACTCATTAAGATAGTGTTGCAAACAGTACAATGTAATCAGCAAATCTGAGATGGTTTAGCCTTTTGAAATTTAAAATGAGCAGCAAAAGAAAGAGAATATAGGCTACTTTATTTTATTTTAAGATCTGGAACTAATTTCCTGTTGATAAACAAGCTTAGATATTAAAAAAAAAAAAATGTGCCTTAGCAGTCCGTATATTATCAGATTACGTATTAATTTATTCAAGAAAATTAAAACGAAACTAACTTACCTTCTTAATTCTCAAAGACAATTAATAAATCATTATAGAATTTCGTCAAAACACATCTTTTAAAATCATAAAATAAAACCTAAAAGTGGAAAGTGACAAAACAGACACATTCAAATAAAATCAATCACCTAGAAAGTAAACAGTATTATATACAATATTTTTTACAAGTCTTATATGCTATGTACTCACCAATTCGGCTACTATCTGCCTGCCGAGCCGCTGGCACTCGTTCGGTGACGGTTTCGTGAAGGTGTTCGAGTCAAATTGCTTGGCAGACTGTGGACAATTTAAAAAATAATTTAACTTTTTTAATATTACGGGGTAATGACAAACAACAATCTATATCTATAGAATCAATTGTTGTTTGTTAGTCTGGCTAAAACTCGAGAACACCCGACCGATTTCGATAATTTGTGTTTAATGGAAGTCCAGCGATTTAAAAGGTGAATAAATATCATGAAAAAAATTGATTCTGAGGCGGTACGAAGTTTGCCAGGTCAGCTAGTGGTGGATACCTTTTGGATATCGATAGGCAGTCGCTCCATGTAAAATACTGAAATTCAGCTGCATCTGGTTCGACTGGAATCTGACCCCAATATAGTTGGGAAATGGTTAGGCAGATGATGATGATGATTCGAAAATCATAAGGTGTCGATGCTCTCAGGACGGTCTTTGGAGTATGCCGGTAGCTGCTGTGTAAAACTAGCACAGAATCGAGTGGGCGGGCGATTGGAGAGGCCTATATTCAGCAGTGGAGGATTTACACTTCGAGAAACGTAAGGTCAATGATTGATGCTCTCACGATTTGAAGAAGAACGTGGACTTCTCAAATTAGCAGTCCTTAAAATTAGCATCCATTTCAAATAAAAAGAAAAAATACAAAGAAGAGAGACAACATAAAGCGACGAGTGCAACAAATACTAGAATAGCAATTTGAAAACATGTTTTCTAAATGCCATTCCTATAATATCACCTGCATAATACACATATATAAACAAAAAAAGACTGCAACGTACCTGTTTAGCCTTGCTAGTATTATCTAACACTTTATTAATATCCTTGATGGAATGTATGGACACATCCAATGTGGATGACTCCAGTTTCTCTTGCAGTTTGCTCTTGGGGTCTGCTGTAGTCTCTTTGTTGTTCTGCTTGAAGTTTTTGGGCTGTGCTGTCGTAGTCTGTCTGTTGTTTTTCGGTTCGGGTTTTGCAGTTGTCTTCTTTGTTGCGTTATCAGGTTGCTGAAAAAATGGAAAAGGCATGATTATTGATTATCCTTTTGTTTTGTATTTGTTTTGTAGGGAAAATTGTAACTGGATGATGGATGCAGACAATTAGAAGTTGTAAATCAAATGAAAAATATATAGAAACTTCGTAGCACTAAACCTTCATAGTATTCATGCATTTCTTTCTAGCTAAAATAATAGGAAGTGGCGAAGGACGGACCCTTTGGGAGGACTTTCTTACATAAAATTGTTCTTAAAAAGTGCTGATATTAGTAACATTTGGGCTATTTTTAATACTTTGTTGCTTTCTTTGATTTTAATTTGATTTAAGTTGCTGCAGAACCAGAAACCATTCCCATTCGTGCATTTGCCCCCTTCTAAACTATGCAGTCTTATACATTATTTGAATTAAGAGCAGAACAAAACTAAACCATAAACAAATTACATAAGGTCTTAATCCAAAACACACACTATCATCAGCAGTGCCGTATTATCCATAAGGCACTTTAGGCCAGTGCCTAGGGGCCCACTATGACGAGGGGCCCAGCACTCCCGATTAAAAAATAAAAAGGGGTTTTTTGTGGTTTTATGAAACCACGGTAAAAGTGAAACTTTTTTCCACATTATAAGGTAAAAGCCCCCATTATTGACACTATAAGAGTGACGGTGAATAACTGATTTTTTTACTTGTATTGAAATTAATCTAACATTTTTTTTTTTTGGAAGGCGTATATCTTTGAGATGTGATGATAAAATGCAAATAATGACTTTACCTTCATTCTATTTCGTAATGTAGACAGTAAAAATTTCCAAATTGCGATGTTGTGGTATGAAAAAGGGAGGGCCCGAAACGAGCTGTGGCTAGGGGCCCCAAGATGTTTAATCCGGCCCTGATCATCAGCCTGTCCACTGGACATAAGCATCATCCCATATGCCTCACTGAGCCCAGTCCTGACCCACTTTTCACACAAGATGTCTAAGATCACCTCACTCTTTTAAAATACCAATATAACTATAAAGTACAAAATCCACTCACATAAGTATGATGCGTCAAATCGTCCTCCCAGTTATTGATCTGGTCTGCTAAAGCAGCCAGTCTTCCGAACTTCTTCTTTCCCTCCTGTTGGGGACGCGGCTTCAGTTGCTTAGGCTCTTGTTCTGATGGTGGAGTCGCTGAGGAGAACTCCAGTTCTGTACGGTGAATAGGAGATGAGAGTGTTGGCTTATCTGGAATTTAAAAAGGTGGATTAAATATAAAGAATGTTGAGTTTTGTTTCGAATGGCTGAAGAGGCTTGAAAATCTTTACAAAAAGTTATTATTTTGTATTATAGCTAATTTGATCTTTTTAATTAAATAATTAGCTATTGCCAGCGGTTTATGTTAACATGGGATAATTATGGAATAATTCCACATGAACATAAACCGAAATAAAAACTATGTAGGTACGTGTGCATCCTATGTTTTAATTCGAGTTAGGAACACAAATTATAACTGTATACCAAATTTCATCAAAATCAGTTCAGCAATTTATAAAAGTCTTTGTGCAAAATGAGAGAAAAAAAATACATAAGTACACCTCTAACACTTCGAGTTGTAAGATCTTAAGTTACGCCAAGTAAACCACAACATAAACACAAAAAAAAAACTATCAATTCAATTGATTACACTCAAAAAGTTAACTATAACAGTTAAACTTCAACTAACAGTTTTCTCTATTCTATTTTAAAACTATATCTATTTCCTATCAGAACCTTGTTTTTATCACATCCTGTTGAGAATTCGAGAGTTATTTAATAAGTTATCAATACAGGATATTGTTAGTCAAACCACAGAGTCAAACTATGAATCAACCAAAATTATGAGTAACACCAAAATACATCTATGATTTGAACAAGTAATGTAAAAATGTCGTGAAGGCCAGAAGGCGGCAAGGATACGCAAAGCAAAGATACGGTAAGGCACTTCTCAAGCAAGAGGTTTCGAGTTCAAACCCAGGCAAGTATCCATGTCCTTTTCAATGCATAATGTGCTTTGTAAGTTTATATCAGATAATGGAAATCACTGACATAGGTGACGCAAAACATCGCGAGGAAACCAGAACTTGGATAATAAATATATTAGTCCCAAGCCATGCTAGAGGCCTGTGGTGTCCGCAGAGGCAGCTAAATTAACTCTGACAAGAGAGGGTGGCCAGGCCACATAATTATTCACAAAAAAAAAAACAAAATTTAAACTTATAACTAACTAAAAAGTAATTTTTACCTGAATACAGATTGCCGAGTCGGTCAAGTCGTGACTTAACATTGTGCCGGAGTCCTGCACGCTTGGTCTCCGATGTGTCTTCTATAGCCTTCTCCAGGTTACTGGTTATGTCATCTGTAATTGTAAGTAGAGATAAGAAGAAATGAAAAGAATAGTATTTTTTTTATGTGGTTCAGTCTGATCATCTTCGCAGGGAGGCATACCTAGCCAGAAATGACCCAAAACAGAGAGGTTCGAATGGTGAAGGAGAGGTTTTTGCAAAGCAGTGGGACACGATATTATTAGTTTCAATTTGTCTCAAAGTTCATATTATTATCATATTGTTTCAATTTGTCTCAAAGTTCATATATTCATCAAATCAGTCAGATTGTAGACAAAAATGTTGAACCTCTTTTTATGAAAATTATTTGCATAGAAGTATGAAATTAGTAGCGCGGGCAGCCGATGGATGCAAGTGGCGAATTGTCGTTCGGCGTGGCGGTCTAAGGGGGAGGCCTATGTTCAGCAGTGGACGTCTTCCGGCTGATGATGATGATGATGATGATGATGATGATGAAATTAGTGACAGTTAAAGTTTATAAATGGAGATGGAGTGCAGTTAGCCAGTTCTTTTAATTTTATGTACTAAACATTTAAATGAATTATGGCTAGGGCCAAAAGCGACCACTAGTAAGTATTATTACTCAGCTAAATGAGAAACTCAAATGTTAACATTACCTGCCATTTTACTTAATCCAAAATTTTAAAAAAAAGAATACCAAACACCACACTGGCAGAAGACACACAATTTAAAACAACAAACAATTTAACAAACCATAGACCACACAATCTAAATTCAAAAACTGTTTACATCCATTAGGTTAATGCTTTGTTGAACTTTTGAGAAATATTTACTAATTATTGGAACCATTATCTTATTGAGGTGAGTAATAAGTTACAAGCAAGAAGCTTTGTCAAGTTGTGGAGGATAAATAAACATTTAATATTAGAAAAAAAAAATGTCATTGGCTTTTTGTTAGTCATCCTTCTTCTTCCTTATTTAGATAAATACCTTTATGGTAGGACCTTATTTGGAAAAGGAATGTGTTGTGAAGGGAGTATAATGTGGTTTTCTTACTGCATAATGCAACATAAATCAGATGAGTAGATGTGAAGTGACTGTAAACAAATTGATTCGAAAGAGGTTTGTACTGAGCCTTTTAACTTGATCATAGATTCACATTTATGGATAAGAACTGTATGTTTCATCTTACCTGTAATCTCCTTTATAATAACGTTGCCTCCAGGCCGCGCCTGTGAGTCATACACTACACTGATAGGAGCGTCTCTCTCTTCAACCTGAACTTCGATCTGGATGTCATTTCTATGGGAAATGTTGATCTCAACAGAAACATCAGAGTTCCTCCTATTAATACTCCCCCTCTTTGGACTTTTGAACTCCTTTTTAGTAACAACAACGTCGCTACGACCCCTCTGCGGAGATGCAACATCAGATTTCATACTCGATCGTTTAGTCACAGCTTTAATTGGAGTTTCAGATTTTGTAGAGTCTTTAGACTGTCTCCGAGGCGACGTAATCGATTCCCGAGCCATTTTACCCGGAGACTTTGCAGGAGAACTCTCATTTTTCACTACGGTGATGTTTTCTGATAGCGGCTTCCTTTTCGGAACAGCCTGTCCGGAATTTGCAAGTTTTTGATCGATTTTCTCTTGTCTGGCCCGCGCTCTCTCTAACATGCGCTGGAAATAAGTTTTTAGATGTTAAAACATGCGATTCTTGATGACCTTTCATAGTTTAAGACCGTTGATTGATACATAAATTATCGCTCAATCGTACCTGAGTGAAGGGATCCATGCTTGAAACAATATAAAAGGTACTCGAATATCACAAATCACACATTAACATAGTTTGTGTACACTTTACGCGATATTAATGATTAAACGTTGGTTTTTGCAATAATTCAAACAAGAAAACAATTTCCACAAACATTCAGCCGTTCGTTGGGAAGTTTGACGTTTGAACCGAAATATTTGAATTTAGTTCGCTTCGTATCCGGTAGGCGTCGCGCCGCGTCATAGAATATTTTCGTTCGGAAATTCTAAGCTTGTTGACAAGACGGTTGCTTTTATTTTGAATTTTAAAGTGTAACTTAATGAACAAATACAACGTTATATTTTCAATATCTATGTTTATCATCAACACATTTTATTTGCGCACAGAACAGGCAACGGTTCAACATAGTTCTTCTCGCACCACATACCAGATGGCGTCGCATTATTTTTCATGAAGTAGCCATTCCAAAATTACCTAACAGGCCACAAAAATTATAAAAACTAACATGCAGGCCCACTGCCTTGGCCCAATGTGTACAGCGGCCTTAAGACCCAGCGTCGCGGGACTGTCTCATCAGGTAACCGTGGCCCTGGAATGTAAAGGGCTATTGAAGGATCACCGTGGATTTTAGTCAATACATGTCTGACAGTCCCTCCCGTCCTGCTCTGGGTGAGAGGAGTGATTTGATGATTTTACCATGATAAAAAAAAGTCCACAACTATCACACAACGCTATCTAGTCCCAAGCTAAGCAGAGCTTGTGTTATGGGTCTAGACAACTGATCATACTTATATAATTCTAAATACATACATATTATAAGTAGATAAATAACACGCTCTTACAATTTTAAATGTTACCTATTGTAAGACCGGGAAAAGATTTACGAGATGTACCGACAAAATAATCGGCAGTCTGTTTTACTGCTTCGGCTTACTTATCGTTTACGTTTTTATTCGGTAATGGCTTCTGTTGTATCATGTATCATCCAGTTCTAATGGAAGCTGACCCCCACATAGTTGGAAAAAGACTACGTAGATGATATAATAAAATAAAACCATTTAGATTTTGTAGAATACAACGTCAAAACTAGATACCTATCTAGAACCGGTCATTAGGTTACCTTGTTCTTACTAAATAAGTCGATATTTATTAGTCCACCTATCATGTTAAATTAATATACTCGTAGTTATCAACAAAATTATTATAATAGTAAATAATCATAGCTGCTATTATTATCTATCATTAGCTTTACCTAGTACCTTGAAGAAACGACTGGAGATAAATGATAGAGTGTCGGACCGACACTCTATCATTGATTACAAAATATGACTTGTTTAGAAGAGAAGAGGAGAAAATCAGTGAATGGAAAAGAAGAGGTGTACGTTACTCCAGCAAGAAAGTATCTCCTAGAGTTATAAGAGTAGAACGAATAGTTGGTGCCTTATCTGCTGTAAATGTGTCCCCACATAAAAAATGTGTACCCCTGTCGTTTTGAAAAAAAACGGATAAACGATTCCTGCTGGGGTAACGTTTTTCTAGCAGGAAAATTCTAAACGAGTGATCGGAGAGAGAAAAATGGGGATGGCAACTCAAAGCTAATCGTAGATGGCGCTGCGATAGTTGGTCCCCACGTCTACCTTGTACAAAAAAACAAACAAGATTATTTGTTATAAAAATTGAGTATAAATACAAAACAAATATGGAAAATTATTCGTCCATGCAAGTACTATATACTAAAAGAAGAATTAAGACGCCGCGGCGCATCTACAAGAGAAAAAAAGTGATTTAATTGAGTGGTTATACATTTGATTTTACCGTAATAAATCCACAATTACTTGTAGTTGAGGTTTCAATTTTTGAGTTTAGGTATGTTTTACCTGTCCTCTCCTTTATCAAGAATATAATGCTGCTTTTGACTTTCTATTTTGATAAAATATCATAATGTTTTAAGTCAGTAATTTTAACCTTTTTTTCTATTTAGATTCGAGAAATATCACAATATATTTAATTTCTTAACACCACAACTATTACAAAACTCGTTCCAGGTGATAATTCTTCGATTTTCGAGCGATGCAATACTGGTACATAACCTCCAAAAGAAAAGTAGATATTATTTTGAAAAGTGTATTCCATCATTTTTACAGCTTATTACACAACATCTAGTCATTTTACATCAATAAATGTTTTTTTTTTCAGAAAATTCCTTTGATTTTACAGTTCTTTGGGGACCAAACTGTCATTTTCACTTTGACACTTGCCTTCCCCATTGTGCATGGCCAGAGAGCTTATATGTGTGCCACAATGTGCCCTCAAAAATAAAATCTGTGCCCCTTCAGATTTTCGAGATATTGCGTTTCCTGCTGGAGTAACGTTTTGATAAATCGTATATCTCTAAAACCATTGCATGTGCCCCTGTAGAATAAACATACACGAGTATAGCTCTTAATGTGTGCCCCTATGTGCCGCAATTAGATATAAGAAAATATTTATAGTTTTCAAGTTATCGCGGTTCTATGAAAACCCGAAAAAACATCGCAGCGCCTAAATGAGACAAGGTATAAGTTTGCTGAAAACTGTATTCGGTCCTTCTTGACGCTAATAATAACCATACAAAGTTTCAAAACGCTTTATGCATGCGTTTTTGAATAATCTTGCTAAAAGTCAAAACGATGGTGTCATAACTTTGACGGCAAAATACAAGGAACTGGCTCAATCTCAGATGTGTAGGTGTAAACCAAAATTATATGCCTTTAGTCAAAAATATATGGTGAAAATATTGAGCTTGGAATGTTTTGCAATAAGTAAATATAAACAAAAAACCAAATTAAGTAAACAACGGCTGGTTTTCCGACCTTTGAATGACTACTAAAAAGCGACGGATTCATACATATCGATGACCTTCTTTACTCACTAACCGGTTCACACGTGTTTAACCTGAGTACACTGAAGTAGAAAAGTAATAAATAATAAAATAAAGTTGTTATTGGATTATGTTCTACTAGCTGTTTCTATGACCATAAACACATGATTAAGTAGGTAAATTATAAATATTAGACTAAGTGCTATTCACAAAGAAGAGGCAGAATACGTGAGGGAGAAGGAAATCCTCCATCTCCAGGACCTAGCGCCCAGTGCGACGGAATCTCAGAGCGATTTGTTGCAGCCTTCATAGGAGTAGGCTTGCGGACGGCGAGTAATGGGTAGCTCGCCGTCTGATTGACCACGATCCCTACCACATATTAAGAACACTTTAACAATGTCATTGAAACGCCAAAAGATCCTTGTAACACTGGTTATTCTTAGGCCGCCGATACTCGATCTGCTCGATCAGTTAACTAATTATCAGCATGCACGGACTCCTTCAGCATCAGTGTATGACTAGGTTGACTAAGTAAAACAGTCCAACCGGAAGAAGCATTGCTATTCGCTATAAACACAGCCTTGCGAAAGCAGCGCGGCGGTCGCAGCTGCAGCGCTCACGCCACCCTAGAGTTTGCTATTCACTAAAGCATGTATTCTGTGCTAAAGCTACTGACAGTACGAGTACTAGCTAGCGCTCGCCGCTTACGCTGCACGATCGGATGATAAGCCGCTTCGCTAGAGAGCACTAGAATCCAGCAATGACATTTCTTATAGAGAATAGATCTGATTATCAGTTCGACTACTCGAGTGGTTTCGTCTGTCTACGTACTTAGGTAGTGTATTGCGGTAGTCGCCTGGATGCCAAAGTCGTAAGGTATCAGAGTCTTGCGTCGCGTGGTGTACAGTCACGACACGAGCAATAGTATGTATACACTAAGCGGTATTCAAAAGCGATGTTCTGCTACCATATTGATTAAACTTTTGCCTTTTCATTAGATTTATATTTTGGAACCAATACTAAGTATTACGAAATAGGTCTCATTTCAAAGTGGAAACTAGTATTTTCCGAGTAAATTGCGTTTGAATTTTGTTAAGTGTATAGGTACATGTTATTACTCGTGACTGTACGAAGAGCCTTAGAGTGCGGAAGTTACTAAGTATATTGTAGTTTATGTAGTCGCAACTTGAAGCAGTCAATACTGACTGCTCCAAGAAATCCGTGTGTGGCTGGCCTTAGGGTTATTACAAGTGTGCGTCTAGGTAAAACGTCACGCAGTGGCGGATTAAACGTTGAGAGCGCTGTAGGCAAGCATCTCATCGGCGCCCCTATATTAAAAATAACTCGTAGATACTATAGCTTGACCAAAAACGATGTACCTTAGTAAAACGTGGTGAGATGAGGGCCAAGAAAAAAAGAGCATCAGTTTACATGAGATGGATATCTGTCGAACAGATCTTAAAAAAAATCGACTCCTGACACTTATTACAACAGGGTCATTTTCGGGCACGCCGCAATTGCGGCGGTAAGACCCCTCTTTGAGGAGTGGCTGGAGCGAAGTCATGGCGTCCTGACCTACCGCTTGACGCAGGTCCTCACCGGACACGGAAGTTTCGGGAGGTACCTGTGTCTGATGCGAAAGGAGGAGACGCCTGGGTGTCACCACTGCGAAGATCGCCCGGAGGACACGGTGGAGCATACGGTGCAAGACTGCCCAGCTTGGGCGGAGCACCGACGTGTCCTCACGGCTGCGATAGGCGGAGACCTCTCGCGCCCGGCATTGGTTGCGGCCATGCTGCGGGGCGAGACGGAGTGGGAAGCGGTCAGCTCCTTCTGCGAGGCAGTAATGCTCGTGAAGGAGGAGGCAGGCCGCGAGCGAGAGAGGACAGCGTCCTCCCTCCGCCCCAGCCGCAGTGGTAGGCGCCCACGGCGACGGACGTCGCTTGATGATCTCCGGCCACCGTAGGCGCGGGCATGCGGGCAGCGAGTAAAGGGCAACTCGCTGCCCGACCAAGGACCATGCCCGGGTCGACGGCGCGTTGTGTCCCACGCGCGCCTCAAAGAGCGTCAGCATAATGACGGGGCCCCCCTCTCAGAGGGCCAAAGCCTGCCGGGGTCGCGGGATTATTCCCTCACCGTAACCCCGGAACATAACAGGCTATGAAGGACACCGTGGATTTTAGTCAGTAGAAGTCTGACAGTCCCTCCCGCCCTGCCCGGGGTTGGAGTACTCATTTGATGATTTTACCACGCTACAAAAAAAACAGGGTCATTTTTATAATGCGACTAAAATAAATAGACTGTAACGCGTTGTTCTAACACTGAAGAAGCAGCCATTCAGGGCTACTGGCGCCTGTGTGCAAAAAAGGATTTTTGCGCCCCTTAAATCATTTTGAATTATCTTTTTTTATGGTAGGTAGGTCAGTGGTGTATTTTAAAGTTCACCGCCCTTGGGCTGTATAGCTTGCAGCCTCGGAACTTAAACACAAAAGAAATCATCAAGTGCTACTCAAACTTCACACCCAGAGTGCCATACCATCTTAGAGAAGACAAACTTAAAATTTTGTAGACCACAACAAGATTAAACTAGCTTAGGAAGCATTTGTTATTGAAAAAAGAGCTATCAAAAGAGAGGTCAAGAAAAGCGAATGTCAGCCATATTTGAAGCGCGAGCGGAGCGAGCGCGAAATTTTTTAGGTTTTTGGAATAGGACAAGGTAATATTTCATAGAAAAGCGGACGCAGTCAGCTCTAAAATTAAACGTTTCCGGACTTCAAGTTTTAATCTAAAAGTGAGATCAAATATTTGAAGTCTTTAGTATCTAGTTAAACCTCATCATCATCATCATCATCAGCCGGAAGACGTCCACTGCTGAACATAGGCCTCCCCCTTAGACCGCCACGCCGAACGACAATTCGCCACTTGCATCCATCCGTTGCCCGCGACCGTCACGATGTCGTCGGTCCACCTAGTGGGAGGCCTGCCTACGCTGCGCCTTCCGGTCCGTGGTCGCTACTCGAGAACTTTTCTTCCCCATCGGTTGTCAGTTCTACGAGCGATGTATGATGATATTTATGAGCTATGTCGGTGACTCTGGTTCTTCGCCGAATATCCATGTTCCGGATTTTATCCCGCAAAGAAACTCCGAGCATAGCTCTTTCCATTGCTCGTTGAGTGACTCTCAGTCTCTCTAAAAGGCCAGCAGTCAAAGACCACGTTTCAGAGCCATAAATCATCACTGGCAACACACACTGGTTAAACACCCTTGTCTTGAGACACTGTGGGATTCTCGATGAGAAGATATCACGTAGCTTCCCAAACGCTGCCCATCCGAGTTGGATTCTTCGGGCGACCTCTTTCTCGAAGTTGGACCTACCTAACTGAACAATCTGTCCAAGGTAAGTATAATGGTCTACAACTTCGAGAGTATCGTTCCCAACAACAACCGGTACGGGTGCCACATGGACATTCGACATGACTTTCGTCTTGTCCATGTTCATTTTAAGGCCGACCCGTTGGGAAACGATACTGAGGTCGCCGAGCATAGCATTGAGGTGCTCCAACGATTCTGCCATGATGACTATATCATCGGCAAAACGAAGGTGAGTGATGTATTCGCCATTGATGTTGATGCCGAGTCCGTTCCATTCCAAGAGCTTGAAAACGTTCTCCAACGCGTTCGTGAACAGTTTCGGAGAAATAACGTCTCCCTGTCTCACGCCTTTCTGCAATTGGATTGGTTTCGTGCTCTCTTCCTGAAGTCGGATGGACATGGTGCCAGTTCCTATACAAACACTTCAACACTTCGATATACCTATAGTCGATATGACATCGTTGGAGGGACTGCAATACTGCCCAGGTTTCGATTGAATCGAAGGCTTTTTCATAGTCCACAAACGCTAAACACAATGGCCGATTATACTCCTCTGTCTTCTGTATAATCTGGCGGAGCGTGTGTATGTGGTCTATAGTACTAAAACCTTTTCGGAAACCGGCTTGTTCAGGAGGCTGGAAGTCATCAAACCTGCGTTCGAGACGGTTCGTAATGACTCTTGAGAACAGCTTGTACACATGGCTCAGAAGTGAGATTGGCCTGTAGTTCTTCAACAAGGTGTTGTCACCCTTTTTGAAGAAAAGAACAACCACACTCCTGTGCCATGCTTCTGGCGTAGAACCTTCGAGTATGACGGAATTAAATAACTTCTGGAGGACTAGAAGTACCGGTTTTCCACCCGCTCTCAGAAGTTCTGTTGTGATTCCGTCCTCACCCGGCGCCTTGTTATTCTTGAGCTGTTTAAGAGCCATTCTAATCTCGTACAGGCTGATGTCCGGGATATCCTCAGTGTAGTGTCGAGTCAGTTTAGCTCTTGCGTCTCGAGCTGTACCGACACTGGGTTGTCGTGTTGATGTGTATAACTGTCCGTAAAACCTCTCAAGCTCTCTTAGGATCTCCGGTTTCGTCGAAATGATGCTGCCGTCGTTAATCTTCAGCTTAGTCATTTGGCTCTGCCCAATAGACGAATTCTTTGCGAAGACTTTTGAGCCCTGGTTCCGCTCGATTGCCTCTTTGATCCGTGCCGCACTAAAGGAACGCAGGTCACGTCGCATTGATTTAGAGATTCGTCTATTGAGTTTGCCATATTCCGACATATCAGCTGAAGATTGCAGCCTCATCTCGGACCGGTCTTGCATCAACTTGATGGTTCCGTTCGAGAGCTTTTGAGGCTTATTGCGGCGCGGGGTCTTAAAGAACTTGGACCCCACAGCTTGGACAGTTTCCACCAACCCATTGTTGATTTCGTCCACAGTTTCGCATTCCGTTAAACCTAATATCCTATAATTATACTCGCAAGTTCTCAACTCCTATTTTAGAATTATCTTTGATCAGTATCTTTTTTTCTATTTTTTTTATTTGGGCTCCTGGATTTGGCGCCCTTAGAGGATGGCGCCCGTGTGCATTGCACACTTTGCACATAATTATGGTAGCGGGGGCCCTGCAGCCATTGAAGTAGGCCGTATTGTACTTGGAGCGTTGAATAAAGTTTTAAGAAAAATCAAATCAAAATCACACATTGCTTGCAACGCGACGAACATTGCCGTCGTATCTTTCCAACTTCAATCAGAGATCATGTACCATCGACAAAGTTGTTTGTAGGCGTAAGTTTTAGTCAGTCCCATCTTATAATATCTTTTGTTATAAATTGAAGCAAATTGAGAATGTATTCAAAAATAATAGTAGGTATTGGTGGCTTACATATTGACACAATTAATTTTTATGCTTTATTGTATATTTTTTCTTTATTTTACAATTCCGCCCGCGCGCCCCTTTGTACCTTCGCGCCCCTAGGCAGATGCCTAGTTTGCCATATGGATAATCCGCCTCTGACGTCACGTACCGTACCTAATTGGTTTGTTTATTAACTCGACGAATACAACAACTAATGTCCTAGATTAAGTACTTGCATAAGTGATAAAGTTATATCGACATATCGATTAAAATTATTATATTAAAGTAGGTATACTAACTTGTTCACTAAAACATTTGGATGCGGTTTATATGATTTAAAAGCGTGTACAGCAAACGGCATTCAGAACCGATTTGAATACAGTCATTTAAGCAGGATTTATTTTTTCTACTACTCCTCTATTCTTTTCTGAATCGAATCTTTTTTATTGATAATACTGTCCCAAATAAAATATCATGCAGGATTGTCAGTGCGCCTGATGGATACGCCATAGCAGAGTTTCCACTCAAGCTATTTATAAGGATACCTAATATTTTTATAGTTATCAGGTAACATTTTCTCCATTAATAATTAATAATCAATAAAGGCTCACAGACGTAAAAGCTTAACCTAAGACCTTGACATCAAACGATTGGCAATAATTACATTATCGTAAATCTGCCATATTGGCTACAAAGATTGGCCAACATTTTTCAAGGCATACATTACTCCACATAAAAGGAAGTCCTTTCTCGAAATTCAAAGAAGTACAGCAATGGAACCAACATTGGCGATGGCCAGCCAACGCTCGCCAAGGTACGTAATTGAATTAAGAACACGAGAGGTTTCTCGACGAAGTACGGAACTAGTGGCCAGTTGCTTATTAACATTTGTTGTGAGTGCACGCAAAGTGAATTTTATTGCAAGAAATATGGGTGAGTAAAGTCGTGCTATAAAAATGTTATGATGGACATATTGTAGGTACATGCGTGTGAAATACTGCGATTTGTTCATCAAATGCGTAAAAGATTTAGCACACCCATGTCCACTTTGCAAATTAATTATTTATTTTTGAAACTTAAATTGGAGATTTATTACTTTACCTAGGAATAAACACTAAAACGGAGGATAATACTGAAGACGAATATAGAATAAATTGTCTAGGTACCTAGATTACATTTTAATTTTATCTAATAGGTACCATAATGTTGCCTTTTCCGTGTGTAGGAAAGAATAAAAATAAAAAATGTCTATGGGAATGAAAAAAAAAACTTGTTTTTGCACAAAAAAGTCCACACTATAATTATTTTAGTATCCTAAAATAAATAAAATGCGACATTATTATTGATCACATATTGTTTTTGCACAATACCGTTCTAAATAGGCATGAAGGTTTATAACTATGTATTTACACAACCGCGAATCGATAAATCATAAAATACGTAATCAGAAAGTTCACATGGTTCAAACACTACCTACTTCACTTATATTATATACCTATTAACTTACATAGAAAGGTTTAGATAACACATTCCTCGTTTGGCGCAGTGGCTGCGTGTCACGGGTTCGATACTCGCACGGATCAAATATTTGTAAGGCCCAAGTAGTTGTTCCCAAGTATCTAGTTTTTCCGGGTATTTTGTATCATGCGAGTATAAATGTATGTAAACGCCACACCAACCCACTACACAGGAGAAATTCCTATCGTATAGGGGTATTCCACCCGGGGAAGCAGGATCACTGACTAAACAGGTAACCGGTGACCCTGGAACGTTAAGGGCTATTAAAGGAACAGCGTGGATTTAAGTCAGTACGAGTCTGATAGTCCAGGGCGGGAGGACTCACTTGATGAGGTTGTTTAGAGCTTGGGTAGACACGCTGCTCAGTGTGTAGCGGGTTCGATTTCCGCACGGGTCAATATGAAAAATCCTACTAATATTATAAATGCGAAAGTTTGTGAGGATGTACATAATGTATGTGTATGTGTATGTAGGTATGTTTGTTACTCTTTCACGCAAAAACCACTGAACGGATTTGGCTAAAATTTGGTACACATATAGTTTATAACCTGGATTAACACATAGGATAGTTTTTATCCCGATTTTATGTTCCCGTGGGATAATTTTCGAGTTGTAGCGGGTGAAGCCGCTGGCAACAGCTAGTAGAACATAAAAGGAAATTATATTTGTATGACCTACAAGTATTTGTTCCTGGTCTGAGTGTTCGTGTATATATGTTTGTAAACGCACCCACGACACAGGAGAAATTCGACGACGAGAAACTAGCAACGTTTTTTTTTTAATGAGTAAGAAAAAACATAATAAAAGTGGTCTTTCAAAGCACCTTTAGCACGTTTATCCTGACAAAATCTCGACACGTCCTTAACTTTTTATTTACTACTCTTAACAAAGCTGCCAAGAGGAAAATTCCAGAGAGGTGGCAGCAAGGAGGCCATTGGCCCATTATTCACTTGAATTTAAATATACGCATCAGCCGTCTGTACTATACAATGTTTACTTGGCTCTCGACTTTGACTGCCATAGTCAATGTTGACTCTCAACTCTATAAACAGTTCGGTAGTATTTTTTTTTAACGTGGTAAAATCATCAAATGAATCCTCCCACCCCGAGCAGGGCGGGCGGGACTGTCAGACTTCTACTGACTAAAATCCACGGTGTCCTTCAATAGCCCCTTATGTTCCGGGGTCACGGTAAGGAAATAATCCCGCGACCCCTGCAGGCTTTGGCCCTCTGAGAGGGGGACCCCGTCATTATGCTGACGCTCTTTGAGCGCTCTTTGCGCGCGTGGGACACAACGCGCCGTCGACCCGGGCATGGTCCATGGTCGGGCAGCGAGTTGCCCTGTACTCGCTGCCCGCGCCTACGGTGGCCGGAGATCATCTGCTGACGTCCGACGCCGCGGGCGCCTACCACTGCGGTTGGGGCGGAGGGAGGACGCTGTCCTCACTCTCAAGCGGCCCGCCACCTCCTTCACGAGCATTACTGCTTCGCAGAAGGAGGAGACCGATTCCCACTCCGTCGCGCCCGGCAGCATGGCCGCAACCAATGCCGGGCGCGAGAAGTTCGGCAGTATAAGAGTAGGAATAAATAACCTGTTCTCCGTGGTTTCAACTTTCAAGCCACTGCGCTCGGCTCTTAGGGTCGAAGCGTGATGTTTTAATTATAGCCTGTAGCCTTCCACGATAAATGGACTACCCAACGAGCGAGGATTCCGGTGGATATTGCGCCTAGGATACAGCGTTGTGTCGTGCCAGCGCGGCACAAGTGTCAAAACTATATTCAATAGTTTATCATTTTCATTGAAATGTACAAAGGCAAACTATGGCTATAGTTTCGATGAAGAGAACATCGATGACGAGAGAGTATAGGAACTAATTAATCGCATCCACTAAATTGAAATAGCAATAACAATAATATTCCACAACTATCACACAACGCCATCTAGTCCCAAGCTAAGCAGAGCTTGTGTTATGGGTACTAGACAACTGATAAACATACTTATATATTTCTAAATACATACATATTATAGATAAATTACACCCAGACACAGAACAAATGATCGTGCTCATCACACAAACATTTGTCCTGGGTGGGAATCGAACCCACGACCTACTTATAAAGCCTAGATTTATATACCTACTTCCAATATATTACCTAGTCAATATCAGTATTTTACATGAAGCGACTGCCTATCGGACCTCCACAACCCAGTAACTGCGGGTACACCATGATAAACGATACACCAATGGTAAGACCGGGTGTCAGACTTTTATAGCTTCTGACTAAGTAATAGTAACGACTGTCAAAGATCTACAAAAATGACAGCCGGGACCAACGGATTTTAGTGCTTTCCGAAGCACACAGGAAACTCGCTATGACAGATGGTCACCCATCCACAGACCACTCGGCAAACGCGGCTTAACCCGGAAGATCGGCCTGTGCGGCTGTAATTATTATTTAGCCACCCTAAGTTCACGAATTTAAATCCTGTTCAAAGATAATTGTCGAAATTGGAAACAATTTGAAAGCATCTGCCTTTTATCTAGGCTAGGCCCTCTGTAAATAGGAAAGTAAAGTGTATAATATTAATTTTTACTTGTATATTAATGCTTTGTGACGCCATAATAAAAACTTTTTCTAAAAACATGTGACCGCCTTCAAAAACAACCACAAAAAAGGGAAAAATAACCTACAAAACTTTTCTTTCGGAAGTCGGTGACTTTTTTATTAATTTCATTGACTCTTTTGTCACCGACTTCCGAAAGAAAAGTTTTGTAGGTTATTTTACCCTTTTTTGTGGTTGTTTTTGAAGGCGGTCACATCTTTTTAGTTTAAATATTCAACCACAATTCTTGTCAAATACATCATTTTCTTCCATGTGCACTAGAATTTTGTAATCCGTAGCACCGGTAATAAAATCGTTAACATCTCTTTCATTCATTCCCTATCTCAAAAACTACTGAACCGATTTTGATAAAAGTTGCAGTATTCCCTAAGTTGAACGATACCAGTACAACAAAAAAAGAATTGCTTAAATCGGACTTGTAGTTCCGGAGATATGCGAACACAAACATAATTTACTAAATCAGTCGACGAGTTGTACCTTCCATCATCAGCTCAGCTACATGAGATGATGATTTCCATACGCAAGTACTTAAATAACTTCATAAGATTTGCGAAAAACTATGTGTGAGCGAATAAAATTTGAGGGTTGCCCTCGATATATCCAAGATCCAATCATCAGATCATGAAATGGTGACAATGGGACCACACGGGAAGCACCAGCTTTCAAATAAAAAAAGAATCATGAAAATCGGTTCACCTGCAGTCGCAAGTTATGAGGTAACAAACAAAAAAATACAGTCGAATTGATAACCTCCTCTTTTTTTTGAAGTCGGTTAAAAAGATCAATTCATTATGTTCTTAGTCACAACACTTATGGCCAGTCTAGTAGTAAGTACCAAGCCTCAGGAAGGCTAAATCAAAGACGCTAGTCACACATAATGAGGCAAAAACGACGTTGCTTGTTCCAATACAACACATTTGTAAGTATACTTGGACACCATGGCGTAATTAATTTACTTGATATGAAAAACATTACCTGCCGGGGTCTATGTTTCCTGATAACTATGTAACCTTTAGGGTCTTCAAGTCAAGAATGAACAGGTTATTTACTAGGCAAGCGTCCACCACATATTAGCCTATCCATCATTCCTTTCTCCGCTCTATATAGCAGGCTATCATTCATACTTTCCTCTGAACTTAAGAATAGAGAAAGAAAGAGAGAGAATTAGATATTTTAACTGTATATTTTACGAGTAAGATCCCACATACGCTTCTCTCAATTCATCAGATAAAGCAGTATGCATCATCAAATCGTGAGTCTGGAAGCACGTACTATCCGAGGGAAAATTAGACTGTCAACGGGTCACAAACCTGCGCACTTAAGAAGTAGATAATAAAAGAGCGAGTCAAAGTCCCCAATTTGAATATCCTGTTAGCGCCCTATTATTGTGTTGGGATTTGGGAATGAGTTCACGTTTGGTAGTGCAATAACTGGGGTTCGAACTTACGACCTTTTCTTGATTGGTTGCCTGGACGATAGTTTGACGTGTGTATAATAGTCTTTTCACACCACCTGCTCGTAAATGTCAAATTATATGTCTGTTAACTGACCGTAAAGCAAGGCATTGTTCCCTCCCGCTCGAGCCGGGAATAATATATGTACTGAATTTCATTATTCCCTGGGAATAATGTGATTTGAATTTGGAACCTCAAACAAAACATAGTATGAAAACTTTGAACGAAGGAATTGAAGCAGCGGCGGCTGCCCCCCGGCAGTCCCCACTGCAACATAAAACGTAGTGATTATATACTCTCTGCTGCAACAGCTGATCGCTTGCTGAGGTACGTTTAAATCTTCCGGCGATATCTCGCCGGAAAAAAATTAAACTAGCGAGGGTTCGCTGAACGGAGTCATAAGTTTCTGTCAATGTTAGCTGTCAAATTCAATTGACAGCTCAGTTTTTTAAACAAATAATCAATTTTCCGGTGTAATATTAATTAAATCCATAATCCACAAATAATATTCACTCTCTTATATAAAAATATTCGTTTTACGGCGCGAATGTAGCAAAACAACAAAACTTAATGTCAATCTGACAGCAAGATAAAATTTTGCGAGGTAAAAAGGTCGCAAAAATTTATTCCTTTCAGTAAAAACTTATGCCAGCGGACGACCGTAAACGGGGCAGATTAAAGCCGGAAACACATTATTTAACACGCCACGCGACGCAACGTGTCGACACCCGATGTGCAGTGAGCGCGTGTCGTCGCGTCGGGTGTTCATAGTGTGATTCTGGTGAAAGAAAACAATACATTTGATTTGACCCAACACGCATCACGTTTCATCGGGTGGCGTCGGGTGTTAATAATGTGTTTCCGGCTTAAATTTTAGTTAGTTTTATTTTTCACCTCTCGGTGTGCTTGAACGTGGTGTTTGACATTTAGACAGTATAAAATTAAACTGGATAATTGATTTAAACGCAGCCCTGAGGTGGGCACCACAGCATGCTCACGTTCGAAGGTTGTCGTACCACATCAAATTTCAAAATTCGAATTTATTTCCTCGCAGGTGGTGTGAAAAGCAGAGTACTCACCTCAGGAATAAAGCTGCCTTTGTCTTGGGCTAGCTTAAATCCCTCGCTACACTAAGGATTCTTATCTTAATTCCCTCGTTTCACTCGGGAATTAACACTTGAACCTCCTCGCTGCGCTCCGGAGGTTCACCCCCAGAATCCTTAGTGTCGCTTCGGGATTCAATACGCCCGTGACGTAAGGCACTGCTTTATTCCCTTGGTGCGTAATCTACTATTAAGGGCCTAGTGTATTGCCCTGAAGTACCCCAAACTTCACCCCAAAAATACTCTGCATTGTTTTCATCAAATGCTCGGCAGTTATCGTTTGCCTTTCATTCTTAGTTCTAGCTCCGAAATTATCTTTTGTCAGGGATTGATCTTTGTAAAGGTAGGCCTAGGCCTTGAATTGAAAATATTGATTTCACCACCATTACTCTCAAAACCAGCGAGTAAAGGGCAACTCGCTGCCCGACCATGGACCATGCCCGGGTCGACGGCGCGTCTTGTCCCACGCGCGCCTCAAAGAGCGTCAGCATAATGACGGGGCCCCCCTCTCAGAGGGCCAAAGCCTGCCGGGGTCGCGGGATTATTTCCTTACCGTGACCCCGGAACAGAAAGGGCTATTGAAGGACACCGTGGATTTTAGTCAGTAAAAGTCTGACAGTCCCTCCCGCCCTGCTCGGGGTTGGAGGACTCATTTGATGATTTTACCACGCAAAAAAAAAAAAAAAAAATTACTCTCAAAACGATGAAGGTGAACATTTTTGCTTAATTTTGCTCATTGATATACATAGCATTTTATGTGTTGTTTGTTTAAACGTGATCTTCATACCAACTGATTTAATAAACAAGGTAATCGTGCGAACCTGACAGATCTGATCGCCCTTGACTTACTAACATTTTACTTTATAAGACTGTGTATTTATTTATCGATACACAAGTTTATTTACTTGCATAATTTTTCGAAGGTTTACAAGTAGGTATACAAAATGTAAACAGAAAAAATATGCGTTGTAATTGCATCGTTTGTTTGTTGGACGCAAACGCGACTGCCCAGTTATGAGGTTGAGGTTGAAATCGAATAGTCAAGATTTGAGTACCTGATTGGTAACGATGTATGTACCTAACATAATGTATTGTTAACTGTGGTCGCTAATGGTTGATAAAAGCTACTGAAAATTAATAAAAAAAGAGTTACACGCCCTATTGCGTAGGACTTCAGCATAAGTGGCAAAATGGTGTTTCACCTTTTCCTGACCATTCTAAGCTTACAAAGGTAATGTTAAGCACAGAGGTGATGTTATGTTTAAAATGTGCAGTTTTAGTAAGCACAATCAATCAAGGTCTGACTGGGTCCGATCTGAAAGAGCCCGGGTGGAGACGGTTCGGATATTTAAAAAGTACTTTAAGAGGTAGCTTGCTCAGGTCAACCATTTATCTCTTCTTGTATGAACGAACTGTCTGAACTCCTGTCTCCTATAAACGAATTTAAAATTAGGTCGTAAGACTCTGGGCTGGGCCTATGGGGGCCTGCTCAAACTGAGGTACGGCTGGTAAATGCTGGTATTCAGCTGAAACCGGTTCGACTGGAAACCGACCTCGAAATAGTTGAGAAAGGCTAGACAGTTGATGAGCAGGAGGCAAAACAACAATTTGTAAAGTATACTAGCTGACCCCCCAAACGTTGTTTTGCCATATAAATTAAAAAAAAAATAGATAGTAGCCGATTCTCAGACCTACTGAATACGCATATAAATTTGGTAAAAATCGGTAGAGCCGTTTCGGAGGAGTACGGTAACTAACATTGTGACACGGAAATTTTATATATAAGAAAGACTAGCTGACCCCGCAAACGTTGTTTTGCCATATAAGTAAATTTTTCCTAGAAAAAAAAAATCGAAAAATAGATAATAGCCGATTCTCAGACCTACTGAATATATGCATACCAAATTTCATAAAAATAGGTCAAGCCGTTTCAGAGGAGTACGGTAACTAACATTGTGACACGGAAATTTTATATATAAGATTTCTTGTTTCTTATTAGATCAAAAACAACTTAATTGAGCAGTATGAGGAAAATAATATTTTTCCTGTTATGCATAAACTCAATACAAGTAGCAAATGACGTAATTGTTTACCTATAACTTGCAATAAATCAAAGTTTGCTTATAATATTATAATGTATTGTGCAAGCACCTTAGATATTGTGTACTTACTGTTTCTTTCATTCTTTGTGAAAGACATAGCAATTTACTATCTGAATCTAATGATAATAAGAATACCAATAAATAAAACCTCAAGTAAATCCATGGCAGAATCTATATTGTATTGGTAGTATGTACAGAAAAAGGTGTATATTCGTATGTACCTAGTCAAGAGAATGGACGTCGATTATTCATTTACATTTCCAAAAAGGATTAGATTAGTAGATACGAGTTGATTATTACGTAGTTACTGAAAAAAAGGTACACTTCGGCCAAATCGTTTGGAGTTTACATTCGGTTTCCTGATGCTATTCATATTTATAAACCACCATTTTTAATTACTTTTCAGGTTCCGCTACTATCCTGCTGTCCATCGTGGCTGTGGTGCTGATGGTATCTTACTCTGAGGCTTGTGAGTATCAATCAGTACATTTTAATATAATCACAATACACCTTTCATCTACCGCTATAGATTATTAGGATCACCTTGGCAGCAGCTTGCATCCAGTGCTATCCTGTGGAATCACTTAAAGTAATTTATTTACACGAATCTTACTTGTAAAACTTGAATCTTGAAGTGGGTGGGATCCACCTTCTACCGATCCAGCCCGGGCAATGGTACTACAGTTCAACTGTGTTCTGTGGTGAGGGCTGAGCAATACCACTGGCAGTGTAGCCCCCACCCTTCGATCATTAAAAAACAACTAGATACACGACCAGCGACAAAAACGTGTTATGAATGATCGAGGCCCATAACCACCTAGCTCGCTGAAATAGACGCTAGATTGAGGTAGACGGCAAACCCAAAAATGCAAAAAAGAATCGTTTATCACTGTTACATCACTAGTCCTATTTCAAAGTCTGTTTTACTGATGAAACCACTGGATATAGAAGAAGATAGAAAATTCACGTGGATGAAATCACGTGCAAAACAGTTTGATATAGGTAACTAAATTGCCCGTATCAGAAACAGGAATCAGGAACAAAGACTACCTACCTACCTACTCTCTGTTCCTTGTAAGTATGTCGTCACCATTGGCATCATACGATCATGCAGTACCTACCAAGTCCGCGCAGTACGTAGTAAATTATTCAATCAGAGCACCGTTTAAGGAATGACTATAGATTAGATAAACGGCATATTTTGTCCGTATAGGTACCATTAATAAACACGGTATCGTTGCACAAGAAAATCATTGGCAGGAAGTATTGTGCTGAGATCTGTTGGGCAAGGTGGAATTGGGTTAAGACTATTATGAATTTCTCTGTAGCAATAGTGATGTCATACGAAGGATTAAGCATTTGGATTGCTCCTTAAACAGGGTACAAGGCAAAGGGTTAACTTAGGAATTTTTTCGTTATTCCGAGTCTGATAGTCTGTTCTGCTCCACCGAAAGCTGCCGTAACCACCACGAAAACTAGGTATTTATCCTGTAATATACTCAAACTTACATAAAATCAAACCTGTGAAGGCCATACTTTACCGACCACTACGGTGCGTGTCACGGGTACAGTTCACGCACGGATCAAATATTTGCTAGTCTGGCTGTTGAAATGTTTGTAGATTTGTAAAAACCTCAATAATATAACAGGAGCAAAAAAATGTATTTGAAATATGAAATTTCGAACCACTACGCCAAATATACCGTGAGGCAAATGACTCAACAAGATCTCGATGACCTAAATTAATCTCCGCCCCATTTTCCATTTCAGCTGGCAACTGCCCCCTGCCGTCGAAGGTGTATGGCTGCAGCCCCAAGTGCGTCCAGGACTACGAGTGCGGCAACGGCAAGGTGTGCTGCAACAACGCCTGCAACGCCAAGTCCTGCACCATTCCAGCTGCTAATGGCTCCGGATCCAGCAGCTCGAGCAAGAGCCAGTGTAAGTTTAACTGAGGTTCTGACTCAGTCTCACGCAGACTCAGTTTTTTCGAAGATGAATGTAAGGTAAATCTTAGTACAACATGGCCCTCGGCCTCGGCCATGCTGTACGCCAATAGCAATCGCGGCGGTAAGACCCCTCTTTGAGGAGTAGCTGGATAGTGGCACGTTGTCCTCATCTTCGGCTTGACGCAGGTCCTCAGCGGACACGGATTTAAAATTTCGGGAGGTTCCTGTGTCAGATAGGGAAAGAAGAAACGCCTGGGTGTCACCACTGCGAGGATCGCCCGGACGGTACAGTGCCGGTGGAGCATACGGTGCAGGTCTGCCCAGCTCAGGCAGAGCACTTCCATGTCCTCACGGAGGCAATAGGCGGCGACCTCTAGCGACTGGCATTAGTAGAGGCGGAACAGAAACTAGCCAAGGAGGAGGCAGGACGTTTGAGGGAGAGGACAGCGTCTATTTCACGACCTAGCCGCCGCAGGAGTCGCCCACGGCAACGGACATCGCGGAGCGATTTCCGGCCACCGTAGGCGCAGGCATGCGGACGACGAGTAATGGGTGACTCGCTATCTGATCATGGACCGTGTCTGGGTCGGCTGAATAATATGATGCGTTTAATTAAATATTTGTCTTTATTGATTTAAATAAAAACTACTTATCGACAGACTTTTAAATAGATTTGAAATTTATTGATGAAAATAAAGAATGTTGAAATAATTTTGACTGGCCTGTTGGTCTAGTGGTTAGTGACCCTGACTGCTATGCCGGAGGTCGTGGGTTCGATTCCCACCCAGGACAAATGTTTGTGTGATGAGCACGATCATTTGTTCTGTGTCTGGGTGTAATTTATCTATAATATGTATGTATTTAGAAATATATAAGTATGTTTATCAGTTGTCTAGTACCCATAACACAAGCTCTGCTTAGCTTGGGACTAGATGGCGTTGTGTGATAGTCGTGAGATATTATTATTATTATTATTATTAATTATAATTATCTTTATCCCTTTCCAGCGGGCGCCGGAATCTACTGCGACAATGTCAAATGCAACTCGTTCGAGGTCTGCAAGGTGGACCCGAAGACCAAGCGCAACAAGTGCAGTCGAGCCTAAAGAATCAAGTTTAAATAGCTTCTAAGTTGTATCATCTCTTTTATAATTCATTAAACATTTTTTACATACTACGATTTTTTTTGGGACAAATCCATCACACTATTCCCAAACCACTGTAACTCCTAAAAGCCAGAATCAACAGTGGCAACCACCAGAAATGAAGCCGAGACAATGAAGCTCGACGTGTCCCGGAGAATGAATTTACCTGTCTTGGATTCTGCAATGAAATTAATCAGAAAAGAATAGTGGAGGAGGAGGAAAAATATGTTTCCACTTCCCTCCATGAGAGCAGGAGACAGCACAAAACAAGGCCAATAGGCACAAAGGGACATTACAACTGGGAGAAGCCCAGTTGCCTAGCACAGGATATTGTTTTTTTTGCCCGCCTGACATTGAATATAATCCGGCATATAATATATTTTATCCCATTAGTAGGTAGGTAATTCCCGGATAATTTTGAATAATCTTCACAATCTCTTTCTTGTATATACCTGACCCACCAATTTTAAGAGCTGATAACACTTGTTTTTAAACAAATAAACGAACATCAAGAGACATAGGACGTCAAAATAATACTTCTTCTAATGAATCTAGACGCACGGCAATTACCATCCTCACCTTATTGCTATACCACCTATTCGCACTAAGCGTTTCCAAACGTCTTTTATAATACGGACAGCGAAGGAGTGGAACTCTCTGCCTGCGTCTGTGTTTCCGAACGCATACAACCTTCAATATCTTCAAAGTTAGAGTGAACAGGCTTCTTGGTAAGCTTGTCGCTCCATCGTCGACCTTGTCTTAGTCATTCCTGACGTAGACTAAGTTCAAGAGCAAACCCATCTCACATAAAAAAAAGGTTTTAAAAAATGAACCGTTAAGTTTTTTTTTTTACGTTTATTTAGCCTAAGGCTGTTTGTCCACCGCCGCCGTCACCGGGCCGTCGCCGAGAACGAGATTATTTCGGGCCGAGTTTGTATGGTGACGGCGCTCGGGTGACGGATGTGCGGTGGACACGCGGCTAAGTAAATGTATTGTACCGCTATACCGCTACTTCGGCGCCGTCATCTCGTTCTCGGTGACGTGACGTTGACGGCGGCGGTGGACAAACGGCCATAGGCTCTCGTTTGAGCACTAGATCTCGCCTGATGGTCAACGTAATGTGGTCGATGGTGAAGCACGCTTGCCTAAAAGTAAACTTTGGTTTCATCATTTCATTTGACTTGTAGTTAATTCTTTTTTTTTTGTCTTGACGCTAACGGAAAATTCCGTTTATTATATCACGATAATGGAAATGTTGCATTCCCCGACCGACAGTGTGGCCCAGTTGTATTACAGTGAATAAACTAATTTAAGTAAAATAATAAGACGTAAAAATCAAAAGACTTATGACTATCTTAATTATCTTTATCTTTAATCTATTGACATTAGTCAAAACTTAACAAACCTAAGTTAGTAAAAATCTCCAGTATGTTTGCTAATCTGGGCGCTTAAAGTAAGTGAGCAGACACTGTCTTAATGCTTCTGGCACCTTAGCCTCTTGGTGATGGGGTCTGGTTTGCAGACCTCGTAAGGCATACATTTGACTCCTCCGCAGTAAACACCAGCTCCACCTCCACCTGTGAAAATTAAACAGTTTTTTTATACAGGGTGAATTTACCAACTGGGCGTGAATGCCTCATATTCGAAACTATGAGGAAGCTAGAAGAAATGTCGGAAGTAATGACAGGCGGCACTGTCATTACTACCGAGATTTTGATCTTTGTTAGCGACACTATCGAATGGTGTAATGTTACTGGTTGTGATTTTTTATTTTCGTCAAAATCGGCGTTGAGATTTCTTTCAGTATTTTTGATATTCCTCGTAGTTTCGGATATGGCCATTCACGCCCAGTTGAAAAATTCATCCTTTACCTATATACCCACTTGACAGAACAGTTACTTTTACGCTCAAAAGGAAAGCTTTTTGGAAGCAACTAAGTATCAGTATTTTATTTGGAGCTCCACGAAACAAAACAAATCACTCTGTGTGCAGTGGCTTCTCACAGGGGCGGTAAACGGTAAGACAGACATTTGTCTCTACAGCGTCCCTTTCATACCATAATGCATAGAAGAGTCGCGACGCAAAATATACAGAAGAGACGCGTCGCGGGCGCAACGTTGATACATCTGCACCTGTCCGCAACGCGTCCTCGTATTACGTCTCTTCTTGGCCTGCGCTCTAGGTCGTTCACGGGCCGTAAGGGATCGGATGATACACTTCAAAAATCCTTTGAAATAAAAAAGCACCACTTACTAGTAATCTTGTGGGACTCGCTGTTCTTCCAGGGTGCCCGGTCTACACAGGATTTGGTATTGAACTGGTTGGGGCAGCAGATCTTGCCGAACTTCTGGCAGTCCGCGTCGGAGAAGCAGGTCGGTTTGTTGTTGTACACCTTGTTTTTATCAGGGCAGCCACCGAAACCAATTGCTGAAGATGAAAGAAGAAATATAATTGTGAAAATGTCATAAATAGGCATGTTGGATTTTCAATTTCGGAGAGTGTGCGATGAAACTGCATAACTTGACCACAGGATCCATTTTGTATTTTACATATTTCTTTTTCTTTTGTTTTGTTTTGATTCATGCATGTGGGACTGTGGGATCAGAGTCAGCTTTTACAAAACTCTTAATTAATTTATTTTCAAAAACAAAAATGCGACACGTCTTCGTCTATAGTATGTACCATTTAACATGGCAATAGAGGTCATTCACTTCCTCTTACCAAGTTTTTCATCACTAAGCGATAATGACACTTATTGTTACCTAAAACTACTAATAAGCGATAGTTGCTTCTATCGCTACAGTATCGTGGTACCAGCCTGCTTGACATACAGGGGTTGTAAATCTTGTGTTGCTCTAATTCAAAATTATTATTTTTTATTTCTAGAAATCAAATTGTGTGCTTATACGCGTGACGTAAAAAATGTTCCACTGTGTGTGACGGATTTAATGGATGTAGTGATAGGTAACGGCCCTTTTCCCGTCATGTATTTTCGTTCGCGCGCGGATCATAGTAGATTTTCAAAGTCGATTGTAATATGTTTGTTCACGATTATCTCGCGTTTGTCTGAACCGATGTTCATGCGGTTTACGGAAAAATGTTTATTACAGTCTAGGGAAGGTTTTAATATACAATAATAATGGATGTCTTGTGACGTTGCCCGCATAGATCCGTTTTTGTTGCTCGCTTGGATATAAATTTCTAAATTTGCTTGATTATACGAAGATTTTTGTTGAATGTCTAAACTAAAAAGGGTCCTTAAAATAAAAACTTTTTTAAAAAAAGTACCGACTTCAAAAACAAATACAAAAAAGTGTAAAATAACTTTTCTTTCGGAAGTCGGTGGCAATAGTCAATGACATAAAAATCAAAAGCCACCGACTTCCGAAAGAAAAGTTGTTTTACACTTTTTTGTATTTGTTTTTGAAGTCGGTACTTTTAAAAAAAAAGTTTTTATTAATACTAAGGGTACAACGGCGGTCTTATCGCTAATAGCGATATCTTCCAGACAATTTATGATGGACTTGAAGAACCTTAAAAATAATAGATAACCGATAATATAAATACAATACACACAAACATTAATAATAAAATAAAATACACGTACATACATAAATATAAATGTGTATTATTAGAGAGAAAGGAAATGATTTAAGACTAAGCTTTTAAAAGAAACCAGTGACTTGGCTTGTCTTACTGATACAAGCAATGCATTCCACAAACGACAGCCTGGACTGTGAAAGAATCATCATAAAAAACATGTGGAATGCGCAGGCATCAAAAGAATCAAATGTATATAATTATGTATATACAACGTGTAACGTTAATAGCGCAAAACCTCTCGTGGAGTAACTATGCTACTATGCCACTGAACAATGTTTGTTCAAAAACTTTTGGAAAAAAAAATTCAAAAAAAAATGATTTTTCATACTGATGGGCTCGATCATTTTCTCATTTTGTGTGAAAAATCATATTTCTTTTTTTTTCCAAAAGTTTTAGTAATTGCCGATTTATCAAAATCATCAACTCTTTGGAGAACGTTTGGTCTACTCCTTTTACCTTCAGGTTGCGTTATTTTATGAGTATTTCTGTATTCACGTAATACCCGATATATCGATCTCTTACTCACCCCACATATGTCTGACGTACGTTTGACAAGATCATGGTTACCTAGTTAAATATTTATCCTCGGGCTTTGTGTTTTGGACATATTTAAAAATATTAATAATCATAAGACGTTCTCCGCTGGTGAAAATCGTCTTCTGTCTTTTTGCTGGCGGCGATGTGAACGGTATCAATTCCGAACCTTCTTGAGGTTGGAATATGTTTGGACGACGACGGCGTTTACTGGTTTCACCAGTAGATGTTCCAGCTTCTGGTTCCATGCTTCTTTACAAGCAACAAATGAAGTTACAATAACAACACAGAACACAAAAACAAAACTGTAACAAACTCAACAACGATAACAATAAAAGCAAAGAAATTATAGCACAGACCCAAAGAGATTTAAAAGAACCTATAGAGCGGGCATTGGGAAAATTGTCATACAAAATTATTGATGCCGTGTGTCAGTAGCACAATCTAGCGTTGCATTGCAACGCGACTACTAGACTGAGCGACTTTTTACCTAGTGGTAAAAAATCACAACCTTTCTTCGTGATGTCCCGTCTATTGCTCGTATTTAGTTTAATGTCTTTGCACAGACCGAACGCAAGCGAACTTCCACACGGAATGTCAAATCTAAATGGCGGCTGCTGCCGGGGGTGCTGCACCCCTGACGCGATGACCTCGTAAAACAAAAACGACATAAGATCAAAATTAGCATTTTCTGTGATGAAATAGTTTTTGTAATTTATTTTAAGAAAAATAAGGTGTTTTTACCATCCTGATATCAAAAGAATATTAATACACTTATATCCATACAATATGCACTAACTTTATATTTACTCAGTATTGTATTATACGTTAATGCAAAATTATATGATGCATAATAATATATTTACTTTTTTTAAATTGTCTCAGTGTGATAAACTTGTGTAAAAACGAAAATACAATATTTAAAAAGAAATATTTCGTAGGTTACGTTTGCTAGATTTTCTATTATTTTGGGTTGTGCATTGTGTTGTTTTTGTAGTAATTTTTTATGTATTATGAGACTCAAGCGATGTCAGTTTTGCGACTGTTTGCGACAGATTTGTACGGGTGAAGAGGAAGTATCGCTAATATTGAGATATCGGGATAAAAGTCGGAGCAATGACCGCTATTGCCGTGTTAAATGGCACACACTATATAAATCAAAACCATCAAAACCGCCATCTTTGAACTCATTCTTCGCTCTCTCATATATCCATCTCTTTCGTACACTCTTACATTCCATTTCCCACATTCATATTGCGTGTTCTGTCCTGTACGAGTCAATAAATACCTTTTCTTTCTTTTTTTACACAAGGAAAATTGTTTATAAGTAGGTAATTGTAAGGAAAAAATACCTGACACGTAATTTACGATCAGCAAGGCTGCCACGACAAAAACAAAAGTCCTTAAGGAACCTGAAGAAAGAAAAATAATAGTTAAAAATGGCATTGGAAATATAACATCACACCTGGAAACAAAGAAAGGTTTTTTATCGTAGTAAAATCATCAAATGAGTCCTCCCACCTAGGGCAGGACGAGAGGTCAGACTCGTACTGACTAAAATCCACGGTGTTCTTCAATAGCCCTTTACGTTTCAGGGTCACGGTTACCTGATGAGACGGTCCCGCGACTCCAGAAGAGTAGCTAATAGTACAATCGACAAAACTGAATTCATCATCATCATCAGCCTATAATGTTCCCACTGCTGGGACAAAGGTCTCTCTGTGAGAGGGGAGGGAATGGGCCCATAATCCACCACGCGGGCCCAGTCCGTGTTGGTAGATGTCACATTTGTCTTCGAATTTTTGTTTTAGGACATGCCGGTTTCCTCACGATGTTTTCCTTCACCGTTTTGAGAGCAGTGGTGATGAAATAAATTACACAAAGTAATGCGCCTGGCGGGGTTCGCGCCCACGACCTACAACTCGTAAGTCGGGACCGATACCACTGGGTCACCACTGCTCTCAAACTGAATTATGACCAACTAAATAAGGGAACATGGCTTATGACGTGTGTGTCCCCCATGATACCCCGCTTCTCCGTCTACACTGTTGCCTTATTTGTATATTCACGGTAACGACTTTGATTTTTGGTATTATGACGGATTCAAACGATTTATTGTCAAAATGGGTCATGCATGCTTCTTTGTCGATAGTACCTACATTCACATTTCGTCAATTATCTCCCATGTTACGAACGAGAATGCTATTTGGCACAAATCCAGACTTTGTAACTTTTTTTATTTATTTTTTTAAGTTTGTGATTTCAAAACATTGTAACTACAACATTTTTGAAAAAGAGTAGAGATTTGAGAAAGAGTATGGAGTTTTTCTTGCCCATTCTTCTACATACACTACCTTTGCGAATGGGTGTAGAATCAATCCCATCACTTCCTATTCCTTTAAATTTAATAATCGACTTTTGAAAAAGTGCCTCTTTGAATGCCTAATTGGAATAAATGATTATTTGACTTTGACTTTGTAGCTACTACTGAAATTCCTACTGGAAAAATTCAATACAACATTGTTCAACATCAGGAATGATTATGAAAGAAAATGATGCTGTGACGTCTGATAGGGGAAAATGGAAGAAAAAACGTGTTGCGACGATCCCAAGAAAAATGAAATGGGATGAGGGCAGGATGATGATGATTGTTCGACTCGGGAATCGAACACGGGAGAGTAACTCAGCAGTACAACTAGAACAACGAGTCATAAAAGTGACGGATAAATGTAAAATATCCGGTAGGTAGGTAATATAACTATAACAGTAAATAGCTTTAATAAGAGGTAAATTCCCTCTATTGAAATTACTGTGGGATGCGGTAGGTAAATACCGCCAAGATGAAATCCTTGGGAAAAAACTGCGAGTCAGATCTTTTACAGCATGTCAGCATCTAACGGGGCCCATCATAGAGTACAATCCTGCTCCGTTATTTTTTATTAGGTACCTACGTAGCGAGACAAAAATAACCGCATAAAACATTTTTGATTTTGATAATTATTAATAAACACAATTTTATTTCGTCCAAGATCGGCAGTGAATTGACGCGAGCAATCTCATGTCGATATTATAAGATCGAATATTTTGTGTTTACGTTCAAATAATGCTAATTCCGCCCGATGAATGATCCTTTAGTCGATGACAATTTTCAAACTCATGTAATTATGAAAATATGCATATATGCAATATTACATTTTAATATTAAAATACAAAGAAATATTCACCAGAATATCGATACAGCTCATTAATTTCATTGTATTGTTACAATTGACCGTAGAAAATTAAATAATACAACAAAAAACCGTTACTGGGACCAGCCAGATTTATAAGTTTTCCTCGTTTCTGTAAACTTAATTATTTATTTATTGACTTTTTATAATCTCAATTAACTATTAATGCACCCGATACGCGACTGATAACACAAAGAGGTCAAAGACACGACGAATGAAACGAAAGGATGGATTAGGGTAGGATGACGAAGATGTCCAAAAAGGTAGGATATAAGCAAAAAAATAATGAATAAATAAGTTAAAAACTCACTCATTTTACATCAATGTATCTGCAGTTCTCCACCTAACAGTTCCCACTCTACTAATGAAACTAATGGTTCCCGCGCTAACAAGAATACAACGCTTACCTACTATAAGTAGGGTTACCATCTGGTCACGGAAGAAAGGAAAATCCGGATTAGAGCGGATTTTAGAAATTACCGGATTCCAAAATTTTGTTTACATTTTTTTGGCATGACCACAGCTAAAAACCGGCCAAGTGCGTGTCGGGCCACGCACAGTGTAGGGTTCCGTAGTTGCCCATCAAAATACTTATGCGAACTAATTAAACTGATTCGCTGAATTTAATTTTAAAAAGAAGAATTTTCAAAATCGGTCCAGGCGTCTTTGAGAAATCGGGGAAAATACATAACAAAAAAGATTACGACGAATTGAGAACCTCCTCCTTTTTTTGAAGTTAGTTAAAATTGTTGACAATAAAAACCTACCTATCCCCAAAACATACCCACCTATTATAGCTGTAAAAATAAAGTTTACAAACTTACATTTGCAGTACGACTTGAGAACCTCCTCCTTTTTTTGAAGTTAGTTAAAATTGTTGACAATAAAAACCTACCTATCCCCAAAACATACCCACCTATTATAGCTGTAAAAATAAAGTTTACAAACTTACATTTGCAGTTGAAGAACATGTTCTGCGATACATTTTGTTTAGGAAAATATGCTATCCAAGTACGTTTTATAAGTTGGTCGACTATTACTCGTAAACTTGTAAAGCCTACTTAGTCATGATAATTTTCCTTCAAACTTCGTTATATATACTACTATTGTGATTTTTTTCACACTCCCAAACATAACCGTTTAGCTGGTAGAGGGGGGGGGACACTCGAGTCGAGCAAAAATTAGCACTTTAAAGCTTAATATTTCACAAACGAATCTTTTTATTAAAAACCGGCCAAGTGCGTGTCGGGCCACGCACAGTGTAGGGTTCCGTAGTTGCCCATCAAAATACTTATGCGAATTAACTAAACTGATTCGCTGAATTTAATTTTAAAGAGAAGAATTTTCAAAATCGGTCCAGGAGTCTTTGAGAAATCGGGGAAAATACATAAAAAAAAGATTACGACGAATTTAGAACCTCCCCCTTTTTTTGAAGTAAGTTAAAAATAGTTGACGATAAAAACCTACCTATCCCCAAAAACATACCGTAAAAACATACCTATTACAGCTGTAAAAATAAAGTTGACAAACTTACATTTGCAGTTGAAGAGCATGTTCTCCGATACATTTTGTTTAGGAAAATATGTTATCCAAGTACATTTTATAAGTTGGTCGACTATTACTCGTAAAGTTGTAAAGCCTACTTAGTCATGATAATTTTCTTTTGAACTTCGTTATATATACTACTATTGTGAATTTTTTCACACCCCCAAACATAACCGTTTAGCTGGTAGAGGGGGGGGACACTCGAGTCGAGCAAAATTTAGCACTTTAAAGCTTAATATTTCACAAACGAATTTTTTTATCAAAAAATTGTTAATGGAAACTATCAATATTTTTTAAAGACCTATTTAATGATACCTCACACTAAGGGGTACGCGAGAAAAAAAAAAACATCCCCTCTTTACGTGTACAGGAGGTACCCTAAAAAAAAATATTTTACGAGATTTTATTTTACCACTTTTTCGGCACAACAAATCCGTATATTTACACCAAATTACAGCTCTCTAGTACTGTGCGTCTCTGAGCTAAACTGCGGACAGACGGACGGACGGACGGACGGACATGGCGAAACTATAAGGGTTCCTTGTTGACTACGGAACCCTAAAAATTGTTAATGTAAACTATCAATATTTTTTAAAGACCTATTTAATGATACCCCACACTAAGGGGTACGCGAGAAATAAAAAAAACATCCCCACTTTACGTGTACAGGAGGTACCCTAAAAAAAAATATTTTACGAGATTTTACTTTACCACTTTTTCGGCACAACAAATCCGTATATTTACACCAAATTACAGCTTTCTTGTACTGGGCGTCTCTGAGCTAAACTGCGGACAGACGGACGGACGGACATGGCGAAACTATAAGGGTTCCTTGTTGATTATGGAACCCTAAAAATGCGGTCTAAATGATATGGTCCGGTTATTATAGGCGCGACATGCATGAACCGCGCGCGGTACGATGGTCTGTACCGCACGTCAAATAACAACAATCATATTATGATGCTGCTCTCGAAACCTTCTGAATTGTATGAGGAACACGTTAAAAAGTAATGATTATTTTTTTGACGCATGCATCGATAGCACTTGATTTACAACACAAAATAATTTCAATCAAATATCATGAAGAATTTTACATCGAAACTACTAAAAAGTCTTTTTGAAAGCTGTTACCTGTTAGGTACTAGTGGACAAAAATATCAGCACTAGTCTGTAAATAATGTTAAAATTAATAAAATTAATGATAATGAAACTTAGTTGTAATCTAATGAGTTTAATTTGTCCACAATAAAAGACCAGATTTTTTACAGAATTCAGGATTTTTAAACCTATGGCAACCCTACACTATAGGTACAGTTAGACACAACATGACTCAGGATGATAAACCAGGGAATTGTGAGTAAGCATCCATACTTTATGTACTTATTTACATTATTATGTAATGAAACTTCATGTTTCTTTCGCTTATGATTTTTACAGTTAGTAATTAAAACACGAAAATAAATAAAATATGACGATTTTGAAGAAAGTGAATGTTATATTTTTTAATTAAATTTCAGTGTGTACAAAGTCTCAATAACGGCATATCCCGTTGATTTTCGATGCGATGAGTTTTTAAATGTTCGTATCAACGTCCATCTTTAGTGTGGCCCAGGGGCCTTACTAGCTCTTAACGTGATTCAGTTTAGGCTGTGGGAAAGGGACAGAGCTATACAAATCATCTAGCGGCATCTCTTTCTCACAGCTTAAACTGGATCGCGTTAACAGTTCATGGTTGGCCACCTGTTTACTAGGTACAGCAAACGGCTAAAATCAGTCATTTATAGAATTGTATATTCCAAGAATTGGATAAAAACTTTGCAGTAAAATCACGAATCAATAATTCCTAGACTAAACAAAAAAAAAACTGCTTTAGCTTCGAAATGAGATACCTTTTGGGCCAGCACAATTACTGAGTATGATGACCGTTCAAAAACAAACGCAATTAAGTATGCTCTTAAAATTTGAATGTTTGCGCTATCACATCCGATCCGTAACCGAAAAGTGAAAGTCCTAAATGGATGCAAAATATTACAAAACAATTAAAAACAAAATCAAACATCAGTGACTGGCACGGAATTGTCGAAAACGAGACAAAAAAACTGGTATCCCATCTTTCTTTCCCATTCTGACAAAACCGTGCAACAAAAGTGAAAAAGAAAGCATTTTGGACATAATTTTAATCATCATTTCGCCAAATACCGTATAACCGGACGACATGCATGGTTGGCGTTGGCGCAGTGGTCGATCGATCGACTGCTGTTTAGAGTGCGCGGTTTCGATTCTCGGATAGAACAAAATATTTGTTTGATCTGCAAATAATGGTTTCGGGTCTGGGTAGGAGAAATTACTAGTGTGGAGCAAAGTTCTTTTAAGAAAAAAAAAAAAAAACAAAATTATGAAAATACTCACCCATTATAATTTACTTTTAAAAAATACTTTAGTTTACACCTTAAACAATAACAATATTCACTATTCCTTCCTGTCCTAGTTAGGTCTTTAAATACATATTTACATAATTCTGATGCAAACTATAAAAATGATTCAACAAGTACCTACCTATTTATAAAAAATATAATAAAAGCAGTTCACATTTTAGAGTTGAATAATTTTAATTTTACTGCATCTATTCTAGCAAACTCTATGAGTTTTTATTTTGTTCTAATTTTCCGCATCTTTGAATATTATCCCCCTTTTATATTCTTTGGTTTCTATGTTTGTTTTATTTATTTACCTGTATTTCATTCTACAACGTTTTGAGAACCCTTTTTCAAATCAACAAAAATGTATCCTCAGCCGGAGCGGAAGAGGCTGTCAGACTCGTTCTTCACGTTCCAGGGTCACGGCAAAACCAAAAAATGTAGAATTAAAACAGCAAATTTAATATCTACTTTAGGATTAGGGACCAATAGGATAGAATATTCCATTTTACGAATTTTATCGTGTGTTAAAGTGGCTTTTTAGGACACGTAGTTCAGAAACAGCTGTCATGATAACTTATACGTCGTTTTTTAATCTCGTAGACTGAATTGACAGGTGCAAATGGCGAACTGACACGAATTTCAATAGAATTTATGTCAGTTTTGACATTATCATTTGTCAATTTGGTCTACGAGATTAAAAAACAAACTTTATGTTGTCTGCTGACTTAGAATGACGAGATGATAACAGAAATTAAATAAATCATATTCTAATACATTACTTATTACACAAAAATAGATACGCCATGACAAATCACGCAGAAACTTATTCCAAAGTAATTTATTATTTATTTTTAGGGATCCATTAAGAACGCAGTAAAGTGTGTGGTTCTGTATTCAGGAATTAAACGAGCGAATCTACGACAACCGGTGAAGCGATGAAAATGAACATACCACGTAGTACGTACCTACACCGCTCGACCGCGCGGACGAGCGGTTATCAACGCTACTCCGCGCGGCTTACTGACCTTATACAAGAAAGTCTTTACATAATATTTTTTAACTACGATTTGTTAAAAAATAATTATGTTCATCCATTACCTACTTCTAATAAAATTTTATTAGTAGGTACCTAGGTTTGTTCGACGTTTAATACAGAGATACTGAGAAAAGTAGAAGAGTATAATATTATCAAAATCAAAAATAAAAATAACAATTTCATTTAAGTACCTATATTTATTTTAACTGGATTGGATTTTGAATGAATATTTTGGAAATGTAACGCTTTTTTATCATCACAAAAAAGACAGATACCTAATTTCTAGCAGAAACAACAAGAGACCTAACAAACAGTACAAAAAAAAAAGCTAAAAAAACAAAACTATCGATAATATTCCCCTCCGTTTCCTAGTTCGCGTTTATTCGATAACGTCTTGACTTTTTGCCGTCGTTGGCTGTGCTAGTAACTCCTTTGCCACCCTTGCAATACCACGCTGGCATAACACGGTCGGATGGCGCGAACACGCGATAAAAACATTTTCGATGACTAAAAAAATAAATAAGTAAACATTTCTAAACGAAAAAATCTATGTTAGCGCACGCGAATGTGAAATTATTGATGTTTTGTGAAAATAATTAAAAACTGGTTTTGAATAGTAACAATAATGTTAGAATTAAAATTGGTTAAAAGTTAGGCATCTAACAAGTAGGGTTTCAAAAAGTGGTATTTAATTTTAATTAGGTAACTATTGAAAAAATGATTCAACAAATGAGTGGTTAGGTATAGGCAGATAAACTTACTCAAGTTATGTTGAATTAAATGTTTCATTCATCCATATACATACCTATCCATATCTCATTCTGCTTACTCGACTTTATTTAACTTGCCTAAATAATAATGGCGTTAATTTCAATTGAAACTCGATGACGTTATTTATCATTAATCATAACACACAAAACATAGAATAAATAAAAACATATTGTGAAATGTTGCACCATTAATAAAAACAAAATAATTAAGTATGTCAAAAGTATTTTCCAGCTACAGTTGTGCAATCATGCATCGCATCATTTAATGGGAAAGGGACTTACAACTGGCCCTGATTACATTATGGAAGATACAAGCGAATATTATTATTTTTTTGCAAAAATATATTTACATTATACAAAAATATTTTTCCGTAGTTTTTACTTTCCGGCAGATGGGCAAAGGCCTTCCCAAATTCATTTGGTTTAAAAAAAAGTGTGGTGTGCAGGCACTCCTAGAGGGGCGTACAAATGGTCAAATCAGGACCAAAATTGGCCAGAGCAGGGCGCAGTTTAAGCTCGTACTAGGTGCTTAAAGGCTTTGTTAATAATCTTACTTAGGTACTGTATAATCTTTACTTATCGTTTTATTTCTGAAACCGTTTTTAAGATTTAAAAGTCAAATTTATGTTTTTTTTTTTAAAAGACAAATGATTTTTTTTTAATTACTTCTTTCCAATTTCAAACACACTGTGGTGTGGTGCATTTGCAAGGCGTCCAAACGGGACCATGATAAGCTAAATTCTATAATCAAGAAAAAAAAAGAACTTTAAATTAGATTGAAAATACGCACTACCTTTCTGACATGTTTTCTCACAAAGTCACCCCTCTGCATAATACAGTCAATGCCAAAGAACGCCTAATTACAAGATACATCGCCTCCCAATCGATATCACAACTAATAATTCACATCAACTGCTTTATGAGCCGTGTGTTATCAATGGGGAAGGCAAGTGTCAAAGTGAAAATGACAGTTTGGTCCCCAAAGAACTGTAAAATCAAAGGAATTTTCAGAAAAAAAAAACATTTATTGATGTAAAATGACTAGATGTTGTGTAATAAGCTGTAAAAATGATGGAATACACTTTTCAAAATAATATCTACTTTTCTTTTGGAGGTTATGTACCAGTATTGCATCGCTCGAAAATCGAAGAATTATCACCTGGAACGAGTTTTGTAATAGTTGTGGTGTTAAGAAATTAAATATATTGTGATATTTCTCGAATCTAAATAGAAAAAAAGGTTAAAATTACTGACTTAAAACATTATGATATTTTATCAAAATAGAAAGTCAAAAGCAGCATTATATTCTTGATAAAGGAGAGGACAGGTAAAACATACCTAAACTCAAAAATTGAAACCTCAACTACAAGTAATTGTGGATTTATTACGGTAAAATCAAATGTATAACCACTCAATTAAATCACTTTTTTTCTCTTGTAGATGCGCCGCGGCGTCTTAATTCTTCTTTTAGTATATAGTACTTGCATGGACGAATAATTTTCCATATTTGTTTTGTATTTATACTCAATTTTTATAACAAATAATCTTGTTTGTTTTTTTGTACAAGGTAGACGTGGGGACCAACTATCGCAGCGCCATCTACGATTAGCTTTGAGTTGCCATCCCCATTTATTGATGCACTGACATAGAACGTAGTCTATTATTAGTTACTGGCAACACTGCATTTAAATGTCATCGAATTCGAAGGCCGTTATATATGACTAGAGGAGTTTAAAGTGGGTACTTTTTTTTTTCGTCGTAAAATCATCAAATGAGTCCCCCCAGCCAGGGCCCTAGGAAGGACTGTCAAACTTGAACTGACTAAAATCCACGGTGTCCTTGCCCTTTACGTCCCGGGGTCACAGAAAGTAGTAATACGAGATATGTTTCATATTTTGTTCTAATTCAAAGCAAAACACAGAAAGATTTGGATTACAAATAAATGGCGGTTTTTGCACAACAGTGAAAAAAATAAAAATAAAAAGGAGTAGGAAAAGCGAATTTAGAAAATTCATAAAGAAAATTCCAATCCGGTGCAAGAGCGCACAGAGGCACAGACCATTTATTGAAAAACTGTAGTTAACAAAAAACTAGCCCAAATTTAGCTTAAAAGGTACCGTACTTAGTTGAAAATACTAAATTAATAAGTGACTAAGAAGTTTTACGACTTTGTTAAACTGACGAGCGAAAGGACGAGCCACGTAAACTTTATAGATAGATACCAATTTTAACTTTAGGAGTCAAAAAAAGGCAGTAAACTATTTGTTTGATCTGGGAGCTGAAAATAAATCCACCAGCATTTTCTATTTTTATTTCCACCACTATACTGGTCCGGTTAGGCTTTCGTGACCCAGTATAATTTCGAAGTAGACACCATTAAAATATACAATGTCATAAACTTTCAAGGCATACGCCATGCCTGTCAAAATTTAAGACAATATTTGGTTATCATTTGTTTTATTTGAGATTTTCAGTAATTTTCATTCTATCCCAGATGATAAGATGTAATTTTAATGAAAATGCGAATTTTAAGATGCAAGATTGCATAATGTGTTCGGTATTCTAAAACTAATAGTGGAAACCTGCATTGATTCTTACATATTTTAGGAATAGATTAGAAACAGGTTGATTTGAATACTTACAGCTCGACATAAAAATGTAGAAAACCGGAAGTCGCCACTGTCTTCGCGCTACCAGCACTTTGAATGATTTTATTTCATTTTTTTTCACTTATTACGTTAGTTTTATGGCACAATAATAAATCTAACAAACCTGCGGTCTTTGTTTACATCAAATATCAAAGATTTTAAAACGCTGTCAGAAATAAAAAATTTAGTTCCGTTTCAATCCGTTCTGGCCAAGCTGTACAGATAGATACATTCAAAAACAACAAAAACCATAAGATCAAAAGAATCATGAAAAAATAAGAGAAGATAGTTTTTAAAAAACAGTGCAAAATCAATAGAAGATTGCACCAATACAGAACCTGGGTTGCCCAACCTTTTCCGTGTAATTTGTCTATATTATAAAAACCCAGTTTTTGCTGGGTATCTTTTAGATGCAGCCAGCGCTGATTTTCAGTTCCTAAAATGCTCTACATTTCATCGTTAGGAAATCTCTGAATGCGAAACCTGTTATATTTCTGTCTACTAAATAATACATAAGTAAAATATTAAGCCATTCTCACTTAGAGGCTTCATTAATTTCAGTTATAATTACAGTACCGAGCTAACGACTATAACAACAACAAACAAGCTGGTAATTACGGCTCATATTTTTCAGAATTTAGTGTTTTTTATAAAGTTGTAGGTTTTAGCACAATATTTGTTTAGACAAAATGGCGGAATCTAAAAACAGTGGATGACAGTGATGGATACGTCAAAAAAATATTTAATTGACGTAAGCTGCCGAAAAGCTTTTTCTTATTTATTTGCCACATTTGCTGTTACCCGCTCCTATATTGACCAAAGCATGATATTCAGCGGCAAAGAGAAAATCGATCTTAGAGGGGGCAAGACGCATTTAAGTGGCACTTTTCTTACAGGATGAAAATTATCGCGCGGGCTTGTGATTTCATTTTAAAGTTTTAAACCCAACTATTGGAGCGATAATTTCACCCTGAAAGACACCTTTTCGACTCTTTCAGTTCGCAGTAAGAAATAAAACGTAACGAAATTATCATGCAACAAGGGGGCCTCATTTTGGGAAGCGACATTTTCTCACCCATGGAGATGAAATTAACTTAGATCTCCCGCATCTTAAAAAAATAATTAAATAAGCCTTCATTTTCTGACAGCTGGGTCTGTACTTATGCTAAAATAAACTGCCATTGAGACAATACAGTACCTAATCAAATAAACAAATACCTAGTTGAAATGAGATGAAACAAAAGACAATAAATCAAGGATGAACGGTGACATGCCACCGGAGTCGCCTCGGCGCGCACTCTGGGAACGACTGGGGTGTGCACGCGGTGTCTGCGCAAGATTATGCCGAAGACGAGGGAGGAGCAGAGTTGCGCCGATGCACAATGGAAATAATGGTAACAGGTTAGTAACGTTACAATAAAGGCCTACGCAGACCGGGACAGCATGGCATGGCAAGGGATTTTAATTTTTACTAATGGACATTCATCCGTACTGTTACAGAAATACGACATAAATTGCTATGCTTTAAAATGATGCCGTGGAATTCAAAGGGATTTTATCGCACGGCATTAAAAGACGCGCCACAGGCTTCAGTGGCGGGATGCCGTGGCATACTGCGGTAGGCAACGGCATGCCACGGACTCCGGCGCTCGTAGTGATATACTGCGCGGGGTATGGGGCCATGGCAAGGTGCTGGAATGTCGCGGTATCTATGCGGCCAATGTGCGCTGACTCACGGCAAAAGCCCTGAAATGCCGTCCCGGTCTACGTAGGCTTTTAAGTTTCATCTCCCCTTTGTCAGACATTTCTTTTTCTCAACATCACATCTGGCTAGACGAAGAGATGAAAGATGGAATAAAGTCATCTGTATGGCAGCCATAGAAACCATCTCTGTGCTATTCTCATCGTTGGACTCTACGAAGTGCTCTTGCGCCTCTCGGTGTGAGCGGCAGCGCTGTCATAAGGTTTTGTTTATAGAAAATGGCACTGCAGTGCCTGCCAATTTAAGTTTTTTTTTTTTTATAGTGGTAATATCGTCAAATCAGTCCTCCCAAAATCCACGGTGTCCTTCAATAGCCCTTAACGTTCCGGGGTCACGGTATTCGTTAGTCCCGCGACCCCGGCAGGTAGGATTAGCAATATCATCAATGTCACGGGGAAACTATTGGAAGAGGAACGCATGGCAGTAGCGGTGAGGATGTCAATTCTGTCTTTGGTAGGAAGTTAGTGGTGGCATTCTCCAATGCCTCGGAAAAGATTAGACGCAGGTCAAAAGCCTCAGGATTCGAACGAATTATACCGAACGAATTCCAACTACAAGTGAAAATCAACCTTGCCACTAAGAAATAAATATGCAATTCGATTGACTTGACGTTGTAATGGCCGTCGTGTTTTGTTTTTCATCTATCCATAGATAACAACGTGTTTTATGTCTTATGTCATAGTGGTAAGGTTGATTTTCATTTGTAGTAGGAATTCGTTAGAATCGCGTCGCATTGCGTCGCATCGCACCATGAGTAAAGTCCCTTAGTCCTGTCGAAAGAAGAAGAAGAAGAAATTATAAAGAAGAAGATGAAGAATAAATTCGGAATGCTGTCACATCGATCTATGAGAGGGAGGAAAGAGAGAGAGTAGATAATTATATACATGTGTTTCCACACTTTATGCACTTAAAATTACATACTTATTTAGTTACTAGCTGTGCCCGCGACTTCGTTCGCGTGGATGTCGGAATTTAACAATGTATTTTTAGTGCGAAGCGCTTAATTCTCGCCACGTTTTTTATAAATCATATCGTTTTCATATAATCCCTGTATTTAGAATTTATTTTTCATGAATATTTGAGGTGATTATAATAAACGCCCTCTGTCGTTCAGATTCAGAAGAATTGCTACTGGATTAGAGCACCCATTCTATCTCATTCCATCCCACTCCATCCCACTCCATTCCACTCCATCCTACTCCATCCCACTCCATCCCACTCCATCCGACTCCATCCCATTCCATCCCACTCAGTCCCACTCCATTCGACTCCATCCCACTCCATCTCACTACATCGCACTCCATTCTAATCCATCCCACTCCATCCGATTCTATCCCACTCCATCCTAATCCATCCCGCTCCATCCCACTGCATCCCACTCCATCTCACTCCATCCCACTCAGTCCCACTCCATCCTAATCCATCCCACTCAGTCCCACTCCATCCCACTCAGTCCCACTCCATCCCACTACATCCCACTCCAACCCACTCCAACCCACTTCATCCCACTCCAACCCACTCCATCCCACTACATCCCACTCCATCCCACTCCAGCCCATTTCATCCTACTCCATCCCACTACATCCCACTCCATCCTAATCCATCCCACTCCATCCCACTGCATCCCACTCCATCTCACTCCATCCCACTCAGTCCCACTCCATCCTAATCCATCCCATTCCATCCCACTCAGTCCCACTCCATCCCACTCCATCCCACTACATCCCACTCCAACCCATTCCATCCCACTCCATCCCACTCCAACCCACTCCATCCCACTCCAACCCACTCCATCCCACTACATCCCACTCCATCCCACTCCACCCCACTCCATCCCACTCCATCCCACTCCATCCCACTCCATCCCACTCCAACCCACTCCATCCCACTCCAACCCACTCCATCCCACTCCAACCCACTCCATCCCACTACATCCCACTCTATCCTAATCCATCCCACTCCATCCCACTCCACCCCACTCCATCCCACTCCATCCCACTACATCCCACTCCATCCCACTCCAACCCACTCCATCCCACTCCAACCCACTCCATCCCACTACATCCCACTCTATCCTAATCCATCCCACTCCATCCGATTCCATCCCACTCCATCCCACTCCATCCCACTCCAACCCACTCCATCCCACTCCATCTCACTACATCGCACTCCATTCTAATCCATCCCACTCCATCCCACTCCATCCGATTCTATCCCACTCCATCCCACTCATTCCCATTTTAGTGTGAGTCTAATAAAAACCTTTTCTTTCTTTCCATTCCATCCCAAACCATCCCATTCTATTCCATTACACTCTACTCTACTCTACTCCACTCCAAACCACTCCACTCTCCAGTCCACACCATATTTGAATAGGTATGTAGTTTTTTTATTCCAAGCTAGATCGCGCTACTGAACTACGCGTCTCGGTGTAAACTGACCGTAATTTTACTTCTGGGTCTGGAACACTTTAAATTCAAATATCTTTTGATAGACTTAACCGATTGCAATGAAACAAAAACTAAATTAGTCCTCAAGTTACGCTCGATCGTTGTGTATAAAGTTTATCTACATTGCCTTCGTACATTTTACGTGATGGAGCCACAAATAAACAGACAAACCGACAAACCGACAAACAGACAAACAGACAAAAATTCTAAAAATGCTGGAAATGGGTTCTGTTGGTTGTCCTTCAACACCCTAGCTATTTTTTTTGGATTTTATTTTGATGTACAAAAACGATTTTTCTACAGTTTTATTATATGTATAGATATAGAATAGATTTAAACTACAAAAAACATCGGCGTACTAAATGATGTATCAGCCCGCTTTAGGGTGATGTAGAAACTAAAACAAAGTAGGTGCAACATACTAAACAATAAAGATATAAATAAATACATACAACAAATATAATACAGAGTAGCGAGAAATAACAGAAGAGGAAAACTAAAAACCATTTCATTTTGAGATGAATCTGCCAGCTAATCTCGGGGGAACGGCAGTGCCCCCGCCAAGACGAGCCAAACGAAGCGAAAGGGCACTACCTACCGGTACCTACCTTTTTAATAATAATTGGTAATTTAAGCTGGGGATTTCTGGAAGTCAGTCAAACTTTTCCTTATTGCGTACATATTTTTCGTCAGTCAATCAGTGACTCACAGAACTATTTACTAACACATTAACAGAAAATTGGCTTCATCAAGTCCACATACGTTTTAAATAAACAATTTTATCGCCCTTACGATCTAAAATACCAAATAAATATCAAACATTGCTACAATGCCGTCAAGTCAATGTTAATTATAATTTCTGATGGGTTTTACGATTTATTTCTATTGCGGGTGCCCTCTATCTGGCAGAAACTTGTTGCTCCGAAACCTATTTGGCATAACTCACTTGGCAGAAACTTTTTTAAACGAACATTGTTATGGTATAAAAAATATTGAATATAATTGTTTTTTGGCCTAATGTTTTTATGTCCGAATTTAAATTGGGATACTTTTAAGATGGCAGAATTGTATTGGGCATAATTACCTTTGCCAGAGTTACAATTTTGCATATTTTCATTTAGCATAACGTTTATTTAGAGCGCCGATTATTTGGAATAATTTGACTTTGAGCATAGGTACTTCGAAGATCACAGAATTTCAGAATAGAAATAATTTAATAGTCATAATTAAAAAAAAAAATGTTTTATAAAATCAATATGGTGTGCTAAAAAAGTTAGTGACAGAAATGAATCGCTGCAAAACCGACTTCACGTAGTCTTGTCTGCCCTACCCCTAGAGTGTAATCTAAACCCGCGAAGGCGCGGAGGGGCGAGGGACCGCCGGAGACCCGCAGCGCCGGAGCCGTGACAGAAGCCATGCCTGCTGCCATGCCTGCTGTGAATTTTCTGCGATATGATGGTTATACTTTGATTATTATGGATATAAAATATATGCCAAGAGATGATTCTGGTTGTGAACTTTCTACGATATGATGGTTATACTTATTGATTATATGGAAATGAAATTTATGCCTAAAGATGATTCTGACTTACAAAATTATGGGTTTCGGTGTTATGGTAAATGAGTGTATGCCAAACGATTTTCTGCGAAAAGAGGTTTATGCTATCCGTTGCTATGCAAAATAAAATTATGACGTAAAAAGTTCTGCTATAAAGGGTGGACCCATTTCTATTGCCTGTTAGCCTAGCACGAACGGGCGTCACGGCGGCTCCGACTTACGAATTCTCGCTGTCCGATCATGCACCATACCCGGCGCGTTGTATTTCACGTGCGCCTCAAAGAGCTGTACAATGCCGGGGTCTTAGAGGGCCAAAGCCGGGGTAGCGGGACTAACGAGTACCGAGCTACACGGACACCGTGATTCTAGTCAGTAGAAGACGCACAAGTTGTCGGTTACCTATCATAAGATCGAAAAACGTTTGACCGAATTTCATTTGACCGAAAACTTTTCAACTATTATCATTTGGTTCTTTTTTACTTCATCGAAGTCACGTTTGCCACTGTTTCAGTTAACCTATTAACTATTCGTTTTTTTTCGTTACTCCAACACTTCATTTGGCCGAAAAACTTTTTACCGATGTTACAGTTACTCGAAACGACGGTTGCTCGAAGTATTATGTTTCCAAACATTCAGTATACCACTGTTTTAATTGCCATATTTTCATTTCACCAAATGCCTAGAAATTTGTAGGCGCCATTGAAATGTAGGTAGACAATACAAAATAATGGTGCAAATGTCATTATACTATAATATAACTCTGACGGGTATTGTATTATCATTAATGACATTTGCTGTTAATTACATAGTTGGACTATTAGGGGGGTTCAGGCTAGCGTGTGTTCGAATCTTTTTGCGCATTTTGTGTGATTCTTGATACTCTTTTGTGACTTTTTATTTTATATTGTGTTGTTCTTGTGTTTGCAAAAAGGTTTATATTGTGATATACTTGCATACAGCATACAAACAAGCACCACAAAGTCATGCAAGCAAGCATGCAGCATGCAAGCAAGCATGCAGCATGCAACAAGTAGCAAGCACGCAGCATGCAACATGCAGCAAACACGTAGCATTCAAGCAAGCATGCAACATGCAACAAGCATTGTTTCTGTCACGGCTCTGACGCTGCGGGGTTTTGGGTGGCTCCACGCGAGCTTATCGTCGCAGATGATTTGAACGCTCACCGCCGCGGCTGAGGCAGGCCGGCGGAGCCGGCCAGTAAGCCGAAGCTGCCGTTCTAACCACCTGCTCCTCAGCTCGCGGGCCACCCCACCCCTACGCGCCTACGCGATTTTAAATTACACTCTAGGGGTAGGGCAGACAAGACTACGTAAAGTCGGCTTTGCAGCATTTCGTTTCCGCCACAAAGTTTTGTAGCACAATATATTGAATTTTTATGACAGTAATTAAATTTTCGGTAAAATGTTGTTTCGGTATGGTGAAAATATGGCAAATAAATCATTAAGCAACTAAAAAAAGTTTAAAAGAGGCTTCGGTCAATAGTAAAAAGTTATTTTGTTAATCGTCGGAAAATACTTCGGTAAAATAATACTTATGGCTAGGTTACCTATCATAAGATCGAAAAACGTTTGACCAAATTTCATTTGACCGAAAACTTTTCAACTATTATCATTTGGTTTTTTTTTACTTCATCGAAGTCATGTTTGCCACTGTTTCAGTTAACCTATTATCTATTCGTTTTTTTTCGTTACTCCAACACTTCATTTGGCCGAAAAACTTTCTACCGATGTTACACTTACTCGAAACGACGGTTGCTCGAAGTATTATGTTTCCAAACATTCAGTATACCACTGTTTTAATTGACATAATGTAACGTTGTGGATTACCAACGTTGCATTTCAAAACTATAAATAGTTCATTATTATAAATTTGTAGGTATCTAGTAAAATATTCTTAAATTACGTTGAGACAAAAAGTAATTTTTAAGTGGGTATTTCTAAATTGATAGTATCTGTTGACAGTTTAACGGTGGAATGTTCCAGCAGCAGATGAGTGAATGAAAATGTTGTGGTCTCGCTCTCACGCGTGCAAAGTCCAATTCCCCTTCTCTTTGAGCGAGGCATTTTGTAGCAACCAGCTGGGACATGATTCAGTACAGAAAAATCTTACCGCGGGCTACACGGTTCCTCATTATATTAGGACTATCTAATTTTGCTCGCTCCAGACTTGGTCAGATTTTAGTCAATTTATAATTAATTTTGATATATTAAAAATCCTGTTAATTCACCTGTGAAGTGTCTATCCCCGTGAAGGGTAAGTTTGCCAAACAAAACCTTTATAACTGCTAGCTATTGTGTTCTATATTTTTGTATTGAGCAGGTACCTACAGACTTATTATTTTGTGTTCTAATTTTTCTTTGTCTGTTAGGTTTTTATTTCGTTAAGCCTCGAATGTTCCATACGCTCGTAGGCCTATAATAACGTTGTGTTAATGCTTCACGCTAATTATAAATTGTGTATCTACCATGTAAACTCCGTTCTGCTGATGACCAAACTCACAAACTCCTTAAGCGCTTAACGTCCTAGGCTTTCGCTTACGCTGCGGGGTCATCATCGGAGAGGACTTACAGTGGACCTTTTATTTACCGCTGGACGTTGATTCCAGGGAACAAGATTGGGGGTTAGAAATACCCACCCTCGTCGTTCGTTGAGTTCGACAAGCTCACCCTACCGAACGTTCGAGGCCTGCGCACACACAGCACCTAGCTGCGCACACAGCTGACCTGCCACACACATCCAGCAGCGCACAGCCGACCTGCCGGCGCATCCACCATCCCGTCCCTGAGGTCTCTCTCACCTCGGGACAACTCCTCGGCATCGCGTCCCTGCACTACGCGATAAGCCAGGACAGTACATAGTGCGCCTACTTCCACGGAACGAATTAATACCAAGTGACGGGCTGTGAACCACGACCTTAAATAAATATTATTGTAAACGTTGGTGGGTTCTTTTATTTTAACCCACCATTAACCGTTACATTGGCGCCCATTTACGTGGTTTTTTTTAAATAGGTCACTTGGTTTTTTTTTTGTTCTGTGGAGGTAGTAAGTGTGGTATTTTGGTGTTTTGTGTTTTTATTGTTTTTGTGTTGTGAAACGTTTTCGGTTTAACGCAGCCAAAGTGTACACTACCCTACACAATTTTTTTTTTTCTTGTTTAAAAGGGAAGTAACGATTTTTTATTTTTCTTTTTAACTATTAAGATATAATTTTTTTTAAAACTCATCGTAGTAGTAGGGCCCTTGTGAAGGCCCGTCCGGGGAAGTACTACCACCACACTTATTGCAACCGTAAATCATTTATATTTTTCGGTTGTAGGGTGTGGGTGCCGGGATTCTATTACAGGCACATATATACAACCTTATCACCTGGGTTCGTCTGCCTATAAAAGAATTATTACTTTCTTTTCTTTTATATAGGTAAATTGTTTTTGTTTTTTTATTGGTTATTGCAGGCTACCTCATTCTGTCAATACCAACATTTTTTTTTTTCAATTCATTTTGTTCAATAGTAATATTTTGAAACAACTTAACTTTTGTAAACAGTACATAATATTGCAGACTATCTCAATCTGTCAATTTTTTTTTTGTTCTCCTCTCAATTCGTATTCAAGTGTAATTTCATTTTTTTAAACAACTATTTTTGTAAAACCTAGGTACATATTATTGCAGACCCTACCTCATTCTGTCAATATTCTGTCAATTTGTTTTTTCAATTTGTTTTAAATTGTAATTGTTTTTAAAAAAAACTTAACCTTTTGTAAAGCGTACACATTGGTTGCATTAACTCCTTTTGTGTGTTTTTTTTTAATTTTTATTTCAGTGCAATTGTTTTTTTGTGCTTATTTATTCTAGACAATTCTCAACCAAAACGTTAGTAGTTTTAAATTCAAATTGTAACAGACGGAGTCTTAGTACACATAACCGTTTTTTTTTTTTCTCTTTGATTTTTTTTTGTTTTGGCACTTACCCTACACTTTTAATTTTTTTTTTCTTTTGAAAAATTTTTAATTCATGGATTATCCAGTAACGTTTATGTCGCTTCATAAGTCTGAACTTGAGTACGTAGTGAACATTATAGGCGTATCACCTTCTGTCACCGTACAGGACTTACATAAACGGATAGCTAAATATGGACCATTATTTCCATTATGACATATTAGTTAGTCTTTTATAATTATAACTTTAACTTCTGACATTCTAGTTAGTCATTAATCATTATAACTTTAACTTTTTATTTGACATTCGTAAATATACCCGTAAATTTTAAATCTTAACTTTTTTTTTTTTTAATTTTGAATACCTATTACTATACCGAACCTATCTAACCTACCAATTCTTTTCTTTGTTATTACTTTTGGTCTTTTGTATAATGATGGCCTTCCCCATTCATTATATTTTATTTTTTATACCTATCGGCCCTACACCGAAGGTATTTATTATATTGATCGTGGCTCTAACCCATCGATCACTTTGGTTTTGTAATACATGGTTGTGTTTTTTTTTCACGGTTGTGTTTTCCTTTAGAGCGGTAGCAACTCTTTAAATAAGCCCTTGCAGGAGCGGTCGATTACTCCATAAATAAACCATAAATCATGAAGCACAACTGTGTCTATAGAGCGGTAGCAACTCTTTAAATAAGCCCTTGCATCATAAAAAACACAACTGTGTCTATAGAGCGGTTGCAACTCTTTAAATAAGCCCTTGCAGGAGCGGTCGATTACTCCTTAAATAAACCATAAATCAAAAAACAAAACCAAAGGACATAGCTTGTTCACTTAATACTGATGGTCTACACCATTTGTGTTGTTTTCTATAGAGCGGTCGCAACTCTTTAAATAAGCCTTTGCAGGAGCGGTTGGTAACTCCATAAATAAGCCTTAAACCAAAAACATAATTTTATCATCTAAAATTAGATTCAATTACATTAAAATTTAAAACTGGTAGGTGGATTAGTATTGGTTGGTAGATGGTTAAAGAAAAAAATAATAATTTAACAATAATATTTTATTGAACTCGATACATACGATTGCATTATTCTCTCGCTTAGTACACTTTCATCTTTGAAGAAAACTATTGTAAGGCATCAGGTTAATGACAACAAGATTCCTAAATATTTTATATTGTGCGACAGCTATCTCTCGTATCACTGATTACAATAGCTGCCGCTAGTTATGATTGCGAGAAGTACGAATGATGATTTTTGATAGGTAAAACAATAGTTAGATCTAATTCTTCGTGCGGATTTTGTCTTTATAGAAGACAAAATCCTTGACTGCGCGAGGGGGTATTGTAACGTTGTGGATTACCAACGTTGCATTTCAAAACTATAAATAGTTCATTATTATAAATTTGTAGGTATCTAGTAAAATATTCTTAAATTACGTTGAGACAAAAAGTAATTTTTAAGTGGGTATTTCTAAATTGATAGTATCTGTTGACAGTTTAACGGTGGAATGTTCCAGCAGCAGATGAGTGAATGAAAATGTTGTGGTCTCGCTCTCACGCGTGCAAAGTCCAATTCCCCTTCTCTTTGAGCGAGGCATTTTGTAGCAACCAGCTGGGACATGATTCAGTACAGAAAAATCTTACCGCGGGCTACACGGTTCCTCATTATATTAGGACTATCTAATTTTGCTCGCTCCAGACTTGGTCAGATTTTAGTCAATTTATAATTAATTTTGATATATTAAAAATCCTGTTAATTCACCTGTGAAGTGTCTATCCCCGTGAAGGGTAAGTTTGCCAAACAAAACCTTTATAACTGCTAGCTATTGTGTTCTATATTTTTGTATTGAGCAGGTACCTACAGACTTATTATTTTGTGTTCTAATTTTTCTTTGTCTGTTAGGTTTTTATTTCGTTAAGCCTCGAATGTTCCATACGCTCGTAGGCCTATAATAACGTTGTGTTAATGCTTCACGCTAATTATAAATTGTGTATCTACCATGTAAACTCCGTTCTGCTGATGACCAAACTCACAAACTCCTTAAGCGCTTAACGTCCTAGGCTTTCGCTTACGCTGCGGGGTCATCATCGGAGAGGACTTACAGTGGACCTTTTATTTACCGCTGGACGTTGATTCCAGGGAACAAGATTGGGGGTTAGAAATACCCACCCTCGTCGTTCGTTGAGTTCGACAAGCTCACCCTACCGAACGTTCGAGGCCTGCGCACACACAGCACCTAGCTGCGCACACAGCTGACCTGCCACACACATCCAGCAGCGCACAGCCGACCTGCCGGCGCATCCACCATCCCGTCCCTGAGGTCTCTCTCACCTCGGGACAACTCCTCGGCATCGCGTCCCTGCACTACGCGATAAGCCAGCGGGGCGATTCACTATCAACGAGCGACACTTTGGCAAAGTGGATGGTTACTGGACACCTCTATATTTTATCGACTGTTATGCGGCTAAGTTGAGGAGTGCCTGTAGAGCGTTAGAATAGTTGCTTTTAGGGAACATTTAAACTTATCAGGTTCATTGAAATTTACCCTTTTGACAGCTATTTGATGCGTTCATTTCGCTGCATTCCGATTGTTCAACATCAAATTTATAACCAACGGGTGGAAAGATGCAATCGTTTAAAACACTACTCATGAGCAGTGTTTTAAGCTAGCCACCGGTCGAGAGGTCTGTGCCGTAGATCTATAAGATGGACTGAGCAATAGCTGAATAAAATTGGCCATAGAGTCTAGTCATACATAGAAGTCTATGCACAGTCTTTATGCAAATATTAGTGAAATATTGTTTTCATATTTCATCGAGTACAATAATTGGTGTTTTGCTAAATAGAAGGAGAGTCGTTACATAGACATAATTATATCGACTGGTTTATAAAAAACAACATTTAGGCCAAGTCATCAGCATACATTTTGGACGATTATAATATTACTCTTTGCTTTGGACCCTTTGTTGTTGCCCGAAGGATCTTGGAAATTAAGTAATTGCTGGGATTTGCTGAAGAAGAGAGGAAACGACTTCGTCTACGACTGGAGAGAAGACGCCTACGTGACCTAAGGGACCCGTTGCAGTTGCCAGAGAAGGAATAAAATGGCAAATTTTCGATTGAACAAGGTTGCGTTTCAACAGGTTATAGAAGAACTTACCTACCACAAGCTAGACGAAAAGCAACTGTTCGCAATGAACTAAAAGTAAGTATACTGAATACATTAAATCGTTTATTGCATACAGTATTATTTTCTCAAACATGTTTATTTAATTTTGTTACAATCTTGTTTAAAAGAGTATGATAATTAAGTACTTAAGACCTATTATTATTGTTTGTTGCAGATCTTGGCTAGATTCTATTTTTATGCAAATGAATCTTACCAACGTAGAGAGACCAGTCATCATGACACAGTAAGTTTATAAAATATTTAAGTCCCTTTAGTAAGTTTTATCTAAATGTCTATCTCTATTGAAAATATTCACCTAAACTGATGACACTGCGCTTATTGTATATTAATAGTAAATGGATTGCAATGGAGTGGCTCTCTACTAATAATCCTGCTAATATTATAAAAGTGAAAGTTTGCTTGTATGTATAAATGGATGTTTGTTACTTTTCATGTGAAAACTATTGAATGCATTTGTATTAAGTTTGGTAAAAGTCCCTGTCCTTAGTTCCTAGTGTCAAATATCTAGGTGTTTACATTGATGGAAAACTAACCTAGCACACCCACATAGAGGCAAGAAGCTCATATTCAAAGAATTTAATTAAGAATTAAGACACTGCTTACCAGTTTTGAAATTAGTCTGCCAGAGTCTATATGCAGCAATAATCACCTATTGTAATTACTGAGTCATTTCTGTTGATAGCGTTTAATTTTCACAGGTACTGTGGCTCCTCAGATACAAGTATCTTTTTATATTAAGGAATTCAATTTTAATTTTAAATATGTATGGTTGATTGCAGGTTTATGGAAAGATTTTGCTTTCCAGGCATTATTGGGTGCATCGATGGTACTCATGTGGCTATAATTAGGCCTAATGATCATGAAGAAACATATTTTAATAGAAAAAATTATCATTCTCTGAATGTTTTATTGGTGAGTAATAGAAGTTGAATAATTGCGTTTAAATGTATATACCATCTTTATAATTATAATGAGTAAAAAAAAATTGTTTCAGATTTGTGATGCACATCTTAAAATTCTACATGTTGATGCATCATTTGGTGGTGCTGCACATGATTCTTATGTTTGGAATCAATGTCCCTTCAAGACTGCAATAGAATCGCCAGAGCTTTTGGTTATTAGGTAGGTAACTATATCATTTGTATTGGCATTTACATAGATTATTTTGGCATAAAATACAAAAAGTGATTGATTGATCATATCAATGCGGTTAGAATGGTAGAACTAAAAAAGATAGATCTATTGTGTAGACCCGTTATGTTGAATGGGAAATATGAACTAAAGGAAATATTTACATTTCAGGTGATTCTGGATATGCACAGCGCCCGTGGATGATGACACCTATCTTGGGCACAGCTCCAGGTTCACCTGAAGAATATTACACGGAATTTCATTGCAAAGTGAGAAACACTGTTGAGAGCTGCATTGGTTTTCTCAAAGCACGTGGCGGTGTTTGCTAGCACACAGGGTACTACACTATGACCCTGTTACAGCAGCAAGGATAGTGAATGCATGCACTGTTCTACACATCATCGCCAAGAAACGTCCCAATGCCTGACCTCAACAGTGAGTGAGGACATACTTATTGACCAACAGAGCCAAATATCCATGCCTATGACATCTGACGTAGTTCAAGACAACACTAGGGATATACTAGTACAAAGACTGGAATTCTAGGAATATGTAATTTTGCTTCACTAGGACAGATAAATACTATTGTTGGAGCTGCTGAAGATTGTACAACTAGGTATTTTATTAGTATAAGCTTAGGTTGTCCCGCTGAAGAACATTTTGCATTGTATAAATTCAATCTCCTTATTATTATATAGCTGCATAGCTTAGTATATTGTTTAAGTACTATGTATTAATAGTGTCATGTATATAAACATATTTTATAGTTGGATTATGTAGTTCCCTTCTTTTGATTAGTTATTATTTCCATGTTTATTGGGCGCTTTCAGTTGAGACCAAATCAAAGTCTAGAATCGCCACTTTAGCAATATTGTTTCTTTCACAATCTTGTAAATTGTTCTTTATCAATTATCTAGGTATTTTGCATTGTATAAATTGAATCTTATTATTATATAGCTGCATAGCTTAAGTATATTGTTTAAGTACTATGTATTAATATTTTCATGTATTTGTGATTAGTTATTATTTCTCTGCATAATGGGCGCTTTCAGTTGGAGCCAAATCAATCAAAGGCTGAAATCGCCTTTTTAGCAATATTGTTTCTTTTACAATCTTGTAAATTGGTTTTTATCAATTATCTACTCTATTGCTTGAGCAATAAAATAGAATACTCCATTTCTTAGAATGTTTTGTTTTTGTTTGATGTAACAAAGGCTCTGTTATAATTTTTGGCAATTGAAAAAGAGTGTTCATGGAGTTTCTTGCCCGTTCTTCTCCATAGAGATCTACTCCTTGGAATGGGCAACTACAGTACTTTCACAGTTATGTCTTGTGACTGGGACTGTAGCTTCATCATTTAAATTGAGATGAATCAAGCTTTGATTGAAATGAAATTAAAGCCAATTTTTAAAACATACTTTTAATTACAAAACCCTTTATAACAAAAAAAAAATTTCTTTGTTTATAAAAATATTAATAAACAAAGAAAAAAAATTGAGGAACTATTGTTCAGCGGTTTAGGTGCCAGCTCAAAACTTACAAAACAAAACCACATAATTCAAAATTGCTATCAACCATGCAAAATAGCGTAATAATACATGACGTATTATCAGAAGCATACTTTTCTTTCTCTTTTCAATTTTTAGGGCAGGACAACCATAACAATAGCATTCAATTTTTACATAGATTATGACCTAAGTAGTTTAAAACTAACACAAATGTATAATGAATTATTCCCTTTATGTCGAGTCCCGTTATGTCGAGTATGGAAGTCTATTGTTCTCCAAAGTATTGATATTTTACGCTTTCTATTACCTTTATGTCGAGTTTAGTGGACAAGTACAGTCAGGGATGTAAATTAAAAGCCAATGGCATAAAAACATATTAAAACAAGTGTAGGTGAAGATTACCTAAAAAGAAAGCTCAACGGAGCCCCGCTTCGCGGGGCTCCGTTGCCATTCCATTTCTGCGTGCGTGGTTTAAAGTAACCTAACACGAAGGGGATGGCGGGGTCTGAAAGACCCCGCCATCCCCTTCGAACCTAACCTGTCCGTGTCGGGGTGCCCACAAGTCCCGAGCTCGCTTCGCTCGCTCTTGGATCCCAAGTTCTCTTAATAACAATTCCAATCATGAAGAAAAACAATCAAAGTCCAGAGGACTCATAATTGAAATTCTTAATATCCTTAAAACTAAACTATCCTTGTAAAATCCGTCTAAATTATGTGCATGAATACATTTCATTGGACATGACTGTACTTCCAAAATATGATAGGATTAAACTCGACATAAAGGTAATAAAAGCGTGGTAAATAAACTCGACATTAAGGGAATAGAAACGGGACAGAAAACTAAGCTCGACATAGGGGTAATAGAAGCGAGACAAGGTTTTCGGCTCGACGTAACGGGACTCGACATAAAGGGAATCAACCTGTATAATAAAGAAGCTTATCAGAAAAATATTACTAAAACTAGACATAATCACAATTTGGATTGCGGATCCACTTTTCGGATCTTGATTAACTTAATTATTTTGTTATAAGTTATAAAAAATAGAAACAATCCTCGATTTTGTACTATAATAGTTCTGGGGGGGTATTACAACGCCTTAAAAACCAGGCTTGTTCCAGTGAGTGAACGAGTTGGCGCTAGACGACTTGTATAGCTCTGTCACTTTCACTCGCCGGAATAAGCCTGGTTTTAAGACGTTGTAATACCCCCCCTGGCCCTATAAACAAACAGGCAGACGATAATCGTTATCGCTCAGCAATCACCATTTTCAACTTTATATACACTAGCACATATAGTTGAAAAGCTGAAAGATAATGAACGAAACAAACAAACGATCTGTAAACTCCAATAGATTTTCAACTCTACGAACTGGGGTTTAAAGTTGAAAGTGTAATAATGATTGCTGAGCGATAACGATTGTCGTCTGCTGTTTGCCTATAGGGCCAGTAGTTATACGAAAATAAAAGTGGCATCTCAATCTAAATGTTTAGATTTTGTGGGAGGAGAATCAAAACTAGGAACACTGTGGAGTAAGCTTTTCACAATTTGGTTTTATTTTGTAGCATTTGAGATTAGTTAATAGATGAAATCCGAGCTATGTAGAACTTTCAAAATTTTGAACAAATAACTACATAATTACTTCTTTAAAACATCATAAAAAGTCACATGTATGGTCTGAAGACCCATATTATTATAATGTAATAATAAAAATAATGTAACTTTTTAAATTTTTGCTGTAGGTACATGGCTAAATTTTGGTCATGAAATATTCTAAAATGCTACAAAATCGTACAAAATTATGGTTAGTATTAATCCATAATGTTCCTATATTTGAGGTTGCTCTTGAAATAAAATTGATAAAAAAAATATTAGATTGAGGAGTCACCTTCCTGTTTTTTAGAACAACTAATTATTATACTTACTACAATATCAAAGATTGGATCCTACAGTATTTTAAATTTACTACTGCTTAAGAATATTAATTTCATTAAGATATGAAAAGTGGTTCCTCAATCCTTATGGACATCATGAATCAAAAGGCTTGCTATTTTTGGTTCATGGCTCTGACAATTTGCACGAAGGCCTCTGTAGCAGCTGCTCGTCGCTTCATTTGTTCCTGCAGCGCTGCCACTGCGACTGCCCCTCCATGCTGTTAGCGAGCCCCTTCAGTGTGGTTGCCAGCCCCTCCATTGCAGCTGCCAGTTGCTCCTCTGCAGCAACCCGACGGCTCTATAATTTCGTAAGCCCGCTGTGGCTTACTTTCTTGTGGTGTTACTTTCAGGAACTGTAATAAATAATTAATTTTACATTGACTTTTTTTTTACATTGAATATTTGGTTTGGATAAGTGAGCCTGTTCTTGAGTTATAAAATTACAACATAAAGTGGCATTGGGTGCTTTTATAATTTGCCGTTTCATGGCACGGCACGATATTACTGTGGACAAGATAGAAGTTTTGTGGCAGTGGACGGCATGCCGTGCCGTGCCGTAGGGTGATTTTATAATTCGCCGTGAATATATTACGCTTTGCGCGTCTTCAAAGTGCAGACATGTTCTCGAAGAGACAGCGACTACTTATGCTCTATTTGTTATATTTAAGACGTAAAAAAAGACATATTACTAGAAAGTATTGGCAACATCCGCTTTTAAAAGTAAAATATTTAAAAGGGTCATACTACACGCTATTTGATATGCTCAAGGAAGACCTAAATAAGTTTTTCAATTATTTTCGGATGTCAACAAAATCGTTTTATTACATACTTTCTCCCTTACATACTTTCGCCCTGCCACCCGCGCCTCTTGGCTACGCATGCACACATACAAATTTCTTGTATGCACACACTACACTCTCAACAATGCCGCGACGATTTGATAGGGAGCGCTACGGCAATGGCACGGTAGATCGTTGCTGTTCACGGCGTCCCGTTGCCGTGGACGGTAAATTAAAAGCGTTTGCATACAAATGCATACATTTTGCTTTCCTACTTTACCGTGACGATAAAAACGTGCCGTACCGTGCCGTGCCACGGTAAATTATAAAAGCACCCATTGATTTTATGTATATTGATTCTATGAAATACTTTACTCATCTTGGGTTGGCTGTAAATCAGCCGAGGGAGAGGGTGTTCTTAGGGACTCACTATCGAGCCATTCTTCCTGCATAGGTTCTATGGCAGACTCGTTTGGTGCTTGTAAAACAGGGCAGGAGGATACTAGGTCTGCAGCCACATGCTCATAAATTTCCTCATCAACAGTTGGTATCTGTAAAATATTTAATTTACTTGCAATCACACAATATCCAAACACTTGATGATGAATGAGAAAAGAAAAAGAACTAAGATATAAATAGGTGCCTCATTCTATAGACAATTTTGACCTTCAATCAGGTCTTAACAGCGAACCAAAGTTTTGAAGTTGTCCTGCTGAAGTCGACCTTACAGTATAAAAGCAATGTCTTGCTGTAAGTTAACAAAATAGATAAGTTGATTAGCTAAATATAAGATGTGAAAAGTAGCTCCACTTGCAACACATGACACACTACTAAATGTCTAGATGTTACAAATTAAATACCCATGGAATAAAGACTAAAATTGTTAATTTATTAATTAGAAACTAACATCGACAGGCGGGCACAAACCGGGAAATCCATCCACTGCCACTCGACCAATGATGGCTAGTAGACACTGCTCATGCTCGTTTAACGGAAGGATTTTGTTTGGGCCTCCACCAATAGCCGCTGCAGACCTCCTGGAATCTGCAGCTTTGCATTTGGTTTTGGCCTTAAGCTCGATCCAGTACTTGATAGAATAAAAAAATAGTGTGCGTGGTAGGTACTTCGCAACACAATTCATCAAGCAAAACTAAAAAGACGTAAACATGCTATTGTTATGGTGCATTAGTGGTAAGGAAGCTACCTACGTAAGTGATATTTAAAGAATTGATGGTGTTTCTATTGGATTGTTTACTTACCCTTCGCCACTGATTTAGTGGCCTTTTCTTCAACGAAGTTAAGCCGCATTGCGACGGATTTCCACGCAGCCTATTAGCCAGTGCAGCCTGCGGGCCTCCAGAGTAGCGACCCAAGGCTATATCGCGGTGGGTCTCAGCAAAGTCCAGCGGTATATCTAACTGCCTGGCCGCGACCTTCTACGTGTAGTCGTCCTAAAAATATATATTTACAACATCATTAGCTTCTTATTGATGGTAATAAAGTAAGGTTAGTATAATTAAATAAATAAAAAACACTTTAGTACCTTTTATAATGAATTATTATCCAGTTCTAAAACTTTTAGTTTTTCTTTAACATAGGTTATGTTTGTAACAATAAACCTGCGAGGGTCAGTGGGTCGTCCTAGGGGAGTATTTTTATTTAGATGATTTGTGAACTTACCTTTAATTATAAATTCTTTTGTATACTTGAGCAAGGACTTGATTCAATGGGCAGATTGTAGATGATTCACAGAACTTAAATAATCTAGAAGGTGACAGTTAGCGCGAATTTACACCTGTCAGCTGTGCTGTCAGTTGCAAAAAACCACAAAAATATAAAATGCTCCATAATATCAACTATTCTAATGCTCTTGAGGTACTCCTCAACTTAGCCGCGTAACAGTCGATAACTCAGGCTACACATATCGATAAAATTAGAGGTGTCAAGATTAAGCAACCCATCGCACAGTGTCGCTCGTAGATAGTGAATAGCCCCGCAGGACAGTACATAGTGCGCCTACTTCCACGGAACGAATTAATACCAAGTGACGGGCTGTGAACCACGACCTTAAATAAATATTATTGTAAACGTTGGTGGGTTCTTTTATTTTAACCCACCATTAACCGTTACAATAATTATTTTCATTTCACCAAATGCCTAGAATTTGTAGGCGCCATTGAAATGTAGGTAGACAATACAAAATAATTGTGCAAATGTAATATAACTCTGACGGGTATTGTATTATCATTAATGGCATTTGCTGTTAATTACATAGTTGGACTATTAGGGGTGTTCTGGCTAGCGTGTGTTCGAATCTTTTTGCGCATTTTGTGTGATTCTTGATACTCTTTTGTGACTTGTTATTTTATATTGTGTTATTCTTGTGTTTGTAAAATGTTCATATTGTGATACACTTGCATACAGCGTACAAACAGACATGCAACATGCAAACAAGCACCACCATCCAAGCAAGCATGCAGCATGCATGCAAGCATGCAGCATGCAAGCAAGCATGCAGAATGCAAGCAAGCATGCAGCATGCAACAAGCAGCAAGCACGCAGCATGCAACATGCAGCAAACACGCAGCATTCAAGCAAACATGCAACAAGCATTGTTTCTGTCATGGCTCCGGCGCTGCGGGGTTTTGGGTGGCTCCACGCGAGCTTATCGTCGCAGATGATTTGAACGCTCACCAGCACCGGCCAGCCTCAGCCGCGGCGGCGGCCGTTCTAACCACCTGCTTCTCAGCTCGCGGGCCACCCCACCCCTCCGCGTCTACGCGATTTTAAATTACACTCTAGGGGTAGGGCAGAAAAGACTACGTAAAGTCGGCTTTGCAGCATTTCGTTTCCGCCACAAAGTTTTGTAGCACAATATATTGAATTTTTATGACAGTAATTAAATTTTCGGTAAAATGTTGTTTCGGTATGGTGAAAATTAAGCAACTAAAAAAAGTTTAAAAGAGGCTTCGGTCAATAGTAAAAAGTTATTTTGTTAATCGTTGGAACATACTTCGGTAAAATAATACTTATGGCTAATGATACTTCGATGATCTGAAAATATGTCAAATAATGCATATAGCAAAAGAGATGTCGGTCAATAGTTTTCGGTATAATGAAATTTGAACAAACAAAATTCGGTAAATTGATCGGTTCCCTTATGGCTAATGATACTTCGATGATCTGAAAATATGTCAAATAATGCATAAAGCAAAAGAGATGTCGGTCAATAGTTTTCGGTATAATGAAATTCGAACAAACAAAATTCGGTTAATTGATCGGCTCCCCAAGTTGTCACACATGTTGTGACTCCCCAACCAAATAAATTAACCAAAGCAAAACTGAATGAACCAATAATTTTGTCTTTTTTATATTAATTTCCTATGGACGCTTTTCACTTGCTACATCGTTCTCAGATAATGTACCATCTCAAGTTGAATGATGTAACAAAGGTTCTGTTATAAGAATTATTCCTGGCGATTGAAAAAGAGTGTCCATGGAGTTTCTTGTCCTTCTCCATAGAGATCTACGCTTTGGAATGGGCACCTACGGTGCTTTCACAGTTTATGTCTTACTAGCTGTGCCCGCGACTTCGTTCGCGTGGATGTCGGAATTTAACAATGTATTTTTTTGTGCGAAGCGCTTAATTCTCGCCACGTTTTTTATAAATCATATCGTTTTCATATAATCCCTGTATTTAGAATTTATTTTTCAAGAATATTTGAGGTGATTATAATAAACGCCCTATGTCGTTCAGATTCAGAAGAATTGCTACTGGATTAGAGCACCCATTCTATCTCATTCCATCCCACTCCATCCCCCTCCATCCCACTCCATCCTACTCCATCCCACTCCATCCCACTCCATCCGACTCCATCCCATTCCATCCCACTCAGTCCCACTCCATCCCACTCAATCCCCCTCCATCCCACTCCATCCTACTCCATCCCACTCCATCCCACTCCATCCCACTACAACCCACTCCAACCCACTCCATCCCACTCCAACCCACTCCAACCCACTCCATCCCACTCCAACCCACTCCATCCCACTACATCCCACTCCATCCCACTCAATCCCACTCCATCCCACTCCATCCCCCTCCAGCCCATTTCATCCTACTCCATCCCACTCCATCCTAATCCATCCCACTCCATCCCACTGCATCCTACTCCATCCCACTCCATCCCACTCCATCCGACTCCATCCCATTCCATCCCACTCAGTCCCACTCCATCCCACTCAATCCCACTCCATCCCACTCCAGCCCATTTCATCCTACTCCATCCCACTACATCCCACTCCATCCTAATCCATCCCACTCCATCCCACTCCATCCCACTGCATCCCACTCTATCCCATTCCATCCCACTCCATCCCACTACATCCCACTCCATCCCACTCCATCCCACTCCATCCCACTCCATCCCTCTCCATCCCACTCTATCCCACTGCATCGCACTCCATCCCACTCCGTCCCACTCCATCCGATTCTATCCCACTCCATCCCACTCCCTCCCACTCCATCCCACTCCATCCTACTCCATCCCACTCCATCCCACTCATTCCCATTCTAGTGTGAGTCTAATAAAAACCTTTTCTTTCTTTCCATTCCATCCCAAACCATCCCATTCTATTCCATTACACTCTACTCTACTCTACTCTACTCTACTCTACTCCACTCCAAACCACTCCATTCCAGTCCACACCATATTTGAATAGGTATGTAGTTTTTCTATTCCAAGCTAGATCGCGCTACTGAACTGCGCGTCTCGGTGTAAACTGACCGTAATTTTACTTCTGGGTCTGGAACACTTTAAATTCAAATATCTTTTGATAGACTTAACCGATTGCAATGAAACAAAAACTAAATTAGTCCTCAAGTTACGCTCGATCGTTGTGTAAAGGTTATCTACATTGCCTTCGTACATTTTACGTGATGGAGCCACAAATAAACAGACAAACCGACAAACCGACAAACAGACAAACAGACAAAAATTCTAAAAATGCTGGAAATGGGTTCTGTTGGTTGTCCTTCAACACCCTAGCTATTTTTTTTGGATTTTATTTTGATGTACAAAAACGATTTTTCTAGTTTTATTATATGTATAGATGACTGGGACTGTAGCACAGTAACTATTTTTAAACTATTTTATTTTATTTTTGACTTTTGACAATTCAAAAGTGCCTGTAACTGGATTATACTTGAAATAAATGATTTGATTTTGAATACTTCTTTTCCTACAAACATAACAGACGCTAAGTAAACGCAATGGACGTGCTCTTAGATATAAATTTACTGTTAGCAAATTAAGTTAGATATAAATTGCTTATTAGCCTTTTTAGGCTAGATTGTAATGTTATAAACAAATTGAAAAAAAAAAAAAACTTCTTTTCCTATGATCACGTTTGACATCTTGCCTGATGGCGAAGATATAGTCGACAGTCTTTCTATTTAAAATCTTTCAAGTTTTTTCGCTCGTTCGTGCAAGGGCCCCCGCATGTCATACTAATGGTAGGATGGTAATTTTATTAACTTTTAAAAAAGGTCGCATATACACATTTGTCAGTAAATAAAAAACAAGGGGTAATTAAGTAAAACAATGGCTTTAACTTAGGAGATAGTTTTTTTAAACAGTTTTTGTCATTGTCAAGGAATAAAGTAACAATTTGTTAGCAAAAACATGTGGCGTGTGCTTCTTCTTCTGCTGATTCTATTTTTACTTACGACAAATATTTAGTTTTAAGTCCCCAGTCAGAAATTTAGACTTGCGGATGCAGGATGCAGTCTCAACCTCCCGCCCTCAAGCATAATTAATAATTATATGTTATTCAAGTTTGGGATTCTAGATATGGACACATTTATGTCATGAATATGTACATAACATGCCAATAATACTCGTAATACATAAGGTTTCACAACAGGATAAATAATAATTAATTGCTTGGAAATGCCACAATATTTTTGTAAACAATAATAAATAACTATTGCCATAATGTGAAATATGTTCTCATTAAGTTCCACATCTTAAACCCTGACACTTTCCTGTTTATACAGGGTGTTTGGTCCATCGTGTGCCAAATTGAAATGGTCGATAGAAGGGGTCATCTGCTATCCTTTCAGACCCCTTAACAAAATTAAAATTCAGAGTCTACGCCCCATATTTAAAAAGAAAATTGCATTTGAATGTAAAATTTGGGCCTTTTTTAGTAAAACAATAAGAAGTCGATTTAAAAAAATCTACAGGGCATGAGGGGTGTTAAGGGGTCTGAAAGGATAGCAGATGACCCCTTCTATCGACCATTTCAATTTGGCACACGATGGACCAAACACTCTGTATATTCAAATACAGGAAGTATTAAATAATTAGGTATGCTGTGATTGTGCTGTAATAAATAAGGCACACTATTCTTTACTACATATTTACACAGCACGGCTGTCATATGTAGATCTTTGACAGTCCTTACTGTTAGTCAGAAGCTCATAAGTATGGCAACTTATCTTACCATGGGGTATCGCATTTCTCAGTAACTGGGTTGTGGAGGTCCGGTCCAGTAGCGGGCCTAGGGTTTCAAAACCAGGCAAGCCCAATAAAATTTTAACCGATTTCAAAAAAAAAAAGTTCAGTTTTCGACTGAGTATGTAGGTATATCATCGCAATTTTCTCATAAACTACTGGTTAGGTACAATAAATTAAAAGAGAATTCATCCATCTTCTTCTTTCCTCTTCTTTCTTCAATTTCACTCTTGCTTGTCGTGCGGTGAATGAGGTAACCAAAGCAGAAAGCTCACCGAAGGCATGCTACTGCTAGATTGAATATAATAAACATATCAGCAATTGCATACCTCCGGTGGCTTTGAAAAAAGCCGTTTGGTTTGCTTCATTGCTTGAGGGAACAATTGGAACAAAGTTATGGTAAGTACATAGTTGCTTGCTTTCCGGTCCGATAGGCAGTCGCTTCATGTAAAATACTGATATTTAGCTGAATCCGGTTCGACTGAAAGACCCTAATATAGTTGGGAAAAGGCTAGGCAGATGATGATGATATTTACACAGGTCAAACTTTACAATTTGAAGCCAACCAACTTTAACTTGGTTACCCCATATTGTATTCTTAGCATTTTGCCAGAAAGTCCGCAGGCCTCTTTATTGTACCTTGTCCCAAGGGAAGTCTTAAAACAGTCCATATTCCTTTCTGTTTCAGGTAACCTCATGGTATTCAAAAATATCTGAAAAAAAGGTCTCGTTATATATTCCTCTGAACATTTGTGTCCTACGTTTCATCAAGCGAGTGTAGAATAACAAACGAAATATAGTGGTATTCTTTGGTAGCAGTTCTCCTCGACTTCACCCCCACTGCTCCGCTCCTGTTGGTTGTAGCGTGGTGTTCTATAACCTACAGGCTTCCCCGATAAATGGACTATCCAACACAAAATGATTTGTTGAATTCGAACCAGTAGTTCCTGAGATAAGAGTGTTCAACCAAACAAGCTCTTGAACTTCATAATATTGGTATAGATTTGAGGAAATATTACCTACCATTGTCTACTTCTGCTCACCTTACAAAAATACTCAGGTGTTAAGACCCAAACGTAAACAGTAGAATTGCACAGAGTGCCGTGCAAAGTGTTGTCGTGACCAAATTGTTTTAATTCCGGATATTACAGCCTTTGACCCGGATGGAGGCCTGCCCACTGTGCGCATGGGGGCACGAAGTGTTGTATTTTATTTACATAATTGTTGTATACACTTTCTGAGAAGAAAACTAATTTTTACGTACGTTATGAGTTCGCATGAAAATGTGACGTTGAAGAAAAGTAGTGAGTAAAATATAGCGTGTATGTTAGTGGTCTAAAAATACCGCAACACTATGAAAAAGTATTTTCCATTGTATGGTTGAAGACCTTAGACCTAAATCTGGAAGAATATTTTGCCCCTGGCTGAAAGCGTTAAATTCAAGGCATCCACAAGATTGGCTCTGTTAAACAACACAATAACCCCCTCTAGGATGACCTGAGTGATAACATACATAAAAAAATCTTAGAGTAATCAAAATGTAAGGAATGTAATGGAAGCAAAATTATATTACGGGACAATTAGTAAAACAAGTGATAATCTATATAAATAAAAATGAATTGTTGTTCGTTAGTCTGATTAAAACTCGAGAACGGCTGGGCCGATTTGGCTGATTTTGGTTTTGAATTATTTTGGAAAGTCCAGGGAAGGTTTAAAAGGTTTTTTTTATCGTTTCTCAGGCGGGACGGAGTTCGCCGGGTCAGCTAGTCTTATGTATAAAATTTCCGTGTCACAATGTTAGTTACCGTACTCCTCCGAAACGGCTCTACCGATTTTTACCAAATTTTATATGCGTATTCAGTAGGTCTGAGAATCGGCTACTATCTATTTTTTTTTTAAATTTATATGGCAAAACAACGTTTGCGGGGTCAGCTAGTATGTAGATAATGCTGAGGCCATAATAACGGAAAACTCCTCACATTGAAATTCCTTAATTATACAAAACTACTAAAAAAAAACTTTGGTTTATAATTTGGGTCACATACACAAGAATTAATATTGTTATTTTCTGCTAACAAAGTCAATTTAAACGGCAATACTAAGCATGATGTCGCCATAATGCCATACCAAACAAAAAATTGCGACGTCATTTTTAAAATTCCGGATATGACCAGCATTTTCACACGGTACCCTAACCATTGTGCATTTTGATGTACTACTTGCTAACCAGCCTTTTAATCCACAACGTATTAGCTTTTTATATCTTTAATATTATAAAAATGAACCACTGAATTTTTTGCTAAGCGCAAATCTCGCCCGGGTCGACGAGCGACGGCGCGTTGTGTTCCACGCGCACCTCAAAGAGCGTCAGCAAGATGACGGGCCCCCCCTCTAGAGGGCCAAAGCCTGCCGGGGTCGCGGGACTTATTCCATTACCCTGGAACGTAAATGTATCCTGGAATGAAGGACACCGTGGATTTTAGTCAGTACAAGTCTGACTCCCGCCCTGCCCTGGGTGGGAGGACTCATTTGATGATTTTACCACGCTAAAAGAAATAATAATAATAAAAAAGCGCAAATTTCGAGAGCAGCTGAACCGATTTCGCTAGTTTTTGATGGATGATTCTTACGGAGAGAAAAAAAAAAAAAACCGGAAATAGTAGATTGTATGACAAGGGAGCAAAGTAATATTTTTACAAAAATATATTTTGCGCCGAGTGATACACTCTACTTTTCATCACCCACTATGAGAAAATAAAAAGCGCCTCATATTTTATTGTAATATTATTATTTAATAAAACATAGAGTAACAACTAAATTGAAATTATCTAATAATAAAACAACTAAAAACTTATATTTACATTTGAGACATTTTCGCAATTATGAAAATTATATAGAAGATTCCATTGAGAACGAGGCGAAAACATGTGAACGCATCGTGGAAAACATTAAATTACAACCTACAGTTAACACGTTCCCTGCGCCATCACTTTCAAAGAACTTTCAGCTGGTGCTTTGGAGACCTAAAAGATCTCGAAACTAACCTACCTTTTGGTGCGTTTGAGACCTAATCAGTCTCCTAAAGATACAGTTTTGAAAATAATTTATATCTTCCAAAAAAACAATCAAATATATTTTGAAGTTTTTGTGGGTGAAAGATAGCCTATTGCTTTATATTTTGCTAGGTTCGCACGCAGTTATGACATTTGAATAAACTACAAATACCAAAAAATATGATATCGATTGTATCTCGTACCGCAACCGAAGATAGTTCAATATGTGTAGTAAGTAGTGATGGGAATAAATAAAATAATATCTCAGTTGTCGATTGAAAAAGTTTCATTTTCTTTTTAGGTGCGTCAAATATTTTATAATCAGAATCACTGTCATTATTAGCCAATGGGGGGCAAATTTGAAAATTTTCAAAAAAAAATATTTTACTGGACGATGCAGCAGTATAATCCGGCGTTGATTTTTTGTTAGAAATCTCACCAAAATAAATAGATTTTTTACACTTTCTTCTTTTAAAAGCACTCATTGTATAACAAAAATGATAATCATCACGTAGGTTATTTGTCGAGTGTTATTTCGCAAACGTGCGCGCGACATCCCACGTCGATGCTAGGGACAACACTAAAACGCACAGAACATATATACCCCTAAAGGGGAAGAATGACGACTCCGTACTAATTTTGTGAGGAAAATTTTTCTTACCGACCAGTGCCATCTATGTTTAGCCCACGAAAACATGGCAGTAGAATCCAGGGCGGGAATTTCAAATACTACAATTACATTACAGGTTCTTTGTATTGCATTTTATGCACAAGTACATTTGCGCTTCTCGATAGTTTCTTTCAAATTACTATCGAGAAACACAATGTACTTGTGCATAAAATGCTGAAAGATAATAAGTAAGGAGCAGTTTAGTAAAACAAACGATTTCATTTGACTTCTTTATTCATATAAGCTACAATGTCTTATTTTACTAAGGTTCGGAAACCGATGTAAAGTGATGCTGGTATCTTTAGAAGGTGAAGTTCCACACATAGCACAGATTCTAGTGTTTTCTTCCTACGAACTCATCGGGAATAAGGCACAAAATCAAACAAGAGTCACTGTCTCAACACCGGGTCTATATCTCACAAATACGCACTTGATTTCACCAAAACACAGACACAGAGGAACAAGCTTGACTCACATTAACAATATTGTATGTAGAATTAAATGCAACTGTTTTATTTATTACAAATAAACAAGAACAAGATGTAAATAATGGTGCGCAAGCGATGGCAGACATTTTTTCCTATGACGTCAAATAGCCAATAGACAATATGGCGTTCCAGTGTTGTCATGTTGTCATATTATTATCTCCTTTTTGTTTTGTGTTTTCATCAATTTAAATGTTAAAAATTTCATAACAAACATTTTCTCGCATCAGAATAAAAGCAAAAATAATTTTTAAGGATAACATACTTTAAAATCAATTAATAAGCCTATTATTAGATTGAATGTGAAATAGTATTTTTGTCAATGATTTTTGTTGGCAACATTATGTAATTCATCTCTTTTACTCTTATGTTGATGTCTCTTTCTTGTTTTCTAGCCCACCTACATCTTGTTCGTAGAACAAAGTCGACACCCCCTGCTAAAACGAGTCACGCAGTGCCCGCGCCGCCCACCTTCCCTCTCTTGCGTCTACGAGGCGTACGATTCCACGAGTACCGACATATCTCCTAACGCAAGGAATGAAAATAATTACAGTACTGTGCGTTAGGGACCTAATCCATCTCTAATTTCTTTTTTAATGTCCTTGAATTCAGCTTTAAGTAGAAAGCAAATATGTATATTTTTGTCCCACTCATACCTAAAGAACTTTACACGTTAGATCCTCCCGCAAGGAGTGAAACAACACGATTATGTTCAACGCACAATACAAAAGTACTGCAAGAGATCTGATAGATCTCGTAATGCAACGAACGTGTTAATACATCCATGCCACTGTCCGAAAAAAAAAGTTGTTTTATAAATATATTGACCCTTGTCATACAATCTACAATTTTTATTCAGCCAGCGACGCGGCGTGACTATGGGCCGTCATTCCAGCCAGTCTTTATTCAAACACTATTTGTGTTCGATTTCTTTGGCGCTGAGCACTAAGATCTTCCAAATTCAAAAAGTGAGCGGCAAAGTTCTTTTCACCTCACCCGCTCGGAAAGATTCTATTTCTCATTCAAAATCTGAGCGCAAAACTCCATTTTGTGCTCTAGAGCACAAAGTGTTGTTTAAAATTCGAACACGTCTTGTATTCAATTGTTTTCTACTTTTCTACACTGGCAGGCGAGCCGCCCCCACTACATTTCCTCGCTGTGTGAGGTGAAAAGTTGTGTGTTGCACTCGGCAGCAAAGTTTTTCTGCGTCTCGTACCTTTGAAAACTTCGCATCGCTCAGGATTCTATATTTGAACCGCTCGTTTCTCTCGCGGTTCAATCTTAGAATCCTTCGCTCGCTCAGTTTTCAATTCAAGTACTCGCGCCAAAAATCAACTTTGCAGCCTTGCATAACAAATAACTATTTCACCTCACCCGCTCGGAAAGATTCTATTTCTCATTCAAAATCTGAGCGCAAAACTCCATTTTGTGCTCTAGAGCACAAAGTGTTGTTTAAAAATCGAACACGTCTTGTATTCAATTATTTTCTACACTGGCAGGTGAGCCGCCCCCACTGCATGTCAGTGCACCAACCTATTTTTTTTTTCTGAACATTAGTGTTAAGTAGTAGATGTCGTAGGTAAGTTTGAGTTTTTAAAATTCGAGTAAATCGTCTCGAACCGCCTTATATCTGTCTCTGTCTCCAACATTCACAATGGAATCCAATGAATTTGAGCAATTTTCCGCAAATTTACGTAATAATAAAAAACAAGTGACAAACACAAGTATTAATGTTCCAAAAAAACATTTAACTTTCAATATTAATAATTCTAGTAATTTTACTTTTAATTTCTAAAATGAATAAATAAATACTTATATAGTAAATTGTTTAATCTGTTTCTCTTACACCTACCATTTCCTCGCTGTGTGAGGTGAAAAGTTGTGTGTTGCACTCGGCAGCAAAGTTTTTCTGCGTCTCGTACTTTTGAAAACTTCGCATCGCTCAGGATTCTATATTTGAACCGCTCGTTTCTCTCGCGGTTCAATCTTAGAATCCTTCGCTCGCTCAGTTTTCAATTCAAGTACTCGCGCACAAAAATCAACTTTGCAGCCTTGCATAACAAATAACTATTGCGGCGCACTTATAAAGAGGATTAAAAACTCATTACTGCCCGCTAAAAGCTTCCTATCAAAAGTGCGCGGCAAAGTTATTTGCGGCGCACTTATAAAGAGGATTAAAAACTCATTACTGCCCGCTACAAGTTTCCTATAGAAAACACCAGTTTTGGGCGCACTTAAAGGCGAACCAAGTCGTCCTTTTCGAATAGGTGGGATGAAAAAGTCTAAAAACAACACTTTTCTATATTCCCATACAAAAGATTCGTAACAATACTTAAAAGTCAATTTCAACTTGAATACCATAATCTACCTACCATAAAGTTTATGTTAGAAGGAAGGATTCCGGGAAGGCAAAACAATTGAGTGACGTATACTTATTTAAAGGCGGTACGAAGTTTTCCAGGCCAGCTAGTTCTTAATAAAACTTTTTAGTTTTACTGAGAACACTGAATTATTATGTTACTTTTAACTAGAAATCGCTTAACAGCAATTAGCAAAGTAAAGCATTTTTCGGTGTCTCATCACTATAGGTCGAAATTAGGTAGAGTTATTCATGTACTTAAATAGCGAAAGAATAGAGTGGATACGTCCGAAATCTTGCAGAAAAAATCCACGATTTATTACATAAAAAGTTTTCACCTTCACACACTTTATTTGTACTCGCCTGTCGCTTTTAATTTTCTTAATCGGGTCTTACACCTTTTATCATACAGAAATAAAAAATAGAGCAATCTAAAATAATTATCCGAAAAACAATAATTACCACTACCCTTTCCTAAATTATTCACAAGCAAACTAATAACTTCCCCCCTTGCCCCCCTCCTCTCGTCACATCTAATGAGAGAAGTCGCGTGACATTTTCCATGCCGTGATAAACCTACCCCCATATTTCATGGGCCACGCACCCCCAAATATGGGTTAGTTTTGTTTTTATGGGGACTTCCGACCAAAACCGAGGTCGGTGAGGTTGTATAAAATAGGTTATAATGTTCTAGTGTTTAGAAGCTGGTTGGTAACGAGGAGTGACCTCATTTTTGACCTGAACTTGTTAAAGATTCTAGTTGCTGGTCGATTTTTTTTGGTTTTAGGGTGTTTCGCGTAGTTCGTGCATATTCCAAGACATTTATACAATTCAAATTAATTGTCGAATAACTTCGTTTTTTTTTCTGATATCATTAATTTACAGATAATCCTTCAACATTTTGTGGTTTATACTTTGATTTAATGAAATATTACAAAATAAAAAATCGGAATAAGACGGTAATGAGAACGTTACCGAAGGGAATGATACTGAGACTGTATGTGAAGGCATAAAGCTGCGAAGGTAATGAAGAAAAATAGAGGGTAATGAAACAATTTAAAAAAAACGACGGTAAACGAAGGCAGTGAGAAAGAAGGTAATGAGGTTTGAATCGTTAATCCGTATTTTTTCCAAAAATGACAAAATTATGAATCTCGTGCCTATTATAAACTACGAAGGTAATTATTAGAAATTATAAGTAGCTACAAATTAAACAAAATTATAAATACTCACGTAGTAAAACGGACGATAAGAATGAGAATGGTTCCAGAATAATAACCTCCTGCGAAACTTTACACGACTGTATTTTTTTACCACGACGATCAGTCCGCCTGCCACGACGTTTGCTGGGTGACTGAGACGCGCGCGGGGCGCGGTGCGGCGCTTTAGGCACGTTTAAGTTCATGTGCAGACTGTAGTTTAGATGTTCTTACAAACCGATGGTAATCAGAAAAAAAATATGTTAAAAGTTTTACGAAATAAAATTTATTATTTTTGGTAAATGTCGTTATTTATTTTAGGTGTAAAAGTTGTGTTCTTAATATTGTTTCTTGGTACGGTTAATTTATTAACAATTGATATTGATTATTTCGGTTAAAATACAAATGTTTATATTAGAATAGTAAATGGACACCGAAGGAAATGAGAATCTGTAAAGATTTTTAATTTTATTTAATTAATTATGTTATATGGATCTGTAAATTTTACGTGCATTGGTAGCATAACTTTGTTGTGTTGTTTTTCTTTAAAAGGAATGTTGTTATATTAAGAATACATATTTTTTTTATTACTGGACGCGTAATATGCACGAAAAATGCGAAACACCCTTTAATCTCACTAACTTCGTCCAAATGCAATCAAACTGAATCTCTCCAGAGTAAACCTATGTCATTAAAAAAAACCGTAAGTAAGGCTCTGAATTGAAAAACATCCTTTTGGTATAATCTTCAAAAGTGATTATAAGATAATTAAATGAAATGGTTTCGAAATAAACATAATGATGATGGACATTCTATATTCACTTGACATAATAGTGATAATATAAGCGACTGAATTCATGTGGGCAATTTACATGCGACAATTTGATCAAAGTAAACATAATAATCATATAGTAAGTTCATATCAAACAAAGCCATCGAAGTTATTATGTTATCTTTAGGCCACTTAAGTAGCTGTACTATTGAGTCTAGGGTGGTCTAGGGTAGTTTACAGAAAAGTATGAGTATTGAAATATATCGGACACGTGTTTTTTTTTAATTTAGGTGGTAAAATCATCAAATAATGAGTCCTCCCGCCCTGGGTGGGGCGGAAGGGACTGTCAGACTCTTACTGACTAAAATCCACCCGTGTTCCTTCGGATGCCCTTTACGTTCCGGGGCCACGGTATCCTGGGTTGAGAAAAAACCTGCGACCCCAGCAAGCATTGGGCGCGAAACACGACGCGCCACCGACCCGGGCTTGGTCCTTGGTCGGACGGCGAACTACCCATTACTCACCGTCCGCAAGGCACACAGTGCCTAAAGGAGAGTTTTTGCCCGCATCCCAGGGTGCACCGGCCCGAAAAACTGGTCTTCCCCCCGGACGGAGAGGGAACTCCAGTCCACGGGCGCACGTGGAGGTTTCCTGTCTTAGCACCCCGGGAGGCGTATTTCCAAAGCCTATACTATTTCAGTCACGAGTCGGACTCTAATCGATGAGCTTTTGTGTGTGCATATTTCTCAACAAAACCTAATCTATCTCAGTAAAAAACTTGACTCAAATAGATTAGCTTTTGTTTTGATATTTTCAAAGAAAATGCACGGACAAAATCTAGTACCATTTCAGTCACGCACGAGTTAAACATTTTTTGAGTAAAATGGCCTATTAACGAACTACACGCGGGGGAAGTCGCTGACATAATCTAGTATAGGTATAATTATAGCATAGATTAGATGGTAACTAAAACAACTCGTCCTTAAAACAGAGCATATCTATTTAGTTTACTGTCGTTACAATTTCATAGTCCCTATGGTCGTCCATTACCACTAATGTAACAGCGACCTTCACGAGGTACGGTCAGAATATTAACGAGCAATATCTTTCTATTTTCAGTAAAATTATTTATAGACTAGTGAATGATTTAATAGCGAGGCGGTAGACGGTATGCGTGACTGACTTTTGAATGTCAACTCGGCTGCAACCTGCACGCACGGATAGAATCGGTCTAAAGATTGATCGATGATTGAGTCACCATCGTTTCAGAGGTGCCTCGCAGATGGAGACCATGCAACCTGTATTTTGAAGTCTATGCTGTAATCAATGTCATCATCATCAGCCTGTAAAGTTCCCACTGCTGGGACACAGGCCTCTTTGGTTCTAGGACATGCCGGTTTCCTCACGATGTTTTCCTTGACCGTTTTGAGAGCAGTGGTGATGAAATAAATTACACAAAGTATGAAAGTAATGCGCCTGGCGGGGTTCGAAACCACGACCTACAACTCGTAAGTCGGGACCGATACCACTGGGCCACCACTGTTCTGTATCGGTAATCAACCTAAAATGTTACAATTGCTGGAACACAGGTCTCTGCTCTATAAGACGAAGTGGGCTGTTATCATCTACGTTGGCCCAGTGTGTTGGTAGATGTCACATTATTTTCGAATTTTGAGGGTCTGACAAAATTATGAATTTTACAATGAACTCATTCAGTGAATTCGAGTAAGAGTCACAATTGTATGCAACAAAGTGCTACTAATTCTACTGTGCTACATCAGACATTGCTGATGGACAAAATTGAACAAGAAGTTTATGACGGGATGAACTGAACTCATTTCTAGATGATTGACTTACAGTCGCAGAAGAGATTGCAAAGATTGAAGTACATAGAAACTCAAATAAAGAAACACCCAGACCCGGAACAAATGTTTGCAGATCATACAAACACATATTTATAATGCTTGGTAAGGCTGTCTACCTATAAGAGAGAATAAAGATAATGCAATGCTGCATGTTAGTTGTACATAAATACTTAAAAAACTATTCTGGTATTTTAACTTTTTATTCCAACCCTCCTAATTGTTCAGTGGGCCGTTTGTTTATTTTTACAATACTAAGGGTGACTATAATATGCCGTACGATAGTCTACAGTTGACAGCCCACAAAGTCACAACGTTTTAATATCACTAAAATGTCCACCAGAATAGTTGAGAAGGAACGCAGAAAATCGAGTATCAATTTCGTTAATTTTCGGAGATTCCACTTTTTAGACAGGTAATTTATCTTAATTATCAGCATTAGCCTAAAAAGTCATTAAACTGTCATTAGAGCTTAAAACATGATATTTAATGTTAGTATCTAAGTTATTAACTTCGGTTTATCAGTGTGGTGTACCGAAATATCGGATACTCAAACCAAGTTCATATTTTCAAAAACTTATAAAACCATTACGATTGTGAAGGACCAATCGTCATAATCATAATAACCCTGTAATTTTCCTACTGCTGGGACACACAGGGAATGGAATGTAATCCAAGACACGGGCCAAGTAAGGATTGGTATAGCAGTCAAAGTGACTCTGCGACTCACCGAAGATGCCACTGTGAAAGTGACGAAGTTTTGGATCCACACCGGTTGGAATACCTATGTACACGTACAGTGTTAGTAACTTATAGAAAATATGTGTAATACAAGCATCTTGGTGCCGGTACCTAGTGGGATTGAAATAAGCCTACGCATTTCAGTCATAAAATTCTGTGGTAGACGTGAAAATTAAATGAGCATCATAACGAATTACTTATTCATTTAAAACTAATTTAGGGACTAACATAATTTTACTGTGCTACACAGGCAGTAGGCAAAACGTACCGTAGCAAATTCTTAACAACTCGTAGACGTCTCGTAGCTGTCTCGTAGCCGTCTCGTAGCTACCTCAAAGCGGCTCGTAGCCGCCTCGTAACTGCCTTGTAGCCGTGTCGTAGCGTGTCGTAGCCGTGTCGTAGCGTGTCGTAGCAGTCTCGTAGTCGTCTCGTAGCCGTCTCGTAGCGTCTCGTAGCAGTCTCGTAGCCGTCTCGTAGCAGTCTCGTAGAAGTCTCGTAGCCGTCTCGTGTCATCTCGTAGCAGTCTCGTAGCCGTCTTGTAGCTGTCTCGTAGCCGTCTTGTAGCTGTCTCGTAGCACTCGTAGCAGTCTGGTAGCCGTCTCGTAGCGTCTTGTAGCAGTCTCGTAGCCATCTTGTAGCAGTCTCGTAGCCGTCTTGTAGCCGTCTCGTAGCGTCTCGTAGCAGTCTCGTAGCCGTCTTGTAGCTGTCTCGTAGCACTCGTAGCAGTCTGGTAGCCGTCTTGTAGCCATCTCGTAGCGTCTTGTAGCCATCTCGTAGCGTCTTGTAGCAGTCTCGTAGCCGTCTCGTAGCGTCTTGTAGCAGTCTCGTAGCCGTCTTGTAGCCGTCTCGTAGCGTCTTGTAGCAGTCTCGTAGCCGTCTTGTAGCCGTCTCGTAGCGTCTTGTAGCAGTCTCGTAGCCGTCTTGTAGCCGTCTCGTAGCACTCGTAGCAGTCTCGTAGCCGTCTTGTAGCCGTCTCGTAGCGTCTTGTAGCTGTCTCGTAGCACTCGTAGCAGTCTGGTAGCCGTCTTGTAGCCGTCTCGTAGCGTCTTGTAGCAGTCTCGTAGCCGTCTTGTAGCCGTCTCGTAGCGTCTTGTAGCAGTCTCATAGCCGTCTTGTAGCTGTCTCGTAGCACTCGTAGCAGTCTCGTAGCCGTCTTGTAGCCGTCTCGTAGCGTCTTGTAGCAGTCTCGTAGCCGTCTTGTAGCTGTCTCGTAGCACTCGTAGCAGTCTCGTAGCCGTCTTGTAGCCGTCTCGTAGCGTCTTGTAGCAGTCTCGTAGCCGTCTTGTAGCCGTCTCGTAGCGTCTTGTAACAGTCTCGTAGCCGTCTCGTAGCGTCTCGTAGCAGTCTCGTAGCTGTCTCGTAGCACTCGTAGCAGTCTGGTAGCACTCGTAGCAGTCTGGTAGCCGTCTTGTAGCCGTCTCGTAGCGTCTTGTAGCAGTCTCGTAGCCGTCTTGTAGCCGTCTCGTAGCGTCTTGTAGCAGTCTCGTAGCCGTCTTGTAGCCGTCTCGTAGCGTCTTGTAGCAGTCTCGTAGCCGTCTTGTAGCCGTCTCGTAGCGTCTTGTAGCAGTCTCGTAGCCGTCTTGTAGCCGTCTCGTAGCCGTCTTGTAGCAGTCTCGTAGCCGTCTTGTAGCAGTCTCGTAGCCGTCTTGTAGCCGTCTCGTAGCACTCGTAGCCGTCTTGTAGCCGCCTCGTAGCATGAACGTATCGAGATATTTACCATCCCCTTTAATAAAGTTATGATAATCTGCTTGTTACTAGCAGTGTTTTACATAGTATGTACAAAAATACCTTACACATAAAAAGGCTCTACTGATTGTTATTGATTGATTTTGTTTTTATAATTGACTCGAATTGTTATCACTAAATGATATCGTGGAGCTTCATTGTTTCGGTCCTTTTCTGGTGTTGGTACTGTTGGTTGATACTAGCTTGGTAAGGGTTGCAGTGGTATTAAAATAGTGTGGTATTACTCTTCTGATACGGTTAGAGTGAGAAGTTTGCTCTTTTTCTCTCTCCTTCACTAATTTGCAACATCTCCTCGCAAAAATGGAGATGCGGCCGCCCAAACGTCCTCTGTCAAATGGTCCTATGTTTTAGCATCCAGCTACTTCCCAAGGCCGCTAAATAGTCACCTTCTTAGAGCCCTTCTTACTCTTATGCTGACGCCACACGCTATGTCAGAAGCCGGTGGACGGGAGTATCAAATCACAGGTGGCAGAGAAATTGGGGAATGGGAATCAATGGGGTACCCTCGCAGTGTCAAGTTTAAATAGCACAGTACTTTAAGTGTATATTATTAACGTTTAGCTTAGTGACCACACAGAGCGGATGAGAAAATGATTTAAATAGGTTTAATTTTATTTTTATAGAAAACAAGCCGAAAATGTTTATCAAAACTTAGTTGACAGACCTTATGGCACCTTACATTGGTCATCGCGCAGGCGCACACAGTGTATTGAAACAACTGTTTTTCATTTTCCAGGAGTCGTGAATCCCGCCGCCGCATCAACCACCCACCGTCAGCGCTGTACAGCGTTGTGGGTGAGAAGCTGCGCGTGAGCACCCCGCGTGGCTTGCAATGTGCGCTGTTCTGTGGCGGTCAGCGCTGCCGGTACGAGCTGCCGCAGCCAGGAACTGCGATACAGGGACTGTACTCTGACTGGTGAGTCATTAATTTATCTGTTTGGCTTTTTGATATCTATTTTGATGATGGACATTAGTTTAATTGTGTGTCGTTGAATGCCAATGAACTCCTCAAAACAGTAGAGAAACAACATCAAACTCAGATGAGCATCAATAGAATGCAAAAAAGTAACAGATTTTCACAGACAAAAGTACGTTTTGCATGCGGGTTTTTTTAGGACGTAGGTACGCGCTAACTAAGTCGGGATTTTGCGAAATTCAACCCCTAAGGGGTTGTTTTTGGTGTACTGTTAAATATTTGGATTCATAAAATGTGGTATAGAATTACATAAGATCGCAACACGGTGGTACATACAACACAATATGTATAACAGACCTTTTAGATTTACAAAACATACGAAACTACTACCACCAAAAGTATCGTTAGTTCGGTATTTTTATCAACCTTAATACACCGTATAGATATTAGATTATAGGTATTTTAGATGTTATACAGAACACAAGAAAAAAATATACTGGTGAATTGAGAATCTCCTACTTTATGGAAGTAGGTTAAAAAGGGTGATTAAAGCATACGATAAAATGGACGGTAGACCGCAAGCGTACATGGCAATACAATTGTCAATAACCACAAGCGAGAATACTTTCAAATGGTCCTTCACAACGACCCAACTTCAAAGGCCAATGACATGTTACATAACCTAATCACATTAGATACCTATGCCTCATAAATGAACACCTAGCGACCCAAAAAACATAATGTAGTAACACCATTTCTCCAACCGCTAACCTACGAGATAGATACGGCTTTACTAACCTTTATAAAAACAGCCCACACGTACTGCGAACATATTCTATCAGCCGTAATGAACTGCCCAGCACATTCATAATTTAGTTCTACACCACGACAACACCTGGTTAAAACTAGCTGTGTTTACAATGTCACTGGCTTTATTTGTGGGCAACATGGTGCTTCTGTAAATGTTTATGCGTGTGCAGTACCTAAAGTACTTACAAGGTTGATTTTTGAATTAGAATAAGTACTTTCGAAACCGATAATATTGCAAAACGTACAGACTCTCGAGCAAGCCGTGATCACGGCGATAAGACTCCTCTTTGAGGAGTGGCTGGAGAGGCGTCATACGGCATCCTCACCTTCCGCTAGTCGCGGGTCCCCACCGGACACGGAAGTTTTGAGAGGTTCCTGTGTCTGATTCCATAGGCCATGCCCGGGTCGTCGGCACGTTGTGTTCCAAGCGCGCCTCAAAAAGCTCAGCAATCTGACGGGGCCTCCTCCGCCAAAGCCTGCCGGGGTCGCAGGACAGTCTCGTCATGTAACCGTGACCCTGGAACGTTAAAGGCTATTGAAGGATAACCGTGGATTTTAGTCAGTACGAGTCTGATAGTCCCTTCCGTCCCACCCTGGATGAGAGGACTCAATTGATGATTTTACCAGGATAAAAAAAGCCCAGTTTCACTTGAACTTTTCGCCCACGAACGGTAGAGAAACTTCCGCAATTCATAATTTTAATCAGTAAGTAAGCACCCCTCGAAATATTATCATATGGACTGTGTAACTACCCTTGGTTTTAAAAATAAAGTACAATAAAATACGTTGGTCGCGTGACTTCCGCCTCGCCACTTTATTTTATGTTAATTATCGTAATAATATACTTTTTTACTCGACTTACTAATGTGAACTTAAGAAATTAGGGTCGGTGCATATCGTTGTTGCTACAAACAAAACAACCACTGAAAATAAATACCCTTGAGAAGTATCAAACCTGACTCGACTGAAGGTAGCCAAATTGAAAGATGTTCTCATTGTTTGTTTCGACACTGTACTTCTTTTCATGAGGACAAGAAGGCAAGTATCAAGAAGTAATCTATCATTATGTATCATAAGTATTTTAGGGCGAAAGTAAACGCTAAAGTAGCCCTATTCCATTGTTTTGACGAATTGTAACTGAATAATTTATTTATTTACAACTAGTATACCCCGCGGTTTCAACCCCTTGCACGGCTCCTTAAGATCCTTATAGTCTTCCACGATAATGGACTATCTACCATAAACATATTTTTTCAATTCGAAGCAGTAGTTTTTGGGATTAGCGCGTACAATCAAACGGACTCTTCAGCTTAAAGTATTAAATATTGATTCATGGGACCATATGATAGGCAGAATTATTGTAACAAGGCACTATCTTCACCTGCCAACCTTTTTAGAAAGGGTTAAGAACTGCCTCAATAAAAGCCCAAATACAATATGTGTGTGGTAACCCTAACAGCAATGCAGTAGTAATAACATACTAGTACATGACATTTCTTAATAAAACAAACTATATAATAATGTAAGGCCGCAAATAAGTAAAATATGGCTAAGTTATTAAAATAGGCGCATGCAAGTTTTTAAAATGCTTTGCTTTGTTTTCAATGTCACTCGTTATAGCAAAGCGTCGGATTTTAATTAGGTTGAAATGTTAATTATAGTTTGCAACCATTTCATAGCAGTTGTTACAAAAAATATTGTAAAATCAATCTAAGAAAGTATTATCTTGAACCGAATCTCTAAGAGTCCTAGAAATAGCGTTACAGGCATGTTTACAGTATCAATAAATTTAATTACTGCTTGTCTTATCTGTTCGCTACTGTTTCATCTTTTTAGTTTTTGTTTGTTATAAGTATTATGTAAACCTATTATACGAGTAGATAAGCATGTAAGCGGTAGTCTGGCGTCTGTTTTGTAAGTGTTATGTTTGCCCGTAATTGGCATATTATATATTAGAATGTAACCTAAGATTACTTAATCTGACGGGGCCCCCCCTCTCAGAGGGCCAAAGCCTGCCGGGGTCGCGGGATTATTTCCTTACCGTGACCCCGGAACAGAAAGGGCTATTGAAGGACACCGTGGATTTTAGTCAGTAAAAGTCTGACAGTCCCTCCCGCCCTGCCCGGGGTTGGAGGACTCATTTGATGATTTTAACACGCTAAAAAAAAAAAAAAAAGATTACTTAATTGTATTTATGTTTATATATTATGTGCTACAGTGCTGTGGGTGAACCTTTAGTAAATAAAAAACAAAATGGTCAGTGTGCATGTTTTTTTTTTATAGGCTTTTCATCGTGATCATAGGTACTGATCTCAGTAGTAATAAACGGAAATCCGTAACTGGAATCCCAACCCTACGCAGCGTGGTACATCCCTAGAGGAGCGGGCAGAGAGAAGTCAGGATGACGTATGTCAGTGCGGTGATTTGACAATACCGGCAAATTCAAGTTGCAAGATGATAATTATATTTTATTAAATAAATTGTATATTCAGTAATGATTCAGTTTTCCATTTAATAGTAGTCATGTACTCTTCGCAGCCTGAATATTTTCTTCGACCGTATCTTTCCACAATGAAGATAGACTATATTCCTCACGCACTTGCATGGTTAAGGCGTATTACTTTCTACAATAATACAAAACTGTGTCAAGAACAATTTACCAATTAAATATAAGACCTACATTTTAATTATTCCTTACATTATACTTACACATATACGAACATGATGGCAAACAAACTCATATACATGCGTGATTACATAAAATAAAGCATAACGAGTTAATTTTTGAAGTAAAATAAACTGGATTTTGACCGTAGTTTCATTCACGTAGTTTTGGACATTGTGTCTCACGAAAATGCTGATGTTAATCCGGGTTTTAAATAATTAAACTCAGATTAAAAGAAAAAAACCTACTAACACTAAAGTTCGGCCGTTCAGAGAATGCGTTCCTGACACCTATCAGTTAGTACATGTATTTGTCATAAAATTATAACATTCATTGATTATTGATATAATAATGTTGTTTTAATGCTCATCAATTGTTAAAACGGTAAACAACCAGCAAAAATATTTTTATCGTAACTGCAATACCATTACAAAGTTACGTCGTCAGTACAATCGCGACCTGTCAGGAACGCATTCTCTGAACGGCCGAACTTTAGCCGACCGGGGAATCTAACCTAGGATTTTTTTTAAGAAATTAATAATATTTTATTACCCGGAAACACAAGTTTTACTATTTATTGACCATTTGATCTTATGCATCTTATTAATTTTAATTTAATTTGATCTATTCCATCATATTATGATTACATCTTAATATATATAAATCTCGTGTCACAATGTTTGTCCTCAATGGACTCCTAAACCACTTAACCGATTATAATAAAATTTGCACACCATGTGCAGTTCGATCCAACTTGAGAGATAGGATAGTTTAAATCTCAAATTATAGTCGTAGATTGCACCCGTGCGGAGCCGGGGCGGGTCGCTAGTACTCTTATAAATGTTTTATATTATTTTTATTCAAAAAATATATATATCCAACTGCGGTGGACAAGCTAAAAAACGTGGGTTCTATTCTAACCCATCCACATGCATTAAATTGTGTGGTTTATTTCATCACCACTGCTCTCAAAACGGTGAAGTAAAACTTTGTGGGGAAACCAACATGTCCTAGAAACAAAAATTCGCAGACATGTGACGTCTACCAACCCGCACTTGGCCCGCGTGGTGGATTATGGTCTACTCCAGCTCACAGAGAGGAGGCCTGTGTCCCAGCAGTGGGAACATTATGCCATTCTTTATGTTTATCATATAAAAAAGCATAATGTACCTTAATCATTATTAGTACCAATAAATAATAAAATATATTCTTATAACTAAAAAAAAAAAAATTCTTATAACTAGCTTCTGCCCGCGACTTCGTACACGGATCCTGTTACATATGCCAGCGACAACGGGGTCGTCAAAATCGAAGATCTGAAACGTCTGATGTCGAATTCTAAGAGCCTGGGAACGGGAAAACAACGGGATGCGCGTGACGATTCCAGACTTTCCAGATCTTTCATTTTTCTAAGTCAACAGGAAATGCCCATCAGACTAAACAACTCTTGCTAAGACGTCATTCCTATATATGTTATAGTGTAGCTAGGCTCTTGGAGTTCCACATCAGGTGTTCCAGATCTTAAATTTTTATACGACACCAGAGTATGCTCATCAGGCTTAACAACTCTTGCTAAAGCGTCATTACCGTATATGTTATAGTGTAGCTGGGCTCTTGGAGTTCCACATCAGGTGTTCCATATCTTCAAATTTATTCTCTCAGCAGAAAATACTCATCACATGAAACAATTTTTGCTATGGCGCTATTTTTGTATCTCTTACAGTTTAGCTGGTCTATTGCAGTTCTGCATCAGGTGTTCAAGTTTCCAAGGAAATTAAAGCCTATTATGTTGCCCAGATTTAATAGCTTTACAACAAAAAAAAAAACAATCAAATCCGTCCAGTACTTCCGAATATTAGCGTGCACAAACACACAGACAAACAGACAGACAAAAAAAAATTAATTACAATTTCGGGTTCGGCATCGATATAATAATAACCCGTGCTACATTTTATATATTTCCATTATACAGACATCACTTTTCTACAATTTTACTATAAATGTATAGAAAGAAAACAATTATATTCAATCATCGAGTATTGTACATTATGTTATAACTTTAATTGCTTTCATGTTTAACAGGTAATAAGCTGGATTATACGTGTTAATACATTAATAATTAATTAGCTAACTAATACACTTGTAATGTGCCTGCTGTGAGTTTTATAGCAGCTTTTTGTATTCATAAGTTTTTATTATTTGTAAGTTAGGTACAATAATAAAAGTCTGCTGGCTAATGTGATTTAATAACATTATACATAATAATAACACCATACATCCATGCATGTGTTAGATTTATGAATTTATGATACATAGCTCCTATGTAATTAATAATAGAAATATATTTAAAACTACGATCAACTGATTTCCGAACGAAAATAGTTGATAGTCAAATGTATCGAATTTAATAAAGGTTACAAATAAATAATAACTAAATTTCTAAATGATGTAATCAAGTTTTAAAAAGGTTCTACTACATAGGATTTGTTTATTATTACTTATTTCATTAGTTATTTAGCTAAAATGTATGACACTCTGCCATTGGTCAATTAATATGGCGGCAATGGTTACCTATCATAAGATCGAAAACCGTTTAACCGAATTTCATTTGACCGAAAACTTTTCAACTATGTATTATCATTTGGTTTTTTTTTACTTCATCGAAGTCACGTTTGCCACTGTTTCAGTTAACCTATTATTTATTCGATTTTTTTCGTTACTCCAACACATCATTTGGCCGAAAACTTTTTTACCGATGTTACACTTACTCGAAACGACGGTTGTTCGAAGTATTATGTTTCCAAACATTCAGTATACCACTGTTTTAATTGCCATATTTTCATTTCACCAAACGCCTAGAAATTTGTGCACTCTAATTATTGGTGATCATTTTTTTGCAGGCGCCATTGAAAATGTAGGTAGACAATACAAAATAATTGTGCAAATGTCATATACGATATAACTCTGACGGGCATTGTATTATCATTAATAACATTTGCTGCTAACTACACAGTTGGACTATAAGGGATGTTCTGGCTAGCACGTGTGTTCGAATCTTCTTGCGCATTTTGTGTGATTCTTGATACCCTTTGTGACTTGTTATTGTATTTGTGTTGTTCTTGTGTTTGTAAAAAGGTTTGTATTGTGATGTATCACAGTATGCATACAGCATACAAACAGACATGCAACATGCAAACAAGCACCAAAAAAACATGCAAGCAAGCATGCAGCATGCAAGCAAGCATGCAGCATGCAACAAGCAGCAAGCACGCAGCATGCAACGTGCAGCAAACACGCAGCATTCAAGCAAGCATGCAACATGCATTGTTTCTGTCATGGCTCCGGCGCTGCGGGGTTTTGGGTGACTCCACGCGAGCTTATCGCCGCAGATGATTTGAACGCTCACCACCGCAGCTTCGGCTTCCTGGCCGGCTTCGCCGGCCAGCCTCAGCCGCGGCGGCGGCCGTTCTAACCACCTGCTCCTCAGCTCGTGGGCCACCCCACCCCTCCGCGCCTACGCGATTTTAAATTACACTCTAGGGGTAGGGCAGACAAGACTACGTAAAGTCGGCTTTGCAGCATTTCGTTTCCGCCACAAAGTTTTGTAGCGCCATATATTGAATTTTTATAACAGTAATTAAATTTTCGGTAAAACGTTGTTTCGGTATGGTGAAAATATGGCAAATAAATCATTTGGCAACTGAAAAAAGTTTAAAAGAGGCTTCGGTCAATAGTAAAAAGTTATCTTGTTAGTCGGCGGAACATACTTCGGTAAAAAAAATAATACTTATGGCTAATGAAACTTCGATGATCTGAAAATATGTCAAATAATGCATATAGCAAAAGAGATGTCGGCCAATAGTTTTCGGTATAATGAAATTCGAACAAACAAAATTCGGTAAATTGATCGGTTCCCGGCGGCAATATTAATTTGTTGGAAGTGGTACAATTCTAAGTTTATAAAAACAGATGTACCTTCACATTCGTGGTCAGTATTATCCAATCGTTTTATAAGGTAAAAGCTGTGCTCTGAGTGGTGTTCTGTTTAATTAATGTGATTTAATAATTGAGAATCCAACTGTGTGATGCTGAAAGTTATAATTTGTGTTCTAATGTTCTACAATGAAAATGTAAGTTAATTGATATTTATTATGATGAGAATATTGATGTATTTTTATAAATGTGTGACTGTGTACTGATAAAATATGCTGCCTTGGAGTTTCTTTCTCCGTTCTTCTCCACGAGGACCTAGGGTTTGCGAACGGAGGTAGCTTGGTAATAAATACCTAGTCTTGATTTTGTGCTTTTCTTTATAAACCCATTCCTGTACAAAAGTCCTAAGAGATACTTTACATACAGTAAATAAATAACATTAACCATCCTGATATCTAAAACTTGACAATAAAGTCGATATTAATATCAATATCGACTTTATTGTCAAAAAAAACCAGAAATACACATTCTATACATCACACAAACATCTTATATATCTCTAACACATGCATCCGTATCTTTGCAAGTTACACCCTATATCTATATCGAATAAATAATCCCTTAAATAATGTACGCCCCTACGTTTTGAGTGGCCCCTCTCTCAGCCCCGTAGGGTTATTTTCTTATTTTTAGCAAATTAATTAAAAACGTGGGTTTTTAGATTTTTTAAATCTATTAATTATTTATGTATCTAAAATCTCAAAACATGATAAGTTAAAAATGATGTCATCCTAACCCATAAATCTTTAAAACCAGCCCATCAATAAATCTATGTCACCACATAACCTAATGTCGTCATATTGTCACAGGGTTACCGACGACATTCTGGCGATGGCGCGCCCCAGTACGGCTGGCATCGCAGCCAGGAATATTATACAACAGTTCCATAGGTAAGTGATTCTGAGTACACAAATACACACATTTAATGACTATTGTGTTCGACAGGTAGCCTTTTATAAGCGTAATATTACATCTTACAGCTCGTTCACGAGACTGGTTTAAAAGCTGTGAGCGGAGCGACTGCGGCGGCTCGAATTAAGCGCTTCACACACGGCTAAGATACTATAATATTTTATCTTAAGATACCATATCGCTCGCCATACTATTCAATGGACCGTCACACACGACGAAGATTATAAATTTCATATTAAAAAAAAAAAATGTCGTAAGATAACATCTTAAAATATCGTAAGATAATATCCTAAGATAGAAAATATATCGTAAGATAACATCTTAAGATATAAAATATATCGTAAGATAACATCTTAAGATATATAAGTTATCGTAAGATAACATCTTAAGATAAAAAAAATTTAAGCCACATTTTCTAGGGAACACGTCGGAGAGACAAATGGTGCCGGACTTACGAGACATATACCTATCCACGCGACTTCGTAGGACAATGTCGCTCGACATTTGTATTGTCCACACTACGACAAATACTACTAGCGTCGACTTACGACGACACGTAGATGTCGCAACTGACGGAGGGCGACATCATGAGTGTGACGGTGTGTTTTGTGTCGATATGAAAATGAGGCTTTAGGCATTAGGTACTTACTTTGTAAGTACCATTCGCTACTGGCAGCGCTTGATGCGTATTTCAAACATTTCTATACATTATTGAACCTACCGCTTGCCGCCCCGCGCTAAGTTACCGCTCACAGCGGTAAGGTCGTGAACGGGCTGAAGCGATCACGATAAAAATAAAAACGTCAATATATAGGATATGGGTTTATGTCCGGGTTATATTGGGTGTATTGAATAAACGTCCGATAAATGCTTTTTGCCCAGTAAAACGCATTCACTAGGACATTTATTCCGCGATTCTATCGCTCGATACAAAAGTTACATTTAAATTATCCAACGCGATGGCTCCCGACGCCACATTGACCTGACATTGACGGATATACGAGTAAATTGCGCAACTTGTCGTAAGTTTACTCTTGTAGAAAATAGCCACTGTAAACTAGGGAAATGTGCTCGACATTTCCCTAGTGTCATGTGCCCCACAAAGTCGCTGAGACATTCCATGTGAATGTTGGGCGATTTGTTTCCGCATCTCGTCTCCTAGTGTAAATGCGGGTTTTTAGTTTCTGCCTAATTTTTACAAAACAAAGTTATTAGATTTTATGCTCAGTGATCGAGCATTGACTTGGGCGTAAACTCTGTCATGCCCAGCTCGCCAAGGTTGTGCCCATTTTGTTCATAAATGTGTGTGCCTTCGACCAATCTCTAATTACATCTGTAAAATGTCAGTACAATTAATAAAATTGTAATGACAAAACTACTTAGTGCAAAGTAATTTTCAATATCTAATAGCGTTATTATCTTGATATAGTGTGGTCTTCAATGGCTAATGATTATTATTATAATTATAAGATGTGCAAGGTGCAAGTGTAAAGCATTCATCTTACTTTTTATTGTCAACTATTTTTAACATATTCAATTTACATCTATTAAACTAAAGAAATATAAAAATACTAAATTAAAATAAAACTAAACTAAACTATTAAAGAGCATCGAAAAATTCATCCTCAACGCTGTCAGCTGGCAATGTGCCCAAGAGACTGGCGGCGTTGCCTCTTTGAATGGCAATACTTAGCCTCTGGCCAAAGTAAAAGCCAGCTCTTGGGTCACGGGAAGCGTCAACCAGTCTTTTAGCAATATCTCTGTAGAGGCTGTGAGCACTCGGACCCCATGGCCCTATAGTTTCAACCCCAAACGGCTCAAAAATATAGTTACCACTAAGGTTGCTATATTTACGCCGCTTGAGGTTCTCAGCATGACGTCAATTTTGTCCAAAAGATGATTGAACTTCCATAAATGGGAAGCACGAAGGAAATATATCAATTTAGGGCCGAAACAACAATAGCGAATTAAAGTAATGGCCGAATGCATGTTAATTTCGAGCAATCTACCTGAAATATCAGAAAAATTTTTGAATTTTTTCGTCAATGAAGTCAGGAAAAGAATTTTCAAAAATAGGTGACCCCAGGAGGCGAAGAGACATTTTGTCAATAATTTTGATGTTTGGGGCTATTGAGTTAAATTTAGGAATTGTTAATTGTCTGTCAGTGCTGTCCGTTAAAAAAAGTTCACATTTCGAAAGGTTGAGGTCTAAGCCAATGGAATGAAGTTCATTCTGCAAAAAAATTAGGTCATTCAAAACGGTGTCAACATCGCCACCAAAGGTCCCATCATCGAGGTACCAAACGTTGAATTTAGAATTTAGCTGTCGAACAATTGGGTGAATAGCCAAGCTGAAAATCACTGGCCCGAGGGGGTCACCTTGTTGACAACCAACGGCAGATTCTAAAAGGTTGTCCCGATACAGTAATTTAGATGGGTGCCTATAGCACTGCCAAAGAAAACTATTTTGGGGTAATTCTTTTTTAGTTTCAGCCAACAAGGTGTCCCTGTTAACCGAATTGAAGGCATTCTTAATGTCAACCTTCAAGATGACCTCACCTTTGCCAGAATTTAGGTAGGTCGACAAAGCGTGTACGGCAGCCTCACAGCCCCCTTTAGAGCCGTAACCTAGCTGCAGGGGCTGAAATTTTTCCGAAACAGCCTCACCAAAAAATTTGCAGCAAATCTTGGCTGCCATACGACGGTAGGTTGTTCCCACGGCAATGGGGCGAATACCGCCATCCATAGTGTAAAGTGTAAGAGAAAAAACGTGCAATGACGATACACTATGGCGCCATAGTTTTTTTCTTTTAGCAGTGTAACTTCATTTTATACATTCCAGCCTAATTACTTACTACTTACTTACTACTTAACTCAGCTGAAAATTAGCACAGTCACACTCCATCCGCATTAAAGCCATTCTTTATGTGATTTTGTATCTGTATGTAACCAAATGGCAAGTATACTGCATCGATCATAAAAAAAATCGCACAAATCGGACCATAAAATTCGGTACTTTATCAGTGTGCATACTTAAATATTAAAAAATGCCGAACGAATTAAGAACCTCCTCCTTTTAAAGTCGGTTAAAAAGAAAGCCTTTTTAAAAAAAAAAAAGAAAGCGTTTTAGGGCTACGCGGGTATCCTGCTTGAACAATCCCCAGAAATTAAAAAGATTTTTACTTAGCATAAGCTAAGTAAAAATCTATACAGTACCTACGTCTTAATCTAATCGTCGTAATCTATAATCTATACAGTACGTCTATAAAGACGTACTTTCGGGCTTATTTCAACTCATTATCTTTCATTATGTTCTATTTCAGTTGGGGTATTCGCACAGTGATCAACCTTCAGACCCCGGGGGAGCACGCCAGCTGTGGGCCCCCTCTTACCAAGTCAGGGTTCACTTATGACCCCTGCGTCTTTATGGCTAATGATAGTAAGTTGACGATGAGCCTGGCAAAGAATTGTGTTACCTACAACCAACCTTATTTAATCTTATCTTACTAGTAGCTATATTCCCTGTGGTTTCGTGTTTTTCTTATAACCTTCCTCGATAACTGGACTATCCGTTTCTATGATCAGCGCGTAAGAGTAAGAGCGTAAGAGCGCATATTCTGAAAGTTGGCAAGGTCGCAAATGGCTGTCAAATATTTACAAGTTTTAATTAATTTTACAAATTTACTGTATGAAAATAAGAAATATGGCTCTGTACTTAGTGCTCTATAAAATTGATTAGGGAATGCAATTATTAATATCGTAACACCGAATATATAGTTTTAGACGTAAAAAAAAGCATTCGGAAACATTTCAAATGCCTTTTATACACCTGAAACCGCTACAACATCAAATTCAGTGTTTTAATTGCATTCCTTTATCAGTTTTCTAGTGCACTACAGAGCCATATTTCTTATATCCATACAGCAACATTGCCAAATTAATTAAAACTTGTAAATATTTGACAGCTATTAGCGACGTTGCCAACTTTCTGGTTATGCGGCCTTAACCAAACAAACATTTCAGCTGTTTAATATTAAGGGCGGCCAACCATTCTACAAATCATTGAGATAGGATAACATTTAGGGGTAGGAAAACGTTTTCTCTTTTAGTATGGACGAGCGCTCGGTAGACGATCCTCTTAATAATGATTCTAAGTTCTAACTAAATCTCTTCTTAATTTTATTTGTTTTCAGTATACTACTACAACTTCGCGTGGCCAGACTACGCGGAGGCTAGCCTGAGTGGTCTTCTCAACATGGCTAAGGTCTTGTCTTTCGCGCTGCAGGAGGGCAGAGTCGCCATACATTGCCATGCAGGTAACTTGATATAAATGGTACCAGGCGGTTTCAGGAACAGAGTATCAAATCATCCCCTTTTTCCCCACTGCTCAACTATACTACTCAATTGCTCAACTAACTGCTCAATAGAGTTGTTTCGTTTGCATTCCCCATTGCTCAACTATGCGCAGTTGAGCACTCACAGTTGAGCAGCGTGGAAAAGCGATATCATCATCTTCCTGTACTCATCTCAGTTTACTTGTGGACGTTCAACACGTTTTCAGCTCATAAGAAAAGCAGTTCTGGACCAAACAAAATGAAATTTTTATGGGACCAATTGACTGGTAAACTGCATCGAACAATAACCCAAATGGGTGCAAAGTTCTCATCAATATTAATGAATTAAGTCCAAACACAAGGTAGCTACTGTAAACCGTTGAGGAGTTGCCTGAACTGTCCTTCGTCTTCGTCATAAGAACCCTAATGACAGTTTCAACCCACCTAGGTTTAAAGTCCTTAATAATACAAATTAATTAAGGTCAAACTCAAGGTAGCTGTTGTGAATCGTTGAGGTGTTCCCTCGAATGTCTATCGGCTCCATCATCGGATCTACCCCAGACCTTTATAATATTTTAATGCTTTAAACGCACTAATCGCTCCAACGATTTTTGAAAGTTACCCTCTATTTCTCTGGTCTTCTATCATCAAACCCTAATTTCCTTGTCATGAGACCACCTTTGAAATATCTTCTTTCCAACAAATAAAAATCATCAAAATCGATGCATAAACGACAAAGTTGTCCGCGAACAAACATAAAAAATAAACATAATATACGGTTGAATTCGGTTACCTCAATTTTTGAAGACGATGGACTATCGAACTTACTGGACTATTAAAAACCAGAGCGGGCTAATGCCAGATACCTAACTGTTGATTTTTTTCTATATTTTCAAAATTTTCACATATTTCCTTTATTGTATCGCCGCACGCGTTATTTGAAGAATATTTTGAAGAAAGGACCTCCATAGATTGGCGTGGAACTGACTACGCAGTTTCTGCGCAAGGTAACCGCTCAGCATCGTAAAAAGCGCTCATGCATTTTTATGCATAAATACATTTTCATGTAAGAACGCTTTTCAAGATGCCGAGCGGACCCGAACGAAACCAGTCGTGATTATAATATTAGATGTCAAAAATAAAATAAAAGTTTATTTTTGATGATAAATAATTTGTCGGTGTCAGTTAGTGTGTAATCAGTGTATTTTGGTGGATATAAAACTTAAAGTGATGTATATTAAAAATTTAAACACAATAATCATGCAGGCAGTGTCGCTGGGAACAACTTGTTTTCCATTAAACAACCGAGAGCATGGTTTATCGACTTTGTTACGTAAATTACGTGATAACGATTTACTAGAGATACATGTTTGATTCAACGAGATGTCTCAGTACCACCGTCGTGCCCACCAAGACAACATGATACAACTCATAGTTTACTGTTTGTTGTTACTGACGCTCATATTATTTTCATTTTATCTCATTCTATTTATATTATTGCTGGCGATGAATATATACGTTAGGGTAAAGAGTGAACGAGTTCGAGGAGTGTGCACATCTAACGCGCGACTAGATGGTAAAGTAGCGCTGGTGACAGGCGGGAACCAGGGCATCGGTCTGGAGACAGCCCGGGACCTCGCATCCAGAGGAGCCAAAGTGATCATCGCGTGTCGGAATGACAAAAAAGCTGCAGAAGCTATCGACGATATAGCAGCTACTACAGGGAACAAACACGTTGAATTTAAACATTTAGATCTGGCAAAATTCAGCAGTGTGCGGAAATTCGCTGAAGACTTTAACAAAACCTATGACCGTCTCGATATTTTGGTGAACAACGCTGGCTGCAGCGATAGTTTTCCGAAGCCTACTGAAGATGGGAATGGTGTGGTGATGCAAGTCAACTACTTAGGACCCTTCCTCCTCACCAACTTGCTGCTGGACAAGCTGATCGCCTCCAAACCCAGCAGGATCATAATAGTGTCATCCTGCCTACACTACTTTGCGAAATTACGAGTAAACAAGTTGAATAATGATTTACCTGGAATGATGGGCCAGTTGTTGAACTATTCTAATAGTAAATTATGTCATCTTCTTTGGATAAAGGCGTTAGCCAAGAGATTACCTGACGGGGTGACAGTCAATGCTTTACACCCTGGTATTGTAAAAACTGATATATTTAATACGTTGCCTATTTTTATGAGGGGTATGTTTCATAAACTAGCAGATGCTATAATGTTTAGGACTCCCATAGAAGGTGCTCAGACGGTGATACACCTGTGTGTGTCTGAAGAAGTGGAGAATGTGCGAGGGAAGTATTTCACGGAGTGCGTGGAACGAGCGTATAGTAGCAGAGTTGATGATGACGATTTAGTGGAGCAGGTGTGGAATAAGAGCTTACAAGTAACGAGTACTAATTAGTTTAGACTGCTTTTTGAAGTCATAAGTTTGTTTTTGTTCAATAATTAGCGATTAACGTGAGGCTAGGAAATAAATATACGATAGATCCAGCATATAGCATACCTAAATATTAACATTACTTGTGTTTATGATTTCATAGTCGTAAAGGTCAAATAGATAAAAACTAGACATGTCTAGTCTAGACTAGACGTATATTCGTCTAGACATAACTTATTATTTTTTTACTATCATTCTTATATTTAATCTCTTATTTTGTCTAGACGAATATATGTATATAATCTTGAAATAAAAAAAATAAAAAAAAACCCACGAATTTTCCATTTGAATTTGAAGTTTAAGTATTAAGTTAATGATGCACGGTATTCAATGCCTATACTCAATTTCTCGAGTGCACGTGGGAGAATCGAGAGCCAGTTTTTTATTTGAGGCATCGGTATTTTCGGGATTTTTTAGGAACCTAGAAGAAACGGGAGTTTCGGTAAACTAACCTTTAAATATTTGTAGTAATGTTTATCCGTGGTGCGAGGCAACTGGGCTTATGCCAGCTGTAAATGTTATTTTGTGTTTATTGGCATTGTTCTGTCTCCTACTTGACATGGAGGGAAGTGGAAACTACGCATTTTTCCTACTCCTCTACTATTCATTTCTAATTAATTCGGTTGCAGGATTCAAGACAGTTGAATAATTTCTCTGGGACACGTCGAGATTCATTTTCTCGGCGTTTTTCTGGTGGTTGCCACTGTTGATTATGGCTTTCAGGGACTGCTATGGTTTGAAAATAATGTGATCGGCTTGTCGCATACAAAACCTGATTAGACGAGGCACTCAAAGCGACAAAACCCGAATCAGCGAGCAAGCCATATGAAACATAGCCCTTCATATTTAACGAAACTCAGAAATACACACATCACCTCGAAACCCAGAGATTACTCGGAATAGTTCTACGAAGACTTAGATGGTCATAAACATGTCCACCCCCTACAAAATATTGAGGCAAGTAACCCAAAAGACCGAGGAATGTTGTTAGCTTCAGTGTCCAGCGTATATGTGGACTACGAAAAAGCGTTCCATACCATCCAGACCTAGACTATACTGGAGACACAAAGATGCATCTGTTGTGTCTCCATCGGCTGTGATCCTCATCGGCTACCGCTACGTCAAGTTGATGTGGTGTCAGTATCAAACCGCAACAATGACCGTGCAAGTAAAAGAAATGAGCACCAAACCAATCCAACTGCATAAAGAGGTAAGACAGGGAGGTATCTTGTCTCCGAAACTGTTTCTGAACGCTTTGGAGGATTATTTTGCAAAATGCTTGATTGGAACGGACGGGACATAAATACCAACGGTCATTGCATCTCTAAGCTCTCAAACCCCGCTCGCTGATTAAATCTTAGGTCTGACCAACTTCTGCCACTCATTAGTGACTTGCGCCAAATTTAGAGCCATGGTACAAGGCGTATTAAAACCGCGCAGACGACGCTAGTTTAGGAAACGAGGGTCTGCTGCGCGTTCGACGCAACATTTTCGGTTTTTAAACAATCAAACGCTTAAACTTTTAAACAATTAAGCGCTTAAATCGCTGTGCAAAAGCGCATTTGAAAACGAAAAAATGGGACCAATTTACAAAAATGCCTTCTATAGTTTCTTTTCTTAAATATTTTTTTTTTGTAAAAATAAAATATACATCAAATAAAATGATGTGTTTATCATTATATTAACACTTTATTCACTTTCTGAAATTAAAACAAGCGGATAGCTTTTAGGCAAAACAGCAACGGTGAACTACTTACTGGTAAATGCATTCAAAAACTATTATTTTGATATTTGTTGTTGATGATTTTAGCAATTGTATGTGCCCAACAGAAAGAAGGTTGAAGAAAGAGTGTTTTCACCAGATCATAGAAGTGATAGAATTTGAAGATTAGATCGGAGGGAGAGACTAAAATATGGAATAGTCTATCGGAAAATCACATAGAAATATTAACGATGATGTTTCAGATTAACAATAGAGTTTACATAATTGATGAATTTGAAAATAGGCAAAAAAATCTCTTGAGCGTAGATTTCATAGCATATTGATTGAACATCAACCGTACTTCTCGCACTCAGGTGAAGTCGAACAATCGATCGATCGATCGATCGGCCGCAGCAATTTCAAGTACAGTCTTGGTTCAATTTCTTGATTTCTTCCAAAGACGCTGAGAAAGTGCTGGTAGGAGCAAACTTTAAGGAAAATGAGAGTATATATTATTTTATGGAAGAAAAGACAAGACCTTGATTACATAATAGCGAGACAAACGAGGAAACACCACTGTCGTTTTTCCATACAAACGTAGTCCCCTGTTTTCTCCCTGGATAATGCCAGTAGAGCAATAATTTTTTTACAAAAAATCTATGACCACTATTGGCATGTCTCTATGTTTTCCTTTTTTCCATAAATTAATTATTAAAAGAGATATGAACATTCAAAATCCTAAAAAAATGGCCAGATTTTCCGCTGTGTTCAAATATCCAGAAAACAAATTTGACGAGATTTATATAATAAAACATAGGAACACGGCCAATGCCTTTCTTTATTTATTAAAGAAAAGAAAAAAGATTCCGACGAATTGAGAACCTTCTCCTTTTTTTGAAGTCGGTTAAAAAAGTAGTGAAATCGGTTAAGTTTTGGAGTAGTAATCAGGGGACTACCAATCGTTGATTTTGTGCCATTTAATAAGGTATTTTCGGTCCAAGCTGCTGTTGTCTCTATCGCGCTCTGTAACTCTGTTGTGGGCACTGCGCGACAGCAATAGATTTTACAAATACCTATTTTTCAATTCTCCAGCCCTTGGTGGGCCCGACGTTATTACAGAACGTCACTCAATACTCAAGTATTACTTAAAACTAGATTCAAGGCATTTGATTGGTTGTAATTTAGATTTAAATAGAGATCAGTGCTTGAGTTTCATTCTGTAATACGGGCTTTAGATTCAATATAACTTTAATCCCTGCTCCTGGATCAGTTTATTTAGGGTACCTACTTAAAAATATCATCTGGATCGGAAAGCCATAGCTAATTGAATCTATTCTTGTTTTAACAAAATACTTAAACAAACTCAAATATCTTGAATGATATAATTCAAGATATAATTATATATTTCAAGAATTCTAATATAATTCAGCCGTGGGGCGCCGGCTTAGAATTGCGCTCCCCCAAATCATCCCGTGGGTGTCGTAAGAGGCGACTAAGGGACAAACCGGAGGTCGGGCAACAGCGTCCTCCATGTACTGCACATCCTCACTGCGATCGCCAACACGCCTGCCAAGCGTGGCGATTAAGGCAAATTACCCCCTATAAAGGAAACCACAAAAACCAGGCCCCCAGTCCCCGGCAGCTCCGCTATCCCTGGCGCGGGTAGCGGTCAAGGTAACGGCGGAGCAGGGGGTGCTAAGAATCTCCGGAAGAGATCCGGCTACCCACCCACACGACGACTGGCCCTGGTAACACACAACATACGCACATTGAGGACTGACGAAAAGATCTGCGAGCTAGAAGAGGAGCTGAGCAAGTTACACTGGGACATTATGGGGTTATGCGAAGTCCGTAGAGAGGGGGAGGACACCGTAACCCTGAAATCTGGTAACTTGCTATACTACCGGGAGGGCGACCAACAGTCCCAAGGTGGTGTCGGGTTTCTCGTTCACAAGTCCCTCGTAAACAATATAATAACCATCGACAGTGTGTCGAGCAGGGTGGTATACCTAATACTCAGAATATCCAAAAGATATTCGCTGAAGGTCATTCAGGTATACGCACCGACCTCGTCACACTCCGATGATGAAGTGGACACTATGTATGAAGAGGTAAGTAGGGCCATACATAAGTCATTGCGACACGATCTGCGTCTCTTTAATACGAATCGTGTTAAAGACACCATACAGCGAAACCAAGGCTCTAAAGTGTTCGCAAAGGACAAGTCTATTGGGCAAAGCCAGATGACAAAGCTGAAACGGGAGGATGGCAGCATAGCGTCGACCAAAGCAGAGGTTTTAGGCGAGATCGAGAGGTTCTATGGACAGTTATACACTTCGGTCGCAAAGCCCGTTGACAGCTTGGTAGGAGATCCAAGAGCCAAGCTGTCCCGACATTATACCGAAGATATCCCGGACATCAGTCTGTACGAGATTAGGATGGCCCTGAAGCAGCTTAAGAACAACAAGGCGCCGGGCGAGGACGGAATCACTTCAGAGCTTCCAAGAACGGGTGGAACACCGGTACTTAAAGTCCTCCAGAAACTCTTTAATTCCGTCCTCTCCGAGGGCAAAACGCCTGAAACATGGAGTAGAGGTGATGTGGTGCTGTTCTTCAAAAAAGGTGATAACAGCCTATTGAAGAACTACAGACCCATCACGCTTCTAAGTCATGTTTATAAGCTGTTTTCAAGGGTTATCACGAACCGTCTCGAACACAGACTTGATGACTTCCAGCCTCCCGAACAAGCCGGTTTCCTAAGAGGCTATAGTACCATAGACCACATCCATACGCTGCGGCAAGTTATACAGAAGACCGAAGAGTATAACTTGCCATTATGCTTAGCGTTTGTGGACTATGAGAAAGCCTTCGATTCGGTGGAAACATAGGCGGTACTTGAGTCACTCCAGCGATGCCGTATTGACTATAGGTACATCGAGGTGTAGAAGTGCTTGTATAATAACGCCACCATGTCGGTCCGAGTACAGGAGCAGAGCACGAAGGCGATTCCATTGAGAAGAGGTGTAAGACAGGGGGACGTTATCTCCCCGAAACTGTTTACTGCCGCAATGGAAGACGTCTTCAAGCTTCTGGAATGGCAAGGACTTGGCATCAACATCAACGGCGAATACATCACTCACCTTCGATTTGCCGACGACATCGTAGTCATGGCAAAGTCGATGGAGGAACTCAGCATGATGCTCGATGGCCTCGACCGAGTTTCACAACGGGTGGGCTTGAAAATGAACATGGACAAGACGAAAATTATGTCAAATGCCAATGTTGTGCCCACCCCAGTCTCTGTTGGAAGCTCGGTACTCGAAGTTGTTGACTCATAATTCATATATCTACTTAGGACAAGTAGTCCAGTTAGGTAGGTCCAACTTCGAGAAAGAGGTCAACCGCCGAATCCAACTCGGTTGGGCAGCGTTCGGGAAACTACGCAATGTCTTTTCGTCCGACATATCTCAGTGCCTCAAGACGAAAGTCTTAAACCAATGTGTGTTACCAGCGATGAGTTACGGCACCGAAACGTGGTCTTTCACTATCGGCCTCATCTCAAAGCTTAAAGTCGCTCAACGAGCTATGAAGAGGGCTATGCTAGGTGTTACTCTACGTGATCGAATCCGAAATGAGGAGATCCGTAGACGAACTAAAGTCACCGATATAGCCCACCGGATTAGCAAGCTGAAGTGGCAATGGGCAGGCCATATTGCTCGCAGAGCAGATGGCCGATGGGGTCGAAAAGTATTAGAGTGGAGACCACGGACTAGCAAGCGCAGCGTAGGACGTCCACCAGCAAGGTGGACAGACGACCTAATAAAGGTCGCCGGAAGACGCTGGATGCAGGTCGCTTCCAACCGGTATATGTGGAGATTAAAAGGGGAGGCCTATGTTCAGCAGTGGACGTCCTATGGCTGAGATGATGATGATGATGATTTAATTCAAGATATTTGAGTTTGTTTATTATAATGATGTTCTTTGAAATAATAATTAACACAGAGAATTGAGCTTGAGACGAATAATCGCAACTAGAAAATATCTAATGCACCAAGCATTTCGAAGTTCGAAGATTTCAAACTCCGAGGTTGAACTTTAACGCCAACGCGGTCTCTACTGATATTATTATAATGTGAAATTGCATACAAACTCAGATACAAAGAGTTGGAAGATTTACTTCAAGTACAGGACTCACGTATTCTCATGGAGATTTCGGATTTTCCTTGTCATACTCAAGTAGTTGCGCGAAGTGAAAAAAGTAGAAATATGCAATGACTGGACATCCATGACAGTGTATGGTGAGAAGGCAGGGCGTGAATTATTTACTTAAAGTAAAATAAAATCGCGAGCCATAAAGTCAACATTAGACACCATAAAAAAATCAATGTTCGGAAAACATTGTTAAAAAATCTATTTATCCGTATTTTTAGGGTTCCGTAGCCAAATGGCAGAAAACGGAACCCTTATAGATTTGTCATGTCTGTCTGTCTGTCTGTCCGTCCGTATGTCACAGCCACTTTTTGACGAGAGTATAAGAGCTATGTTGTTGAAACTTGGTAAGTAGATGTATTATGTGAACCGCATTAGGATTTTTACACAAAAATAAAATAAAAATCAATTTTGGGGTTACGCCCCATACTTAGAATTGAAAGTCAATTTTTTTTTTTCGCCTGACCCATACGTGTGGGGTATCTATGAATAGCTCTTGAAAAATTATATTGAGGTTACTAACATAATTTTTTTCTAAACTGAACGGTTTGCGCGAGAGACACTTCCAAAGTGGTAAAATATGTGACCCCCCCGGAAACTTCTAAAATAAGAGGATGATAAAACTAAAAAAAATATATGATGTACATTACCATGCAAACTTCAATTGAAAATTGGTTTGAACGAGATCGAGTAACTAGTTTTTTTTTAAAACGTCATAAATCGTAAACCGCAATTTACTTTGCAAAGTTACAACCAATTACAAGAACTTATTTATAAAAACTTGAGAGTTGTCAAGGGACACCCGGATGGAACGAAGTTACTTTTTACACTCAACAAAAATAATCGTCGCGACTCCACTCCACTCCACTCCGCTCCACTCCGCTCCGCCCCGCGCCACTATCGTTGCAGTTTGAACTGTACCGACTAATCGTAACGATTTATCGTAAGGTGTGTAGCAGCCATTATGGATCCTGATTTCTCCCTTTTGGCCAATTTTAAAGAAATTCTCTGTATAATGCCTATTATTATTTTTTATTTTAATTATTGAAAAATTGAGATCAGTCAAATTTACATTTTTCTATAATATGCTGTTAAAAACACATCTCAAAAATCTATATGAAGATTCATTGATTGACCTTGGATTCCCAGGTTTTACTATTTTTACGCCTTACTGCATCATCATCATCATCATCATCATCAGCCGGAAGACGTCCACTGCTGAACATAGGCCTCCCCCTTAGACCGCCACGCCGAACGACAATTCACCACTTGCATCCATCCGTTGCCCGCGACCCTCACGATGTCGTCGGTCCACCTAGTGGGAGGCCTGCCTACGCTGCGCCTTCCGGTCCGTGGTCGCCCACTCGAGAACTTTTCTTCCCCATCGGTTGTCAGTTCTACGAGCGATGTGGCCTGCCCATTGCCACTTCAACTTGCAAATTTTATGAGCTATGTCGGTGACTCTGGTTCTTCGCCGAATATCCATGTTCCGGATTTTATCCCGCAAAGAAACTCCATCCAGCCATGAAGGAAGTATATATCTGGTAGTACCATCGGGGCTCATCCACGTCCACTTCCTGGATGGCCGCTTCTGGAAATAGGAGTTCATTAAATGAAGTTCTTCCTTTTCCATGAAGTCGAACAGTCGCTGGCCCCTATGGTTTCGCTGCCCATACCCAAATGGCCCCACTCTCAACTCATCGCCATTCCGTGCGCCCACCTTCGCGTTGAAGTCCCCCATAACAACGGTGAAGTATGTTTCGGAGGCATGTATGGCCTCGGATATCTCCTCATACAATGCCTCTACTTCATCATCAGAATGTGTCGAGGTCGGCGCATATACCTGTATGACCTTCAACGAATACCGGTTGGTTATTCTGAGTATAAGGTATGCTACCCTACTCGACACACTGTCGACTTTCACAACGTTGTTGATGAGGGACCTGCGGACGAGAAATCCAACACCACCCTGGGATTTACGGTCTCCTTCCCGGTAGAAGAGCATGTTGCCGGAATCTAGAACTATCGTATCCTGACCCTCTCTTCGGATTTCAGATAATCCCAAGATATCCCATCGCATTTTGCTCAATTCTTCCTCCAGCTCGATAATCTTCTCATCGGTCCTCAGTGTGCGGATGTTGTGTGTTGCCAGGGCCAAAGTCCGTTGGGGGTGGTAGCGGGGCATCTGCCGGGGATTCTTAGCACCCCCTGCTCCGCCGTTACCTGATCCGCTACCCAGACCAGGAATAGCGGAGCTGCCGGGGACTGGGGGCCGTGTGCTATTATTGTCAATCATAATGGGGGGGGGGGGTTGCCATAATCCCCACGCTTGGCAGGCGGCTTGGGGATCGCAGTAGGGTCACCGTAAGTTTGCAAAGGACGCTGCTGCCCGTCCTTCGGTGGCTGGACGTAGTTTAAGGACGTACCCGGGTCCATGGAGGAAGGCCATCCAGGAAGTGGACGTGGATGAGCCCCGATGGTACTACCAGAAATGAGTATTATAAATAATATAATATAAATAATAATATAAATAATACTAGTTATTAAAAACTGTCATACACGAATTTCGATACAAGCATTTTAAAAATGTGTTCAATCACGGTAATCTGTGAACAGCGCTGTGGGCTACATTATTATTTAAGTTAAAATGTTACTATGTTGTAATATCACATAGTGTAGCTGTTTGTTGTTCCTATTTAATAAAATAAATAAAAGTAACAACCCCCTTTCCCCTGTCGCCGTGCCCGCCGTAGACATCCCTCGGTGTAAGTTCGAAACAATATTGCAGCAGTGTCGGTTGTAGCGTTCACGGCAACGGACGTTTCGCGCTGAGCTTCTCGAATTGACGATTATTTCGAGATAGTTAAGAACGGTTACTCTTGATTTTCGTTAGGATACTAAAATGCACGGAATGGCGATGAGTTGAGAGTGGGGCCATTTGGGTATGGGCAGCGAAACCATAGGGGCCAGCGACTGGTCGACTTCATGGAAAAGGAAGAACTTCATTTAATGAACTCCTATTTCCAGAAGCGGCCATCCAGGAAGTGGACGTGGATGAGCCCCGATGGTACTACCAGAAATGAGATCGACTTCATCATGACGACCAAGAAGCGAATATTCAGTGATGTCTCTGTGATCGCTAAGGTAAAAACCGGTAGCGATCACCGAATTGTCAGAGGCACACTGAATATCAATGTCAAGCTTGAAAGGTCTCGTCTGGTGAAGTCCACGCTCCGACCTGGTCCTGCCCACATCCGGAACCCCGAAGACTTTCAACTCGAACTGCACAATCGCTTCCAGTGCCTAACCGAATGCGAAACTGTGGACGAAATCAACAATGGGTTGGTGGAAACTGTCCAAGCTGTGGGGTCCAAGTTCTTTAAGACCCCGCGCCGGAATAAGCTTCAAAAGCTCTCGAACGGAACCATCAAGTTGATGCAAGACCGGTCCGAGATGAGGCTGCAATCTTCAGCTGATATGTCGGAATATGGCAAACTCAATAGACGAATCTCTAAATCAATGCGACGTGACCTGCGCTCCTTTAGTGCGGCACGGATCAAAGAGGCAATCGAGCGGAACCAGGGCTCAAAAGTCTTCGCAAAGAATTCGTCTATTGGGCAGAGCCAAATGACTAAGCTGAAGATTAACGACGGCAGCATCATTTCGACGAAACCGGAGATCCTAAGAGAGCTTGAGAGGTTTTACGGACAGTTATACACATCAACACGACAACCCAGTGTCGGTACAGCTCGAGACGCAAGAGCTAAACTGACTCGACACTACACTGAGGATATCCCGGACATCAGCCTGTACGAGATTAGAATGGCTCTTAAACAGCTCAAGAATAACAAGGCGCCGGGTGAGGACGGAATCACAACAGAACTTCTGAGAGCGGGTGGAAAACCGGTACTTCTAGTCCTCCAGAAGTTATTTAATTCCGTCATACTCGAAGGTTCTACGCCAGAAGCATGGCACAGGAGTGTGGTTGTTCTTTTCTTCAAAAAGGGTGACAACACCTTGTTGAAGAACTACAGGCCAATCTCACTTCTGAGCCATGTGTACAAGCTGTTCTCAAGAGTCATTACGAACCGTCTCGAACGCAGGTTTGATGACTTCCAGCCTCCCGAACAAGCCGGTTTCCGAAAAGGTTTTAGTACTATAGACCACATACACACGCTCCGCCAGATTATACAGAAGACAGAGGAGTATAATCGGCCATTGTGTTTAGCGTTTGTGGACTATGAAAAAGCCTTCGATTCAATCGAAACCTGGGCAGTATTGCAGTCCCTCCAACGATGTCATATCGACTATAGGTATATCGAAGTGTTGAAGTGTTTGTATAGGAACGCCACCATGTCCATCCGACTTCAGGAAGAGAGCACGAAACCAATCCAATTGCAGAAAGGCGTGAGACAGGGAGACGTTATTTCTCCGAAACTGTTCACGAACGCGTTGGAGGACGTTTTCAAGCTCTTGGAATGGAACGGACTCGGCATCAACATCAATGGCGAATACATCACTCACCTTCGTTTTGCCGATGATATAGTCATCATGGCAGAATCGTTGGAGCACCTCAATGCTATGCTCAGCGACCTCAGTATCGTTTCCCAACGGGTCGGCCTTAAAATGAACATGGACAAGACGAAAGTCATGTCGAATGTCCATGTGGCACCCGTACCGGTTGTTGTTGGGAACGATACTCTCGAAGTTGTAGACCATTATACTTACCTTGGACAGATTGTTCAGCTAGGTAGGTCCAACTTCGAGAAAGAGGTCGCCCGAAGAATCCAACTCGGATGGGCAGCGTTTGGGAAGCTACGTGATATCTTCTCATCGAGAATCCCACAGTGTCTCAAGACAAGGGTGTTTAACCAGTGTGTGTTGCCAGTGATGATTTATGGCTCTGAAACGTGGTCTTTGACTGCTGGCCTTTTAGAGAGACCGCCTTACTGCACTCCACTGTAAATAAAATTGAGCAGCGGGAGAAAAGCGATAACATAATTTTCTTGTCATTATAAAAAACAAAAAAAAACTCATTTTACTTGTGGACTGCGCAACACGTTTTCTTCTTCCATTCTCCCCTATCAGACGTCACAGCATCATTACTCCTTATTCTTTGTAAAATATAAACATATATTTTTGGCGCGTCGCTAATATTGTAAAGATTCGGAATTTTTAACACCGATATTTCACTACCAGCAGAACTCGATCTTTCTGGACAAGTAAGAAAACTATCATAGCCCTACAGGCAATGTTGAAGTAGTGTCAAACTATACCAATTCCAAAATACTCTGATAAAGCTGGTTTGATCGGAGGACCGTCCATCCTCCGATCAAACCAGCGGACTAAACAATGCCCGACAACTGTTTGATTTCTGATTAATTTTCTTAGCACGCAGCGAACTCTTAAAATTTTGCAATGCAAGTTATTTTGAAGGAAGGTCCTTTATAGATTTGCGTGGTGCCTACTTTGCCCGGTCAAACTAGGCCCTGCGCAAGGTAATCGCTCGGCATCGTAAAAAGCGCTTAATTACATTTTTATGAATGAGCTCTTTTCAAGATGCCCGGAACGGAAACAGTCGTAACCAATCCCTTTGAGTGTTTGGAAACGTTAGGTATTTTACAAGTTCATATCAATATGAATACGGAACAGCTTCCAAAGTACATATCCTTGGCCAGTACTTATTTATTTGAAAAGGAAATAAAAAGGCCGTTCATAATCGACGAAAAAAATGTTTGATGAAAATTAACATTTATGTCAGTGTATAATGGTGGATATAAAACTTAAAGTGGAGTATAATAACAATTTAAACAATATAAGCATGCAGGCAATGTTGCTGGAAACAACTTGTTTTCCTTCAAAGCACTGAGAGCATTTGACACAATGGGTTCGTGGATCAAACTCTTACGACTTTGTTACGTACATTACGACCTACGTGATAATGATTTACTAGAGATACAATCATGTTTGATATCACCGAGGTGTCTCAGTACCACGGTCGTGCCCATCGAGACAACATGATGCTGTTCATAATTTACTGTTTGTTGTTACTGACGGTCATATTTTACCTAATTCTTTTTATATTGTTGCTGGCGACGAGTATATATGTTAGGGTAAAAGTTGAACCTGTTCGAGGAGTGTGTACATCTAACGCGCGACTAGATGGCAAGATCGCGCTGGTGACAGGCGGGAACCAAGGCATCGGTCTGGAGACAGCCCGGGACCTCGCATCCAGAGGAGCCAAAGTGATCATCGCGTGTCGGGATGCCAAAAAAGCTGCAGAAGGTATCGACGATATAGCAGCTACTACAGGGAATAAACACGTTGAATTTAAACATTTAGATCTTGCGAAATTCAGTAGTGTGCGGAAATTCGCTGAAGACTTCAACAAAACCTATGACCGTCTCGATATTTTGGTGAACAACGCTGGGTGCAGCGGTAGTTTCCCGAAGCCTACTGAAGATGGAAATGGAGTGGTGATGCAAGTCAACTACTTGGGACCCTTCCTCCTCACCAACTTGCTGCTGGACAAACTGATCGCCTCCAAACCCAGCAGGATCATAATAGTGTCATCCTGGCTACACCACTTTGCGATGTTAAGAGTTAACGAGTTGCAAGATGATTTATCTGGCGTGATGGGCCAGTTGTTGAACTATTCTAATAGTAAATTATGTGATCTTCTTTGGATAAAGGCGTTAGCCAAGAGATTACCTGACGGGGTGACTGTCAATGCTTTACATCCTGGTGTTGTAAAAACTGATATATTTAAAACGTTGCCTATTTTTGTAAGGGGTATGTTTCATAAACTAGCAGATGCTATGACGTTTAGGACTCCCAAAGAAGGTGCTCAGACGGTGATACACCTGTGTGTGTCTGAAGAAGTGGAGAATGTGCGAGGGAAGTATTTCATGGAGTGCGAGGAACGAGAGTATAGTAGCAGAGCTGATGATGACGAATTAGTGGAGCAGGTGTGGAACAAGAGCTTACAGGTGACGAGTACTAGTTAGTTTGGACTAGTTTTTGTAGTCTTAGTGTTTATTTATGTTCAATAATAAGTGATAAACGTGAGGCTAGGAAATAACTAGACGATAGATCACGGAGATAGCGCACCTAATATAAACATTAGCAATGTTAAAGGTTTAATAGTAGTAAAGGTCAATTAGCAAACAATTAATTTAAATTATGACCTGTTTAGTCTAGACGTATATGTTATCTTTAAAATCCCAAGAATTTTCCATTTGAATTTGAACTTTCTGTTATTGTAAAATGATGTAAATATACTTAACCTTTAAGCACCGACGTGCATTTTATGTAACGTTAGTACCGACGTGAGGCCTGAGAGGCCGCTTATATTATGTAGTGTTTTTCAAAGAAATTTATGTTTTAAATATTTGTCTTTGCGACAATATGATGAAAAATAAAGGGATTTAAGAAAAAATAAGTAAAGAAAGGAAATATTATTTTATTTTTTATTTATTTATTACTAACATAATATTTGGCATGAATTTTGGGGAAAAACCCGACTATTGGATATAAAAAATAGTAACACAAAGAATAATCCTCTCAGAATAACAAAAAATAGTATTTCTTACTTAAGACTAATATAACTTTAAGAAAAAAAATACAGTAGGATAACCAACCTTCTGAAAAAAAAAATGTCTACAGTCGGACTACACCTAAAATTCAAAGCACAGTCAGGGCACACTTGTTTCGCGTACTGTAAACAAATATGTTTTTTGCATGAATAGCACTTATACGTCGATTTTATTTTGAGTTTAGGTTGACACGAAAGACAAGTCTTGCGTGTTTTGATGCCTCTGGCTTATCAGAACCAAATACTCTTGCCAAACTCATCCTAAGTTCACGAGGCAATCTTAGGTTACAAAATCTTCGCTACACGTGCTCTAATACCAACTGTTGAGCTAATTTATTTACAAAAGCTCCTCTATCAGTTTATCTTCCCACATTTACATCATGTAAAATATGAGAATTCAGCCTTGAGAGCAGAACCTCTTCATCTGATGACGATGTCGGCGCGTCCAGGTGTTCAGGTTGAGTTTCCTCAGTATCAGAAATATCAGTGTTAGTACCGGTATCATGCTCACTGTGCTCTGGACAAAAATCTTCGCCAGCGTCGTCGACCTCAGATCTGCTAGAATCTTCAGCCGCGATCCAGCTCTCAATCACTCGCGCGTTATTTGGGTTAGATGCATCTATACACATCCGAGATTTCTTTGTGTGCTGTAAATATGTCTCAGAAGTATTTCTTTTACAACCAGAAGGTCCTGGTATATCCATAGTTAACAATATCTTTAAAAATATCAGTTTACTATAACAAAGAAATAAAACACAAAACTTACGTAAGTACCGACATGAGGCCTGTGAGGCCGCGTCGGAATTTCAAATCGTAATTACTCACCAAATGCGCGCGCGACCTTACGCCTTCTTACTTCAACATCAACGTGGGCACTGTCCTTGCAGCTACTTAAAAGCGGGAATCAGAATTCCGCGGATAAAGGGGTAAAGAGGCAAGTCAAGTGCCTGCCGGGGCCTCTCAGACCGCACGTCGGTACTTAAAGGTTAAGTAGCCGGATTGAGGTAGGTTGATGTGTTTGTACATAGTAAATTAAGGGTTGCAATTAAATGTGTTGATTTAGAATTTCTAGTTTTATTCGGCGTACTGTCAGTACGCGCGCATATCAGATACTGTGCTATAGTAATAGTTAATAGCACAACAATATAATTTACCGTATTAAGCTATACTTTGCATAATTATGTTATCATTCATATCATAATCTTCCTACAATTCTCCCATTCTACTTGTGGTCGGCGAGAAACGTTTTCTTCTTCCATTCTCCGGTTATACGTCACGGCATTATTTGCTCGTGAGAATAGCTATTACGCGCCAGTTTTAAGTGTTTCGAAATATCATGTACTTATTTCTTGTTGACATTACACTTGAGCAGTCTTGTTAAACATCGATAGTTTCTTATGTTAGTTCTTAAACAACCACTGTATGAAGTGTTTATATTATAATGATGCACGGTAGTCGATGACTCTACTCAATTTCTCAAGTGCGCGTGGGATAATCGAGAGCCGGTTTTATTTGAGGTAGCGGGATTTTTGGGACCTTTAAGGAACCGGGAAAAAACAGGAATTACGATAAACTGACCTATAATTAATAATTGTCTCTCTATCAAAAAACATGTCCACTCCAGAAAATAATCCAAAAGACCGATGAATGTTATCAGACTCTGTGTCTAGCGTATGTGAACTACGAGAAAGCGTTCGATACCATCAAGACCTAGGCTATGTTGGAGACACAGAGATGTAGAGCCTCATCGACTGCCTTGACGTCAAGGTGATGAGATGCCTATGTAAGACCGCAGCAATGACCGTCCAAGTGCAAGAACTAGGCACAAAACTAATCCAACTGCGTAAAGGGGTGAGACAGGGAGCTGCCATGTCTCCGAAACTGTTTGTAAACGCGTTGGAGGACATTTTATTTCGCGGACGGTACATAAATATGAAGAGTCAGTACATCTCGAAGCTCTCAAAGCACGCTGGCTGGTTAAATGACCAGTTTCTGCCACTCATTAGTTACTTGCGCCAAACTTAGAGCCTTGGCACACGGCGTATTTCAAGTGCGTACAAAGGGTAGGAGGAGGGGTAACGTGCAGACTACGCGCAGATGAAGCGCGTACGCGCAGTAGACGCGCGATTCGCGACCGCCCAGGTGTGCTTAGGTTACACGGTTGCGTTCAAACCTCGTTTGAAGCGCGTTTCTTACGTGCATCATTTTCGCGCCGTCTTCACGTCTAAAATACGCCGTGTACCATGGCTCTAAGAGAACTGCGGGATTTTCATGAATTTCAGTTTTCCTTCATGAATACAAAAACATATTCATAGCATTGAAAATAAACCATTATTTTATTGCAACTACATATGGCCATCAGGGGTGCCTGTACGATATTTTGTGTTAAGCAGGTTAAGTGAAGTTTTGAAAATATATTTAAAAGGTACAGCGTTTGTATCGAACCTCTAATGAGACGCTGTATGCATAATATGCATAATGTATGCCACATACCAGCAGGGTTGTTGTAAATTCGCCTCAAAATTAATTCTCCACGAAAAAAAGTATTGATCCTGTTTTCCTAGTACTTTCTGTTCAGATTCCACATTGTGCCCTCGTTTTCGGTAGTTTTGTGCTGAATTTTATTATTTAATTGTTCTGCTATCTGAGCGGGAAAAAGAAATGGGGCGAATTTACAATAATGAAATTTAAAAAAAAACTATGTGTATTTTATACACACTTTTATTCGTGGGGAATTAAGTTTGTGTACAAGAACCCTACCAGCGTCTGTATGTTAAATCTGATTATGTATTTAAAAACTTCTTTGTGTGTACTTAGTATGTCAATAAGATTTAAAATAAATCAATTATGTAAAACAACTACTGTTGCTTCCATTCTATGAATATGCATATTTGCAGTTTTAACCAACTAATGGTTTCACAGGAATACATTAATACAGGTACCTGATCAAACCGACAGTAGTCGATCTCAGTAGCAGTTTCCATTCAAACGTGTCAACATGATACTCACTATCTGCTACTACCTACTGATAACACCCCTCATATTACTGTTAACATTATTTCTGTTGCCGTTTCTGCTAGCAATATACTTTAAACTTAAACTGGAACCCATTCACGGTGTGTGTAAATCAGATGTGAGGCTTGACGGAAAGATCGCACTCGTGACAGGCGGGAACCAGGGCATCGGTCTGGAGACAGCCCGGGACCTCGCATCCAGAGGAGCCAAAGTGATCATCGCGTGTCGGGATGCCAAAAAAGCTGCAGAAGCTGTCGACGATATAGCAGCTACTACAGGGAACAAACACGTTGAATTTAAACATTTAGATCTGGCAAAATTCAGTAGTGTGCGGAAATTCGCTGAAGACTTCAACAAAACCTATGACCGTCTCGATATTTTGGTGAACAACGCTGGCTGTGGCGGCCTCAAATCGAAGCTTACTGAAGATGGAGTAGATATAGTGATGCAAGTCAACTACTTCGGACCCTTCCTCCTCACAAACCTGCTGCTAGATAAACTGATCGCCTCCAAACCAAGCAGGATCATCATAGTGTCGTCCTATCTGCATCATATGGCAAGGCTTAGTGTCGACAAATTACATGAACCGGCAGGAGAGGATCAAATGGGGCAGTTCCTGAATTACGCAAATAGTAAATTATACGACGTGCTTTGGACAAAGGCTCTAGCTACAAAATTACCTGAAGGAGTGACAGTCAATTCTTTACACCCGGGGATTATTAAAACAGATATATTTAGAAGACTGCCTGCTGCAGCTAGGAAGATACAGAATTTTATCTTCAACATATTCTTTAGAGGACCAAAAGGAGGCGCTCAGACGACGATACATCTGTGTGTTTCTGAGGAACTGGAGAACGTTCGGGGGAAGTACTTTATGGAGTGTAAGGAAGCAGAATACAACAAATTGGCTGACGATGATAAGTTAGTGGAAAAAGTGTGGGATAAGAGTATAAAAGTGACTGGCTCAAGTTAGCTGACGGTAATACCTGTAACGAGTTATTTTCGTATGAAACTAGACTACCAGCTGCTATTACTACTTACTGTTCTGAAGTCTGTGTCTTTATTTAAACTGAACTTTATTTCCATGGTCAGGAGCGACCGTAATGTTCAGGTACTTGACCCATAGGCTCGTTGTCTAACAGCTGTCCATTAAACCATATATAACCAGATCTGTAACCTCGGTGATTATTTCTAGCAGATCCCGATCAAAGGCGATAACTTAATAACCCGTGATCGACAAGACGGCATAAACTCGAGGACGACAGAGTCAAGTTTTTTACGGGACATCACTTAAGTAGGTTCACATGGCTACGCATCAAGCTTTAAAAAACAGGTTTATCGTGGTCTCGCTTGTATGGTCTTTCCGTATATTCAACGATCAGCCTAAACTGGTTTTGTATAGCTTGATGTGCTGCCGTCTGTACATTAAAACCAACGACGATATATTACTAGACTCCTAATAACAGGCGAACGATGTCTGTCAACACATTAGGCAAAAAAGTCTTATATCCGTCTCATTTCGACCACTCCTGTGAGCCGTAAACATACGTTGAGACAGAACAGACCTTGAGTTAGCCAATCACAACGCAGTACCCCGTCCCCCTCGCTTACGTAGTACCTCAGCGAGTTGACAGAATAGTTTTTGTTCCTTAGATCGTGCATGCGGAGTCTAGTATTATATCGTCGTTGATTAAAACTGTTAGTACCTACTACCTAAAAGCGGAGGTAGGTACTCAATTCTTCTTTTTTTAAATAATTATTATTATTTGAACTAAAAACCTACCAGCCTTCAAAACCCAAAACCAATAAAATAAAAAAATAAACCAAAATCTAATCTAAAGATTTAGATAGTTATTTTATACTTTTCTGTGGTGGTTTTTGAAGACGGTTAGCTTTTTTTTTATTTTGGTTAAAAACGATCCTTACGAACAAGTAAAAACTTTTTCTAAAAAAATGTGACCGCCTTCAAAAACAACCACAAAAAAGGGTAAAACAACCTACAAAACTTTTCTTTCGGAAGTCGGTGACTGTTTTTATTAATTTCATTGTCTCTTTTGTCACCGACTTCCGAAAGAAAAGTTTTGTAGGTTATATTTTACCCTTTTTTGTGGTTGTTTTTAAAGGCAGTCACATTTTTTTAGAAAAAGTTTTTATTTTACTCTTTTTTAAATATTCAACCACAATTATTGTCAAATACCAACGACGATATAATACTAGACTACGCATTGCACGATCTAACGAACAAAACTATTCTGCCAACTCGCTGAGGTACTACGTAAGCGAGGGGGGCGGGGTACTGCGTTGTGATTGGCTAACTCAAGGTCTGTTCTGTCTCAACGTATGTTTACGGCTCACAGGATTGGTCGAAATTAGACGGATATGACTTTTTTGCCTAATGTGTTGGCAGACATCGGTCGCCTGTTATTAGGAGTCTAGTATTTTATCGTCGTTGTCAAATACATTATTTTCTCACATGAGCACTAGAATTTTGTAATCCGTAACACTGGTAATAACATCGTTAAAATCTCTTACATTCATTCCCTATCTACAAAACTACTGGACCGATTTTGATGAAACTTGCAGTATTCCCTAAGTTGAACGATACCAAGTAAAACAAAAAAGAATGACTTAAATCGGATTTGTAGTTCCGAAGATATGCGAACACAAACATAATTGACTAAATCAGTCGATGCCAAGTCCTTACTAGAGGATTTGTACCTTCCATGACTTCCATCATCAGCTCAGCTACATGAGATGATGATTTCCATACGCAAGTACTTAAATTACTTCATAAGATTTGCTAAAAACTGTGACGTAAACGTGTGAGCCAATAAAATTTGAGGGTTGCCCTCGATTTCTCCAAGATTCAATCATCAGATCCTGAAATGGTGACAATGGGACCACACGGGAAGCACCAGCTTTCAAATAAAAAAAGAATCATGAAAATCGGTTCACCCAGTGGCAAGTTATGAGGTAACAAACATAAAAAAAATACAGTCGAATTGATTTAACCTCCTCCTTTTTTGAAGTCGGTTAAAAAGAGACATTTGTGAACCGATTTATAACGGTCATTAACACTAAATGAATAAAGATGTAAGTAGACTTCATAACTTCATACATACCTAATTTATTACCCGAATGCGCCAGGAGGGTTATTTAAATTTTTAATCAAGTTAATTTAGACTTACCTTTATTCTATGTAGATAATTTGAGTTCGTTAACGGTTTGTTGTATTCGGAAATCTGAACCCGACCTTATGTAAAATCAAACCTGAATATACCTAATGTCTTTTTTGTATGAATTTAAATGTTTGTAAATGCACCCACGAGGCATTGCTCCTGTATGCCTCGTGTAAGCTACGTATTTAAAATATAATAATCAGACAAATATCGAAACGTCTTCTCCCCGAATGGCACAAAACTGTAACAACCAAGGTTTTAGTATTTACGCCGTTTGAGGGTCACAGCAGTCGCAGCAGTAGCGCCAGCACAGCTAGCCGTGTTTGCAAGGTGGGACAATTAGTAGCAACCCACACCAAAAGGTAATATTTGCCAAAAGCCTTCCGAGTCACCATCAACGTCATACCGTCTGGTCTATTTCCCTCGTGGTCGCGGTCACATTTCTACCAAGCAATTAGGTTCTAAAACCGCTGGCACGCCGACACTGGCAAGGGCCCAAAGAATAATCTCGTTAAAGCTGGCGTGCCGTTTTATGCAACCTGCCCTCCTGTAGCATGACACAGGACATGGTGTCCGAGGCTGTCGACAGCTTTACCACAGTGCCAGCGATGCGGAGTAACACAAGGTGCCTCTAAGCATAGACCGAAACGAAGAGTCTTCAATCATGATGCCAATGGTGGATCACGGGCAGTGGCAGATTAACGTATATAAGCACTACAAGCACGTGCTTGGGGCCCCTGTTCTCCAGGGGCCTCCATCCTCTGCTGACGTTTCATTTTATACCTACATTTCATCGAGATTCATCTACATTTCCGAAATCACAAGGCGCGAGCGGTCCTGGAGTGACCCTTCATACACCCCCGCAGGGCCCTGCCCCCTGCGCGTTTGCTCTGAATAAGGCAAGGATTATACCATATACCATTTATACTACACTTTCTATTTTGATGAACTTTCATTTTAAACTTTCTAGCTACCTTCCAAATTTAAGCAATAGAGGGCCTATACAGGCTCTGTGCTTAGGGCCTCGGAAACTCTTAATCCGCCACTGATCGCGAGAGTGCCTGAAGCCATAAACCCGATTCCCATTCCCCCACAGCCAGCAGACAGGCTCAATCCACAGTATTTATTGACATGTCTAAAAGGGAATTTTGTACAATACCTACTGCAAAGCAGCACGTCTCGCCGACTTATTGACTAATAAATTAATCTAGAGTTATTTGGGAGAGTAACAAAGCCGATTTTAACTTTCTTGCCACATTATCAACTATCTAGCCTTTCCCCAACTACTTTGGAACCTCGATGTCTCAACTTTGTCAGACTTTCGAATCATTTCACTCTAGAAAACATTTTAATCATCACTGTAGAATTTATGGTTTATTCCACTTTGTTCACCTGGGTGATATCACCTGGGTGAACAAAGTGGACCACTTGGTGTCCTCAATTCACCTCGGAAAAATATCACCTGAGTGATATCACCCAGGTGAATTGTGGACACCAAAGTTGTCCACTTGGTTCACCTCGGAAAAATATCTGGGTGAACAAAGGCGACTTTTCTTACGCGTTTTTGTGGACTGTGGTGTCCGCAATTCACCTGGGTGATATCACTCAGGTGATATTTTTCCGAGGTGAATTGAGGACACCAATGTTGTCCACTTTGTTCACCCAGGTGATATCACCCAGGTGAACAAAGTGGAATAAACCGAATTTATCCCCGCGAATCCAAACAAATTGTAAAACAAAAGCAGCGTAAAATTAATTAAATGCTTACACATTAACTCTGATCTAATTTATGTACTTGGTTGAAAACATAATTTTTGTTCTATTATAATGAACCTACCCGCTCAACACCATTTAGACTAGTGCACCCAATTTCATAAAGACGGTAAGCACATGCATTACAATGTTAACTGCAATGCATGTCCTTATACCTATAAGAAATCGGTAGGTATACGAGTACTAGTCTGAATGTTATTAGGTACCTACATGAATCTCATAATTATCTTTGTATCAGTATATTCAATTGCTGGTCAACGTTGCAAAATTGGTAGGATATACATATAGGATTGAACTAAAGACACATGTACACTAACACAATTACAGACGATGTTGGAGCAGCATAGTAGGTACTCTGGCTAGCTATAGGGCATGAGATATACAATGGTGATTGCGAGGAAGACAAATGAAAGGTTTATATTGCTTAGCGCAACGGTACTCACGCCAAAAACTCGTGTGTCAATTGACACGTCTTGAACGAAACGTAAAACCCTTCGTACACACCGCGACAATTCTCCGAGAACTTACGACTTTGGTATTCATTAGCACGTGTATACGAACGGAATTTCATTGCGACAGTCGCATGGTCGCCAGCTAAGAGATGACCACAGTCACATCTGACGGCGCCCGTTCACGAACATGACACACGCGTCAGCACCATTAAGCGCCACTATTTTGAGGGAAACTAAATGATCCGACACACGCGCCACCATCAATGAAAGCTCTGATCTGAAGTACATGGTACTCACACAATGCTGGCTTTCTTGGCTTAAGCTAAGTCAGCGACTAAGAATATCAAAGACTCAACGAAAAACTCTTTTATCATAGCAGATTTTAAATAATTTGCATATTCCAGGTCTTGGCCGGACTGGTGTCCTGATAGCATGCTACCTAGTCTACTCCTTACGCATCAGAGCCAACAATGCCATCCGCCTGGTTCGCAAGAAGAGGCCCAAGTCTGTGCAGACGTCTGGCCAGATCCTCTGTGTCCAGCAGTTCGAGCATTACATGCTGCCGCAGACTATTGTGTTTAGTTCTAAGTAAGTTACAAATGTATGTATTAAAGACACACATACTGGTGAAAAAGAGGAAGCCTTAATTGTAATCTTAATATATTTTCTCAAAAAAAAAAATAGAAAAAAAAACAAGCATTTGTTAAGTTTTAATAAGAACTCGTCACAATAAATCAAACGAGTCCAAGTACCTTCTATCTCCATCATCAGATCAGCTCCATGGCATCGTAAGCATTGTCATGCGATTTTACATAATTATGCGTCGTGATATTCAGCTCAATTGAAAATGAGAAGTGTGTCATCTTGCAAAATTTAATAAGTAGGTACTTATCAGATGAAACTAAATAAAAGTTTGTAAAACAAACACAAATTCTAAGGTCTTCGGGCGCCTTCTTTAAGAAATCCAGCTTATTTACAAAAACATTAAAATTTTATGCTTGATTTATAAATACTGTTTATTTATTTAATCATTTTGCCAAATCCTTGTTCAGATAATTATGTTACCATTTTTCTGCTGTCTTTGGTGTACTTACCGTACCATCAGCTTTACCGCATTCTCTCATTTATTCCAGGGAAACCATAAACTTGACGAAAGATAGGAAAACTTCGGAGTTCACGTTAAAACAACACTTGTACCGACAACGGGCTACTTTACATGGATTAGAAGAGAGAGCTTTTAGGGAACTGCCAAAGGTAAGATCATCGGCATAACTGCACATTACAAATGGATAATGTGCTCCGTGATTATTATAGCATCACTTCCGCTGCTCGGTTCCTACTAAGTATTTCACGTGATTTTATTATGCCTATAACCTTCCTCGATAAAATGGACTTTATGAATTCGGACCTGAAGTTCCTAAGATTAGCCCGTTCAACATAATAAACAAAATCTTCTGCTTTATAAAATAAGCATAGATTCAACGGTGTGAAACGTCGTTGGTGATGATAAAGACCCCGGAAAAAAGCTAGCGCGCTCTTTCAATTCCCCACGTTTTCACTACCGCTGCTCGGTTTTTTTTTGTCATGATGTTGCTTTCCTCAACAAATGGACGTTAGTTCCTGAGATTAGCGCATTCCCAAACAAATAAACAATTCAACTTTATAATATTTGTATAGATGATGACAGTTCCTCCGTCGTTTTCAGATAGTATACTGCCTCTGTGAACGCCTCTTGAAGCTGTGTGGGTGTCATCAGAGCGCCGGCGTGGACTTCCGCGTCAAGAACAAACCTTTCTACAAATCCTTTATGGTCTACAAACTCAGGAAGAGCAAGCCTCCCGATCCTACCACTCCTGAGGAAGCTGCCACTGATCTTGGTAATTATAATTTTCTTAGACAAGCCATCTCCTGAAAACCAGCATGAAATGTAGCGACCACAAGGGCCTAAGCTAGGGAAGGCACCATGGGACTAACGATGTTGAAAAAAATTACTGTACCGTTGACATCTAAGCCTTTGTAGTGCTCGTCTCTAGGTAAGATAATGTATTCTACAAGAAATTGAGGCCTAATGTTTTTTTTTAGCTGAACGGCCATTGCGGCCCTTAGAAAAGCAAGCTTAGTGAACGAATTCATAGATTTACGATTCCCGAAATTATTATCATTCCCGTGTTCTTTGACAGCTGCTTGTGGTTGGGCATCTATAAAGTCGCGTATATTTGCAAAATCCAATCCTTCATGGTTAACCTATAGGACCTCGAGATTGCGACCGAGATACATTTTAATTTCTGGTGTTAGGCCCTAAAAATTGCCGATAACAGAGAAAATTTGTTCAATAATACCTACTTTCCCTCGTCACGTGCCATGAGAACTTTGCAGCACTGACAGAAGAGGTCCTTCTTTCCAATGATTGCAGATCGCAATATTGCGCCCCTACCGATGGTGGAATGGCGAGACCCCGTCGAGGAAGACATTGAGCGGAACCTGGAGTCAGTCAGCAAGATCACTGGCACTGCCAACAATGCCAGTATACCTGCTATTCAGATATATGAGGTACCTATCTAACTTCACATCTAAAGCATTCTCATGAGGGTAGGCAACACAGCGCGCTACCTACTAGGACTCAAGAGCCCTAGAATCCAGAAAGTATAATAATAGGACCATGTTCGCAGGACTGTATAAACAGGTAACAGTCCAGTCCTGATCGTAAAGAGCTATTCAGGGAACACCGTCTCACAGTCCCTTAAGCTATCAAGGGCGAAAGGAACCATTTGATGATTTTACCGCTATAATTCGCACTAAACGCTATAAGCGATTCCAAACGTCTTTTCTAATGCGGACAGCGAAGGAGTGGAACTCTCTGCCTGCGTCTGTGTTTCCGAACGCATACAACCCTAATGTCTTCAAAGTTAGAGTGAATAGGCTTCTTCTGGGTAAGCTCGCTCCATCGTCGACCTTGTCTTAGTCATTCCTGACCAAGACTAAGGTCGAGAGCATCTCACTTAAAAAAAAAGGACTGTGTAATATTTGAGATAGAAAAACCGCACATTTGAGTGGATATCTTCAGTCAGTACAAGCAAAAGCATAAGTCAATTACCGTGTAGCTCGACTCAATACCGATTAAATCCAAAAAAAAAAGTAAAAAAAGTTATTCTGGGTTTCTCAACTGTTTTCTAGAATCGCAAATAAGAAGCTTCTATTTGCAGAACTTTTTCGTCTAATATACGAAGGTCAGATTTTTCAATTGTCTTTCAGGCATTCACAGTAGACCACCATAGTCTTCCAGACGAAAGGCAGAAATATTTGAGGACACTTCGCAACGAAATCAACCAGCAGAGAGAAGCGTTTGATAAAATAAATACAGAGGTAAGTAATCACGGCCTGTCGGCAGCTTTGCGGGCATGCGGGCGGCGAGTAATGGGCGACTCGCTGTCCGACCATAGACCATGCCCGGGTCGAACGACCAACGCGACTCCGGCGCGCCTCAAAGTGTGTCAGCACACAACTTTGCTATGTGTTAGATTTTGCTATATGTTAGATTTTTTCTGTATCTCAAGTGTGTACACGTTAAATTTACACACACACAGACTGTAAGCCAATCCCAACATTTCTTGTTGTAAGATTCCTAGGCAGTTGATCGAGAAAACTCAAAAATATAACTTCTTTTTGCAGAACGACCCAACAATTCTGACAGGACTTCTGTTTGAATGGCTGGAAGGTCTGAAGCAGCCGGTGCTGGATCGAGAGGATCTGTCTCTCATCGTTGGGAGGGCATACAATGTGGAGTCTTGTGTGCTGGCTTTGACGATGGTAACGTTCAATAACTGTTCTTTTTTTTTGAGAGGGCACTGGGTCTGGAACACTGGCCAGGTTTTTAAAGATAAAAGTAGTCATCATCATCATCGGACACAGGCCTCTCTGCGAGCGGCCTGTGTCCCAGCAGCGGGCGTGGGCCATAATCTACCACGTGGGCCCAGTGCGTGTTGGTAGATGTCACATGTCTTCGAATTTTTAGTTCTTAGTCATGCCGGTTTCCTCACGATTTCATCTTCACCGTTTTGAGAGCAGTGGTAATGAAATAAATTACACAAAGTACTGCGCCTGGCTGGCGCATTACTTTTTTAAAAAAAATAAGAATTTTCGATCCTGGATTCGACTTCCAGTTCGAGCGTCAGTGTTATTAAGTTTTCGCCTAAGGGATTCCTCAGTATCTGAGTATATTCGTTCTCGGTTGACGGAAATTCGGTTGCCCTCCTCTATTAAGGCGCTTAAACATACCAAGTGAAATATGGATGGATGTACAGACGCCACAAGCACATTAATCTCCTGGATCTATCAAAATTAGCCAATCGAACGTGATCCTTCTTGTTTTGGGATTAAGTTGAAGAACTGTTAACAGGACAGATTGTGGTAGCTTGCTGTGTTGGCGTCTGTAGATACCTACTATTAACTAACCTAACCTAACCCATTAGGGATTAAGGTGTCACTGCACCTTCACCAAACGTGGTAATTAAAGGCTCATTATTTCTGCTGCGGCAATATTATACAAATGAGGTGCCCTGCTTGACCCCATCTGTTACATTGTGTTCAACCTATTGTATTTTTATTGTATGCAACTTCAGATAACACAATGCAAGGTTATGACTTTTCTAGGCTACCATAATTATCTACCATAAATATACGAGGGTTTTTTAAATATTTTATAAGTCTAAACTCTAACATGCAGGCTCGCCTGATAGAAAGCGGTTCCGTAATAGTCTATGGACGCCTGCAACACTATAGAGTTGTAGCTTGCGCATTGCAGAAAGACCATTAGTTTCTTAGTATCACAAAGTACTAACTAATGACCCGTTAGGTCGATAAGCGGTGAGCGGTGCGGCAGGCGGCGCGAATAAGACATTAATTACGGTGGCGTCTCGTGGGGTGTTTCAAACATTTCTATACATTTGATCCTACCGCTAGACGCTCCACGCTAAGTCACCAGTCACCGCTCACCACCGCTCACAACGGTAAGGTAGTGAACGGGCCGTTACAAGTTTTTGTTACTACGCCCTTCCACTCCAAATTTTATCAAAATATCATTTATTTATCATTTCCAGGAAGACATAATGCTCCTAGAATATCTCCTCCGCTTTGTGACCCGCCTGCGACCCCTCGCTGCCAACAAGAAAGTGGACATCCTCAAACGTCTGCTCGCCTCCCTGACGCATCAGACTGTTGGCGTAAATGGACGATGTCTTCCTACACGCAAGGTACGCGCATTTAGATGTGTCAAGTAAACATAGAGCATGCAGAAGACCCTATAGGTACGTTGTGTGAAAACCAGGGACCGAAAACCTTTATAAATTACGGTACCGGTATTGAAGAATTTTGGTTATTTTTCAGACTTAGGTAACCGCTATCTGGGTAACCAGACCGAAGAAAAATGTAACCTCTATTCAGGTTACCGTTTTAATACCGGTTAACTAAAGATAACGACTCTTTGTCACACACACATGCGATGCGCGCCCTGTGACTATGCCGACGGCACGTGTGAAGTGTGCAAGATAGGGGTAATTTTTATTTCGGTAACCGGTATTAATACTGGTTATGTATTCACTTTTAATAATAAAGGTAATCTTTAAAATTACCTGTAAAAGAAAAAAGGTTGTTACCGAAAAAATACCCGTATTGATGATACCGGTTTCGGTCCCTGGTGAAAACTCATCATCGAATGGGTCAATTGGCCCTCTATGCCCCCCTGTCAGGTTGCTAACAGCTCTTTGTCGACCCAGGCATGGTCGGAAGGCGAGTTATCCATTACTCGCAGTACGCATGCCCACGCCTACGGTGGCCGGAAATAGCCTCGCGACGTCCTTTGCCATGGCTTCTCCTCTTGGAGGCTGCCATCTCCTTAACGCATTCCGCCGCCGCCTGTGCTAGCATGACTGCTTCGCAGAAGGAGGTGACTGCTTCACATTCCGTCTCGCCTCGCGGCACGGTCTCGACCAATGCCGGGCCGCGAAGTAGTCGCCACCGGCTACCTCTGATTAGATTTTATTTCATTTTTTATTAAAAACAAGCCGAAAATGTGTTAGGCGCTCTGATCACGCACATAACGTAACGACTAGTCTGACTGTCTGATTAGTGATCAGCATAGGTCGGAATTAGGTACAGTTAATCATGTACTTATACAGCGAAAGAATAAAGTGGAATATGCCCGAAACCCGGAATTACTTTTAAAGAGCGGAAAAATTCCGTGATTTATTAAATAAAAAGTTTTTACTTTCATACAATTTATTTATCGAATCTATTTCTGATGTTTTTATTATTATTATTTACTAGCTTCTGCCCGCGACTTCGTACGCGGATCCTGTTGCTTATACCAGCAGTCGGGGTCGTCAAAATCGAAGATCTGAAACGTCTGATGTCGAATTCTAGGAGCCTGGGGACGGGAAAACAACGGGACGCGCATGACGATTCCAGACGTTCCAGATCTTTCATTTTTGTAAGACAACAGGAAATGCCCATTAGACTAAACAACTCTTGCTAAGACGTCATTCCTGTATATATTATAGTGTAGCTGGGCTCTTGGAGTTCCGCAGCAGGTGTTCCAGATCTTCAATTTTTATACATTGACAGAGAGTACTCATCAGGCTGAATAACTCTTGCTAAGACGTCATTCCCATAAATGTTATAGTGTAGCTGGGCTCTTGGAGTTCCACATCAGGTGTTCCAGATCTTCAATTTTTATACATCAACAGAAGGTGCTCATCAGGCTGAACAACTCTTGCTAAGACGTCATTCCTGTATATGTTATAGTGTAGCTGGGCTCTTGAAGTTCCACATCAGGTGTCCAGGATCTTCAATTTTATTCTCTCAGCAGAAAATGCTCATCACGTGGAACAATTTTTGCTAAGACATCATTTTTGTATCTCTTATAGTTTAGCAGGTCTGTTGCAGTTCTGCATCAGGTGTTCAAGTTTCCAAGATAAATTATAGCCTATATGTTAATCTTTTAAAATGTCTATATCTTGGGAACCGAGCTTTTCTCGAACCTGGGACCTGATAAATCGATTCCTTGAGCCGAAAAACCCCTAATCTGTAACTTTCATGAAACTCCTTGGAGCCGTTTCCGAGATCCTGATTATATATAAATAAATAAATATACAAGAATTGCTCGTTTAAAGATATTAGAATTAGATTAGATAAGGCCCGAAGAAGAAGATAGCCCGATGAGACGGCATAAAATAACATTCTATCAGATTAAATCATTTTGTTTTCATTTTTAGGACTTCCAAAGACTGCGCGACGGCACCTGCAGCCAGGTGATAAACTTCATGCTGCGGATGATAGTGGAACTGCAGAAGGACATGATGAAGCCTGGCAGAGACGACGCCGACGTGGTGGTGCCTCAGAGGAGGTTCAGAATAAAGGCTTGGAAATAAACTGTTGGCTGGTTTCATTCATTTTCTTTTATACCTATAGGATTTGGTACCCAGTATCAACAAATGACACCTTCTTTTTTGGGTGGTAACATCATTAAATGAGTTCTGCCACTTGAGCGGAGCAGAAAGGAGCATCAGACTCGTACTAAACTAAAACCTTTAAATGTTCCTTCGGTTGCCCTTTGCGTTCCAGGGTCACCGTTATCTGTGTAGACAGGCCCGCAACCCATCATTCACCTAGGTGCCCGAGATTAGCTTACCTACTTCAACCAAAACCATAATCACTAACTCTGTGTATTGGTCGCAAGCGCAACTGCTGAGCGTGGGGTCCTGGGTTCAATTCTCGGGTCGGATAAAAAGTGCTATTGGGTTTTTAATTTGACGGTATGATACCCCCGTGCCTAGGAAACCACGTTAACTCGTTCAACTCGTTGATTCTGCGCTTGAACTCTCTCCGATTGTGTCAGATTACCATCTCATACGAAACGTGCCTGATGCGCACACACTTGTGCTCTGTAATTATATATCTTCCGCGCAGGTGGCTAATCTCCGCTGAGATCTGTCAGGAGGACTATTATTCGGGTCCATATTGGCTCACCTAAAGTTGTTTACCCGAAATTGTTCTTCCTAACGATTTGTAATCCGAATGATCACTCTTCCTAAAATTTTTCATCCTAAAGTTTTCTTTCATACTTTTTGTAGTGCTACCGGCGATGTTCATAACACTCATGTTTCCGAAAATTGTTATCAATAATATCGTTATGGTAAATATATTTAAACTCCTACTGTTTTTACCCGACTGCGCCAGGAGGGTTATGTTTTTCGAGTGTATGTATGTATGTATGTATGTATGTATGTTTCTGTGTGTTGCTCTGCAGCCTAAACGGCTTGATGGATTTTAACTTGAGAGGTGTCGTTAGATTCGTCTTAAACGTGAGAGTGTCACTGGGTACGTAAAACTGGCCAAGTGCGAGTCGAACTCGTGTGAAAAGGGTTCCGAACTAAAAATATTTTTTTAAAATCTCTCACATTCTATCAAGTGGGGTATCAAATTAAAGGATTTTAAAAATGGTTTACCAAAATATATAATAACTTATATGTTTCAATTTAATTTGGACTGATAAATGCTAACAAAAACTAAAAATAGTAAAATAAAATAAATATTTAAAAAAACAAAAAACCCGACTGCGTAAAAAAACTAAAAAGAAAGAAACAAGCCCAGTAGTTTAGAATTCACTCATTCACACTCAGTCGGGGCCCCTTGGGAAGATTTGATTGGTATAATTTGAATGGGCCCCGACTGTGAGTGTGAATGAGTGAATTCTAAACTACTGGGCTTGTTTCTTTCTTTTTAGTTTTTTTACGCAGTCGGGATTCGGGTCGACGCGCGGCGCCGCGCTGCGCAGCGCGGCGTCGAACTGCGTTGCGAAAGGTGTATCTTTTGTTTTTTAAAATAGAGTTACATTTTGAATAACTCTATTGAAAAGTGCGCGCAGCGTCACGTCTCGGTCTGAGCTGACCGTAAAAGAACCATTGTCATGTTGTGTCAGTTGTGTGTGTGTACAGAACATTGTCATTGATACCTATTTATTATTATTTATAGTAACAACGCCATCTATCGATATTTTGTGCAAAATGTTTTGTTTGTTTGGGAATAGGGACGGACAAATTACATTAATTACAATTTCAGAAAATCGACTAAAACTTTATTATTTTTTACATGGTAACGACTTTTATTGTACGATCAACACAACAAAATTGAAACAATTTTATCTCAATACTATGATATTTTTTCGATTACCAGAAAAATTATATATCATTTTCATTAAAATTATCTTTCAGCGTCAATAACCATAATTATAATTATTAATATAGTTTATGATGATCACCATCACAGACTAGATAGGTTATCCACCATCAAGCATCACTGAGTTTTTAATCCCAAATGTTTGATTTACCTAGTAACGAATTTTAAAATCGACTAAAAAGTTTTTAAGCTAGCACGGTGCATCACTAAAATTTTGACAATTCGCCACAGTGTTGCCAACTACACCGTAATTACGGTAAAAACACGTAACCGAAAGATTTACCACCTATTGTACCGTAGAATTATAATTACGGTAGCAAAATACACCGTAATACCCAATGAGGAGCGTATTTATTTATATATACCTATTCAAACACTTGCCAAAATGTATGTTGGCCATTTTGACTCTACCACACTCGGACGCGAGTGCGAAAGTGTCTTCAGCAGAGTTAACGACATTACGGACAAAAAAACGGAATAAACTTCTTACGAAATTGATCAAGGGAAATCTCTCGCAGCAGGCCATACAACGACAAGGAAAAACCTGTATTGATTTTAATCCCACTCACGATATGATCCAAAAAACAATTATATCGATTTGTCTAAAAACATTGAAACTTATTATACTGCTGTCTGATTCTGATTAAAAATACGTTTTTTTTTTTTTAACTCAGAACCTGGTGATTGCGTAATAGGCCGCGGAATTCGAATTTTCTTGTCGGAGCGAATGGAGCGAACGTTTTGATCATTCTTATATTTAAAATTATATTTGCTAATGTCGCAAATCATATTTTGATCAAGGTAAAACTTGTCACTGTTATGAAAATTGCAAAAAAAAAAACAAAAGAAAAGGACATCATTTTTTTTGGGCCTTTTCTGAAAGTGCCAACGAAAAAAATTGGTACCTATGGGTAGTACTAGACTAGTCACTTGGAGCAATAGTTACTATGGCACAAAAGTTGTAGGATTGCTCTCGGCCAAGTTATACGAGTTCGAAGATTCGTAATTTTCATACATTTTTTAATTTCTGAAAGTGCTGAGAATCACCAAATAATGATAAGTATTGCTAGAACTACTGATTTCAAGCAATTTAACATAACGCCTGTAATCCCTGAACACCTCTGCCCAACCCGGGCAGAGGTATACCGAATTAAAATGAATATTAATCTTTATTTATTTATTTATTTTTTATTTATTTATTTATGTATCACATGCTTCTTTGCCATTACAGATACTTAATAATCTAATGCGACAAAGTAGCCTAAATAAAATATAGTTATCTAATTCTTACATGCTACACAATATGTGGCCCTTGTGAACTCACTCAGTGTACAGTCGAATATATCTATGACCTCCGCCACCGTGTTGAGAGTGCGCAGCGCACGAGTCAGCGGTGCGCGCCCCAGCAGGTTAGTGCGTGCCCTCGGAACCACCAGCAGCTGCGGCCTGCGCCGCCGCGCCACGTACCCATCCGGTAAATTGAAGCCTATTTCTGATAGTAAGTCCGAGTTTTGTACAATACTTCTTAAAACTTTGAAAATGTATATTGCTAGTGCAACTTCACGTCTAATTTCCAATTTGTAATATCCTACCATACCGAGACAGAATAAGGTAGGATATAGTAACGGGTATCCCGGGTATCTTCCATACAGCTTTAAATAAATAAATCTGACGAATTTATTTTGTATCCGTTCGAGCTTGATTTTGTACTTAACTTCACTAGGACTCCAGACGGCCGCATTGTACTCGAGATGACTCCTCACAAGAGCCTCATACAAAGCCTTCAATGCTCTGATGTTAGTGAAGTCATTTGCCTGACGCAGCATAAATCCCAGGTTTCTGTACGCCTTTTTACAGACTTGAACCACGTGTTTGCGGAATTGCAGAATCTGTTTATTTTTTGTGAAAAGTAATAAAAACATTTTAAAATATACAAATCAGCTGGTGGGACCAGCATCGGGAATAGAATCGAAGCTGCCTGTGGTAGGCCTCTTGGGAGAGCAACCTCCTAACAATACAAGTCGTGACCAAAAGTACTGCTTTCTGAATCAATCACGTTTTTCGGGTAGTAAAATCATCAACCGTGCTACGGTACCTATAATGCTGAGATAGTCCCGCAAGCCGGTAGGCGTTTGGCTCCATAAGGGCCACTAAAAGCTTATTTAGACGCGCGTGGAACACTACATGATGTCGTTCTGGGCCTGATCCTTGATAAGACTTCGAGAGGATTAAGATTTCGAGAGCGTCCTCTTTCGCGTGTTCTGCCTCTTCATTCGCTGTCATTACTGCTGCAGAAGAAGTGGCAGCCTCCTTTCCGGTTTGCCAACGTGTGATCTGGAAGCAGATCCTCCAGCATCTATGTGTATGAGTCGATCACCCGAATAGCCATGATCCCCTTGTGCGATTAGCTTGTGTGTTCGCTTCCTTATGGAAACGACAGACACAGGGTTCCCGTAGAGAGGCTTTAACTGTACCACTTCCACGTAGAGCCTTCAGAAAGCGGCGTTTGCCTCGCAAGGTTGGGTAATAGCTTAAAGGCAACCCCGACTCCATCCTGTTTTTAATCCAAACGTCGGAAATGCCCCTTGAAGTTCCACGGGATGCCTAGTATTGCGTTCCAAAAGCATGAGGCTCTTTTTTTTTAAGCGTGGTAAAATCTTCAAATGACTCCTCCCACCCCGGGCAGGGCAGGAGGGACTGTCAGACTTGTACTGACTAAAACAACGATGTCCTTCAATAGCCCTTTATGTTCCGGGGTCACGGAAAGGAAATAAGTCCCGCGACCCCGGCAGGCTTTGGCCCTTTGAGAGGGGGCCCCGTCATTTTGCTGACGCTCTTTGAGGCGCGCGTGGAACACGACGCGCCGTCGACCCGGGCATGGTCCATGGTCGGACAGCGAGTTGCCATTTACTCGCTGTCCGACGATCGTCTGCCGACGTCCGACGCCGTGGGCGTCTCCCACTGCGGTTGGGGCGGAGGGAGGACACTGTCCTCTCCCTCTCGCGGCCCGCCTCCTCCTTTGCGAACATTACTGCTTCGCAGAAGGAGGCGACCGCTTCACACTCCGTATCGCCCCGCAGCATGGCCTCGACCAATGCCGGGCGCGAAAGGTCTCTGCCTATCGCCTCTGGGGCAGTCCTGCACCGTATTTTTTTTATTGGGACAAACCCACCACACTATTCCCAACCACTGCAACTCCTGAAAGCCAGAATCAACAGTGGCAACCACCAGAAAAGCGCCGAGACAATTAAGCTCGACGTGTCCCGGAGAATGAATTTACCTGTCTTGGATCCTGCAACGAAATTAATCAGAAAAGAATAGTGGAGGAGTAGGAAAAATATATATGTTCCCACTTCCCTCCATGCAAGCAGGAGACAGAACAAAACAAGGCCAATAGGCACAAAGGGACATTACAACTGGGAGAAGCCCAGTTGCCTAGCACCACGGGTAAAATGACTAATATTAATGGGTCCTAAATTGTGAGCTGTTATATTTGATTCCAATAATAGGTATGGCAAAAACGCTTGAACGCACGGAAGTTTGTTCGAGTTTCCACAAGGTCCGTATAGTAAATGACTCCATGTAGCCTGTACAGTATCCAACATAATATTGCGTTCGTTCTGCCAAAGAATACACTCCCATAGAATATGATGTGCTGATTGTTCATATTCACAATCTGATGTTGAACATTGACAGAAAGGCGAGGGAACAAGCTTGAAGGAAAATAATTTACTTTTAAAGTTACCATGTCCCGTGAGAAATTGGGCAACACAGTGATCCACCTCCAGCCACGTCCTAGCCAACCGCTCGCGAACGGATGGAAAGAATTGGTGGAAGCGCCGCCCCTTGATGGAATTATCCCACCTACATTGCCATTCGGATAAAAGTTCCTCCCAGACGTCACTTTGTGGTTTGAATAACCTAGATATTTTAGCACGTTCACGTTGCGGTAAAAAATCAGCGTCAGTGGTCTCCCGTGCGGAATAGTACATTGCAGCACGTCGCGGCACTTCAAGGTCGACTGGAAGGACACCAGCAAGTACCGGTAAAGCTTCAGTACTGACGGTCCTGTATGCTTTACTTAAGAATAACAAAGCCAAGCGCTGACTCTGAAGCAATTTACGCCGTGCCGCCCCTATGGTGGCCCTATCGGCCCTAACCGGTGCTCCGTAGCACATACAGCCCAAGTAAGTGGCCCCGTAAATAGTTTTTAAGGTTAAAAATGACAAACCCCAAGTCGATTTTGATATTCTCGTTAAGGCATAAAAGTTATTTTTCCCCAACCGTTTTTATATGATCTATGAATGTAAAATTTCTCTCTAAGACTAAACCGAGATGGCACACCGATTGCTTCTTTTTAACGGGAACATTGTTGAATTTAATACTAGGCCACGATTTAAGGTCTCCTTTTAAAAGGAGCTGATAGGTTTTATGTGGTGCAAAAGTCAGACGGTTTCGATCGCCCCACTGAGATATTAATCGTAGGCATGTGTTAGCCAAATTCTCGAGACCAGCACGAGTACTCGACTGAATGAGTAGGAGACCGTCATCCGCGTAACCAGTTAAAGAACAGCCACTAGGAAGTGGAATCGCGAGGAAATCCTCAAAGCCTAGATTCCATAAATGGGGACCGATAACCGAACCCTGAGGACAGCCCATGGTGAGAGGTTTCGATACGGAATGATGTCCGAGTTTAAGTTTTGCAGAACCATTTGAAAAGTATGAGCAAAGGAGATTATATATATTATTATAGCAACCACGGCCTTTTATTTTAAGCAGAAGCATTGGCCACCATGCGTTATCAAAAGCCCCAGAAATATCCAAAAAGATTCCAAGTACGTACTTGTGTTCGGAGGTATTAACTATTTTTCTAACAGAGAGTGCCGCGTCCACGGTAGATTTCCCGACAGTAAAACCAAATTGGTTTTTATGGAATTTGGGTCCGTCCGGTAACAATCGCGGAACAATAAGCCGCTCAAGGAGCTTACCCAGAGATGGTAATAATGTTATGGGCCGGTAAGACTTAGGGTCATCAGGTGGTTTGTCGCCGCTTTTAGGTATTATACGTATAAAGCCATGTCTCCATATACGAGGAAAAACGCCTTCGGAAATACACCGGTTGTAAACAATTAATATCGCGTCGCCCGCCGATTTACACGCTTCCTTTATCATACGATTAGAAATTTTATCTTCACCTGATGACTTGTTAAGGGGCAGTCTCCTGACAACATTAAGGAATTCGTCAGTTGATGGAAGGTCTGACGCTGGTGATTCAGGTGCGACTGCAGCCCATGCTCTAATTTGTTTGTGGTAGTCATTATCATTAACAGATGAATCATCCGGGATAAGAGTATTTAACAGAACCTCAGTTGTTTCTTCAATACCAGTCGTGTGTATATTATTTACTTTAATATTCTGAACAAACGCGAGGTCGACTGATCGATTGGCTTTAAACTCATGATATAAAGGAGACCACGGACCTTCTTTTTCCAATTTATCAACTACTTTACGCAACAGATTACCCTTAGCTTTTTCAACCGATGCTCTGTAACGGGACTTGGCAACTCTAAATGTATTTAAAGCAGTTGTTAGCAAGTCTCCGGTGACTTGACGTTTTTAAGCTTGTTAAGATGTTTACGCGCCCGTCGATAAGTTTTACGCTGTTCGGTTAGGTAGTCACACCACCAGTCACATCTACGTATATTGGTCATAGATCCGCGACCAATGGCAATGTCAGCACAGTACGTGAAGGTGTCTGACATAATTTCAGCACTTTCTTCAGCTGACAGCCCATCGCGAGTGAACTCTTTTGCATGACACGCAAAAAGTGATCTAAAGAATTCCCAATTAGCGCCTTTACTTTTGTACCTAAAGTTACCAATGGCATGTGAGGAACCCTGAATAAAAACCGGAACAAATTCGTACACGATCAAGCGATGATCACTACAAGACGCGTCCGGTAGGACACGCCACCTATCCAGGTGTACGTCGGCACTAGAAAGTGTGACGTCAATACAAGATTCGCCCATTGGGCTGCAAAAAGTAGGTGGTGCATCGGGGGTGTTATGAATTGTTAGATTCATTTCAGCAATGAAGTCTTCAACAGCGCAGCGCCGTTCGTAGTCCGTGGACCGGACTTTGCCATACCACAAGGACGAAGACGCATTAACGTCTGCGCCTACGATAACTTTGCAGCCCGCGAGTGACCGCAAGACGTGACGGAGGTTATGTATGTGAGGAGCAACAGGGTCTGAATATTGAAAATAGCAGCTCACAATGTAAACTTTAAAAGTAGCGGATGAGACTTCCGCAACTGCACAGTGAGGCGTCATGAGGTTACGCAAAGACGTTACTGTAAAGTTAGAAGAACGCGACACGTAAATTCCAGCTCGTGCCTTGCTATCCAACTGAACCACCCTGTGACGTAAGCTCGTGTTTTGGTATTGTTCTTGAATCAGTACAATGTCTAAGTTATAATCGATAATTAATTTCTCCAATTCAGAAGTCGCCACCCTGTCGTTATGCAGATTTAATTGACCTATTTTTAAACCAACCATTATATTAGTAGTTAGTGTTGGAGTATTAACTGTTCGAGCCTAACTTTATAGGTGGTACACTGTTGAGAACCGCACCGATGGTCGAACGGTTTTTTAAAACGTTTACACGCCACACATACTGGTGTAAAATCAGAATTATCCTTATGCGGGCATTGTTTTGTTTCATGTGCTTCAGAACAATTAGCACAAGTAGGAGATTTATTAACGCAGTATTTTTTTACGTGACCGAACTGCTGACAATGCAGACAACGTACTACATCGACATCATCAAAAAACCGACAAGTCGCGAAGTCAATAAAAAGCTTCTGTTTGGTATTAACTAAATGCTGTCGTATGGTGGCGTCGATCTCAATGCCTACCCACTTCCGACCGTTATCTAGTTTACGTCTACGTATAATTTTTGTCGACTTAATAAAGTCTTCCTCTTTAATTGGCAATTCGTCTTTTATATTTTGACGGTACAAAGCAAGCAAAAAAGTGTTGTCTTCCATTGAGGATGGGACGTCTTTAACTAATATACGTGGCCTTCGGCCTTTCGGTTTTTCGAGTCTTAACCCGGCGGATCTAATACCTTCGACCGATTGCAGCTTATTTATTTGAGTGTCGTTAGAGACACGTAACACAACGCCCGATTTCGCGATTTTTTTCATGCCTGCAATTTGAAAACCGTCATCACTTGGCTTAATAACTTTTTTAAGAGCTTCCTTGGTAGCTGACGAAGTTGCGAAATCAGCTGACTTTTCATTGGCGGGGTACGCTATCACGCACGGGAGCGGTGGTCTAGACTCCATTACCGGAGCGACCTTCGGCAGACGAAGTTTCAGGGAATCCGCATACGAAATTTTGTTTGAATCGTTTTTGACAATACTGACATTATTATTTGATTTTACTTTATCCAGTTCGCGCTCAATATTGACTAACTTCGTTTCATTGGAAGATGACCGTATGGCTAACAAAGAGACAATAGACGTATACGCTGTGTCATGTCCATAATCGCGGTTTTATTGGCTATATTAATACGAGATCCTTGATCGTTCACAATGTCGTTTATTTTCGACAAATATGCAGACGCCTGATTTACTAAGTCGTAATACTCCTCGTTCGAATTAATGACATTAGCTGTTACCGGCGACGATTTTTCAACAGAATCGGTTAAATGTTGTCTCTTTGGGTTATCCTCGGGTGTTAAATAAGAGGGAGACATTTCAACAAACAAACGTTTAGAATAAGTGGAGGTCGGTGACCTGTGTGGCTTTGTTATTCGACGCGATGAGTCTACACCGCCGGTATCAGGTGGTTCATCATTACTGGACAACATAATATTGAATTAAAAACAACAAATAAATTGAAATAAGAACGTAGAAACGAAGAAAAAAAAATTGGAAAAGATAAATTTTTTCACGGTAGGCCAGAACCAAAAAATAAAAAGTACTCACCAAATGCTGATAAACTAATTTTAAACTATATTTACCAATAAAATACGCGTAAAAACACTTAAAAACTCACAAAACCACCACTTAGCACAAAAGCACACAGCTGGGATCAATTCACGAGCCGGTAATCGACGACGAAACACGTATAAAGTAATAATTATCGGCAGCGAAACAAATCACCACTACACTGTGCCGTTGCACGGAGGGAAGTGGACTTGGTGAATAATTACTACTTTTGGACCTGCACCGTATGCTCCACCGTGTCCTCCGTGTGATCTTCGCAGTGGTGACACCCGGGTGTCCCTTCCCTCCTTATCCGACACATGGCAGGTACCTCCCGAAACTTCCGTGTCCGGTGAGGACCTGCGTCATCCGATAGGTCAGGAGGCCGTGACGTCTCTCCAGCCACTCCTCAAAGAGGGGTCTTACAGCCGCGATTGCAGCGTCACGAAGCTATGAGGCTCTTTGAGAAAACAACAAATGTATGATTGAAATGTAGGTACCGGCTTGTCGACTATCTTAGTATCTGAAACACAAAGGGCAACCGAATGAAGAGGGTGGACTTTTAGTCAGCAGGAGTCTGACAGTCTCTACAGCTCAGCCCAGAGCGAGATAACTCATTTGATGATTTTATTTCCCCCTGAAGAGGGTTGATTCAAAAAGCAGCACTGCTGATCACGTCTCGTATTGTTAGGAGATTCCTCTCCAAAGACCCCTAACCACAGGCAACCTGGGTTCTGTTCCCGATGCCGGTCCCACCAGCAGATTGGTATATTTTAAAATGTTTTTACTACTTTTCACAAAAAATAAACAGATTATTATTCATTTTTATTCGGTACTCCTCTGCCCAACCCCTCAGGGATTACAGGCGTTATGTTAAATTGCTTGAGGTCGCTAGTTCTAGCAATACTCATCATTATTTGGTGAGTCTCGGTACTTTCAGAAATTACAAAATGTATGAGAATTACGAATCTTCGAACTTCTATAACTTGGCCGAGAGCAATCCTACAACTTTTGTGCCACAGTAACTATTGCTCCAAATGACTAGTACTACCTATAGGTACCAATTTTTTTCGTTGACTTTCAGAAAAGGCCCAAATATGTATGGAGCCTGAATGTTCTCCTTTGTATTTCGCGGGCTACTACTACGCAATCACCGTAACATGCTACTAAATAAACAAGGTACCGTAAAATGCTGCAACTTTGCACGGATTTTGACGTTTTTCTTCGATAAATCTTTAATCGTTAAGAAAGTCGTATGTTTTTTCAATTACTGTCCAATATTGGACTTTAAGCTATAGGAATACATTTGCTACTAGTAGAAAAAACACCCATAAAGCACCAAAAAATTGCTTTGAAAACGTAGGCAAAGTTGAGGTAAAAACTACAACATTGCCTGTCATAATATCTTTTTAAATGAATATATATTTTGGTAACGGATTTGACACCCATATTGCCATGAAGTTCTTTTCCACGTCAGACTTCACTGAATCTTGAATAGCACAAGAATTTTTTTTTTACAATGCTAGGCAAAGTTGTGCAGGTTTCTCTAAAACTCCCATACAAAAGTGAGCTCGGTGTAGGGCTGCCCCAAAGGAAATGTAACAGTTTTTCTTAAAATTCAAATACATTTTTAAGAAATCAAATTGTTGTACTTAAATTCTTATAACATTTTTTCATAGGAAAACAAATAAATGTAGGTAGTTAATAACATTTAAATAATAATAATGTTGGTACCTATTACGTATAACAAAATCTGTCGAACAATATGATAACATACTATAAATGACAATCGACAAATAAAATTACATCCGACATCCTTAATTTCTGATGATGATAAATAAAGAAACAATAGTTCTAGCTTCTATAAAACGTTCTTAGATGAATTACAAAAAAAAATTACACAAGCAAAACCACGATCGATTAAGAGTTTGTTGAAAAAATTAAAAGTGGCAGCCCTAACCCTAGATAATGTTGAGTAAAAAGTTGCGAAAATCTGACACAACTTTGCCGACCATGATTTAACGGTTTAAATTAAGATATAGTACAGAAAAAACAGTTTAAATACATAAAAGAGCATATTTTCTTTGCTATATTACATATTACGCTAGAAAATAAAGCATAAATATTCACAAAATGAAATTTTCCTGAGAGCCGGTAAAAAGCGAGTATCCGCAGTGACAATGAAACTGACACTGACAGTTTGTTAACTAAGATTTGGAGTGACGTATGATCGAATGTTGCCATACAGATTGCCGACTTGCTTTTAGTAATACCATAGACACTAAAAAACATTTCGCAGCGGGAATAATTTAACTTTTTTGAATTTAGGCAATGTTGAGCTATAAAGGCAATGTTACAGCAGTTTACGGTAATTCTACCGTATTGCAAATATCTGTTACAACGTAATTTCGGAAAATCCACTGTATTTTTAGAAGAATTCTACCAAATTCTACCATCCACCAGATTTTAAACCTGGCAACACTGATTCGCCATTGTTATCGAAGCCCGCTGCCGTGTCATCGAATAGTAATTACACGTCGAATACGAAGTACGATTTACCTGAAACTGTGTAGTGCAACGTTGGCATTTTTTAATATTTATAACCAATTACTATTGTTTTGATCATGTCGTCCACTGAAGAGACTTCTCAACTTAAGGCTGGTCATCCCCCGGCAGGTAAAAACTTACTTTCCTAAGCCTTTTACTTTTTCAGGCTAATAAATCACTTGTCTCAAACAAAAACATGTACAAATCCGCATGGCAGCAAAAATACTTCTATTAGCCTAAATAGGGCTCTTCCAATAAAATTAATCGCAATATGTAGTGGAAATTTACAGAATTTTGATGTAAACAAGTCGATCAAGGCCTTGAATTTGAGCATGACGTCATGTCAAGTGTTCTGTGTTACGATTGATTGCATGTTGTTAAACAGAGTTACCTCCAAGGTCGCCGGGCGGTCACCGTAACGCCCATGAAATATCTACTTTTTGTATCAAATCTGTGTGAAAAAAAAAAAACAGAATATATTTTTCCTGTTAGATTTCAAGTAAGAATCTTGTTAGTGTTTTTTTTTTTCATAGGCATCGTAGGTACTTTGTCATTACCTTGGAATATGCATGTAATACTGTGCAGGCCATTCTAGTTCTGTAATCTCAAATATTTAGGTGTATACAGTAGAAAACAACTTGTTTGTTTAAAACTAAAATAATCTTATCTAATCAAATCTGAGTAACACATTGCTAATCTACCATGTCTGATTCAATGACATTAAAAATTCAATTTTCACACTGATAAATAAAAGCAAAATATTAATTTAATATATTTTTAAACATTCACTACTTAATTCGCACATTTATAATTACAGTAAAAGCCGGTGGCATGAGAATCACACAACACAAAACGCCCCACTCAAAAGAAACTGGGAATGAGCCAGCAAATGAAGATTTAACCGGTCTCTCCGGACCATCACCTGTGCCTTCAAACCCTGTCTCAATCTCGGGAGCACCAAACCGAGGTAACGCGGACTTCACTCCGGAAGCCGCTCAGGTTGCACATAGCCCTAAGCCCCCAGCTTACATCAATTCTAAGCCTCTAGTTAATATTCAGCAGCCCCGGAAGTAGGACGCATATGGTTTGAAGATATTAAGGTTGTTAGGTAGATCTACGGAAGATATTATCAGATTTAAAACAATGTTATAGTAGGAGTTTATTTTAAAACACAGTCCTCAAAAAAATACCGTAATGCCTTAAGATGATGATATGACCCAAAATGGAAGAAGAAAAAAAGAAGACAATATAGCATGTTATTTCTTAAGGTTTCTGAATTCTGAAAGTTTATCTACCTTGATAACTTGTATCTTTAAATTTGTTTAGATTAGGCATTTTGAACACAAACATTTAATTTTGTAGCAACTTGTAAATAAGCTTTGGTATTGATAAAATAATCTGTATTTTGATAAGGTTGGTAACCTACATTTTTCTGGATGGCAACTTAATTTGACATTAATGTTGAAAGAAAAGATAATGGGGCTCAACAAAAATGAACGTAAGAATCATAGCATTTATTTATTTTGTCATGTACCAATAGTGCACTTACATTTTGCAGGATATATTTGTTCTAGATTATATTTTTATATCTCCACTTTTACAAGTTAAACTATTTCATTTCGAAATAATAGAACATTATTGAACAAATAAGACATTCCATAATCATATACAATTGTCAATTTTTTACTTGTGTTCTAATACCTAATGTAAACAAGACCAAAATAAACAAGGTTCTATCTTGGCACAATTTCCAAATTAAGACTTCTTACACAAGTGTAGCCAACATCTACAATGAAGTTTTTATTTCTCAATGTTGCCAACTTAGAAACATGTATTCAGCCTAGTGATTAGATTGGTATATTAAGAATATTTTGTTTTATAAATAAGCATTTTATTTATTTATAATGTGTTATCATATTCATTTGTCTCTTGTTATAGCAACCTAATCAGTTCAAGGCTTTTTTAAAAAACCCTTTTTATTAAATTTTCTGGAATTTATAGGAATAACTAGAAACAAAAAATGAGCTTATTTCAATAGACTAGTTATTCCTTAAAATGAGAATGAAAAAGGTACTATAACTAAATATCAGAGCCATAAATACTGGAAAATCTATCATAGACAAATATTCAATATAGAAATGTCTTGAACAAATCTATGGTTTATAAAATTCTCCATGTATTTGTAGCTTTGAATTAATGAAAGGTAATAATTGTTTATTATAAACGCATTATAACATTCGTTGACTTTTTTAAAAAGTGTGTTACTGTACTTAGATATAAATAAGTTGCTGCTCACACCACAAATGCTACACTTAAATGTCTCAACAGTGGGTCTTAGAGGCCATTTTAGCAGCATGACAGTCCACAATGCGATAAAATTCGTATACTGGTACAGTGGCCGGCACATAAGTTGGCAAGAGTCGTTAGATGCGCAGAAGTCATTTTGTAGATCTCTTTGGTGGTCATGCGGGTCGCGGGGTATGAGGTAGTGCCGATCCCAGCACGCGATTGGTACATCACTCGTCTTTGCCCCTCGCACCCAGTATACGCGCTCTCGCTTACACTTCCGTGCCGCTAAATGCGATGCGCAAAATTACCCCCACTACACCATAATCTTGCCAACTTACGTGCCGGGTACTGTATATTCTATTCCATTGTTCAAGCAATAGAGTAACTGTTATAGAACAATTTTATCGCAGTTCTATTAATAACATTACTTTTTACTCGTAGGCTGTCTGACTCGTTCTTTACGTGCCAGGGTCACGGTTACCTCATAAGACAGTCCCGCGACCCAACAACAATGCCAAACTGGTGTTTTTATATCCCCTGTCCGTCGGACATGAGATATTATTGTCTCTTTTTGTCTAATAGTGATAATTCACTCGCTATCTCTGTTTATTTTGTGCCCAATCTCCTATTTCTGTGGCAAGTCAATGTCTGCTTTTTATTTTATTCAGCATTCCTATCTGCTTTTTATTTTATTCAGTGTGAGCACAAACTATTTCCTTAGTTTTTTTTTTTAAATATTAATCGTCTTATCACAAAAAAGTTAATAATCTGTTGAACGCTTGTCTAAAAAAAGTGTTAACGTCAAAACGACATTTCACGTTAGTATAAGGGTCATTTTGCAGTTACACTTTTTTTAGGCAAGTGTTCAACAGTTGTTTATCTTTTTGTGGTAAGACGGTAAGAGCGGATTAGTATAATAATATTTTGTATAGTTATTTCAGTACATTAATGATATCCAGTGTTGTATACAATTATTATAATATAAATGTTTTTAATAATATCCATACAAATAGTACTGCACAAAATGTATGTTCAAGAACAGGTATTTTATTTTATTTAAAAGCTTTTTGGTGAATAGTCTTGCTTATTTTTTTTTTTTCATTATTTTTTAAAAAGAAACACGAAAGTCAAGAGTAAAATTTTAAAAATAGTCCCTAAATGATTACCTTGCATTTAATGATACAAGTTTTAATATTTTTATTTAAATTTTATCAAGGGATATGTTTCCCAAGCAATAAGTAAAGTGGATAAAATCATATTATTATAAATAAATAAAGTTAGATACTGCAGTTTCTTTTAATGTTATTCTTATATCAGCTTATATGGTGCTAAGCCATTGTTATATAAGTAAATAAAATAAAGCATTTCTCCACATTCCTAAACATTAAGTTTACGATTGCAATACAGATGAAAAAAAAATAACAAAAAAAAAAATTTGAAAAATTTCTATACTTTTCTTTCTCTATTATTTATGGTCCGAATGTTGCATTTGAGCCATGTTTTAAGTAATGTTTCTTTTTTATTTTATTAGCTTTAAAATAAATTGGTTTATAAGCCAAAATGTGTTTTATTTCGAAGACTAAGAATGATTAAGTATGCAGTGGGGGAAAGATAAAAAAGATACAATAATGCCGAATATAAAGGAAATCTTTTATTGCTGGCAACATCATTGTAGACACCGTTTTGTCTTGCCCCGCACCGCAGTCTGCGTCAGTCGCTAAGTGAGAGCATTCGTGTGTTTTTTGTCATTTTCCGTAAGGGACACCTTTACCCGTGAAAATGTAGGAATTTTAATCTTACCTGCTTGATGTATGACTAAAATCGTTTTTATGGTCATTATCAAAAAGACGATTGTAGTCACTATTTCAATCTTACCCTTCGGGCATTTCGTCTTACCCCTTCATTTTGTTTTTCTTATGACCAATTTTAGTAACAGTTTTTTCATAAAATATTGTTTCAAAAAGATTTCTTTCAACACTAAAGAAACAACTTGACCATGCTTTTTTACTTTACCCATAACATTTTTTTTGCATTTTCCTTGAATCCCTTTGTGTGACAACAGTTTCAAATCAACTTACACTTCATCTCATCAAATTTTCATTCCAACTTACCCCCACTCACCCTATGGGACAATTTTCCACCAAGTGGAAAAAACCTCACAGACTGTCAGTCAATAAATTACTGTATTAGAACAGCTTTAAAGAATAAAATTGAGTGCAAACATAATCGTCTCCCCGTGCAGCCATTATGGTGCGCCCAGTTTTAGGTATACTTAAGGACAACAATAATAAAGTTCTTTATTCAATGACATCAAACAAGTGCGCTCAATTTTTTCCGCTTGGCATAAACTATGCTATTAACGTAACAGGATGTAAGTGTGAATGCTAGCTACTGTTTACTAACTTCATCTAATCATGCAAGGCCATCTAAGTGGGTAGAGAAATTAAAAAAATCAATACTTCAATAGATATATTGTATTAGACATTAGCAAACTTATAATAACATAAGTACATCGTTCTATAGTAAAAATACATTTCGGAAAACTTGAAATATGTCAGGTTTCGTCATTTCCCATTTCTATTCGCTGCTGTTGATGATCTCTTCAGTTTCGACAGCATCGTATTGTATATCTGTAGAAGAGAAATAAATAATGTAAGCACACTATCAAAAACAGAAGAGTCAAGTCACAGAATACTTAATAGTACTACGTACAGAAGTGTCACTTCCCGAAAACAAACAAATGTAAAATCTTTGCTCGAGAGAATAAGGCCGAGACTCCACCAAAGCTGTGCGAGTCGAGATGTGTTTTGAACAACCAATAGAATTGCGTTATTGACACAGCTCCACTCCGCAACCCGTGCCGCAACGCAATTCTATTGGTTAATCAAAACACATCTCGACTCGCACAGCTTTGGTGGAGTCTCGGCCTAAAGCAAAAATGTGTACGTAGTACAGAGCGCGTGTGAAACGGGGGCCGGGCGGTGATACCCGTCCACGGTGCGCCCGCGTGGTGTCCGTTTCGACCGCGCGGCCATGACGTTTTTTTTAAATAAAAACCATCCCAAGTTTTTGTAAAAATATGTAAAAGTCGATTCCCAAAAACCATGAATTTGTCAAAGCAATGGTTAAAAAGTTATAAGGGTTTGAACGTGGCCGCGCCATCGAAACTTTCCGAACCGCACGGCCATGGAGATCTTTAAAACTAAGAGTCGCAGAGACCTGAAATTTTGGGAAATAGTAGATTGAATTTGTAAACCAAATGTAAAAATATAGAAAAAAATCCTGTGTTTGTATTTTAGGAGTTGTAAGGATAAAACCTCATGGCCGCGCCATTGAAACGGTGACAAAAACGTTATCGCCGATATCTCACTGAAAAAGAAACTCAGACGTCTGAAATTTGTTGTAAAACACAGATTTGCATTTGTCAAAACTTGTAAAAATACAACAAAAATCCTAGGTTTACATTTCAGGAGCTGTAAGACTAAAACGCCATGGCCGCGCCATCGAAACGTTAAAAATTTAGTTTTTCGCCAATATCTCACTGAAAAAGCATCGCAGAGGTCTGAAGTTTTTTGTAAAACACAGATTTGAATTTGTCAAAACTAGTAAAAATACAACGAAAAATCCTAGGTTTATATTTGAGGAGCAGTTGAAGAAAATCTTCAATGCGTCTTGAATATGTCGATTAGGGTGACAACGGATCATTATTTACAGAGAAATTTCCACCTTTTTATTAAAAATGATATCCCAAGGATTCGTTGAACAAAATCTTTAAAAATCACATAAATTAGAGATTGTTCGATTGTTGGTATATGTTTTTAAAAAAAACAAATTTTTAAATTAAAATTTCAGGTCTGTGTCAGGTCGGTGTAAGACGATACATAATTTAACATATGGTTTAATCGATGACTATTAAGATATTAAACTACATGAGAATTTTAAAAACTATAGTGAGAATAAGCTCCATTTAAAGATGCCCTGTCTTTAAATGGAGCACTCAACATCGAACAATCTCTAATTTATGTGATTTTTAAAGATATAGCCATATTATTGCTCCTCATTGTTCGACGAATCCTTGGGATATCATTTCTTATAAAAAAGGTGGAAATTTCTCTGTAAATAATAATCCGTGGTCACCCTAATCGACATATTCAAGACGCATTGAAGATTTTCTTCAACAGCTCCTCAAATATAAACCTAGGATTTTTTGTTGTATTTTTACTAGTTTTGACAAATTCAAATCTGTGTTTTACAAAAAACTTCAGACCTCTGCGATGCTTTTTCAGCGAGATATTGGCGAAAAACTAAATTTTTAACGTTTCGATGGCGCGGCCATGGCGTTTTAGTCTTACAGCTCCTGAAATGTAAACCTAGGATTTTTTGTTGTATTTTTACAAGTTTTGACAAATGCAAATCTGTGTTTTACAACAAATTTCAGACGTCTGAGTTTCTTTTTCAGTGAGATATCGGCGATAACGTTTTTGTCACCGTTTCAATGGCGCGGCCAAGAGGTTTTATCCTTACAACTCCTAAAATACAAACACAGGATTTTTTTCTATATTTTTACATTTGGTTTACAAATTCAATCTACTATTTCCCAAAAATTTCAGGTCTCTGCGACTCTTAGTTTTAAAGATCTCCATGGCCGCGCGGTTCGGAAAGTTTCGATGGCGCGGCCACGTTCAAACCCTTATAACTTTTTAACCATTGCTTTGACAAATTCATGGTTTTTGGGAATCGACTTTTACATATTTTTACAAAAACTTGGGATGGTTTTTATTTAAAAAAAACGTCATGGCCGCGCGGTCGAAACGGATACGCCCGCGTGTAGTAGCACTTTCATACTACAAGCACACGCGGCCGCACCGTGGACGGGGCTACACCGCGGAGTGCGGCAGGCCTGGTCAAGTTTTAAAAGCCAGTAAGTAAATATTATTTTTATTCATTGCGATAGTTTCGAGTTCGACCAGTATCTCGCCTGATGGAAAACAATGATGTGGTCGACGGTGAAGCACGCTAGCCTAGAAGTAACCTGTTCACTCTTGACTTGAAGACCCCTAGGTTGTAGCTGTCAGGAAATAAAGATGTCGGCAAGGAATTCCACTCCTAAGCTGTGCACACAATGAAGGTATTGGCAAAACTGCAAGATTCTGATTTTAGCTCTTTACAAGTAGATGTTGCTAATGAGCTCGTGGTTAATTAATTACAGCCGCACAGGCCGATCTTCCGGGTTAAGCCGCGCTTGTCGAGGTTGGTCTGTGGATGAATGACCCTCTAAGGGCCGAAACTGCGTTAAGCGGATGCCCACGCGGTTCTAAACAAAAACGCTCCGTCGCGGGGACCCGCGCGCGCTTTTTTGTATAGAACCGCGGGATTATCCGCAGAGCGTATATTCTGAAAGTTGGCAACGTCGCAAATGGTTGTCAAATATTAACAAGTTTTAATTAATTTAGCATTGTTACTGTATGAAAATAAGAAATATGGCTCTGTAGTGCACTAAAAAAATGATAAGGGAATACAATAATTAATATCGTAACACCGAATATACATATAGTTTTAGATGTAAAAAAAGCATTTGGAAGCTTTCCAAATGCCTTTTATACACCTGAAACGGTTACAACATCAAATTCAGTGTTTTAATTGCATTCCTGTATCCTTTTTTTAGTGCACTACAGAGCGATATTTCTTGTTTTCATATAGAAAAATTGCCAAATTAATTAAAACTTGTAAATATTTGACAGCTTTTTGCGACGTTGCCAACTTTCAGAATATGCGGCCCTAACGCAGTTTCGGCCCTAAAAGCGTAAAGCCGTTGGTCCCGGCTGTCATTTGTAGATCTTTGACAGTCGTCCATGACAGTCAGAAACTCCGAAAGTCTGAGAACCAGTCTTACCATGGGGTATCGTATTACCCAGTTACTGGGTTGTGGACGTCCGATAGGCAGTCGCTCTATGTAAAATACTGATATCCAGATTGCTGCGGTTCGCTTTATAAACTATCCGCGTACCAAATTTCATCCAAATCCGTTCAGTAGTTTTTGCATGAAAGTGAGAAATACTCACCTCTTCTTCCGAGTTCTGTCCCGACGAGCCGGCCGTGCCGTGCGGCTGTGTCATCACCGCTGAGAACGGCGGCACGTTAGTCGGCGACGCGTATGCTGCCTCTGCAAAATAATTACATTTGATTATCCGCGTTTTTTTTAAATTTATACATACATTTTTTTAGCGTGGTAATTTCATCAAATGAGTCCTCCCACCCAGGACAGGGCGGGAGGGACTGTCAGACTCGTACTGACTAAAATCCACGGTGTCCTTGAATAGCCCTTTACGTTCCGGGGTCACGGTAATTCGTTAGTCCCGCGACCCCGGCAGGCTTTGGCCCTCTAGAGGGGCCCCGTCATAATGCTGACACTCTGTGAGGCGCGCGTGGAACATAACGCGCCGTCATGGTCCATGGTCGGACAGCGAGTTGCCCATTACTCGCCGCCCGCATGCCCGCGTCTACGGTGGCCGGAGATCGTCTGCCGACGTCTGTCGCCGTGGACGTCTACCACTGCGGCTGGGGCGGAGGGAGGACGCTGTCCTCTCCCTCACGCGGCGCGCCTCCTCCTCCTCGAGCATGACTGCATCGCAGAAGTAGGCGACCGCTTCCCACTCTGTCTCGCCCCACAGCATAGCCTCGACCAATGCCGGGCGCGAGAGGTCGCCTATCGCCGCTGGAGACACGGCGGTGCTCTTTCCAAGCGGGGCAGTCCTGCACCGTATGCTCCACCGTGTCCTCCGGGCTATCATCGCAGTGGTGACACCCAGACGTTTCCTCCTTCCTCATCAGACACAGGTACCTCCCGAAACTTCCGTGTCCGGTGAGGACCTGCGTCATGCGGTAGGTCAGGACGCCGTGACTCCTATCCAGCCACTCCTCAAAGAAGGGTCTTACCGCCGCGATTGCGGCGTGCCCGAATTTGTAAATACATAACGCTTTTTATTTGGGTGGTAAAAACATCAAATGAGTCCTAACAGTCATGGCTCCTAAAATACTTACTTAATCGAGCCAGTCAACCGTGGGCATGTTATCTATAGAAAGACATCCATAATATAAGTATTATACGTTTTACTTATTGTATAACTGGAGTAAAAACTCACCTTTCGGCTTTGTAGATTCCAGTTTTTCAGGCTGTAACAGAGAATGAAGCATTTATTTATTGTCAGACAAGTGTAGACATTTAAGTTAAAACTCAAGCATCTGTCCATTAACCATGCACAATAATTGGATTCTGCAGATTGTAGTCAGTAGGTATGAATGAAGAGCAAAACAAGCATATTACTGATTTTGATAAGACGCAAAACCAAAGTTTATATTTTATAGTGCTATCTAGAAGAAAAAAAAAAAGAGAGTTATGTGAAAGAGTAGAACAAAAAAATACCTACAACAAAATCATTGCTTCTTCATTTTAATTTGTACACAGCGAAAAATGCTCATAAAATAAAAACTGGTGATAACCAACTTGAAATAAATTTTTAAGGGACCAAATGTCAGATATACTGCAAGAAACAAAAATCATCAAAATCGGTCCAAGCAATCGTAAGTTATGAAAAAAAGTACAGGCGAACTGAGAACCTCCTCCTTTTTTGAAGTCGGTTAAAAGCCACAGTAACAAACTCTTAAATAGAATAAAGGGTACCTACAATTTCAGTGACGCTCGGCTTGTAGTACTTTGATCCCATTTCTCTTTCACTACCGCCCATCAACTGCGAGGCTGTCAATTAATACATTCTTATTAATATTACTTACTCGTCGGCCTATAGTAAAGACGTGCTACTATAAGACAGAGCATAGCCATGAAGTTCGATTCCCAGGTCGATCAGTGTCATTTGGAAATTTTGGAATTTTCTCAGTTGCCTGGAGTCTGGATTTGTGCGTTAGATAATCGGGTCACTAATGTTGGAGTTAACCAGATCTCGAGAAATTTCGGTACGCTATAATGTGTTTAGAAGTACGAGAAGCAGGGTGATTAGTTTCTCTATACTTTGTTGAAAAGAGAGGATCTATCCAAATGGTGGTAGGTATAGAGAGTTAGGGCTCACGCACGCGGGCCACTGGCCACAGCCACAAAACGCCGCCACCGGCATATTTCTTATAGTTTTCTTACATTTTATATGGACTCGCCGCACACGGTAGACGCCGGTGGCCGCCACACGCTACAATCGTCGCCGCTCGCTTCTTGTGGCCCGCACCGGCCACTAAACGCCGAAACAAAACGCCGCCACACGCCACTTGCGCGATTCCGCAGCCCTCTCTTAGCTCAGTAATGCATTGGTTAAAAAAAATAGCAGCCAACGACCACAAGTGTCGACCCCGGTGGTCGACACTTGTGGTCGTTGGCTGGTCACTGAGAAGCTGAGCGCACGACACCCACAAGTGGGTGTCGTGCGCTTCAGCTTCTCAGTGGCCGCTTCTAGCTTCTCGTGGCGGCGTTTTGTGGTTTTGGCCAGTGGCCAGTGATGGCCCGTGTGCACTTAATTGTCCGACAATTTATTGTAAAGTTAGTCTAACAGATCTGCTTCCCCCAGACGGACTCCCTGTAGTTGACCCTCTTCCCCGCGCGGCGTCGCTTGCCGCGGCCGCGCCGGGCGGCGGGAGCGCGGGACTCCGCAGACAAGCGCCGCGCCACGCGGTGGTACAGGCAGCGGGACGACACGTTGGACACCTGGGAAAATAATAATAAGCAATCAATATTATTAATACACAAATAAACGCCCCCAATAAGAAACGGGTCCTAAAGTAAGCGGTGCGACGAGCGGCGCGAATAAGATATCAAAAACTTTGTAAGTACGCGAATTTGGCACTGGCGTCGCCTCGTGACGTGTTTCAAACATTTCTATAGTTTGATCTTGCCGTTCGCCGCCCCGTTCTTATTCATCGCTCACAACAACAAAGTCGTAGAAAGGGCGCGCGGTTTTCGAAAGATTTTCGACAGCCATGCAACCGCCCGATTTGAGTGAACTGATTATTCATAAGAAACTATGTCGAAAGTTACGTGTACTGGATAATCTGAAACGTGAATTTCAAGCTATACGATACGACACTGCTCACTGTACGTCAGACCCGACTATATCTTTTGGAGTTATTACTTTAGCAATCATAAAGCTCAAAAATATGATAAAGGACTACTACAACGGTTATACAATGTATCCGTTTTCGGTCTGTATAAATTTAAAGGGAGCTCCTCTTTGTTGAGCTTGTTCAATTCTGTCATTAAAATTATACCACCAAAAAAACCAACCCCTCCTGAATGGCCATTATTGTTATTAAGTTGTGGAGATCACAAAATCAAAGCACTGTTATTCTGATGCATCGGTTCAGACGAGAAGCCGACCCCAACATAATTGGTGAAACTGTATCAAAGTCTTACCAGTTCACACTGCAGATCATCCAACTCGTCTTCCATGATGTCCAGCTCGTCTGTGTCCTTGGCAGGCACTATCATGAGCTTCGTTTCCGGACAGCTGCCGGACACCATCAGCTGTGAGGACTTGGGGAAGATGAGGCGGTGGGCGGTTCTGGAAGTGTGAGAATACCCTGTCGGAGACTGTGTTTCCCGATAGCTATAACCTTGGGGTCTTCAAGTCAACAGTGAATAGGTTACTTCTAGAAAAGCGTGCTTCACCTTCGACTACGGCTTTTTTAGCGAGATTGAAGTCCGAAAAAAGGGCGAGATTTCCCGAGTTTAATGAGATTGATCTCGGAAGAAAAAAGGGCGAGATCTCGCGAGTTTAACGAGATTGATCTCGGAAGAAAAAAGGGCGAGATCTTGCAAGTTTAAGGTGATTGCGTCGATTTAGCCCGCGAAATTCAAATTTTCTTGTGTTTTTTGCAATTTGCAGGCCAGTGACATGTTGTAACTTTATCAAAATATGAATTGCGGCAATAACAAGTATAATTTTAAATATAAAAATGATTTAAACATTCGCTCCATCAGCTCTCACATAGAAAAGCTGTAATTTGATAAAATCTCGGAAATCTAACTTACATGCACCTTTTCTATGTGAGAGCTGATGAAGCGAATGTTTTGATAATTTTTATACTTGTTATTACCGCAATTCATATTTTGATAAAGTTACAACATGTCACTGGCCTGCAAATTGCAAAAAACGTGAGAAAATTTGGATTTCGCGGGCTACATCGACGCAATCACCCTAACGAGATTACACTCAAGCATAAAAACGTCTTAAACTCAGTTTAATATTCTTTCTTCGCCTGCTTCGAAATGGCACTGGGCAAGAACACTTGGAAATTTTTGGGGAAGGCCTTTGCCCAGTAGAGGGACAGTGTCGGTTAAAAAAAGTCTGACAGCCACTTCCTCTTCCCCAAAAAAGGAGCTGATTGTCATTTTGAGGGCTCGTGGCCCGTTGTGGTCAATTTAGGTCGTCATCGACACGCTAAGAGAAAAACCAGCTATTATCACATACCTGGGGATATAAGACGGTGGCTGGAACACCTCTCTGGTGGCCATATCCTGACAGACCCCGTCCAGCAGCACGATATCTTCCATCAGCTCATTCACCACGAACACCTACGAGCAACATTCTTGAGGAGATTCCTCTTTCTGGAACCATTACCACCGGTAGCTGTTCCCGATACTGGTTGGCTACTACTATTTTATTCATCATCATCATCATCATCATCATCATCTTCCTGCCCTCATCTCATTTTACTTGTGATCAGCGCATCAAGTTTTTTTTCTTCCATTCTCCCCTATCAGACGTCACAGTATCATTTACTTCTTTTTCTTTCATATCATTCTTTAGACAATCCATCCATCTTTTCTTTGGCCTTCCTTTTCCTCTCCATCCATCAACATTCATACTCATCACTCTCTTAGTCACATGAGTGTCATCCCTCCTCATCACATGTAGGGACATGCCAAGACAGATGATTCCCTTTAATTTTTACTATAACAGGCGCCACTTTCCAACTTCCCCTTATTAACTCATTCCTTACTTCATCCATTCTTGTCACTCCACACATCCATCTCAACATCCTCCCTACTACTACTATTTTTTTTAAATATTAGTGCCGAAGGAGAATGCGGGTAGATGAAAATAAATTGTTAGGAGCCATCCACCCGCATTCTCCAGTCAACCCGCGATCGTGGCGCTTGCAACAGCGCAGCGTCGAAATATCGAGAACTCAAATAAATATTGAATCATGGAAGATATCCCGGTAAGTGACATTTTAAAATTAATAATTCTTCATTGACATACCAGGGTACAGAAACTTGTTGGAATTATCATCGGAATTATGAACTAAATTGACAGTCGGTCAATGCAATAAAAATGATAAATCAATGATATTTATTTTATACATTGATTAAAAAAACACTTACACGTCATAACACTTTTATTACTATATGAGGCCGGTATTTTGTATCTGACTACTCTGAGAAGAAACAGCCAAAACAAACACAGAGGTCTGTTTTAAAATCCAGACATTATATTGGTCATGTCATACGAGGACCATGTTTAGTGGGTTTAGTGTATGGAGTCTGGGATGGTGTTTTAAAGAAAGAACCATACAAAGAGTAGACCTGTCCAGTCAGTGCAAGCATTTATCGGTTATCGTGTAGCTCGACTCATAACTCAAGGAGCTCAACGACACGACGAACAATAAAGGAAGGACTATGCTACCTGATGCCTTATCTGCTTACCTTGAAAGCCTTGAGACAAGGCACGAAGGCATGCTCCAGCCTCATGCTGAGTCTCTCAACAGGCCAGCCGTGGTAGGCTGGCACGGTAGGAAGCACCATCATACACAACTTTATGCCTATCTCACGCCACATTGAGGACTCGAGACTGGAAAAGGAAAAAGGTAAGGTTGTCGTTTGCACGTTTTTCAGAAATTTGGCCGTGACTTATAGTCTAATGGTCTAGCGCCTCCATCTCGCGAACCTTCTGTGATGCACGATAACTTGGTGACGTTTTATGCCACTGTAAAAGAGGCCTGTCTTACAACAAGGAAAAAGAATATTCTAGTTAAAATGCTATGAGAAAATGTCAGTACTAGAAAGTATACATAGAAACGTGATGTTATTCGTACCCCATGATAGGATGCGGTGCTAAGTTGAAAGCCTCCTTGATGACCGGCATCGTGATGTAGTACGCTTGAACCGCAGAATCACAACGGACCGTGTAGCTATATGGACGATTTGTTAACACCTGCAAAATATACGAAGAAAATGGAGAATGTAGGCCTTGTGTCAGCTGGTTTTTGGGCGTTATTCCGATCTTCTAAGAGAGGTAAAAGATTATGCTGCAGAAATGATCAGTAACAGAGAAGCATGGAAGAAGTTGATCTGCGCCGACCCTAACTACACCTGACCCTTAATAAGTTATGATAACGACAAATAATGGTTTTACAGAATCGATTAAAGCGTATTTATCGATTCTATTATGTTTTCATACAGCCATAATTCGCTAAAATCACTTTTATTTTTTTTGGAAACGAAGTTATAAACAAGTACGTACAACATTTAAAAAAATCAACAAAAAGACATCAACTCAAAATTTCAACTGTCTAACTATCACGGTTCATAAGATACAGCCTGGTGACGGACAGACAGACAGATAGACTACGGATAGGCAGCCAATTGGATTCCGTTTTACTCTTTGAGTACCTACGGAACAACGTGTAGAATCAATCCCATCCCATCCTATTTCCTTAATTTTAATATTCGACGTTTAAAAGTGCCTCTTTGATGGCTTATTTGAAATAAATGATTTGACTTTGACTTTGGAACCTAAACATTTTATTTATTGATAGCCTTGCGTTAGGTCATAATTAATCTCGCCCGATGATATGCGAAAGCGAAAAATTAATAAAAGAAAAATAAATTCTACCATGGGTCCTGAAAAGTTGCCTCGCGCCTCAGTCTGAATTAAAGGTCTAAGTCATTTTAAAAACTCACAGCTACATAATATCAAGGGAAATTAATTAACAAGGGGAAGTAAAAAAAACTGATGGCGGCTCCACATTAGTGCCGTGAATTCACGCCGCGAATTCTTGCTGTGAATTCTCGGCAAAAGTCGTGCCCTCCACATTATTGAGATGCTCTCAGTCGTTCGTGAAACCTGCCGCGAAATGGACGTAGAAGCTGCTGCTGCAATAACTTTGTTGCAGAATTTACTTTGTAGGAATATGATTGAAACTGTCTTTATTAATTATATAAAATTCATTTCAGACTTTCCATGAAGAAACATTTATCAGAATTACATTTAAAATAAAAATTAATTATATAAATTCACGGGGCCGGGAATGTGGATATGTACGCGTGAACGCCGCGCGAAGGAGACGCGAACCCTTTGTCGCTGGACAAAATACCGACACTGATCGGGGAACCGGCGTGACCGCGCGTGAACCCCGCGAAAACCATCCACATTCTCGTTCGCGCCTGTTCACGGGTGTTCACGGCACTAATGTGGAGCCGCTATAGATTATCCCATTATCCCAGCTCACCCCCAACACCCCCACTGCGTTCCCCGACACGATATAATCCTGGCAGGGTTCCCCAAACTTCAGATCCGTCATGAACTCGTAGTTAGGTATCGCTTCGTCGATCTCTTCGTCAGGTGGTGTGTAGGTCGCTTCTAAAAGACCTGACACTAAAATGTACATGCCTTTGGGCTCGTCGCCTGTGAAAAGAGGAGATTAGAATAAGGAGGAGAAAGGAGAAAGAAGACGAGAAGAAAGGAGAGAAGAATATTTTTTTCTGTGGTTTTATTTAATTAATTGTTGGGACTTTTTTCGGAAAATCTTCATATCTGTCTTCCCGCTTGGGTGGCGTGGAAAAAACTTGCTTTGCGCAAAAGAAAAACCTGTTCTTTCAGTTGTGTTTTGCGTTCTAGTGCCGTGATCTCTTTTTAAGAAACCTAGGCCAGCAGCAGTAGGTACGTCTTATATCTCAGAAAACTGTTTTAAAAGAAACCAACTGTTTCATACAACATTATTAACAAGTTCAAAGTTGTTTTTTTTTTTCTGCGTCCTGTGAATGTATTAGTTGGGTCTCCAGTGTGTATAGTTAATTAAAGGTAAAGGAAATAATTATGCTACATCCAACAATTTCGTAATACTAATGTCAAGTCATTGTCGTACCTCTAGATATCAAAATATCGTTGATATTGAAGTTCAATATTTCCGAATGTTCTAAAAAGTAGTCGGCTATCCTCTCATTTCCTTGTAGCCACGAAACGGCGCGGAGTTGCGTCTGAAAATATTTACAAATATTATAATAGATCGATTATGAGTTTTGCATACACACAGCTCTTTCGACATGCGACAAACGTGTCCATTTAAGTTTGGCAGCCTTTTGAGTGACGTCAATTATTTTTGCTGGTGCCCTGAAACAGAAACTCGGGGTCGCGGGATGCCTCCAAGAAGATAGCGGGACGAACTAGATGTCTTCCTTGAGAATCGGAAGAAGGTGGGGCAAAGTCGTGAACGTTGGAAGGAATGGGGCAGCCCAGCATTGAGAGATTACAGGCTAAATAATAATTGATCACATCGCTGGATGATTACCTCAGAAACTTTCAAGTGCCTAATATTTTTAGAAATAACTGAACAAATTATAATGAAACTGCATACGCATAGCGTACATTAGTCTAACAGAGTTAAAAGAAAACATATTTGAAATTCAAAAAAAGAATCTGAATTCTCTGTTTCAATGGTCTAGTTTGGCTGTAACACTTTTGTTAAAAAATGTTCTCTGATAATTTTTTTTCACCTATATAATCTGTTCGGTTTTGGACTGTACAAACTGATAAAGCTTGAACGTATCTGTCAATAAAATTTAACTGTGTAAGGGGTCGGAAACCAATCCCCACTGAATGGTAGCCATTTCTTGTTTTCATTACTGTTTATAAGGACTTGGAAGTTTGAAATGCCGTTTGGAGTACGGGCTGTTGTAAGAAAATAAATCACCTCGGGTGATGATGGCGCCACCAAGCTACCTTTATGTCGACACAGCTGTATTTTCTCTTGAATGGCATGCAGCAGTAGTCTATACTCCATCTCGTCAAGAAACCCTGAGGAAAGATCCTAGCTTTACCACAACTTCTTAACGCGATCCAATTTAGGCTGTGAGAAAGAGACAGAACTATATAAGTCGTCTAGTGCCATCTCTTTCCCACAACCTAACCAAGACTCGCGCTTTAAGAGTTTATGGTAGGCCACAAGGGAACTGGTGAATGAGAAGTTTTGATTTACAGGTTGTTATCATCGACGCTAAAAATACTGAATGAATGGATTTTGATGAAATTTAGTACAGGCAGTTTATAACCTGTTTTTATATAATGTTTTTATTTTATCTTCTCGTGGGATAATTTTCAAATTGTAGCAAGCGACGCCGCTGGCAACATCTAGTATTAATCTAAATTCAGCGTATGATTGTGCATTAGAAATCATGAATACAAAACATTTTTACACTGTTTTGGAACATTAGCTTTATTTAAAGAATTTAGGCTACAAGTGTCTAGATTTTTTATTAAGCGATAGGCTCGCGTTAATTCACTATCTGGCCTGGTGGTAAGCAATGATGTGTCGACGGTGAAGCACGCTTGCCTAGAAGTAACCTGGCCCCCTAGCCAAGTCACAAGAAGTCGCAAACGTTAATCGTAAACGCTCGGTACTCCCCAATAGATTTTCAACTTTATAGCTTAGAGCCGAAAGTTGAAAATCTATTTAAGATTTTTGAGCGTTAGCGACTGGAACAAACGACTACGCTCTTCAATAAATCTTCAACTTTATATCCAAGTGCATTATGTTGGTCGCGGGATTATTTCCTTACCGTGACCCTGGAACATAACAGGCTACTGAAGGACACCGTGGATTTTAGTCAGTACAAGTCTGACAGTCCCTTCCGCCCTGCCCGGGGTGGGAGGACTCATTTGATGATTTTACCACGATAAAAAAAAAAGTGCATTATGTTAAAAATCTATTAAAGCCTACTCAGCGTTTGCGTTTATCGTTTGTTACATGGCTACAGGCTCTGGCCCTATAGCCAAACGGCAAGCGACAATCGCTAACGTTCAGCAGTCGCTAATACATTTTCAACTTTATACCCCATTGCATAAAGTTGAAAATCTATCAAAGATTACAGATCGTTTTCGTTTGTTTCGTTCGCTATCGCTCAGAAGTCTTTACTAGATTTTCAACTTTATGCGATGGAGTATAATGTTGAAAATGTATCAGCGACTGCTGAACGTTAGCGATTGTCGCTTGCCGTTTGGCTACAGGCTCTGTTCCCTCTTGATTTGAAGACCCCAAAGTTGTAGCTATCAGGAAGCAGAGACCCCAACTAGGAATTCCAACTTTATAAGTAGTTGGTGCCGATACAAAAGTTGAAGTCCACATACCTTCTTCCTTCAACTGCATAGCATCCAAGATCATGATATTCAGAGTGGAAGTAGTGGCTTGCTTGGTCTTCACCGTGATGGCTGTCCAGGGTCTGTCACGTTGGAGTAGCCCTAGCTGACGGGTCACTGCCAGTCTATAGCAAGAGAGGAAGGGAGACTGATTCACAGTAGTAGGCCCTTTTAAAACTTGTCATGGGACTAACGAGCTACCGTGACCCCGGAACGTAAAGGGCTATTGAAAGACACCGTAAATTTTAGTCAGTACAAGTCTGACAGTCCTTCCTGGCCCGGCCCTGGATTACCACGCTAAAAACGAACTAACACTTAGGGCTCCCGCACATGGGCCACAAAACGCCGCCACACGCCAATGCACATCTAGTAAGATATATAAAATTGTTACTAACACCCTTTTTGTTTTGTTCTGTTGAGTGTATGTGATTTTTGTTTGTATGTCAGTGTGGACCTTTTGTTGTCATATTAAAACAAATTATTATTATTATTATTAATGCAATCGCGCGATTCCGCACCCCTCTCTCTCTTACCTCAGAAATGCATTGGTTAAAAAAAGTAGCAGCCAACGAACGCAAGTGTCGACCAACGGCCACAAATGGCTGCTCGTTTCAGCTACCTCTGTAGCCGCGTCTAGCTTCTCGTGGCGGCGTTTGTTGCTGTCGCGAGTGGCTCATGTGCGGCGACACTAACTTCTTGTCTCTTGGGATTATGAAAGGAGACTAGACTGGCTCACTGACTAATCCATCAACGCACAGCCGAAACTGCTAGGTCAAGAAGCATGAAAATTAACACAAACATTCTTTGTATGGCTTGTGCTAAGTGTGTGCACGCAGTGGTAGACGCCCACAGCGACGGACCACCGGCAACTGTCCGACCTTGGACGCAGCCCGGGTCGACGGCGCGTTGTGTTCCACGCGCGCCTCAAAGAGTGTCAGCTGACTGAAGGGGGCCCTCTTTAGAGGGCCAAAGCCTGCCGGGGTCGCGGGACATATCCAATAACCGTGACCCTGGAACGTAAAGGGCTATTGAAGGACACCGTGGATTTTAGTCAGTACGAGTCTGGTTCCTCCCGCCCTGCACTGGTTGGGAGTACTCATATGAAGATTTCATCACGATAAAAAATAATGTGTACTAAGAACGGACTTCAGAAAGTTCATCCCCTAAATAAAAAAGTTAAAAATGGAATGAAAGTTTGTATGAAAAATAATTTAAATGAATTCATCCGATTTACTTAAAACACTACACTTCAACCAATTGTTTAAACAAGTGTCTCAAGCGGAGTAATTCAAAATCATAGCGGAAAACACGTTACTTTCTTGGACGACGTCGTCGGCAGTGTGCACAAAAATGTAGGTACTCTATGGCGGTGTGCTCGTTTGAATTATAAAAGTTTTACCTGTCACTGTCCAGTTTTGTAGTGAGATTGTCATGTATCTGCTTGTTGTCAACCAACTGTGGTAAAAGAGTGCATACTTCTTGGGCACCGGTGACGAAACCCTGCAAAAAATACGTTGTTTACAATTTTGCTAAGCTGAACCATAATTGAAATCAGGAAACGTCTAACTTTGCTTTCTGAACTGTTTTGGCTCAAGGCAAATTAGACCCCATTCGCACGAGCGTTTTTTTTCGTTTTTAGTAGGCGTTAAAAAAGCGCTGAAATAGAACAAATTCATTCCCATGTATCTGTTCACAAGTCAACGCTTTGAAAGCGCGGCGCTTTTATTCGAACTGCAATTGATTTTAAGTGCTGGGCGGTGACATTTAAGTTCAATTCACCTTTTTGTTCCAAGAGAGCCCTTTTTAACCGGTCGTCAAAAAAGCGCTCTTGTGAATGGTAAAATCAACAAGATTAACTGAAGTTTTTCTTCAAAATATTGCTTTGCAACATCCCTCGATTTTGTGAGTGTCTCTTTCAGCTACATTTTTAAAAATAATTTGAGCCGTATTTTTGTTTATACTTTTCATACATTTAACGTCAGTAGCCCCCATTACCGAGTTCTGACGCGTTTTATCTTCGAGAAAATTCCAGTCCAGTTCTAGTGTCCATTATTTTTCAGGACTCTTACTGACGCGGACTAATTAGATTTGCTTTGATTTGATAATTTATTGATATACGAGTAGCTGTTCTATCGTAGGCTAATTAGTATTTAAAGTTACCTTGCCAACATCATAACCGAACGCCAATTGTATATCGATCATGCGATCTATATAAGCCATTATCTTTGGAACTGATACCCTGGAAGAAAAAACAGATCTCTGATTGGACATCATAAACACTCGGATAGGCAAATTTGGTAGTAGCAAGATATGTCCGTACTCAGGTAAATGAAAGGCGTTGTTCTTTAGCAAGCGTATAATGCGAACTATAGTAATAATAATAATATTCCACAACTATCACACAACGCCATCTAGTCCCAAGCTAAGTAGAGCTTGTGTTATGGGTACTAGACAAAGACAACTGATAAACATTCTTATATATTTCTAAATACATACATATTATAGATAAATTACACCCAGACACAGAACAAATGATCATGCTCATCACACAAGCATTTGTCCTGGGTGGGAATCGAACCCACGACCCCCGGCACAGCAGTCAGGGTAACCACTAGATCAACAGGCCAGTCAAACTGAACCGATACATGCTGTGACATCTTACTAAAGGGACTCCTGTATGATAATTTATCAATGTGGGAACTAATACATTACACAATCCAGATAGGTCATTAATTTTCCAGCGTGAGTGATGTAAGATTTTCTCATCATCATCATCAGCCTATAAATGTTCCCACTGTTGGCACACAGGCCTCCTTTCTCTGAGAGGGAGTGGGCCATAATCCACCACGCGGGCCCAGTGCGGATTGGTGGATGTCACATGTCTTCGACTTTTGGTTCTAATACATTCCGGTTTCCTCACGATGTTTTCCTTCACCGTTTATGAGAGCAGTGATGATGAAATAAATTTTACAATTTTTTTTTTTTTATAATGCGCCAGGCTTGGTTCGAAGCCACGACCTGCTACTCGTAAGTCGGGGCCGACACCACTGAGCCACCACTGCTCTTTCAAGATTTTTCTAACCTGCCTTAAAAATATATGTTACCTCGCCAGCTTGCATAATCTCAGGAATCGCAGCATCCTCAATAACTTGGTGGCGGTGATGAAGCTGGAGTTGACGCTGTTCCACTTGTCCCAAGGAGTGAGGGCATCTATCACATCTAGAACCAAGTCTGAAAGGGAAAAAATAATAAGAATAACTGTTTCCACGGGTTTCGAATCATTCTGGGGTGAAAATGGGTGTTATTTACTCGGGTGAATCTCAACTTACTAACTTAACAGGGTGAATTTTTCAACTGGGCGTAATGGATTATGTATCATCATCTGCCTGCCTTTTCCCAACTATATTGGGGTCGGCTTCCAGTCGAACCAGATGCAGCTGAGTAGCAGTATTTTACATGGAGTGACTGCCTATCGCCTATCGGACCTCCACAACCCAATAACTGTATAATACGATACCCTTTGGTAAGACTGATTGTCAGACTTTAGAGTTTCTGACTAACAGTAACGACTGTCAATGAGTAGATCATTGACAGCCAGGACCAACGGCTTTACGTGTTTTCCGAGGCACGGAGGAAACTCGCTGACAGATGGTCATTGGTCACCCATCTACAGACCAACCTCGGCAAGCGCGGCTTAACCCGGAAAATCGGCCTGTGCGTGTTTTTCCCTGACACTCAGTTTATGATTTAACTATCCCAAAAATATAAAGGTTCTCTGTAGTGCCCCTGTGGAGAAATAGCGAGATATACAACATTATTTTTAGTATATGCGAAACCTGAATATAGTTTGTTCAGAATCAGTAACTGATTCGATTCCAATAATTTTTACACCATGTTATATTTTTTTTTCAAAAATATTTTAACTAAATTTTATTACCAGTTAATTACAATACAATCACCGTACGGTTAGGTATCTATTGCCAAACTATTATCACGAGTGTATAACACAGTAGACGCGGTTTACGCGGGTGTACCGCGAAATGAGCATGTTTTTGAACGGACAACCAGGTAATATACAAGCTTATAATTTTGTGATTTTTTATGATACGGTTTTAAAATTTTGTACATAGATTCTTTACACAAAAATATTGGATAGGTATATCGGGTTTCGCATAAACAAAAAATAATGTTGTATAAGTTGTACTTACCGCTAGTAGCCATAACAATAATGAAAAAATCCAGCTTATTCCAGTGCGACTTGAAGTAGCCACAAAACCCGAGAGCGCACATCTTTATTATCATTTCCAACACGTAGATTATGAAGAAGAAACTGAAATTGACATTTCAAATGATAATCGTGATAATAAGACATAGTATCACGAGCTGGTATCACTGTAGCATACGGTACACGGGCTAGTATCATATTAGCATGAAGTAGATAATACTCACGAGTTAAGCACCCTAATAGTAAGCATAACGCTTAATATTTTATAAATATTAAACGCATTAACGCATGCGTAGCGAACTTTTCAAAGATTTTCTTTGGAAAGAAAAATTCGAACCACGGGCAGGATTCGAACCTGCGACCTTCGGATTCAGTACATCCGACGCTCATTTCCAACCGAACCACCGAGGATCTTACCTGCCGCGGCGAATTCTTCATTCCATTTCTAACGTCTCAAGGTGACGTTTAGCGCCATCTATTGTAGAGTATTCCAACTACTACACCAACATGTTAACATTACAGTTAAATCAATGTTGTAACAGATGACGTCAACCGTTGAGACGTTAGAAATGGAATGAACAATTCGCCGCGGCAGGTAAGATCCTCGGTGGCTCGGTTGGAAATGAGCGTCGGATGTACTGATTCCGAAGGTCGCATTTTCGAATCCTGCCCGTGGTTCGAATTTTTCTTTCCAAAGAAAATCTTTGGAAGCATGACGCTATTCGACACTGGTATTTGTAGCGTCACCTCGCACAGTATCACGGATTGGTATCACAGTAGCATAAGGTACTCGAGCTAGTATCATAGTAGCGTGAATCAGATAATACTCACAAATTAAGCCCCCTAATAGTAAGCATGACGCTATTCAACACGGGTATCGGTAGCGCCACCTCAGACAGTATCACTGGATAGTATCACAGTAGCATAAAGTACTCGAACTAGTATCATAGTAGCGTGAATCAGATAGTACTCACAAATTAAGCCCCCTAATAGTAAACATGACGTTATTCGACACGGGTATCGGCAGCGCCACCTCGCAAAGTATCACGGGAGTGTTACATAGTATCATGAGGTAGATGAAGCCGTCGAACCAGACGTTGGTTACTATTCTGTAGCAGTGCTGCCGCCATTTTTGTCGAGGTACTTGTGCGTTGGCAGCTTCGGGAGTCATCATGTTTACTAGTTTGCGGCGTAGCCATACTGCGTGCGTCTATAAAAGAAAAAGAAACAGTTAATTGCGAGTTGGACTCGCCCACCGAGAGTACCGTACGTACCACCTTGTAAAGTTGACAAACTTTAATTTGCGGGCATATTATGCACTAATTTTCTATGAAATGAACTACAAAATATAAGTTTGCATTACTTTCAGTTCACTTTTCCCTTTATTTGTACTCTGAGTTCTCATTTCTTGCCTTTTACGACTCTAGGTCAACGGGAATATCTACTCTATTTAGGATAATTTCAGTGCCTGGCCGACTTCACCAAAGACCAAGCTATTATCTATTATATAGGAACTAACATGCATTAAAGCCTTCCTAAGGTCCCAGCTACAAAGGGCCTTGCCTTTCTTCCCAGGTAAATTGATCCTTACAAAAGTCTATAGCTACATTTGAGCTCCAATATCGGACTTTGGGGATAAGACCGGGGAGTGTGGGATTTGTACCAGACTAAATCAGCGCGTTGGTCACCACCTGCACATGGAAGGAGGCCCTATATTTGTTTATATGCAATGTGTTTGCTCTTGACCTTAGTCTAGGTCAGGAATGACTAAGACAAGGTCGACGATGGAGCGAGCTTACCCAGAAGAAGCCTGTTCACTCTAACTTTGAAGAGATTAGGGTTGTATGCGTACGGAAACACAGACGCAAGCAGAGAGTTCCACTCCTTCGCTGTCCGTATTATAAAAGACGTTTGGAAACGCTTAGTGCGAATTAGTGGAATAGCAATATTTCCTCTTAAAAGACCTGTCCGGAGTCACTAATGTCATAGCTACCTACTTGTAACCTTACCTTAGGTTTCCACAGTGTCCCGAGCTGATCCAAATTGACCCTGCCGTCATCAGAGTCGGCGGCTACCTCCACTGCCTGAACCAGCATTCTAACCCCATCCTTACTGATCTTGCCGTGTTCATACTGACGCCAGTACGATATCTTTAATGCTTTTAAGACGCGTTGATTGGCTTCCCTGGGTGGAGGATATTGTGTAGTTAGATTTTAACAGTAACGAAAAGTATATAAAGTACAAACACAGGACACCCTTTTTTTTTTTTTTTTTTTAGCGTGGTAAAATCATCAAATGAGTCCTCCAACCCCGGGCAGGGCGGGAGGGACTTTTTGTTTTTATTGGGACAAACCCACCACACTATTCCCAAACCACTGCAACTCCTGAAAGCCAGAATCAACAGTGGCAACCACCAGAAAAGCGCCGAGACAATGAAGTCTCGACGTGTCCCGGAGAATGAATTTACCTGTCTTGGATCCTGCACGAAATTAATCAGAAAAGAATAGTGGAGGAGTAGGAAAAATATGTTTCCACTTCCCTCCATGCAAGCAGGAGACAGAACAAAACAAGGCCAATAGGCACAAAGGGACATTACAACTGGGAGAAGCCCAGTTGCCTAGCACCACGGGTAGGGCAGGTAGCAGGGCGGGAGGGACTGTCAGACTTTTACTGACTAAAATCCACGGTGTCCTTCAATAGCCCTTTCTGTTCCAGGGTCACGGTAAGGAAATAATCCCGCGACCCCGGCAGGCTTTGGCCCTCTGAGAGGGGGGCCCCGTCATTATGCTGACGCTCTTTGAGGCGCGCGTGGGACACAACGCGCCGTCGACCCGGGCATGGTCCTTGGTCGGGCAGCGAGTTGCCCTTTACTCGCTGCCCGCATGCCCGCGCCTACGGTGGCCGGAGATCATCTAGCGACGTCCGTCGCCGTGGGCGTCTACTACCGCGGATGGGGCGGAGGGAGGACTCTGTCCTCTCTCGCTCGCGGCCCGCCTCCTCCTTCACGAGCATTACTGTTTCGCAGAAGGAGGCGACCGCTTCCCACTCCGTCTCGCCCCGCAGCATGGCCGCGACCAATGCTGGGCGCGAGAGGTCTCCGCCTATCGCAGCCGTGAGGACACGTCGGTGCTCCGCCCAAGCTGGGCAGTCTTGCACCGTATGCTCCACCGTGTCCTCCGGGCGATCTTCGCAGTGGTGACACCCAGGCGTCTCCTCCTTTCGCATCAGACACAGGTACCTCCCGAAACTTCCGTGTCCGGTGAGGACCTGCGTCAAGCGGTAGGTCAGGACGCCATGACTTCTCTCCAGCCACTCCTCAAAGAGGGGTCTTACCGCCGCAATTGCGGCGTGCCCGAACACAGGACACCCTAAAGTAACATACCTACCATGATCTGTTTTCTTCAGAATAGTCAAGTAGGAGCTTTAACCAATATGCGTCATACCAGAGCATAACTACGGACGACTAGTACTGGGTAGCTCGCCGACCAAGAATCAGGCATGAGTTGACAGCGCGTCGTAATCCACGCGCGCTTCAAGGAGCTGTGAGAAAACTAAAAAGGCCGAACACCGGCCGAGGGCACAACACTGTCTTAACGACATACTGCAAGCTTGAGCGAAAAGGACATATAGAGGAAACTAGACCGAGTGCGAGTGAAATATGAATAATTGATGGAACAATTACTTGGTCATCTCTGCGAACTCCTTCTTGGTAGGTTCGTTAGGTATCTCCCTCTCGCAGTCCGGACAGGTGGTGTAGTGGTAGCCCATGTAGGTATCGTCCTCATCATCTTCATCACGACCTGACATTTGGAGCTGGTACGGATGTTTGATCTGTGTACCTGATTGGAAAAAGGAGAGATTGGGATGGAATTCACCACCAAGTTCACTACGCTTCTGTAATGATGTCTAAAGATGGGTTTAAGCCCTGGAAATATTGGGCGAATTATTCAATAATCCCCAATAATTTTGCCCAATTAAGCTTCAGTATATTTTTTTTTGTTATCAGTTTTTATAGCCAGTGACCGAACTTTTGTTTGGGTGTAAGTTCATTTGTGCCCATAGGATAAGTTTTGCCAATTTTGTTCATAAATATTTTTGCCCCTGATAACAAAGGTATGAAAGTAATTCTAGATACCCCAATATAAAAAATGGTGTGTAGTATAGGCAGGGCGTTTTTTTCTATACTTCTCTAAAATATACCTAAATCTTCATCTTCTGCAGTAATCACCCTTTTTTGCCATATGTTCTCGAAGACGTTCAAGGCTCTTTGGTCTTCCATTTACTATAAAGGGTTCCTATTGATATTGTACTTTGTTTTAACATCTTTATAATATCCATACTCATTTGTTTTCATGTTCCAATGCTACCGTGAACCCGGAACGTAATGGACTATTGAAAGAAACCGTGGATTTTAGTCAGTACAAGTCTGACAGTCGCTCCTGCGGTCCTGCCCTGCCCTTGGTGGGAGAGGACTAATATAACGATTTTACCTCGCTAAAAAAAAAACAATCTCACCAGCTGTCACCAGATCCCAGTTAGCATCAGCGAGGAACTTGTCCATCTTCAGCATGGAGATGCAGCGGTCCCTGGTCATCATGATGCGTTTGACGCAGTTCGTCATATTCGCCTTCTTGGCGAGGGAGATCTCAGCCAGGCCAAGGATCTTGAGGACTTTCGTCATTGTGGTCGCGTTTATTAGCAGGGAGAGGATCACTAGACCTGCTGTTTGGATTATGAAGATCTGGAAGAGAGGAAAAGTATAATCTCAAAACAGTTTTGTGTAATGTGACATCAGTGTGCGCCACATACGAGTGTAACATAAGTCTAAATCATATCAGAAGCTTGTGGAGTCCCAAAGGCGGCTAATTAACTCTGGTCCCAGAGGAGGCTGCTTCGAACGAAAAATAGGCAATTGAGGAGCCTTTCTTGGCACAGTTTCATGCAGATTTCATTGGCTCCAGATTAAATGGAATATCTTTATTAACTTGCTTCCAAATCGATTTCCGAGGAAGCAGTTTCTTGGTATGTCACAAACATGAAAAAATTACCAGCTTGATAGATTGTATTAATTTAATTTTTCATGAACATCTTGGAAAAGTACTTCTAAAATCTTGAAAGCACTTATAGACTTGTATTCTCGGTAAAGTAACATTAAGGTTTTAGTAGGTAGTAAGGCACTTACCTCGCCAGCATTAGAAACCGTCGGAGTCTGCAGCACGATCAACGCCAAACAGAGAGACAGCGGTCCTCTGAGTCCGCCCCACACACACGCCATGCAGTGCTGCCACGTCATGCCATACCCGATGTGACGCAGCAGCGGCGTCATTGCGGCGTACACCATCAACCTTTAATAACTTATGAGATACAGATTCACACACACGCCATATACAGGATGAATTTTTCAACAGGGCGTAGATGGCTATATCCGAAACTATGAGGAATATCAAAAAACGTTGAAAGGAGTCTCGAGGCCAATTTTGACGAAAACTAATACTGCATCATTGGATTTTAGAAAAATCAAATAGTTACCAGTTGGTCAGTTTGCCGTATATGATTACTTCCCAGAGTTTGATCCTTATTAGCAACACTATCGAATGGTGTAATAATACAGGGTGTGTTTTTTTTTATCCACAATCAGCGGGTTCGATTCCTGGCCAGGATTATTGATTTTTCTAAAATCCAATGACGCAGTTTTAGTTTTCGCCAAAATCGGTCTCGAGGCTCCTTTCAATGTTTTTTGATATTCCTCATAGTTTCGGATATAGCCATCCACGCCGAGTTGAAAAATTCACTCAAAACTTTTCTTTCGGGAACCAAAGCTCTTTTTTATCCCAACAATTTTGCATGTTTCATTTTTTTTCCCATGTTTGAGTTGTGAATAAATTATTATATTTTTAGTTATTAGCCTGTACTGTTCCACTGCCGCAAAGGCTTCCCTCCATTCCTTCCAACGTTAACGGCTTTGCGCCACCTTCTTCCAATTCTCAAGGAAGACATCTCCTTCGAGGACTACCGCCACCCTTTGTCGCCGTTTCAGAGCACTATAGTCCTGAGCTTTGCCGGCCCACAGGTCGTTCGGTATGCGATAGATAACTCCCACGCAGTCCCATTTAAGTTGAATAGCATTTTAAGCCACATCACTGATTAGTGTTTTGGAGCGCAGTGTAGTGTTTCGAACGTGATCTGTTAATTGAACACTTAAGATACTGCGCTCCATAAATATGTGCCCATAAAATGAGTAATTAATTTCACTCATTTTTATGAACAGCCGTCAATTATTTGATTTAATTCCGTCTGATTCTGTATCTTGTATGGGTCATTTAATTGTATCGCAAGGAAATAATCTAGACAGCAGATTTAGTTCATATTAAAAACGTACTTATATTCTCAACCTTACATCATTACAATAGAATTCAAAATAACACTCACCTCGAACAATAAACCGTGGTATATGTCACGAAAATCAACGAAACTTGCCGAACACTAATTACATCGCTCACTCTCTCAAAGATCACGACACCAACCATAGTGAAGACCAGTGTGTTAGCAGCATGGCCCAGTATCGTCCAGAAATGGGACACCACTTGCTCCACATCCCCAGCAATGGTCGACTTCTTATTACTGACCAAAACCCCGATAATTACTGTACCTAACAAACCAGAAACGTATAAAAACTTTTCACCGATATAATATGTTAAATACGCCCCAGCTAAAGTAACAGTTACAGCACAAAGTAGATCGTAATAAGTTATCGATAGTAAAGTGCCAGTAATCTTTCCCATCACTATGCCGAGAAGTAACCCCCCTCCAGCATAACGGATTAAAAATAATGTTATTTCGGAAGCTTTAGTTAACGCGCCGGCTATGTATCCGAAAACTGCTGTAAATTCGATCATGACGGTTACATCTCCCAACAATCCTTCACCAAGTAAGAGAACACTTATGTATTTGCCTTTGGACATCGACTTCAACTGCTTTACGACTTCCAAAGGGTATATGGGCGAACACACAATCCCAAAAAGTAGAGCTGTGGAAAACTCCCAAGTGTTTTCAATAAGATAAAAGGCCATGAAAGCAGCCATTAGCGCCGTTAATAAAGCACCTGGAACGCCAACTAATAAAATTTGCGGAAAACTCCTCCAAAACGAATGATAATCAACATTGTACGATGTCCGAAAAATCAATAGCGGAAGAAAGGTTATAAGCAACACATCGACGTCCATAAAACATATATGAACAATCGGCTTTGTGGAAGGAAACCGATTGGCACAAAATCCCGCGAAGCCGCCAAGCGTAAACATGACGACTCGGTAAGGAATGCACATTCCGATCCATAGCATTATCGCCCTTACGATAACGCCTATTAGGAGCGTTGAGAAGATGAAGAGGAATCCCAAAGACGTTGGGTAGGCTAGCGAAGGCCTGCTAGGGTCGTCAAACGCAACGGTTTCATTTGTTGCGTTTATTAGTAGACTAGGATCCAATATTTCTTTAGACATTTTGAGAAGTATTACAAATGTTGTGGGTCATGTTTCATGGCCTGATGGATTTATTTATTTTCATTTTTAAAGTGAAGGTTTAAGACATATTTCGTAACGAGGAACTCACTTATTGTAGACGGCCTTTTTTAAGTGTTTTTTATAGTCAAATGATTCCTCCCGCCCTGGGTGAAGCAAAAATAACTGTCAGACTCGTACTGACTAAAATTCACGGTGTTCCGTCAATAGCCCTTTACGTTCCAGTCCCGTGACTCCGGCAGGCTTTTAGCTCTCTATGGGGGCCACGTTAGTAGACCCTATTTCGGCAAAATCGAATGTAATGCCGCCTTGTTTTGTCGAATTGTAAAATGCCTTATTTTTTTTTTTTATTTTAGAAAGGTCACTGTGTGTGCTAATGAAAAAATGTAGATGTAATATTTCATAAGCATTTTAATTCTACTTAAAAAAAACGCAACATAAAAGTCTAAGTCCAACTTTAATTACTAAAAAATAATCTTAAAACACAAAACTAAAAAAAAAAATGTCAAATCCATAATAATTATTAAAAAAAAAAAACTAAAATTACATTGCAAAATAAATAAATAAATTAAACTAAAATCATAAATCTATAGGAAATAAGAGTCTCACACCATTTGGTTTTGTAGGACTTTTGTAAGGCGAGAATTTTTGTGTCGCCTTTCTCGGAGATTTTCGAGGCGTTATACTCTTCCTTGCCTCGATTTTTTCTAACTCTTTCAATTCCTTATAAGCCATTTCTAACATACGTTTCTTCCAATCTATATACGACTCTATTTCTTCCTGTTGAGGTTCTTCTTGCTTTGGCATATCAACATCCATTTGTTCTTCATTTTGTACTAAAAAAAAAATACATAAAAAATGATATTTTCACTTTTTTTCGCCGAAATTGGAGAAGGGGTTTAGAAATTAATATTTTATTGAATTTTCAGGTGAAAGTGATTATAAAAAGTTTTGACAGCGGTGGGATTCGAACCCACGCCCTTTCGGACTGGTGCCTAAAACCAGCGCCTTAGACCACTCGGCCACGCTGCCTGCATGATCCTGCGTCGAATTAGGTCGATATTTTCTGAGTAGGTTTATTTAATTAAAAACATGTGTAATTATTTAATTAACCACGAATAAAACAAATAAAAAAATATAATTATTTTCATACCAACCACCTTATCAATGAAAATGTTTTTATAATGTTGGCATTATCATATTAAAATTTAAATTCTGAAGAGTTTGTTTGGTTGAACATGCTAACAGTTGTTGAACTGTTTTTTTGTTTTGTTTTAGATAGCCCATTTATCGAGAATGGCTATATAACATCACGCTATGACCAATTACCCGCGCAGCGTGTCACGGGTTCGTTTCTCGCACGGAAAAAATATTAAATAAACGGATCCACTATAAATAAATACAAGATGGGGGAACATTAAAAAATATATATTGTCATTTATTTTTGTCAGCGTCGGGCACCTGTTGTCCGACATTATGGTTAAAAGGGCCTATTTGCCGCAGTCGCGAGTCACACAGTACATTGTCTACATGATTTTTTGGCGTTGATGTAATTTTACTTTTAAATAATTGTTAAGTTTTAAGTTCTTTTTCTTTGTTTCTTTTTTCTTTTTGTGATACTGTGTACATGCCGGTTTCCTCACGATGTTTTCCTTCACCGTTTTGAGTGCAGTGGTGATGAAAAAAAATTACACAAAGTAATGCGCCTGGCGGGGTTCGAACCCACGACCTACAACTCGTAAGTCGGGACCGATACCAATAGGCCACCACTGCTCTCCACTTGTGACGTGCTGTACACTTGTGACGTACTGTGTCAATAAAAGTTTTTTTTTTTTTATGTGAGATGGGTTTGCTCTTTCTATTTCTTTCTATTTACCATTCTCCACAGCATTCTTAGGAGGTCTTCCCTTCTTCTTCTTAGCAGCAGCGAAGTGTAAGTCAGTGAACTTGATCCAGTCAGCGTCCAGTTTGGTCCACTGCGCTGGCTTCAGTCTTGATTTCTCTATTATCTTACTCTTTGGTACTTTTACTTTGTTGACCCTGTAAATGTAGAAGGATAAGGAATTAAAATGAGATTTTTAGAAACGAGTTTACTATTTTGAAATATTTGCTTCATTAATTTGACTAGGAGTTGAAGATTAGAGACTTAGGTAAGGCTCTAAATTTGACAGACTCCAAGTCCCCAAATTTAGGAATCCGAAACATTGTTAGAATAACTACTTGTGAGCAAAAGTATGGAATCACTTATTCTGATTCCGCCCAATCTTGAGTACTTATTAGGGCATGCAACCGGGAAATCCCGGTACCGAAAATACCGGGAAATCCCGGGAATTTTTAAAGCAATCCTGTACCGGTTCTTCGTCCCGTAGTCCCGGTACTTTCGATACTTTCGGTACTTTATTATTTTCCTTCTTTTTTTTTAATATAAAGTTACAAATCATATCCAATAAACTATTCTTTTACAATATTGTTGGTATAAAACATTTTATTTGAAAATAACGAGAATTTCATAAACAAAAACTAATCAGCAATGTAAGTAAGGGGTCAGTTATGATGATGATTATGATTCATTTATTGCATCACTTTCATTTTGAAGAGAATAACTTTAATCTGACTGGCCTGTTGGTCTGGTGGTTAGTGACCCTGACTGCTATGCCGGGGGTCGTGGGTTCGATTCCCACCCAGGACAAATTTTTGTATGATGACTTGATGAGCATGATCATTTGTTCTGTGTCTGGGTGTAATTTATCTATAATATGTATTTATTTAGAAATATTTAAGTAACTATGTTTATCAGTTCTGTTGTCTAGTACCCATAACACAAGCTCTGCTTAGCTTGGGACTAGATGGCGTTGTGTGATAGTTGTGGAATATATTATATATATTATATTATAATCATGCTCAGATTTTGTGTATTTCATAATTATTTGGTTTATTAATCTCTAAAAACTTTTACATTTTTATGATACTACTTTTATTTTAAAGAAAATAGCGTTTGTTACATTCTTTTCTTGAGTTTTTTTTTTCGTTTGTTAAATTATATTTATAAGGAAAAAACTGACCAAGTATGTGATGTTAAAGACTTATTCTATAGAGGAAAGAAGAAAGCAATTACGTGACAAAGATAGGCTTATTTCTAATTCAAAATATGGTAGGAATTTCCAATATTCAAAATATAGTTCTGATATATTTTAATTATTATATTTAAAAGTTATTTTTATATCAAAGTAAAAAAATACATGTGGCACTCGGAGATTGCGAGAAGCTACCTTTTTTTCCACTTACTCGCTCGGAAAGATTATATTCATTCGGGCGTTTTGCGTGGAAAATGGAGTTTAATATCTCCATTTTGCCCGCAAAACGCGCTAAATTCCATTTTGCGCGCTAGGGCACAAAGATTTGTTCAAAATATCTTGTAATCAATTATTTTCTTCACTGGCAGGCGAGGCGCAGAGCCGCCCCAACTGCATTTCCTCACATAGTGAGGTGTAGAGTTGTGTGTTGCATTCGGAAGCAAAGTTTTTCTGCATTTCGTACTTTTGAAAATTTTCGCGCCAAATATCAACTTTGCAGCCTTGCATAACACATAACTATTTTATTTTAAAAGAAAATTAAAATGTTTGTGATGCACTGCTGTAATATAAAACTTCTTTGTTGCAGGAGAATTTTATAAGAAGGTTTTATTGTGAAAACTCCTTTTGTAGCTAGCCGTTTAGAATTAGTAAGATAAAGTAAATTGTTTTTATGACGGTTATTTTTTTGATTACCGAAGTCTCCCGAACTGAAACCACGTTAGACGATGCGTGGTGTCGGGTATTTTCGTTAGGTTTTTGTTGGGACTGTCATGATATGGTCGCCGCGCCGCGCCGCGATCAGAGCCCGCGATAAAAGCTATGCAATAGCTTAAAAAATCATTTAAATTCGGTTCCTTGAGATAATGATCTGATGATTATTGTCAATTATAGATTTACGAATAAAACAAAGTTTTATGAACTACTCCATCCCACTCACATTTCTAATGAGTTCATTTTTCAACTGATTTGACAATTTTATGTAGTGTGCACGCACTCGTGCCTTTCATACGATAAGTTAATAGCGACATTTATACGTGAGTAGTGAGTACCGAAAGTACCGAATTTCCCGGGAAATCCCGGTTCCACGTCCCAGTACCGAAACTTCGGTACCAGGCTTTAAAAAGTACCGGTTCTGCAACCCCTAGTACTTATTAACTAGATAAGAATAATAAAAACCGGCCAAGTGCGAGTCGGACTCGCCCATGAAGGGTTCCGTAGCAGCAAGTAACATAATATAAACGTTCTTGTAGTTGGTTGTAACTTTGAAAAGTAAAGTGCGGTATACGATTTATGACGCTTAAAAAAAACTAATTACTCGACCTCGTTCAAACCAATTTTCAATTGAAGTTTACATGGTAATGAGTACATCATATATTTTTTTTAGATTTATCATTCTCTTATTTTAGAAGTTACAGGGGAAGTTACACACATTTTACCACTTTGGAAGCGTTTCTCGCGCAAACCGTTCAGTTTAGAAAAAAATGATGTTAGTAACCTCAATATCATTTTTCAAGACCTATTCATAGATACCCCACACGTATGGGTCAGGCGAAAAAAAATGTTTTGAGTACGGGGGGTACCCCCAAAGGACATTGCCCATTTTTGTATGAGACTTGGTCCAAATGTTGCCCAGGAATGGGAGTACGTGCGCTGTGTTCCTGGCACTAATGTCTGTCTATATGCGAAATATTATAAGAATCTGCCCTGGGGATCCTGATTTATTTACATGTTTATGTCGATGACTTTATTTTTGTCCCCATGTTTTTTTATCGTAATTTACACCTGTCCAAATGCTGCCCAAGACTAGAACTACGTGCGCTATGTTCTTGGCACTAATGTCTTTCTATATACGAAATATTTTAAGAATCTGCCCTGGGGATCCTGATTTATTTATATATTTATGTCGATGACTTTATTTTTGTATCCAAGTTTTTTTTTAACGTACTTTACACCTGTCCAAATGCTGCCCAGGACTGGGAGTACGTGCGCTGTATTCCTGGCACTAATGTCTGCCAATATACGAAATATTTTAAGAATCTGCTCTGGGGATTCTGATTTATTTACATGTTTATGTCGACGACTATATTTTTCTCCCCATGACGTTTTTTTATCGTACTTTACACCTGTCCAAATGGTGCCCAAGACTAGGACTACGTGCGCTATGTTCTTGGCACTACTGTCTTTCTATATACGAAATGTTTTAAGAATCTGCCCTGGGGATCCTGATTTACTTACATGTTTATGTCGATGACTTTATTTTTCTCTCCATGACGTTTTTTATCGTACTTTACACCTGTCCAAATGCTGCCCAAGACTAGGACTACGTGCGCTGTGTTCCTGGCACTAATGTCTGTCTATAGGCGAAATATTATAAGAATCTGCCCTGGGGATCCTGATTTATTTACATGTTTATGTCGATGACTTTATTTTTATCCCCATGTTTTTTTTTATCGTAATTTACACATGTGCAAATGCTACCCAGGACTGGGAGTACGTGTGCGGTATTCCTGGCACTAATGTCTGCCAATTTACGAAATATTTTAAGAATCTGCTCTGGGGATTCTGATTTATGTACATGTTTATATCGATGACTTTATTTTTGTCCCCATGTTTTTTTTTTTATCGTACTTTACACCTGTCCAAATTCTGCCCAAGACTAGGACTACGTGCGCTATGTTCCTGGCACTAATGTCTGTCTATATACGAAATGTTTTAAGAATCTGCCCTGGGGATCCTGATTTATTTACATGTTTATGTCGATGACTATATTTTTGTCCCCATGTCGTTTTTTTTATCGTACTTTACACCTGTCCAAATGCTGCTCAAGACTAGAAGTATGTGCGCAGTGTTCCTGGCACTAATGTTTGCCTATATACGAAATGTTTTAAGTATCTATCCTGGGGTTCTTGATTTACAGCGGGTCTTACCGGCCCGGCGGTAAGACACCTCTTTAAGGAGTGGCTGGATAGGCGTCACGGCATCCACACTTTCCGCCTGACGCAGGTCCTCACCGGACACGGATGTTTCGGGAGGTACCTATGTCTGATGAGGAAGGAGGAAACGTCTGGGTGTCACCACTGCGAGGATCGCCCCGAGGATACGGTGGAGCATACGGCGCAGGACTGCCCCGCTTGGGCAGAGCACCGCCGTGTCTTCACGACGGCGATAGGCGGAGACATCTCGCGCCCGGCATTGGTCGAGGCCATGCTGCGGGGCGAGACAGAGTAGTAAGCGGTCGCCTCCTTTTGCGAAGGAGGAGGCGCGCCGCACGAGGAGAGGACAGCATCCTCCCTCCAACCCAGCCGCAGTGGTAGACGCCCATGGCGACGGATGTCGCCAGACGATCTCTGACCATCGACGGCGCGGGCATGCGGGCGGCGAGTAATGGGCGACTCGCTGTCCGACCATAGACGATGCCCGGGTCGACGGCTCGTTGTGTTCTACGCGCGCCTTAAAGAGTGTCAGCATTACCGTGACCCCGGAACGTAAAGGGCTATTGAAGGACACCGTGGATTTTAAGTCAGTCCGAGTCTGACAGTCCCTCCCGCCCTGCCCTGGGTGACAGGACTCATTTGATGATATTACCACGTCAAAAAAAAAACATGTAGACAGACATTAGTGCCAGGAACACAGCGCACGTACTCCCATTCCTGGGCAGCATTTGGACAGGTGTAAAGTACGATAAAAAAAACACGGTGACAAAAATAAAATCATCGACATAAACATGTAAATAAATCAGGAACCCCAGGGCAGATTCTTAAAATATTTCGCATATAGACAGACATTAGTTCCAGGAACACAGCGCACGTACTCCCAGTCCTGGGCAGCATTTGGACAGGTGTAAAGTATGTTTAAAAAAACTTGGAGACAAAAATAATGTCATCAACATAAAAATGTAAATAAATCAAGAACCCCAGGATCGATTCTTAAAATATTTCGTATACAGAGATACATTAGTGCCAGCAACCCAACGCACGTACTCCCATTCCTGGGCAGCATTTGGACCGCAGTTGGGCAATCTCCTTTAAAGTTGACAGCTAAACCTTTAAAATGGTACCATTTTTAGGGTTCCGTAGCCAAATGGCAAAGAACGGAACCCTTATAGATTCGTCATGTCTGTCCGTCCCATGTCACAGCCCTTTTTGACGAAAGTATAAGAGCTATCCTGTTGAAACTTGGTAAGTAGATGTATTATGTAAACCGCATTAGGATTTTCACACTAAAATAAAACAAAAACCAAAGGAGATTGCCCAACTGCGGTCCAAATGCTGCCCAGGAATGGGAGTACGTGCGTTGGGTTGCTGGCACTAATGTATCTCTGTATACGAAATATTTTAAGAATCGATCCTGGGGTTCTTGATTTATTTACATTTTTATGTTGATGACATTATTTTTGTCTCCAAGTTTTTTTAAACATACTTTACACCTGTCCAAATGCTGCCCAGGACTGGGAGTACGTGCGCTGTGTTCCTGGAACTAATGTCTGTCTATATGCGAAATATTTTAAGAATCTGCCCTGGGGTTCCTGATTTATTTACATGTTTATGTCGATGATTTTATTTTTGTCACCGTGTTTTTTTTATCGTACTTTACACCTGTCCAAATGCTGCCCAGGAATGGGAGTACGTGCGCTGTGTTCCTGGCACTAATGTCTGTCTACATGTTTTTTTTTTGACGTGGTAATATCATCAAATGAGTCCTGTCACCCAGGGCAGGGCGGGAGGGACTGTCAGACTCGGACTGACTTAAAATCCACGGTGTCCTTCAATAGCCCTTTACGTTCCGGGGTCACGGTAATGCTGACACTCTTTAAGGCGCGCGTAGAACACAACGAGCCGTCGACCCGGGCATCGTCTATGGTCGGACAGCGAGTCGCCCATTACTCGCCGCCCGCATGCCCGCGCCGTCGATGGTCAGAGATCGTCTGGCGACATCCGTCGCCATGGGCGTCTACCACTGCGGCTGGGTTGGAGGGAGGATGCTGTCCTCTCCTCGTGCGGCGCGCCTCCTCCTTCGCAAAAGGAGGCGACCGCTTACTACTCTGTCTCGCCCCGCAGCATGGCCTCGACCAATGCCGGGCGCGAGATGTCTCCGCCTATCGCCGTCGTGAAGACACGGCGGTGCTCTGCCCAAGCGGGGCAGTCCTGCGCCGTATGCTCCACCGTATCCTCGGGGCGATCCTCGCAGTGGTGACACCCAGACGTTTCCTCCTTCCTCATCAGACATAGGTACCTCCCGAAACATCCGTGTCCGGTGAGGACCTGCGTCAGGCGGAAAGTGTGGATGCCGTGACGCCTATCCAGCCACTCCTTAAAGAGGTGTCTTACCGCCGGGCCGGTAAGACCCGCTGTAAATCAAGAACCCCAGGATAGATACTTAAAACATTTCGTATATAGGCAAACATTAGTGCCAGGAACACTGCGCACATACTTCTAGTCTTGAGCAGCATTTGGACAGGTGTAAAGTACGATAAAAAAAACGACATGGTGACAAAAATATAGTCATCGACATAAACATGTAAATAAATCAGGATCCCCAGGGCAGATTCTTAAAACATTTCGTATATAGACAGACATTAGTGCCAGGAACATAGCGCACGTAGTCCTAGTCTTGGGCAGAATTTGGACAGGTGTAAAGTACGATAAAAAAAAAAACATGGGGACAAAAATAAAGTCATCGATATAAACATGTACATAAATCAGAATCCCCAGAGCAGATTCTTAAAATATTTCGTAAATTGGCAGACATTAGTGCCAGGAATACCGCACACGTACTCCCAGTCCTGGGTAGCATTTGCACATGTGTAAATTACGATAAAAAAAAACATGGGGATAAAAATAAAGTCATCGACATAAACATGTAAATAAATCAGGATCCCCAGGGCAGATTCTTATAATATTTCGCCTATAGACAGACATTAGTGCCAGGAACACAGCGCACGTAGTCCTAGTCTTGGGCAGCATTTGGACAGGTGTAAAGTACGATAAAAAACGTCATGGAGAGAAAAATAAAGTCATCGACATAAACATGTAAGTAAATCAGGATCCCCAGGGCAGATTCTTAAAATATTTCGTATATAGAAAGACATTAGTGCCAAGAACATAGCGCACGTAGTTCTAGTCTTGGGCAGCATTTGGACAGGTGTAAATTACGATAAAAAAACATGGGGACAAAAATAAAGTCATCGACATAAACATGTAAATAAATCAGGATCCCCAGGGCAGATTCTTATAATATTTCGCATATAGACAGACATTAGTGCCAGGAACACAGCGCACGTACTCCCATTCCTGGGCAACATTTGGACCAAGTCTCATACAAAAATGGGCAATGTCCTTTATACTAAATTCATTCAAATCACGCCACTACTTAAGGAGCCAATTATATGATACCTGATCAATTCCAAGTGTTTCCATACTTTTGCTAGTGAGAGTATTTTTTCTGAAGAAACAAGAAATTATAAATTAATTTCACTTCATTATCATTTATTTTACCATGATGGCCCATATAATTTGTAAGTAATGACACACTTATCTCTGTTAGCAAATTTACACAAAATGAAAACGTTCATTTTCAGATGAAGCTGAGATTCCTAACCTTTGGTGCTGTATAAGAAAAAATATTGTGCATCTATTAGATTATTTCAAACTAATTATGTGTGCAAAAGAAAGTATGTTTAATCAATCACAGACCGGACAAAAGACAATAAATATAGAAATGTTTAAAAGGATTGTAATTACCTGCATGCTTGGTACACTGCCATGCATACATACTGAGGGAGGTTCAAGTCAACTTCCTGAAAACAAAGATAAATTCAATATTAAAGACTTATTAATCAAGTAATATTAATGGTAAAACATACGACATAGGTATAGTTTTAGTTAATAAAAATAAATACAAAAAGCTTAAACTTCTTAATTAGTAAAGCATAGCATAGCTAGACACCAGAGTGTGAAACAGAGTATTGATGTTGTATCACATCTCTACAACTTCTATAGAAAAGTCGTTTCTCCCTGTCTATACCCTTAAATCTTGGGGTCGCGGGACTGTCTGTTGTCGTGGGACTGTCTTATCAGGCAACCATGACCCTGGAACGTAAAGGGCAATTGAAGGATCACCGTGGATTTTAGTCAGTACAAGACTGACAGTTCCCTTGATAGGACTCATTTGATGATTTTACCACGATTAAAAACCCTTAAATCTCACGCACAACGGACCAAATGGGAGTCTAAGTGCGGAAAAGGGAGTCCCATCATCATCATCAACCCTTAAATCTTTAAAACTATGCAACAGATTTTAATTGCGATTTTTATCAATAGACATAGTTATTCAAGAGTAAAGTTTATACGCATCCGTGCGAAGTTAAGGAAAGTCACTAGTTGTAAATAAATCTCATCAAACAGCACTATCCGATGTGGCAATTATGAGGAATTCTCAGCATCTAGGATTTTATTAACTCACCACTTTAGCCAACCGCTGGTACTCTTCAAGGATCCTATCAGCGAGCTCCTGTACCCCTTGACACTGCAGCGTCAGGCACAGCATGGCGGTTGTCAGCTTGTCACTGTTCAGTTCGAGAAGGTTCTGCACTACCTTCTTGGTGTTTGTGTACGCTGAGGGCTTGAGGGCGGAGTATTTGATGGCTGTTTTCTGTAATTTATGAGGAAAAGATTTAAAGAGGTTTGTTGCCAAGTTTGATAACTGCAATATTTTTTTTTTTTTGCTAAGTTGCAAACATGATGATGCCGCCTTGGTTGGGTTTAAAAATCATACAAAATTTTATTTAACATCGCTTTCGCTTAGTTTGTTGGAAACATTCATTTTTCTTTTTTAAATGTGGTCAAGTATTGTATAATAAGGAAACTAGGTAAGGTTTTAAACTGTTTAAGACCAAACAAGCAAAAAAAATGAAAGGCTTTTTCTTTTCACATCCGTTCTTTGCAATAAGTTTAGTAACATGGTGTGATATAGTCAATCATACAATGGATGAATGAGAAAGGAGGGAGACAGACAAGAGATAGCAAGCTGGTTCTAGAAGGCACAGGTTAAGAGTTCCTGGAAGGTATTGGGGGAGGTCTTTGTACAACAGTGGGACAGCATTTTTTTTTTTAGCATTGTAAAATAATCAACAAATGAGTCCTCCTACCCAGGGCAGGGCAGGAGGGATTGTCAGACTCGTACTGACTAAAATCCACGGTGTCCTTCAATAGCCCTTTACGTTCCGGGGTCACGGTAATTCGTAAGTCCCGCGACCCCGGATCTGGGACAGCATAGACAAGTTAAAAATATTAAACATATAAAAAGTCAATCAAGAAGTAAGTCAGTCATGTAATGTAGGATGAAATACTATTACCCTCCTCATCAACTCATCATGATCAGCCGGAAGACGTCCACTGCTGAACATACGCCTCCCCCTTAGACCACCATGCCGAACGACAATTCGCAATTTGCATCCATCGGTTGCCTGCGACCCTCACGGTGCACGGTCCACATAGTGGGAGGCCTGCCTAAGCTGCGAAAAAAATCAACTTACTACATCCAAATCTGCCCCCAACATAGTAGCAGCCAGGTCCAAGCATATGACAACTTTGCTGGTGTCAGTCATATTACTGCCTGCCATACTCTTCGTCTGCAGCAGACGTTCCAGCTCTGCTGCTTTACTGGAATTACAAGTAGCAGGTGTTATGACAGATAAACATTCTAGTTGGATTGTGCCGGGAAATAGATGGCACCGGTGACGGTGACTTCGAGGCATAAATGGCAAGAAGACTTGAAAGCTGGTGAGATAAAGCACTGTTTTTTTTTTACTTAAATGAAACTTTGCCCCATACTAGGAATTTCTCCTGTGTCGTGGGTGCGTTTACAAACATAGAAATTCACATACACAAACACCCAGACTCGGAACAACGACTTGTAGGTCATATAAATATTTGTTCCGTAGGGAATTCAAACCCGCGACACGCTGCGCGGCAGTCGAAACGTGTCTACCAACTATGAGCGAGAGCTCCTGCAAAGAAGGCTGTTGTCTGTAGATTCAGCACCAAAAAGATATTCCAAAACTGATAGTTTTATAGGTTGTAATAACAACTTTTTCATCATCAAAGTAAAGCAAATTATGATGCATTGTTAATATACGTTTATTAAGACAATTAACAGAGTGAGTACAGTAAAAAAAACTATATTAGCTAGCTATTCAATTAGTAATATTGTAAGTTCTATTGAACTCATTTTTGTTTACATACTTTAGAACTTTGTCTTCTTCGCCAAGTCCCAGTTTGGATGCTATCAAGTGCAAAGTTTTGTTATTGGCTGCCATTATAAAGATTTGGGTTGTTTCACACTTTAAAATAATATGTTTTATTACAGTTTATCGCCCAAAATCAAAAAATCATCCACAAATAAATCGCGCCATTTGAACGATTTTTTGACGTGTGTGTATGTTCCATTCAGTCAGCTGTCACGTTTTGTCATTCAATGAACTCATTCTTTCCCTCCGAACATAGACAAAGGAGGAGGGAGAGGGAATTTAAAATAGTGATGTTACGCGTAATGCAAATTCAAAATTCTTCGAGAAAAGTATTTTATTTTTCAGAAAAAAAACCAATTGCTTACAAGAAATAAGAATACTTAAGCGAAAAAATAAATAAAAAGCAAAAACGAATATTGTCATCAGATTTTTTGGGTTCAAAAATAAATCGGAATAAGAGAATAAGTTTATGGATTTTAGTCGAATAAAATAAATTCTGAGTACCATATTTTATTTTGTACGTATTTTCCATCAAAAACGTAAATATCTTGATATAGTCAATGCTCAAAATATGCTTTTAATATAAACTAAATGATTTGTGTATCTTTTTTGCAAAATTGCACAACATGACATTGTTTATCTCTGTCGTTCATGGATGGAAAATCTTCTCGATTCTCGATGACCACGCCCCTTTATCTCGATTTTGAGTGAAGTTTCAATGATAAAACACCTTGCAATATCACAGGAGGCGACATGTTGATTTTTTTCTATAGGTTCTGTGAAGCCGATACGGATCGCTGTCATTGCTACAAAATGTCTTTGTAGATATCAGGGTGTAGGTCATATAATTGTAGTAATATTAACTAATCAGTGCTAATTTTCATATGTTAAACGTCTCGTAAAGAGAAAGAAGAGGATCCACTCCGCCCGAATCAGGGGTGTGTATTGAGTGATACACCGATATAGATTTGTATCAAAATAATCCGAAGCTATTTATAAATATTATTTTCTCAGCTTTTACTTATGTTCAAACGTTAATAGTAACGTCTGATCTATAATTAACTTGTGAAAGTTTATAAATATTACAGTATTCCATGGTGAAGTAGTGAGTCGATTCGGTTAATAGTGGCAAAGGTTGCCATTTTTTAGTGGGATAAATCGTGTGTGGTGATATCAGGGCGTGATCTCAGTGCTCGGAGTTGGTTTGAGTCCGAATCCGGGGCAGTGTGAGTGCACGTCTGTGGAGTTCTGGTGGCCGCGGTCGCTAGGAACTTGCTGCAAGACTGTGATACGAGTTTGTGGTGTGGTGATTTTCAGGTTGAGATGCAACTAGTGTCAGTGAGCTCGAGATAATAGCAGTGCGTGTTGTGGTCGCGGTGACGTGATGATGCGGTCGCAGTGAGGGGGCAGAGCGACACCACGGCTTCTTCTGTGGCGGGCGGCGCGCGGGGAGCCGAGTCTCCTTCGCAGCCCAATCAAGACACGGTGGACAACGCCACACCCACCTGCTGGTAAGTCCTCCTTGTCTATTGACCCACCAAAAAGTTCCTTCACCTAAAAGTCTTGGTACTCCAACTCACTGGCAGTCAAGTGATCTAATGTCATTCATTCATTCTATAGCACTCCAAATTCAAATAGATACTTCTGTATAAACTATTGAGGTGAAAAGATAAACAATAGCATAGTTTACTGGCAATTCACATTGCACAATTAGTAACTGCTACAATTTTCCCTAATTTCAACACTGTCTTTTACTCTGAATCTTTTAACTGATTTGTCTATTACAAATCCTAGCAAAATTTCAAAACAGGAATTGCTATTCTACAAGTGTTCCCATTCCTCCTAGTCTAACCGTCTTTGAGCTCATGGAAAAACCAATTACGAAGCCTTAAATATGAAGACTATATCGTAATAAATTATGACCTTTACATTGACAATGAATAATAACTATGAGCCAATACTTAAATCAGATTTAGTACTTTGAATGTTAAATGATCTGTGTCATTTTGTTACTGGCAATGTATTAAACAGAATGATAACCTATTCTAGAATAAACAAAGAGGTTTTTATCATTTAAAAAAATCTTTGACAGATCGGCTAAAAGACTTGTTCCTGAAGCATGCATTTCTTCTAGGTTTGGGTGCCTCAGAATCTGCCGTTGTAGCGAACATTTAGGCGAGTCATTAAAATAGCTGTAATTAAAGATGTCATTATTAAACTTAATGAATGAGTTGTTTCTCTCGCAAATAGTAAAAATAGTTTAAAAAAGTTTACATAACTGATTGCTACAGTTACACATGAAAGACGCTCCAATGAAAGGTAAATGTGCAAGAAAAAATATAGACACATAAAGTTATAATAATTTAATAAAACACAATACTAAATTCAGGTTGTAATTTAAGGATAGCAGAAAAGGTAATTTAACATTATAATTTAAAAGGTAATTTACCTTTTAAACATAACCATAGCCAATTAATTATTAATTAATTGGTTTGTATTAATAATATTTATTTCATTATTTGAAAATGAATAATTAATTAGCAACACATGTAATCATAATTCAATTGGCAGAATAGGGAAGTCCCATTTTATAAAAATTCTTTTTTTATAACCGTTTTTATATTTTGAAAGCCTGTTATAAAAATGTCTCCAACAACTAAAAACCAAGGTCTCTTCTAATGTAAACATAACATGCAATCACTATTTATTTAATGTCAAACAAATTGACATTGCAGTGTTTAAAGCCAAAACATTTCACTAGCATACCATTGAGCATTTTATTTTTAAATTCTTTCCAAGTGGAATTTAAATGTAGAACAGGTGTAACTTATTTATTTTTGGTTTCAATCTTGCACATCACTATGCTATTTGACAGAAAACCGTTTTTTTTTATAAGTAATTGTTTTTTGCCAGTTAGCTTTTTAGAATTTTTTTTTTCAGTGGGTCATATTTTTGCTTAGCACAATCAGCGTCCATACCTGCTCTTTTCTATGAAAAGTAGATGGCCTATAAAGGATAACAATATTGGTCCTTTTTGCCCATTTCAGCCATTTGTAGCTATTTTAAAATCAAAATGCCACAAAGATACTTACCTAATATCTATGGAAACCAGGGCATTTCTTCTTTAATTCCTGGCCTTGAATAAGCCAGGGTATTGCCACACTTGGAGTTGCCATTACCAATATTTTCTGTCCCATTCTCTCAAAGACTAACCTTCTGGTGGAAGGAGACAGAGCTATAAGTCGTCTAGCATCACCTCGTTCCCTCACTGGAACTACTCTAAGACATCATGGTAGGCCACCTGCAGGGGTATTACAACGTCTTAAAACCAGGCTTATTCCGGCGTGTGAAAGTGACAGAGCTATACAAGTCGTCTAGAGCCATCTCATTCACTCACTGGAACAAGCCTGGTTTTATGACGTTGTAATATCCCCGGTGTTCTATCTCTAATCAACCATTGTGGATCTTTACAGGTTACAATGTTCTCCTTTGAACAGGAATTTTCCATCAATTGAATTATAGGGTAATGTCAACCTAATGCATCAATAAAAACACTATCAATTTATCACACAAACATTCTAGATGTTTGTGTATTTAGCATCGGATAATATTCAACCTACAAGATAATTTTATTATGCAATATTATGTTTTTTCACAATATATTGCTAATCTTGATAACAATGTTAAAGAAAGCGACCTAATCTAATATCTTTAAATGAGCAATTCTTGTATATTTCTATATAATCAGGATCTCGGAAAAGGCTCCAAGGATTTTCATGAAAGTTACATATTAGGGGTTTTTCGGCTCAAGAAATCGATTTATCAAGGTCCCAGGTTCGAGAAAAGCTCGGTTCCCAAGATATAGACATTTTAAAAACCGAGCGAAGCTCGGTCAACCAGATATTAAATTTAAAAAAGTGTTCTCGATGTACACTTTTTTAGTCACAAATTAAAAACGTAAGACAATTCTGTTCCAAAAAAAAACTTTTGAATAAAGAAGACAATCGGTTTCTTTTTAAAAAGAATATTGAAACCAGTGCAATCTACACTCCTTTTACAAAGCCAACCTTATTGTAAAGAAAATAAAGCTCACTATTATTTGACAGTAATTTCAGTAGTATTGCCTCTTATTCAATATCAATCTTATTGTGATAAGAATAATGATCACTATGTTTTGACACTGATGCAAAATCAGAAGTAGGTACTTAATTTATCTGTGAAAGGAATGTCTAGTTTAAACTCACAAGCAATAAAAGTCAATCAATTTGTCAAAACCCACTCTTTAAAAAAAAAAAAAAACTCTTTTTAAAACATTGCCCACACCAAGAATTTCTTCTTTATAGTGGGTGCATTTACCAAAATTAAAACTCTCAAACACAAACATCCAGACCCAGAACAAGTTCCTGTAGGCCATACAAATATTTGATCCGTGCGGGTATCAAACTCGCAATACGCAGCTTGGCCACTGCGCCAACCGAAACTTCAATCGAAATTGAACCTTCCTGTTTTGTGATAGGGTTGAAAATTAATTCAAAAAATTCAACAACTTGGGGTAGGTTGATTTAGTCTGTACACTAAGCAAATATCAAGAGCTTTTTTTTATGTAAAACAACAGTTTCTGCTGAAGATCCCTAGTTTGTTATAGTATGGCTTTAAAACTCGTAAAACAATCAATACAGTGGGCGAAAATTATCAACCAATCAATGTAACAAATGATTCATGCCAAAATAGACCTTATGTCGTAGTTTTGTAAGTCCAGTATGTGTATTTGAATAAATAAAATTGCAAGTCATATCTTTCCTGAAAAAAATGCTGCCAAATGATGACAAACTTGAATGACTCAATTGCGCCTTTATGTCGTAGCTGTAAGGGCTATTTTTGTAGAGCAATAAAATCTGCATTTGCAATTAAATTTCAGTATAGTAAAAATCAAATATGCATTTAAAGAAAAGTCACTTCATAATAAATTGATATCCAAAAGCATCAGTAGATCATTCTAAAATTATCAACACTGAAACACAGTTTCTATTTATTTTGTCTTTAAACAACATCAAGATATGGAAAGCTAAAAAGTTCAAACTGTGTACCTAAGTACAGTCAGCATCAAAAGTTGCTAACCACATTCAGATTTTCAAAATCGCTGTACACCATAATAATACGTAATAATGCGGTGTACAGCGATTTTGAAAATCTGAATGTGGTCAGCAACTTTTGATGCTGACTGTACATTATATTTACCAATAAACGGCATAGAAAAATAGTGATCCACTTACTAAATCATAGTGGTATTAAGCTATTTATAACTAAAGTATCAATATCAGATGTTTTTAATCCCACAGTCTCTGCCATTTATAAAATCTGAACTTAATAAGGCAGTTATTGGCTATTTATATCTTTACTTACTTCTTTAGGCTCTTTAGCTCATGGCTAAATAATTACAGCCGCACAGGCCAATCTTCTGGGTAAAGCCGCGCTTGCCGAGGTTGGTCTGTAGATGGGTGAACAATTGACCATCTGTCATAGCGAGTTTCTTCCGTGCGTCGAAAAGCACGTAAAGCTGTTGATCCCGGCTGTCATTTGTAGATCTTTGACAGTCATTACCTACTATTAGTTAGAAGTTCTTAAGTCTGACAACCAGTTTTAACAAGGGATATCGTATTACCCAGTTACTGGGTTGTGTAGGTCCGATAGGCAGTCGCTCCACGTAAATACTAATATTCAGCTGCATCCGGTTTGACTGGAAGCCGTCCCCAATATAGTTGGGAAAAGGCAGGCAAATGAATGATGCCTTAATTCTTTAGGCTATTACCATACAAAATAAGGCGAGGGTATATGGCGCGCATAATCTAGTTCTAGACCATAGATTGCTGGAATCTCCAAAAAAAGTTGGGGCCATGGACATGTCTTTTATGAGGAAATGAGGCCTCCTTCCATGTGCTGAAAGTGACCACCGGCGTGGTTTTGGTGAGATCCAGACGGTAGCACATCAACCTACCTCAATCTGTCAAGTTTCTTTAATAGATTTTCAACCTTGTCACAATTTTTTTTTTTTTTAGCTTGGTAAAATCATCAAATGAGTCCTCCCACCCCGGGCAGGGCGGGAGGGACTGTCAGACTTCTACTGACTAAAATCCACGGTGTCCTTCAATAGCCCTTTACGTTCCGAGGTCACGGTAAGGAAATAATCCCGCGACCCCGGCAGGCTTTGGCCCTCTGAGAGGGGGGCCCCGTCATTATGCTGACGCTCTTTGAGGCGCGCGTGGGACACAACGCGCCGTCGACCCGGGCATGGTCCATGGTCGGGCAGCGAGTTGCCCTTTACTCGCTGCCCGCATGCCCACTCGCTGCCCGCATGCCCGAACCTTGTCACAATAACGTAAGATTAATGTTCTATTGGTAAAATTTGACGGATTGGTGTTGGTTGACTTGCTGGCGTTTGTACAAATCCCACACTCCCCGGTCTTATCCCCAAAGATATAAGGTTTTGCAGGCTATCACCAAAAAAAGGAACAGTTAAAGTTAGACGCTTTACTTTATGTATTTCATCAAAACGTTTTTCCCCAATTTCTAATTTGGCGCTTACCCACGCAAAAACAAGACATTTCACTCAGGCATTATCAAATATACAATACACTATCAGATAGCTTTTAGAACGGTATCAATACAACAACCAAATGAAAGTATCTACTCACTCAAGGTAATCTGAAATGTATAAACTTGTCTAAGTGGGTTGTAATTCATACCCTTTTTTTTTGGGTTGAAAAATCATCTTATCGTCAGTTCTCTCGCCCTGGGTAGCGGAAGGGGCTGTCAAACCTTTACAGAATAATAATACACCCCTGTTTCTTCATTTGCCTTTTACGTCCCAAGACTGCGGTGCCCGTTTCAGACAGTTCCGCAACACTTTTCGTATTCGTATGAAGTACCCTCCAAGACAAGTAGCGGCGATAAATATTGCACATAAACATTTAGAAAGAGATAGTCGACAAGATTCGGCTAAGTAGAGGGTCGTAAGAAAGAAAGAAAAAAGATTTATTGACACGTACACAGGACAGAACAACAGTAATTATACATAGATACAATATAATAAGAAAAAGAAACACAAAGCAAAAACTAAATTATACATAAAAAAAGATATTAAACAAAAATGAAAAATAAAAAAGATAAACAGAACAAAAATAACATGAATAGTCCTGTGCGAGGCCAAAAGGCTCCTATCTCAGCATGTGCTGCGACATTTATAAAATTTCACAGCGCTGGTTTTCTGATAGGGCCCAAAGCGTAGAGCTTTATAGCGTAAGCGAAGAGCGTCATAGCGTAAGCGTAGAGCGTTATAGCTTAAGCGTAGAGCGTTATAGCGTAAATATAAAATTCAACCCTGACAGTAAGCTTCTTAACACGCTGGCTCGAAGATCCATAAGCGTCAAAAATGAACCCTCATTCGATAGTTAGGATTTGTTTCCTGATAGTGAATAAAAATAAAAATGGAGTCGAGACATCATCATAGCCGGGAAAAGGCAAGGCCGATAATGGTTCTTTCAAATCTAAACAAATAATAAAAATATCAGTAACTAGCAGTTCCCCGTGGTTTCACTCTCGCTGCTCCGCTCCTATTGGTGATAGCGTGATGTTATATAGCCTATAGTCTTCCTCGATAAATGGACTATCCAATACAAAAAGCATTTTTTAATTAGAAACAGCAGTTCTTGAGATAAGCGCGCTTTAAAAATCTAAATATATTTAACTCAAAGGTGACTGACTGACATAGTGATCTATCAACGCAAAACCCAAACTACTGGACGGATCGGACTGAAATTTGGCATGCAGGTAGATTTTATGATGTAGGCCTCCGCTAAGAAAGGATTTTGATCAATTCTACCCCCAAGGGGATAAAATAGGGGATGAAAGTTTGTATGAAACTTTGTCAATTTGATAAAAAATACATTGTTAAGTTCCGACATCCACGCGAACGAAATCGCGGGCACAGCTAGTATTAGTATAGATTTACAGCAACTGCCGAAATCCTTACACACTTCTCTAATTTCTCTGTCATCTTAGTAGTTGCCTCCTATGTTACAAAAATAATATTCTCATTTCAACAAAAAAATATGCAGTGAAGTCGTGAGACATTTGACAACAAATAAGTCATTTTGTTGAAGACCAGTTAATTGCAAACCAAAGTAATTAACATGTTGGCTCAGGAATGTTGCTTACGGCCTTATAATTGACTATGAGAAAAGTAATTAAGTATAACAGGAGTTATTGTTCTGGGTATTTTTATTAATGGTCAGAATTATTGTATTTTAAAACGAACTGCTTTGTCGCTTAGCCAAAGACCCTATGTGCATTCCATCTAGCCCAAGGGTTCCCAAACTGCGTCGCGACGCCCTGGTGCATCGTAGACAGTATAGTGGGGCGTCCTGAGACGTGAGGGTTGACTATTTCTCCGGATTGATAATGCGTGGAACCAAGATTCTATGTACAATGTATATAAAAATATCCACCAGAAAAAAAAGGAGTCTTATTGATCTATTTGTAGCTACAAATCTAGGGATTCACGTACTCTGGTGTCGTGGAGTTCGGAACCAGGTATTATTGTTTTATTATTCACCTGGTATCAACTAGCTAGGGCGCCGAGAAAAAAAACTGAACCTGTATGCGTCACGAGCTGAAAAAGTTTTGGAACCCCTGATCTAGCCTATGGTATTTTGCCAAGCATAGATTAATAATTATTGTAATATTTAATAAAATGTGGATGTGAAAAAGGTTATACTTCAGCGTAACCCTTTTTTTTTGCGTGCTATAATCGTTTAAACGTGTCCTCCCGCCCTAGGTAGAGCGAGAGGAATCCTTCGAGAGAATCCGGAAATACAAATACGTAATTTAACAGCTAAGCTAGATAGCCTTTTAGGTGGTAAAATCATTTAATGAGCCCTCCCGCCCGCGCGGGTGTAGCAGAAAGGGCTGTCAGACTCGTACTGGCTAAAATCCATGGTTTTCCTCAATATCCCTTTACATTCCATATTCATGGTTACCTGTTCAAATAGTCCCGCCACCCCACCTCTGTGTAACTCTTCGGTGAAAACATATTTCTTATGAAACTTATTATACGCAATACCTTTATTGTACGCACAGCTAATGAGTGGAATTCCCTGCCGGCATCTGTATTTCCCGACAGCTATAACCTTGGGGTCTTCAAGTCAAGAGTGAACAGGTTACTTCTAGGCAAGCGTGCTTCACCATCGACCACATCTTCCATCTGGCGAGATAGTGGTCAAACGCGAACCAATCTTTAAAAAAAAAAAAAAAAATTATAATAAAAAAAAAAAACTATAGCACTTATCACTTTTCAGTGAATCACCTCTGAACACGTGCATAACCAAAGATTAGTAGAGGGTATAGTGTACAGTAGGGGATTACCCGAAACGTAAGATTGTCCTACTTATAAAAAAAACCACGTGCAGTTTTCCAAGTCATTGTGGCTATCAACGTTACATCAAGGTAGAATTGTCCCAGTGGTTAACAACCACGACTCGTAGTCAGCCAGGTAAATTAAAAATAATTTACCTGGCTGACTACGAGTCGTGGTTGTCATCAGCACTGCTCGCAAACGTTGAAGGAAAACCTCGTGAGAAAACATTTGCAGGAAACTGGGTATGCTCTAGAACCAAAAAATCGGAGACATGTGGCATCATCCAGCCAGCATTGGGCTCTTATAGTGGACACTTACAGCTCATTATCTCTCGAAGCTTGGGAACATTATGGACTGATTGTAATGCTCTTTACTTCAAGCCAGAGTTGCCACGTTCAGGCAGTAATATTGTCAAGATCTGTCGAATCTTCCCCGACTTATGGATCGGCTTCCATTACAAACGGGCTCATAAGAAAACTAGCAACTTACATGGAGTCTGCCTATCTGACCCACAACCCATTTGGTCTATTTAATAGGGTGCGACTGAATATTTAGCCCTTAAAAAAAATACCGACCGAATTGAGAACCTCCTCCTTTTTTTGAAGTCGGTTAAAAAGGACACGAATTCTAACTCCGGACAGTTTCTATTAAGTCTTTTCCTCCCAACTTAGCTAAACCACGGCCGTATAGCAGATAACGCCGTTCATTCATGAGTTATTACGTCAATTTCCCCTTCACACGTCCATGGTTGTCGTCATATTCATCCATAGACGCAAACTGAACGGGTTAGTGACCTCATAGACAGTCTTTCGTCCATCAATGACGCCTTTGAACGCATAGTTTCCCTAAATCAGCGCATAAATGTCGATTTACAAACAATATGTTTTTTTTTTTACATTATATTGTTTTCCTGTAGCTGTTAACTGTTATCCTGCTGTGAGTCATAGACATTCTGTTCGGTAATAATAAACAAATTCGAAGGAAATTTAGGTCCTCTATTTCCTCTCCAAAACCTTTTCCGTGGTACCACAAAAACTTTCAAACGTCTGTTGAACACTTGTCTAAAAAAACGACAGATTATGACGTTGAAATAAGGTCCGTTTTGCAGTCACACTTTTTAGACAAGTGTTCAACAGATGTTTAAGTTCTTGTAGTTAGGCTGTTAATCTTTATGTGATTTCTGGGGTCTAAAAAGCCACTTTACAAGAATCATAATATAAATTGCAATAAAATCTGTAAAATGGTCTAATAATGTATTTCTTATTAGATAAGCAATAAAATAGACTAATAATTTACGATTTTTTGACACCCTGTACATGTTCTTACTCAATCAAGATTTGAAGAACTTTGCCGGGGTCTACCTCACCGATAATCTCCTTTTTCAGGCTAAATTGTTTCCCAATGTTATGCGCAAAATGCTCGTTATTCAAGTCCATTATTATACACTTCTGGTATTCTCTACATCTGCCTTCTAACACCTGACAAACTGGCTGCATAAGGGAACTTTTCAGCTTTTCTTTCACATAAATTTTGCGTCACACTCATAACTGCTGGAATACACAACTCCTCTTTTTGTAAGAGAATATAATGGCCACACAGGCCAAATCCGGAGTATTAAATTCGAGCATCCAATTGAGCCTGTTATTGGCTTTTCACAAATCTTTTCGAGGTAACCCACTGCACTATTCCCAAACCACTACAACTCTCAAAAGTCAGAATCAACAGTGGCGACCACCAGAAAGTTTGATGAAGTCCAGAAAAATGTGTTTAACTGTCTTGGATCCTGCAACGAAATTAATCAGAAAAGAATAGCGGAAGAGTTGGATCTTCAAACCACTAGTTCCTAACTAGAGTTAGGCTATGCGAAAATCTCACATTAAATCATGTTCTTTCGCCCAATACAACGCAAATTACACCACCATGCTTAAGTGTTACGTGGGAAGTGGTTTTTGTGCGTAATAATTGTACTAATAGCTGCCCGATAGCTTGGCACCCTGTCAAGCACAGTTCTCTGCAATTTGAACAGTGTTTATTGCCGTGGATTTATGCCAAATGTGGCTATAAGATGTTTTTGTTTCGTTTGATTGGTCTTAACGCTTTCGACGGTTCATAGGCCATTTGCACAAACTATTTTAACAAAATTGAAGGCATGTGACATCCATCTACATGAACTGGGCTTGCAGCGGATAAGGGCCAGCCCTCCCTTTCATAGCGAGGAAGCATGATGTATCACAGACTTAGCCAGCAATTCACGGTTTTCCTTTTTCAAAAAAGGTGTCCCTCGCTAGGAATTTCTCCTGTATCGTGGATGCGTTTACAAACATAGTAACACGGAACAACTCCTTGCAAATCATACAAATATTTGTTCTGTGCGGGTATAGAAGTCGCGTCACGCTGCGCCGTGATTCTACAACTGCCCGTAGCTAGCGTAAAACCATGTTTTTGCGCCGGGATATTATTTACCCACGCCAAAAACAATTTTTGAAACGGATAAGTAGTGGATGTTCAATGTGTGTTGCCAATCTTTTGAGTCGGTTTTCCTCCTGAGCCATGACGTTTTTCTTCACCTTATGTCTATGACTCTGTTAGGTACTGTAAATAACCATACGGGATACTATTTTTTTTGCTATTCAAATCTGATCCTTAAAGGCACTGAAAAACTGATTTCTTCAGCGCTTAAGAGAAATGCACAAACTGATCTCGCCTTCACAATACAATGACGTACATATGGAAACATAGCCTTATCAGATAAACACATAATGCAAGGGGAAATAATAATTCCAAAAATAACACCGCCGTCTCACAAATATAAATGTGTGATACTAACAATTATGTATTAAATTGATAAGCAGGATGAAATCCTCAATTGATTCTTATCTTGTTTCTAAAAATACTTTGACACGTTATATTAAATATTTTTCGTAATGACAATTTCTGGGTATCGTAGGTATCGGTGAATGGCATAATGTTTTTGACACATTGAAGATGCTGTTAAACTTTTGACGCATTTTATCTTGGCAGATAGTTCCTGTTTTTACGCATTATCGGGTAGCAGATATCGAACTAAGCATTGAAAATTTTTAATGTATACTAAAAATGGACACCAACAAACCGTAGGTTTTTTGTCTAAACATAGTATATTAGGCTAGATCTTAGTGTATAGAAATAATGTGTCTTATTAGTTGACGAAATTGATACCTTTTTCTTCCGATAAAGAGAAGCATACTGAAAGTTATGATAACTAGGCACAGAAGGTGTTGTGGACATTATGCCACAATTTCGCCAATATGTAGAAGGACTTACAGAAGGTGACAAAAATCACCAGTTTAACTCAAGTCTGTACTCCTAGACGTAATCGTTTTAAAATATTGTTTTAATATCGTTAAAAAAATATACAAGATAAACCAACATTTGGTGTTTTGTTTCAAAATTAGATGACATCGCTACTTACATGTCAAGGGTTCCTATCTTTGGCCTGTGTGAATTTGCAACTAATATTTTGGAACCATTTTTTGGGATCAGTTAATAATAAGTACGTTGTTATCAAAACTGACACGCTTGGATCAAATCAAATCAACCCATCATATTAAAATGTATGAAAGTCTCTCTTCATAAAGATTTATTCTGGGGGTTGAAACATCCGGCTCGAAGGACCATGGGCAACCTTCAAGTTTCATAGGTATTAACCGCACTGAAGGTTGGATGAACAAATATTGTGATCGTGTACATACGAATCACCCAAAATGCTTCAAAAGCCTCCTGTATCTCTGATGAATCGTCATCATCCACAACCAGACCTCACCTACTGCCTAATATATACCACTGTTTGTCTTTGATCTCCCAGGGTTGTGCCTTAACAGGCGTTGCATTGGGGGTTTGTGGAATTGGCTTTTATAAAGGTCCCGGTTCCCTCCTCCGTGTTCTGATGGTAATACCAGAATGGTTTTAGTGAGGTACGAATCTCAAACTTCTTGGTCTTATCCTCAAGAACCGCCTTTCGAAGGTGTCTGAAAGTTTTCAGGTGATGGCGACAATGGCATCTGCCCATCTTGCCTTTACAAAACGTATTCATCAGATTCTATACAAATAAACAGCTTTTTAGATTCTAATGCTTAAACTATACTGTTTTGAATACAATATCATTGAACCTCCTTCAACCCAAAAAAAGCGGCTGTTAACACATTCCATTGTCAGAGTCATTAGCACATAGCTCAGCTTTGTCATGTGTCACACGAACTTAACAGAGAAAGTTCGGTAGTTTACATACTTACCTTTCTAACTGACCGATATATTACGATCGGCTCCTGTTTTGGATAGCCGAACCTTTACGAATGGTTCCGAACCATTCTGAATGATTTTCTTTTGGGGAACGATTGTTTAGGATCCTGTTGTAAAAGGTAGTGCCAGTTGTATTAACTGTTTCTGGTTTGTGTGCCGAAAATAGATGTCTAGATAGCTTTAACTCATTTTTTCTCGTGTCGGTACGATTAACGGAAATAGGCGAAGATTTTTTCGGGACAGGTTTTTTTATTTCTCGGTGTCCAGAGAGTTTAAACCTGTGTCGGTATCAACAGGGTACAAATCCAGACTCTGTAGTCCAGTAGTGACCAGAAATTCCTTATGGAAAAACTCAATAGCATTGCTTAACCTAGGAATCGCATCTGGGCTCTCTTGCCCAACAGTCGCTCATGCGACAACTAGACCACTAATGACACAGGCCTTCCTTGACTTAACAGTCAGGTAAAAATCAAATTCAATTAATTGAATGCGGATTATTCGCAATCTACGTCAAGTACATAATATATCGACACTTACGGGTTTTTTCCCAGCCACGTTTACCACGGGTTATTTTTACTGCACCCCTCTAAAAATAGAAATCCGTCAGGGTTGAATTGCAACTAGAGGTAAGTTAATGGCCAATTGCAACTTAGCAATCTATTCGTATTGATTTGTCTGTGGTACTACGACTTTGTTCTTTGAAGTATTTTGCAGAAGTGTTTGTGAGAATCGCAAGTATAGGCGTAAGCTCCTTGTCAGCAAGTATCGTGAGTCGTGGGAGTGTAACAGGGTACTGCGGCCTTGGATCGCGAAGGTCTATCGAAGGAACAGGGTGATTTTTGTCAGTAAAAGTCTGACAGTCCCGCTCCACCCAGGAGACGGGAGGACTCATTTGATGATTTTAACATCCCAAAAAAATAACAAATAGGGTGAGGCGTATTGTTATTATAATCAAACTTAATTTTGCCACTGAGCTAATTTTAGAAATAATTAAATCTAGGCTTACTTGTTGATGGGATCTAAGAACATGCTCGGTAGTCTTCTTGACCGCTAGCATTCCAACTAAGCTCATAGACCTGGTACTACTTCGTTTCGTACTCCAAACGTGACGTACGCAGAAACAACAGACACGATACCTACTACGACTTTTGCCATACCTCTTTTGCTTTGACCGTTATTCACTCAGAAATATGACGCCTTTTGTAAGAATGAAATATTTGAAAAACGTCACCAAAAAAGGTTTTTTTGGTGACGGTAGTGGTCACTACCTTTTTTTGGCATTGGTACCAATGACCAATAAAATTAGTGTACGCGTCAGCTCCTGGGGTTTCCCTTATGAAATCCAAGGGAAGTTAATTAATGAGAATGGCGCTTGCAACAGTCACAAAATATCCGCAACTTAAAAACAAATAATCATCATGGTAAATATCCCGTTTTAAATTCTACTGCCAGTATCCAAGAGACATGAATTTTCACTATGATCTAAGCAATCTTTAGAATCCTGTATTATCCTATTGTAAGGCAAAGGTCTACTCTATTTTCACTTATGTCTGTCTATTGTCGATACTATTCGCCACCAGTCCTTTAGAATTAGATTAATCCATATCATACTTATCATCTTACTGCCATCCCAAATATTTGGGGGCAGTTGTTACAAGTCATCATCCATACTTGTATTTTCATCACCATCTTCCTCCCCATAACCCATTTTTATTGTGGTCGGCCCAACACTTTTTTTTCCATTCTCCCCTGTCAAAGCATCCTTCAATCCTTTTACATTCATATCATTCCTCGCACAATCTATTCATCTTCATCTGTATTGCACTGTAGTTTTCTAATTTTTATGAAAGGTAATAAAAATAAAATGCCCAGAAACTGTCCCTTTACTCCATAAATATTCGAAGCATGTGTGGCATTTTCCGTTATCTATTCCCAAAGTGGTTGAAACGGACTCATTTGACTAAGTACATTGGCATCTACTTCGTCATGTGTGATTTTGTTTCTTTCAATACTGCTTTTTGTATCTGTTTTGTGTTTCTTTAATGGAGTATTATGTCATTATTGGTTTAGCCTTCAATAAAGTATGTTGGGGTAGGTTTTTGTCAATACAGTTGTGACCTTGTGGCTTTGCATTCGATTTATTTCCTTTAACAACTTTTTTTTTACATCGTCAGCCTAGCATTTCCCTTTTTGAGTCGAACAGGATGCAACTGAATTGCAAAAGAGTAGACTGCCCATCTTCTACTTCTTAAACCACTAACATTTTTTCAAGAGTTCTTCTCGAATCGATGACTTAGATTTCATCCAACTTATCCCTTTTCTCATTAGGGTTCAAAGTAAACAGGCACACGTAAATGGCTAGTCATAATAATATATCGGAGTTTTCCGTAGCGTTGTGTACGAAGAGCCTAAGAGTATCTGCATTTTTTGGAGAACAATTTAGTCCGGTCGACCGGGGGATATTCCCGAAGAATCCTGTGATTATCAACTATAACATTCTTCAACAATAGCTTCTTTATATCCACTTCAAAATCAACATCAAATGTGTAAGCTGCTCACACAGGACTTCCCCCCTATAAGATACCAATCATTCTAGTTTAATCATTTGCACGACTTCCGATACTATCATCATTGACAATACAATCTAAAAATCTAAGATAGAGTGATTCAAGAGGAAGGTTTATATGTATAATAACATCCCATCAAAAACATAAATGTGAAATGACAGCCAAGCTCAATATTACGTATGATATATGCCTTGGTTGTTGACTTCAAAGAAAAAAGAAGTGAAATCTAAATGGGTGCCAAGTTCAATGGTCAGCCCTGAAATTTATTTATAACAAAATAAAATATATTTCTTCTTATAACTAAGGACCATACATTGTAGCCTAATTTCTGGCTTGGCTAGTTCTCATATACGAATTATTATGTTCGATGGTTAGTACTACCAGCAAACCAAATTTTTGGTTTAATAAAATAAAAACTGACAAGTAAAAGGTTTTGAACTTAAGAAGGATATATAATTCGTATATGAGAAATAGCCAAGCCAGAAATTAGGCTACAATGTATGATCCTTAGTTATAAGAAGAAATATATTTTATTTTGTTATAAATAAATTTCAGGGCTGACCATTGAACTTGGCACCCATTTAGATTTCACTTCTTTTTTCTTTGAAGTCAACAACCAAGGCATATATCATACGTAATATTGAGCTTGGCTGTCATTTCACATTTATGTTTTTGATGGGATATCATTACTTTTTGTACAGACGCCAGCAGGTCAACCTACCCGAATCTGTCATTTTTTATCAATCAAACATTAACCTTCTACTCTTGTGATAAGGTTGAAATTCTATTACAGAAATCTGACAGATTGTGGTAGCTTGATGTGCTGTACATAAATGAGTAGTGGGTTCTTATAAATATATACACAACAGCCTAAGGTCTGACCTGGCTAATTCTCATAATATGCAAGCCAAATTTTCGTAATAATATTGAGCTTGGCTCTCATTTCACATTTATGTTTTTGATGGGATTGTGCAAATTTACTGCAGCCTTTAATTCAGAAACGGCTCCATAAGTTGTCGAACAAAGCATGCTTCTTCGATACTCTTCTTCAGAGCAGTAAGGATCCCCGTTTGGAGCGCTAGTGAACATACTTAAATCATCCCAGTTACGACAAATATAATCTACTATAGCCTCACGCAACCTATTTGTTTGTTGTATATTAATATACTCAAACAAAGAATAAATGCAATCGAATGGAAAAGGCAGCTTCCATCGGGAGTCATTGGAACAATTCGGTGTAAGGTAAGTGTGTCACCCACCCGTAATTCTATTGTACGACTCATTGTACAATACGTGCAATAAAAAGACAATAATTATTGAAAATGATTTCGTAACAAATTACCAGTCTATTGAATTCTCAAGAAAAACAATTGGTTACCATGAAGTTCTAATTCTCGAACTCATTCAGAGTTAAAGTACCTATAATAAAATATTTTTTATTGAATCTAAGAGTATTTAATTGCCATAATAAAAAATTGTAATGACGTTATACCCACAAACATAAAATAAGTATATTTTATTTATAACTCGATCTCATGAATTTTTTAGTAAAAATCGTAGCCTTATCGGTCATCGGTCAAAATAGAACCATCTGACCAACTTTGTAACAAGACGTCAGATAAGTAGAGTAGCGGAGGTGATTCAATCACAGAGAATCTTAACACCGCGATTCAAAATTGTGACGTAAATGCACAACGCCATCTAGTTCCATTTTTTAAATAAATTAATGGAGGCGGATGAGATATCGTGAGTGAGTTTCTGAGAATGATATAGGTGTCGCTAGCGTTTGTAGAATACGGTTAGTCACGCGTAATAAATACGAAAATCTACTTTATTATAACTACTATATTCTTAAAAACGGGAATATTTGGATTAAAAAGAATTAACGGTGGTGTATCACAGAAAATCGTCACACGGCGATTCAGGATCGCGATGTGATTGCACAACGCCATCTAGAGTCAAACCACTAGACCAACAGGCCACTCAAATAAATCAAACATTCATGATGTGCATCGAGCAGTGAGTTTCTGAAAATGATAACAGATGGCGCTACTGGTTGTAAAATACGGTTATAGTTACGCGTAATAAACACGAAAATCGACTATATTCATATTTATAAGTACAAAAACGGGAATGTTTGGATAAAAAAAAAATAAGGGTGGTGTTTAACTCGTTATATATTCACGTAAAGATCTTAAAATACACATATAGAGATTTACAGGCACTAATTATAAGTTAAGTGAAAATTATAATAAAATGATAAAAAACTACCAGTTTCTGATTTTTTCCTTTCTATTCACCTAATTACCTATCTGCATGCCAAATTTGAACTTTCTAGGTCATCTGGAACTAGGATATAGTTTTGATCTATAGGTCAGTCATAAAAATGACGATTTTTGGACGTCAATATCTAAATAACCGTTTGAGATATGTTTATAAAATTTGGAACATATATATATCTCGGCAGTCTCAATATATATGCCAAATTTGACAAGTCTAGGTTAAATAGTTTTTGAGTTATGAGGGGCTAAAAAGTGCCTCCAAATGGTTCGTGTAATATTACACACTGTGAGCGCGGAGCTTGGCTGGCCACGCTCAGCCGCGTGTCTAGATCCATTAAATAGTGGAGAAGTACTGTTATTTTTGAGGTTTCTAATGTGATGTCGTAAATAATTACATTTTTTCCGCTTACATTGCAAACGCAGGCTGAACCCTACGAGTTTTATCAAAATAATGTACTAAGTATTGTACACATTGAAAAGGTCTACAGAAAAGTCCGTGATGGTATATGTCTATCTCTTAGGGATAACCCACAATAACTTTTTTTTGTAATTTACTTTTTACGACAAATAATGGCTAATTTTCGAAGCGATTTTAACCAATACAGCATTAATCCTTAACCAATTAAATACCTTGAATACATTGTTCAGTTAATATCTTAATATATATAAATCTCGTGTCACAATGTTTGTCCTCAATGGATTCCTAAACCACTTAACCGATTATAATAAAATTCGCACACCATGTGCAGTTCGATCCAACTTGAGAGATAGGATAGTTTAAATCTCAAATTATAGTCGCAATTTTAATAATATTATAAAGATTGCACCCGTGCGGAGCCGGGGCGGGTCGCTAGTCAATGTATATTTTTCCTCCCCGATAAAGATTTACATAAAGACAAATACCGACCGGTGTTGGTGTTTAGTCAGGCAATTCGATAAGTATCTAATCTATTGATGATTCATATTGATTGACCTGCTGTGCTGTGAATCTGTGATACCTATGTTAATCCGAAATAGTTTTACTGACACATTCTTCGTGCCTTTTTAGACGAAGAGTCGTTATCATTTTGTTATGTTTACGCTATTTGATTGCAACGGACATTCTTGCAAGTGTAAAGCCTCATTTAGACGGAGCAAGAACTCGTATGCGAGTTTCACTACATTGCGGTATTTGTTTGATCAACTGAACTCGTTGTACCTATAAAGTCCGCAATGTAACGCAACTCGCATGCGAGTTCTTGCATCGTCTAAATGAGGCTTAAGCGTCTTGGATGCTGCACTTACTCCATTTTAATTGGGAGTCGTTGCACCACGTTTTCTTCTTCCATTCTCCCCTGTTAGTCAAAGCAACATTGACTCCTTTTACATTCATATTATTCCTCACACAATTCATACATCTTTTCTTTTGCCTTTACTCTTTATCCATCAACATTCATACTCTCTTAGTCACATGAGTGTCATCCCTCCTCATCACCATGTTCATATTCGAGCACACCAAAAGAGCTTTATATCACCATTCCCTTGTAATAATTTATTTAGTGTACAAACAGCACAGCATTTCTTCTTCTATACTCTTCTACAATCCATTTGTCGTAAATAATGTTTTATCCTCCTCCGTGATTCTTTTCCGATTTTCGTAACCTAATCAGAGACAGTTAAATTCAATCTCCGGGACTTGGTCATACTTTGTTGCCTCGGCGCTTTTCTGTTGATCGCCACTGTAAATGCTGGTTTTCAAGAGTTGCAGTGGTTTGAAAGTACGGTGGGATTGTCCAGAAAGAAGTCCTACTTATACATATAATCCACATCACACTCATACTGAAAAGTATTCCTCAAGATGGCCTGTTAATTTATTAACCTTACACGATATCCTTACTACTATAAATTACTGTTTTCTTTAGCTCTAAAATGCAACATCTCCCCAGAAACACAGCTTACCATGGAAAGTCTCAAATCCCTTTGTAACAAATCTCTGCTGCCGTGGGACCTCTTAGCTCTATTAATCCAATCAAGAAGCTTGCCTGCTCGCATCGTAGTAATCAGTAGCATTATAGCATTATCCTATTGAATTGAATCGATTAACCGGGACAAAAAACCTTATAATGGTGCCGTGAGAGCATGTCCAACAATTTCTATATATAGACGAGTTAATTTTGCACAGTAATTAGTTGATAATAAGCCGGTTAGTTGGAATTGTGGCGTTGATAACTTCGATGGCGCTTTAATCTTTGTCTTGTAATTTTTTTTCTGACTTTGTAATAGAGGAGATGTCAATTTGATGACTGATGTTAAGCGACACATTACAGACACTTTATTGGCAATTCCTTATAAGAAATTAAAATGAACGTGATCGTCAAACCCGCCCTAAGCTCGCGTGGTGGAAAGACTAAAGTCGGTTTTTTAATCTCGTAGACTGAATTGACAGGTGCAAATGGCAAACTGACATAAATTTCAATAGTATTTACGTCAGTTTTAATGTTATCATTTGTCAATTTGGTCTACGAGATTAAAAAACAAACTATAGAGATCTCATAAGTAGAAAGTAGACAGTCCATAGTTTTCAAGTCTTTACTTCTGGATCTCATTATAAACTTCGTGAAATCTGTTAAAGATCTTCTAGTCTCTTTAATGGGTACGATAATATAATCTCTATTTCTGCTTGAATGAAAATCCAGTTTTCAATGGCTACAAATGCAACTTTACCAACAGCGTATAGGTTTTGCACAATCTTGTTGTTTTGTTTAGCTTTTATTGAATTCAGTAACATCAAGACAACGTCAGAACTTTTATCATTTTCACAATTTTTCCGTAAATTTTTATTTGGAATTGTGACGTGGGACGTAGTAATATTATATGTATATTCTATGCTTGCGATCAAAAACTTACGCATAGTATTTTCAAATGACATGTTTTAAAATAAAGTTATTTATTTTATGCTTCGCGTTGCTATTATTCGAATTGCTTAAACAGTGTGTCCCGGGAAGTGTAGATCAAATGGAAAAGGGGCATGGGAGAGGTCATTTCCAATATTTTCACCTCGGACATGCTATTTTCTAACTACCTCCATGCCATAGTTTCCATTAGACTTGTCTTGCATATACAAGTATAACGTCGCATTTGCACAGAAGTAGCTTGAATTGGTAACATGTTCTCGAGTGTGCAAGTTGCATGAAGGTTTTACTTGCATAGTTGCCAATTGAGTAGGTTGCCAGTTATTTGAAACAAAATGTTCAAGTTTAAACTACCTACTTGCAACTTGTATCAAGTAACTTGTATAATGGCGCCTCTAATTCCACAAAAAACAAATGACGATCAACCTTCATACGTTCCCGATTTCATTAGCTGCCCACTGGATGAGTCAGTTATTTGTTAATGTTGAAATGTTGGTATTTACCAGTGTTTCATTCATAAAACAGCTCTCATATAAAATTGAGTGGGACAGGGAAACTCAGAGCTATTGTAAACATGCTCTGTTTACACGGTTGTTTTTATTGTACTTATTGTTTTGTTATGTTGCTGTATCAAATTATTTCGTCATTATTGGTTTGGCATGGCTTGTGGGTAAATAATAACAGCCGCATGAGGCAATGTTCAAGGTCAAGATGGACTTCGAAAGTCGATCTCTGTATTGATGAGCATCCCTATACCTTTTTTCATTTCATCAAATGAGTCCTCCCGTCCTGGGTGGAGCCGAAAGGACTCTTACTGACTAAAAGTTCTCTGATATTCAAATGCCCTTTGCGTTCGAGGGCTACAGTGTCCTTAAGACGGTGCTAAGACTCCGGCAGGCATTCGGGCTGTCAGATTGCTGACAGCTTCTACTAACGAAGCTGTGACAGAAGTCTAAAAGCCGGATAACCAGTCGTATCAAGTGGTATCTAGTTACCCAGGAACTTCCTTAGATGGGCAGTCACTCCATCTAAATTACCGAACACCAATATTCACTGGAAGACCACCTCAATATAGTTTGGAGAAGGCTAGGCAGCTATATTGCCGTTCACTGCTGAACGTAAGCCGTCACCCCTACGGTCTTTGGCAGTATCATCGCATCCATCCGCTGCCAACCACATTCTTCATGATCCATCTTGCCGCAGGGCGGTCCACACTACGTTTGCCCATCCGCGGTCTTCACTTTAGCACATGTCTGCTCCATCGCCCATCTGTCCGTCTCCAAATATGGCCGGACCACTTCCACTTCAACATACTGATTCTACGCGCAATGTCGGTTACTTTAATTCTTGGCAGATGATGAAGATGAGGTCTTGTTGACGCAGCAATGGATTGTGATAACCTATATAACCTGATTCTCATTCATTCATCTTTATATGAGACACGTTTTCCTTGTTTATTTTTAAAATCTGCGCAACAGATATGAATCATGCCATGTAAGAATTTTTAAATGGAACTTGTTAATTAATTTAATGATGGTAAACGTAAATGTGGTATTTCGATATTAGTTTGGAGTTGGTAGACAGTAAGTCTTTAAAATGATAGGTCAGGATTTAACCTATACTAGGTATACCTAGTATAGGTTAAATCCTGACCTATCATTTTAATTAATGAAGTCTAGATATATCTAGACTTCATTAATATTAAAGCTGAAGAGTTTGTTTGTTTGGTTGAACGTGCTAATCTTAGGAACTACTGGTTCGAATCGAAACATTATTTTTGTGTTGTCGAGGAAGAATAATATGAGCCGAGGGTTTTAACCACGGGGGGGTATAGCAAGTTTAGTTAATAAATCTTAAATTACTTAATTAACTGAAAGACAATGCACTGTAAAAGTAAAAAAAAAAAAAAAAGCTTAAGTTATCGGTAAAAGTATTGTTTTCATAGTTCTAAGACTCCTCAATATTTTCAGTGGGAAGCTTTTTTTTTACAGTAGACAACAGTTTAGCTGTTATTTTTAGCCGACTTCAAAAAAAAGAAGGATGTTTTCAATTCAAAAAGGCGATATCTTTTTTTAATAAAGAAACTGGCCGTAAGCCGCTAGGCCTGTTTACCACAAGATTCTTTTAATAACAAAAAATGAGCAATGAGGAGGGATTTTTTTGAAAATTTCTTTCGCAAAAACTTTTAAATAGGGATAAAACATGAAAGTATGTTATTTTTTTCTGATGGGAAATGCATGATGAGGACGCGAAATGTCATCCTACTAATTTTATAATAGCGAAAGTTTGTTTGTATGGATGGATGTTTGTTACTCTTGCACGCAAAAACCACTGACCAGATTTCGATATTTGGTACACAAATAGTTAAAAACCTGGTTTATCACTTAGGATAGTTTTATCCCTCATTTTTCTTCCCTTAGGATAATTTACGAGTAGTAGCTATCGCTGGAACCAGCCTTATATCGTAGTTGAAGCATTCTCATTTCGAACAGCGTTTTGGTAACTTTAATATCTGCTTATCCTGTTTACAAGGTTTGATTATGCAACCGAAAGCATAACTTGTTTGCAATGACACTTACGTCATGGTGGGAAACACCGTGAGCTTCTTCGTCTTGTTTTTTATGTAATGGTTCATCTTGGTTTATTTTTGGTGCTTATCATCACGCCGACTCATTTATTTTTCCTACCTGTGCCTAGATAATAAGTACGTAAAATTCTGAAAAGCCCTGTGGTTTGTTAAAAACTTAAGGCGCATAGTACCCTCAATGACCTTGAGCATCAGGGCGGAGCTTTCAGCACACTTTCATATCTGCACCACATAAACTAATATGTCCCGAGCATACTGCGATACCTCAAAACGATATCATATGCAGCGAGGCAGGAACGACTGCCGCGGGCCGCCTTCGCCCGGTTTTTATATATGGAAACCTCAATATTTAACATATTCTTTGTAAAATATTGACTGATTTACATGAGCGTTGCTCACTTTGTAGTAAATTTTAACACCGATTGATCTATTCAAAAATATTTTAAATAAACGAAGCCGTTTAGAAGGAGTGAGCATTTATTTGAACAAAATAGCGTGTTGTTAAATATTTTTTTACAGTTCAACTACACTTCTCATCAAAAAAATCGAAACACCTCGCAGTTTATGATTTGATAAGGATTATCAGAAAAATGTGTATATTTAGGAATAAATGTAAAATGTCATTTAATAGTGAGTAGTATGAGGTTTTTAAATCCTAATGTTAATGTTCTAAATTCAAATTAAGTCTTCATAGGTTTCGTATTTTGTATAATGAGTAATTTTTACCCTGTATGGAATATGAAGGAAATGGGTAAAACAACACGCGTAAATGAAAAAAAAATGTAAGAAACGTTTATTTAATAACTTGTATTCCCTCCGCGAGCTCTTATTACTGCTTCCATACGGTTCTTCATCGATCGGATGAGAGTCACGATCACATGTTGGGGTATATTATCCCATTCCTCTTGGATTGCATTTTGCAGCTGGCTAAGTGTTTCTGGGGCTGGATCTCTTGCTCGAATTCGTCTCTTTAATTCATCCCATAGATGTTCAATGGGATTCATGTCCGGGCTTCTTGCTGGCCATACCATAATGGAGATACCGACTTCGGTAAGATAATCTCGTACGACGCCCGCGGTGTGAGCTCTAGCATTGTCGTGCATGAATATGAAGTCGTTGCCAATAAAATGTGCATAGGGCATCACATGAGGTTCAAGACACTGTTCGATGTACCGATGAGAGTTTAGTGCAGGCAGCCGTGGCCCAGACACAAAGGCAAGTTCTGTCTTACCGTCGGCGCTGATTCCTCCCCAAACCGTCCACGAACCGCCACCATAGCTGACCTTTTCTTCAATGCAGCATTGTGCAAAGCGTTCTCCATCTCTTCTGTAGACCTTGTTCCTTCCGTCGTTACCATACAGCATAATTTTACACTCATCAGAAAACAGTACTTTGCTCCACTGAAGGTATGACCAAGTTAGGTGCTCGCGTGCAAAGTTAAGGCGCGCTCTTCGATGGTCTGCAGTTAATTTCGGCCCATTCGCTGGCTTATGCGGTGCCAATCCGCGTTCCTTCAACCTTCTTCTTATTGTAGAGTCACTTACAGCTACTCTTCGTACAACGCGAAGCTGCTGCTGCAGTTGAAAAGCGTTAAGGCGTCGATTTCGTAAAGAAGTTGTTACAATAAATCGATCATCTCGCTCAGAAGTGACCCGATTCCTGCCAGATCCTGAACGGCGCGTGAACGAACCAGTCTCCCGATAGCGTTTGTAGACTCTATGAACAGATGATAAGCTTAGATGCAATCTTGCAGCCACAACACGCTGACTAAGTCCAGAATCCAGCAATGCCACCACTTGGGCGGCTTCTGCGGGCGAAGTATCCATATGTTTTAGAAAAAAAAGTTTTTTCAGACGTCCCAAAGTCACAGTAAATGAAATAAGAAACAGAAAGTTTAAAGACAAGCGCTAATTTTTAGTTTTTAAACGAGAAACGTACTCCAACCCTAAATACACATTTGTCTCAAAACAGTGATTAATTTCATTTATAGGATAAACAAATGAAATTATTTCGAATTTTGATTTTTTTCTTCTTACTGTAATGACCAAACTGCCAGCTACACAGTAATGTTTTTTTTTCATGGAATTAATTCTCTTTTGTAAAAAATTAGGACAAAAACAATAAAAACGAAAGTGTTTCGATTTTTTTGATGAGAAGTGTATTTGTCATAAGAAAATAAAATGTACTCACATTGTTGTACATGAATATACAGGGTGTCCGGTGGCAGAATTAGGATTTCAAAATTAAATAATAAAAAAACTACAAAACATATTTTATTATTTCAATTATTATAACAAAGAAGGGTAGTGCGGGTTTTATTTCTTAATTATTATTTTGTCTAAATGTTGACCGTCACGCCGGATACACTCATGGAATCTGGCTTCAGTATTTCGCGCCACCCGCTGGAGAAGGGACGAATATCCGACGGTTACGTGATGCGCCAAGTAAAGATTTGATTCGATTGTGGGTGCAGAGGTTCTAAACAACAAGTTCAGCGGCAAATAATCCGCGGCCGGGGCCCAGCCGAACGTCGAGGACTGATGACAACATTGAATTTGTCCCAAACAGTTTACGACAGTCCGTGCGTAAGAGAACGTCTGCTCTAGGGCTCCCAAAAATGACTGTGCACGAAATTTTGAAAAAGGACCTAAGAATGCACTCCTTTAATATTCAAATTGTGCAAGCGCTTAAGCCTGGTGATTTCAATTTGCACAAAAATTTCTGCGAGACAATGTTGCAGCGGTTTCAGACAGTAAACACGATGTTTTGGAGCGATGAAGCCCATTTTCATTTAAATGGTGGTGTTAATAAAGAGAACTGCCGTTATTGGTCACCTAAAGTATAGAACCTGCGATTAAAACATCAACAGCCACTTCACAGGCCCAAAGTGACGGTTTGGTGTGCATTGTCAAGCAGTAGGATAATCGGACCCTATTTTTTTCAAAATCGTCAAGGACTAGCCACTACTGTGACTGGCGTTTCTTATCAGCGCATGCTGAACGATTACTTCTGCCAATATTAAGAGAACATCCTGCCAACAGTTCACAGACATGGTTTCAGCAAGATGGCGCTACGCCTCACACTGCTAGAGAGACCATGGCGCTTCTTCGTGATTTGTGCCCTATCAAATTGATAAGCCGTTTAGCTGACATCCCCTGGCCACCCAGGTCGCTGGATTTTACCCCATGAACTTTTTTCTGTGCGGGTATCTCAAAAGTGAAGTTTATGAAACCGCCCCACCGACCATTTCAACATTAAAAGAAAATATCGTTCGCGAGGTTAATGGCATCCCGACGTCCCTTCTTCAGCGGGTGGCGCGGAATACTGAAGCCAGATTCCGAGAGGGTATCCGACGTGACGGTGAACATTTAGACAAAATATTTTTTAAGAAATAAAACCCGCACTACCCTTCTTTGTTACAATAATTGAAATAATAAAATATGTTTTGTAGTTTTTTTATTATTTAATTTTAAAATCCTAATTCTGCCACCGGACACCCTGTACATTCAACATATTTTTTTTTCAATCTATACACCCAGCCGTTAATCAGGAATATGCTTTAGAATGTTACGTTTTTACGGCTTAAAAGGCGCGAAGGCCCTTAATACTTACTTACAAAACAAAGTTTTTCAAAGAAAACCACTTTGTCTGCCTTAATTATTCTGCAAAACCTAATCAAATCATGAAAATGACTGCTGTATGTTTGTCTTCGAAACGATGAGGCTTATTGCACCAAACTTGTAGCAAGGGGAGCGAAATCGGGCACGCCGCAATTGCGGCGGTAAGACCCCTCTTTGAGGAGTGGCTGGAGAGAAGTCATGGCGTCCTTACTTTCCGCCTGACGCAGGTCCTCACCGGGCACGGATGCTTCGGGAGGTACCTGTGTCTAATGCGGAAGGAGGAAACGCCTGGGTGTCACCACTGCGAAGATCGCCCGGAGGACACGGTGGAGCATACGGTGCAGGACTGCCCAGCTTGGGCGGAGCACCGACGTGTCCTCACGGCTGCGATAGGCGGAGACCTCTCGCGCCCGGCATTGGTTGCGGCCATGCTGCGGGGCGAGACGGAGTGGGAGACGGTCGCCTCCTTCTGCGAAGCAGTAATGCTCGCGAAGGAGGAGGCGGGCCGCGCGCGAGAGAGGACAGTGTCCTCCCTCCGCCCCAACCGCGGTGGTGCACGCCCGCGGCGACGGACGTCGCAAGACGATCTCCGGCCACCGTAGGCGCGGGCATGCGGGCAGCGAGTAAAGGGCAACTCGCTGCCCGACCATGGACCATGCCCGGGTCGACGGCGCGTTGTGTCCCACGCGCGCCTCAAAGAGCGTCATCATAATGACGGGGCCCCCCTCTCAGAGGGCCAAAGCCTGCCGGGGTCGCGGGATTATTTCCTTACCGTGACCCCGGAACATAACAGGCTACTGAAGGACACCGTGGATTTTAGTCAGTAGAAGTCTGACAGTCCCTCCCGCCCTGCCCGGGGCTGGAGGACTCATTTGATGATTTTGCCACGTAAAAAAAAAAAAAAAAAAAAGGGGAGCGAAATAGGGGAGGCGGATCAGCAAAACCAAGTCTAAAAGCTACTATGTAAATAAAATACACAGATTCATCTGTCTAAACAAAATAACAAAGAATTAAGTTCTTCATTAACAATAAACAAACTTTCGCGTCTATAAAATAGCAAAAAACTATAAGTACAATCTATTAATAGATAAATCAACAGTTTTTCCATCTGATCGGTTGACTGACTCAGTACTGTGCTGCAGGGCAAAAACCTCATGTTTTTTTGAAGGTCCAATCAGGCGTTTGACATGGTGATGAGCACTGTAATCCCTTCGTGACCCTGTGACTAGTACTTTGTGCAATTAGAGTAGGCAATTGATTTCCTTGTGATTTGGATGTCTTGCTTTTTCTGATGCTGGAGTGAATATTGGAGATAGCCTTCGTATACAACGCGACGCAAGTCTCTGACACATTACGACTTTGGTATCCATTGACTCGTGCCTGTGTACGAACCTCTATGGATTTGTATTGCGATAGTCGCCTGGATACCAAAGTCGTAAGTTATCGGAGACTTGCGTCGCCTTGTGAGCGAAGGGGCCCACAGAGAGGAGACTGTGTCGGAGTAGAGGGAACGTGTGGATGATGATCTATAGAGGCATCACCTAATGTAAAAATTCTCCGTATAAAATTGGGGTCACCCATTCAAATATCACAAATGATATCCCAAAACGCTGTTGTCACATCCCAGTATTTTCGCACCGTTTCACTTATTAACCATTTCGTCTGGACTGACTCTCAATCGGTTTTAACGACACCCTTGGGTCCGACAGGGCTATATTCGTCCTTCCATTTAATATTTACACACTCACCTTTTGTTATGTCCTATAAAAATCAATACTGTGGCGGCATCACCAACTTCATTATGGGAAATGCGCATCGTACTTGATGTTGCGTAAAATTTAGCATCAAGCAGAATTAATCATCATCATCATCTTGTTGCCCATTTAGCATCAAGCAGAATTAATCATCATCATCATCTTGTTGCCCATTTAGCATCAAGCAGAATTAATCATCATCATCATCTTGTTGCCCATTTAGCATCAAGCAGAATTAATCATCATCATCATCTTGTTGCCCATTTAGCATCAAGCAGAATTAATCATCATCATCATCTTGTTGTCCATTTAGCATCAAGCAGAATTAATCATCATCATCATCTTGTTGCCCATTTAGCATCAAGCAGAATTAATCATCATCATCATCTTGTTGCCCATTTAGCATCAAGCAGAATTAATCATCATCATCATCTTGTTGCCCATTTAGCATCAAGCAGAATTAATCATCATCATCATCTTGTTGCCCATTTAGCATCAAGCAGAATTAATCATCATCATCATCTTGTTGCCCATTTAGCATCAAGCAGAATTAATCATCATCATCATCTTGTTGCCCATTTAGCATCAAGCAGAATTAATCATCATCATCATCTTGTTGCCCATTTAGCATCAAGCAGAATTAATCATCATCATCATCTTGTTGCCCATTTAGCATCAAGCAGAATTAATCATCATCATCATCTTGTTGCCCATTTAGCATCAAGCAGAATTAATCATCATCATCATCTTGTTGCCCATTTAGCATCAAGCAGAATTAATCATCATCATCATCTTGTTGCCCATTTAGCATCAAGCAGAATTAATCATCATCATCATCTTGTTGCCCATTTAGCATCAAGCAGAATTAATCATCATCATCATCTTGTTGCCCATTTAGCATCAAGCAGAATTAATCATCATCATCATCTTCCTGCCATATCCCGATTCATTTCTGGTCATCCTAGCATGTTAGGCTGGCCACACATGTATGGATTCTTGGTTATATTTTTCTCGACTAGGAATTCAAATGCGCAGAGTTTTGTATTTTCTATCAGCTGAGACAACAAACGTCAGATAGATCAGGAAATTTTCGCCCTGTTGCTATGTGAAAATGCTAAATATAAAATTAATAGCTGGATTTTCTACGAGTATTTTTGTGTATTCTGTTTAAATTCAAGAACTAAATTGGCTATTTTTAGACTTGTACTCGTACTTAAGCTTTTAACGGCGTATGGCAAAGCGAAAGCATCGTTTGATGAGTCGGAAAAGTTGCCACGCACCGCCACCAGTAGGCGCCAGTACCGCGAAATTAACGCAATCCAAAGTTTTATGTATTTCATTTCGTCAACTTCGACATTTCATAAATTAGTGTTCCCTTTACGCAAAATACATGTATTACTCTAGTAGAAATATTTTGATATAAAGATATTGAAACATTTACTAAAACAAAATGATAGAAATACTTATTGATGTGGATAAATATTTTGTAAATATTTTCATCATTCACAGTCTTAAATTTATTTTATAACACTTGGACACAGATTTTGACGTCCCGAGATAACGAAAAAAACTACTATTTGGTAGAAAATTAATAAAATTGGCACACTTTGCGAAAGTGACAATTCCCAATTATCTAAAGCCCTAAACACATGCGCGCACGGGCATAGGCATGTGAGCATAATGACGTCGCTCCCCCTTAGAGGGCCTACCGGGGTCCCGGGACTAACGAATACCGTGACCCCAGAACGTAAAGGTCTATTGAAAGACATCGTAGATTTTAGTATATACCCGCCCTGCCCTGGGTAGGAGGACTCATTTGATTATTTTACCACTCTAAAAAAGCCCCAAACACACGCTTCTTTTATTAACGTCCGTTCAGAAAGCTAGTTGCGTGTGATGCATTTTGTTATAATGACAGACACTAGCGCCGCGTAAAAGGGACTTAATAGTTTTTTACTCGTATATTATGAGGTACAGGTACACAGATTATTGTAGTACAACAATTTTATTGTCTGTAACTTCTTTATAATTGAATCTTCATTCTATAATATCCTATCAATTTTTTTTGGGACAAGGTCTTAATATCACTTTTCTGATAAATGAAACCTTTGAGAGATATCTATCGGCTCCAAAAGAATGAGCCCAGTGCTAATCATTTTTTTTTGCCTCCAAAGCAATTAATAGTGCGAGAACAACTTGTACCGAACACGCGGTGAGACAGCAATGACCACAAATTTTTCATCGCAGTCGCAGCATTATACTATAGGCGATATTTAACATGGTGGGTGCTATGCCTTATATGTAGTTGACATGTAATTTTGAAGTATTCAAAATTTTGACAATAGCAGGTTTCATTTAATTTATTTTAATCCTGTTTCTTCGAAATTGTTATAAATCTGTGACGAAACTAAATAAATAATAATAAGAGTGAAGTGTTTCTTATCCTATATCGCAGTTTGATACGATTAGAAGTTGTTTTCAGTTACATATTGTCTCAAATTGTTGACTGCAAATCAGTGCATTTATCATTAGTTCATGTGAAATGGTATTTGGATGCACAAAGATTACATGGGAGGAGGATGGACACAGAGGAACCATCCGACAACAATAGTACGATATCACGATAGCATTGATATAATAATCACTGTGAGTAATTTATTATATTGATAGGAACAATTCGTAATGTATAGTATCATACGTATTCTAAACATTTCCCTTGTTTGCTCTGTAGGGGTCGTCAGGAATTTCCTGCGATGATATTCAGTATGTTTAGTTTATTTTATACTTCATTTATTAATGAAAATAAAGTGTTATTGAAAAAAGAAAGTTTACGTGACTTATTTACAGTCATGTCCGTTTAATCACGTCCCATTGAACACATCGAAACATTGTTTTGAATAATCTATAAGCCTACGTATCATTCGTTTTTATTTTCTCGATCTTTTTATACATTTCCAATTTTATTAATACGAAAATCTGACAGCCGCGATCTGAAAAAAAGTGTCACAGGTCTAGCCTGTAAGAGCCACGCTGGCTGACTGATGTGTCAAGGAACGAAAGTGATGACACTACTTTTAAAAGGCAAAAGATGAGAGGACGATAGTGAATGTGTGCTCAGAATAAAATGGCGTATGTGCCCAAACATATTGACGCCTTTTTATGAATTAAAATTGTTATTAATTGAAAAACTGTCTTTAAAGAATTTAGATACTAGTATTTTCTACAATTTAAAACAACATCCTTTCAATAACTCATAGTAGTTACGCCGTAAAGTCCAAAAAATAAAAAACATAGACAGAACTTTGCATTTTTTTTGTATCGAGAAAATTTAATTGAATCGTGTTTTCAACTTTGTGAGAATTTAGATCATATAGTTAATAACTGTATTCCAAGTTGTAAGATCTGTAGTCCAGTCATGTACGACAGAAAGTAAAATATAAAAACCGTATAAGTACTGACTTAGCCCCTTAAGTTAGTCAAGCTTTTTGTACAAAAGGCTTTGCTTGCACGGCATTAATTTTAAACATTTAGGCAATTATTTAATTAATAATTAATTATTTAAGCTTTATTGCAAAGGATAGTTTTGCTCTTCGGGCCTTAACTGTATTCAAAAATCAATCTATTTAACAAAGTTTTACTCAACACTATGGGTGTTCCCTTTGAAAGTAGGATTTGTTAGCTATGTTCTAATGCTTTCAGACGTTACTTTAAGCTTACCTAGTCGTGGGACTGCCTGAACAGACGACCGTAAACCTGGAACGTAAATGGCTATTGAAGGAACGCAGTGGATTTTAGTCAGTACGAATCTAACAGTTCTTTCCGCTCCTCCACACGGGGCGTGAGGAGTTATTTGATTATTCTACTTCCGAGAATGCTATAGATCTAGCGTAGCTGTCAAATTGCGTTTTTTTTTAAGTGTACCATAAAATTTTCTTGTATGTTTCCTTGATTCTGAAAATAATAAAACAATGCAGTCTTTTGCTATATTTTGACCAAAAGACTTTTGAAGAATGGAATATTTCTACCTAGTTATAAACCAGATTGTTGATTTTAATTTGGGTTTTTTCGATGGGGGAATCTTTTAGTTTGGTAAATTTTTCCACTGCTAACTTACCTTGTAAAAGGTGCATGCGCAAGGTAAGTTTATAGATAATGGTAAGGAACCCATTGTGCGCAATTCTGACTGGAACTTGGCTGGTTTTTATAACCTAACTTACAAAATAAATTGTCATATAACTTTTCTCCCATTCCATCATCACATTACATGTCAATACCATACATATCCCCTACAAAAACGTAAGACACCAACTGTACTCAAAAAAACGACTTTCCCATATAAAGAATGCTGTTCTCATATCTCTTGACAACGGTGTCGTCACAGCTACCATTGTCGGTAGTCGGCAACAAGGAATTTCAATCAGTTACTATACATTATTTATTTGTTAAAACTGTTATGTAATTTCAACAAATCACAACGATTTTCACAAAGAGATTATAACACACTCAACAGCCTTTATTATAAAGTTTTTGGGATGATTCTTATTTTTTTTTAAAACGTTGCCCCACACTTTTAATTCCTCCTGTATCGTGGGTACGTTTACAAACATAGAAACTCACATACACAAAATATCACAGGAACAACTACTTGCAGATCATACAAATATTTGTTCCGTGTGGATATCGAACCCGCGACACGCTGTACAGCAATCTGTCACTCGGCCACTGCGCCAAACGTGCTGTCAGCTACTTTAACAGTAATTATTTTAAGTACTATCTGTTGTATTCCAAAACTATTCTAAAAAAAATGTCTTCATCATCAGCCTATAATGTTCCCACTGCTGGGACACAGGCCTCCTCTCTGTGAGAGGGAGTGGGCCATAATCCACCACGCGGGCCCAGTGCGGGTTGGTAGATGTCACATGTCTTTGAATATTTAGTTCTAGGACATACCGGTTTCCTCACGATGTTTTCCTTCACCGTTTTGAGAGCAGTGGTGATGAAATAAATTACACAAAGTACCTAATGCGCCTGGCGGGGTTCGAACCCACGACCTACAACTCGTAAGTCGGGACCGATACCACTGGATCACCACTGCTCCTAATAAAAATGTCTTACGGGAACGTATTAGCTGGGTAAAACACCCATCCATCCAGCCTCTCAAAATTTCCCATTTATAATATTTTTAGTCACTTCGCGTATTTATTTCACATAATTTTCAGAAAAAATAATAAAAATAACTTAAAATGAGGTACCCATTCTTACAAAGTTGCGAGCAGTGCGCTAAAAGTCCCGACATAATTATACATAAAAGGTGCACTAACGTATGAATCAACTTAATTTACACTGAAATAAGGTTAATTAGTACACAAATAAATAAATTATGGCATAAACAATAATATTTTGAAATTAAATATTATACCTATCAGTAAACAAATTATTATTTCTACATAAGTAAAACATTATTTATTTATATAATTATGCGGTTTTGTGGTTAAGGTGATTGCTTCGATGTAGCCCGCGAAATTCAATTTTTTTTACGTTTTTTGCAATTTGCAGGCCAGTGACATGTTGTAGCTTTATAAATATATGTCGGAGCCACCGGTATTGTTCCGTCAGATTCAAACATCATGTGGGCAGAGTTTGGGTCTCGTGCAATGAAAATACACTGGGTGCGGTTCACTTGGTTATTTTAATTTTAAATCACAAGTTAAATCAAACACAATTTAATTTAATCACTCACTACACTTATACTGGGCACAACGAATCGAGTACAGTTTCGGGATGTCTTCACACTGCTGCGGTCAGGCACTGAATGCGCTCCTCGCCGCCCCGATGAAACATCACGACTCTGTATAAGCGCGCGCAGACCACGTGATACTCAAAATGGCGCGCTTACGATTCGTTTGCTGTCCGTACTATTGACCGGATCCGACACGGCCATCCTGCGATTAACACGTCCTCGTGTGATCTTCTTCTTCTTCAGCCTCTTTCTACCATCTTGATGTAGGCCTCCTTCAACTCTTTTCACTCGTCCTCGTGTAATAATCACTCTGAAACACAAAATAGTCCACGACAGAATACTGTTCCACTCGGTCATTCCTGACCAAACTCTATATTCAGTTCTTTGGTGAAAATAAGGAAATTTCAGAACTCTACTGTACCATTAAAACCTATACTCTTTAACTAAATCAAACATTGGGAATAGCCAATTGAAAATACATCAATCACTACCCTAGGCCACTAACAACTACCCTGGGCCACCAACAACTACCCTGGGCCACCAACAACTACCCTGGGCCATTAACAACTACTCTGGGCCACCAACAACTACCCTGGGCCACTAACAACTACCCTGGGCCATGTACCACAGTCGTTCGAATCTACTTTCACAACTCTATTGCAAAAAAACTACCGATTTTCCAGTGACCTTCGACTTTCGAGTAAAACTTCTAACGCCACGGCTCTCTAGCCGACCAGCAATCACATTGCTTTCACACATCCAACGCATGGATCAGAACTTCTATGCGCATCCACCACGTGGATCGCCCGTGTGCATCACCCGCTGACTACACACTATGGTCTCTCAAGACCCCAACCTCCGCCAGAGCCACCCGCGCACCGCGCATCCATGGACACCAGGATGTCAATAAGCTAAGGACTACGGCTACGAAACAGCTACTGGTACGGTTGAAAACAATACGGTCGATAGACCGTCTTACTCGACCTCTCACCACAACTTAATCAGAATCTACGGTAACTTCGACTGGTACATGACCCGTTGGCATATTGTTTGTAGGTACACTTAGAGTTCAAGGGTTTCAATGTGTAACGGTCACCATCTCAAAATCTTTATCACTCTAAACAGACCCTTAAACTTTGGATCTAATTAAGACTGATCGGAAATCCCAGAGCATTCAAGTACCTTTGCAATTGTATTATCACAATGCAGCAATATTGTAATCAAAACAGCAGGAATCAAATTCGTGGCCTGTGGCTAACACTAGCCTCACTAACAAACCTCTGTTTGTTTCACACCGTTCACCATGAACGCACAATACACGACCTCCGCCAGTGCCATCCGCACACCGCGCTTCTATGGACACCGAGATGTCAATAAGATACGGATTACGGCTACGAAATAGCTACTGGTACGGTCCGACCAGCCGACCTAAGATTCCACACTATCATTCAACTCAACATCTCTACTTCAAAATGGTACTTGAACCTCAGGCATTCCCCCCAAATCCACAGCACTTAACCAGCACTATGCATCACTACTAACCAGTTCGTAACATTGTAGCGCTTAACCAGCGTTACAAATCCTATCACTTAGACAGTAATAATAAAAAAAGCTTAACCAGCGATATTACTCACTAACGCATAACCAGCGATAGTCAACATAAAGAACACAAGGCACCAGAGGCGTAAGTAAAAATGAAACGATTCACCTGTGCTGTAACGTGTCTGATGGTGGTTGCACGATGCAGACATCGACGCGTCGCGCCGCGCCTTGGACTGGTCCGCTGCCACTGCCGCCACTACTGCTCGTACAGCGCACGGCTATGTGACATGGCTTGCCACATTTGAAGCACACCAAGGTCTTCGATGCCGGCTGCTGCGTCACTTGACTTGATGCTGTAGGTCTTCCCTTCGTATCCATCGCCTTACTTCTGCACTCAATACGCTTATGGGCGTTTTAGCACAGTTATAACACTTAATTGACGTTATTTTTCCTCGCTTGGTGTCACTTGTTTTCGATGATTCACAGATAGTGTTCATTTTTCGCATCAGATATGAAACGACTGGCGAACGTGGGTAATGTTTCTTTATCACTTGGTTTTTCACCACTCATTTTTTTTTAATGAGGGTACCCGCCTTTGCGAAATAAATCTTGTTGTAAAAAGTACCTTAAATTCCTTTGTAGGCTATTTGAGATAGCCAGGTTGATGCTTCACCTTTAGCGCCTTGCTCAGCGTCAAAATAAGCTGGCATCCCTCCACTGCACATCCGTTAAAACACAAGTCGGTGGTGGCGCACCACGACCGCGCATCGGAATCCGGTTTGTCGGGGTCGAATTCCGGCAATAAAAACTTGTTATCCACTGGCTGAGTTTTCAAAGTTTACATTTGCACTGAATGTTATTGTCACTGTTCCCGCGTGTAATTTCATTAGCACGATTTGATCCCACTTCTGATGTCGGAGCCACCGGTATTGTTCCGTCAGATTCAAACATCATGTGGGCAGAGTTTGGGTCTCGTGCAATGAAAATACACTGGGTGCGGTTCACTTGGTTATTTTAATTTTAAATCACAAGTTAAATCAAACACAATTTAATTTAATCACTCACTACACTTATACTGGGCACAACGAATCGAGTACAGTTTCGGGATGTCTTCACACTGCTGCGGTCAGGCACTGAATGCGCTCCTCGCCGCCCCGATGAAACATCACGACTCTGTATAAGCGCGCGCAGACCACGTGATACTCAAAATGGCGCGCTTACGATTCGTTTGCTGTCCGTACTATTGACCGGATCCGACATATATGTGTTGCGCTAATAACAATTATAATTTTAAATATAAAAATTATCAAAAAATTCGCTCCATCAGCTCTCACATAGAAAAGGTGCATCGTAGTTAGATTTCGGAGATTTTAACATGATGCACCTTTTCTATGTGAGAGCTGATGGAGCGAATTTTTTGATAATTTTTATATTTAAAATTATAATTGTTATTAGCGCAACACATATATTTATAAAGCTACAACATGTCACTGGCCTGCAAATTGCAAAAAACGTAAAAAAATTTGAATTTCGCGGGCTGGTTGGAGCATCCCCCTTAATCTACCTATACTAAAGTATAAAGCTGAAGCTAGTGTATTTGTTTGGTTGAACGTGCTAATCTTAGGAAAAACTATTTTTGTGTTGGACATTCCATTTATCGAGGAAGGCTATAGGCTATAATAACATCACGCTATGACCAATGGGAGCAGAACGATGGGTGTAACCACGAGGAATAGAGAGCTAGTTATGAATATTCAAGGAACCTAAATAAGTGCGAAAAGGATAAAGCCGGAAACACATTATTAACACCCAACGCCACCCGACGAAACGTGATGCGTGTTGAGTCAAATCAAATGTATTGTTTTCTATGACCAGAATCACACTATGAACACCCGACGCGACGCGACGACACGCGCTACTGCATATCGGGTGTCGACACGTTGCGTCGCGTGGCGTGTTAAATAATGTGTTTCCGGCTTAATTATTGCGCTCTACCAGTCACGATTTTGCATCTAAACTCAATAGGTACGGTTAGCCAATACGAAATCTGAACAGAAATAGAAAATGCTGAACAGCATTCAGCCTATGCTGACTAAATTATCAGCTGAAACCATACTGAGTTCAGACGAGAGTGAAGCATTTTGACAGCTGTCTCAGTCTATGCTACTCAGCATTCGCCATTTTTCTTTTAGTGCTGCTCAGATATTGGATCGGCTAACCATACCCAATTCAAACGATAATACGGATATTGATTGTATTTTTATTTTATATAGGCTTTAAATAAATACCACCGGTAAACAATGCCTTTGCCTAATCTGCCGGGAAAATTTTATTTGGGTTTTACCATCGGGATTTTCTCAGTAGACTCTGGCTTTGTGTCTGGCTAGCTAGTGGCTATAAACTCGCCCACATGAAATAAAACTGAAAAAATTGAAAAATAATTGTTGAAAAAACTTATCAAATGAATCTTGATCCCTGGGTGGAGCGGGAAGAATCATTTCTGAAGAAAGCTGAAGGAACAGTTTCCGTCAGGTTTTTTTTTAAATTTATTATGATGGGTTTGAACATAGGTGACAGAGACAAAGTCTACAATGGAGTTCAGCTTACCGAGAGTTGCCAACACGGTACACCATCACAGGGAACCGTAGTTCATGAGCTGTAGGTGTTAAGTGGAAGCAACTGGACACACACAATGTTTTCGTATGCGCTGGGAGTGGATGATTTCATACTGGTTCTATAGACATTGAATATTTATCGGTAGTTTGTATTTGACACTAGACACAAAAGTGTCCAACGTTTACGCCCTGCCTACCCTTCGGGGTTACAGATGTAATGTTAAGCCGGGTCTAGATTGGTGTAACGTGTAAAGATGCTCCTTCACCGTAAGCATTCACTTGTAATACAGATTCGAACATTTCATCAATGACGGAAGACAATCGAGCGTCACAATGCGCACCTTGTATCAAATCTATACTAAATGTACGCGAATGCTCGTCAGTCAGGGAGGTAGTATTGTAATGTAATGCTCAAAGTCAAATCTATAATGTTACATTACATGCTAATGCTCCTGGTGAGGGAGCGCCCTAATATAACGTATAACACGTAATGTGTGTAACACGAATTATACGTGTGGACGGCACTACGTACATGTAACGCTCGTAGTGTCGTCCTTATGTACGTCTAATCTGCTACCCGACTAATGTGTTACCAACATCTGTAGTGCTCGCAGACTTAACAAGATTTAACCCCAAACAAATAAACAAGACAACTCAAATAGAAGCGCGTAAAAGTTCCTTAGGACTTCGTCCAAAGGTCTGTCAATGCGTCTTGAACTAAACATAGGGTTCTATAACAGATTTCTTTGTGTTAATCATTTCATCACCACTGTTCTCAAAACAGTGAAGGAAAACGTCTTGAAGAAACCAGTCATCTATACTGGTTGATTGTTGATTGTTGGTGGAAAACACAGCGTTGAAACCGCAGCCTGTATCCAATAGATTTTCAACTTTTTGTTCAGAGAATAGAGTTAAAAATCGACTAGTGACAGGCTGTCGTGTCAACGCTGTGTCCTACTAGCACTGCTGGGCTCACGTCTTCGATTACAGCCACTTCTCTTCCACAGACTTCTCTTCTTGTTTCCCACCAAGAAAGTTAAGATCCTAGGACCCTAGCCATATTTCAGGCACTAAAAAATCTTCCTTATTCGAGTCGATAGTTAATGTCATCTGCCTAGCCTTTTCCCAATTACATTGGGGTCGGTTGCCTGTCGAACCAGAGGCAGCTGAATATCAGAATTTTAAATGGACCGACTGCCTAATCGAGCCTCCACAACCCCGTAACTGAATACTTAACACCCCATAGTAAGACTAGTTGCCAGAATTTTAGAGCTTCTGACTAATAGTAACGATTTATCGATGATCTACAAATGAAAGCCAAGACCAACGGCCTTACGTGCTTCCGAGTAACGGGGGAAACTCGCTATGACAGATAGTCACCGATCCACAGATCAACATCGGCAAGCGCGGTTTAACCCGGAAGATCGACCTATGCGGTTGTAATTATTTAGTAGTTAATGTACTCGTTAATATTTGATTTCCAATGACTCCGATCCAGAGACAATGTGAATCACTGATCGTTTGTTTTGTCCATATCCTTCAAGGACTGTCGCGACGGCTTTAGGCTGTTTCAAGGCTCCTAATGGTTGCTATTTTGGTCCAGAGAAATCGTAACTTTTTTTAACCGTTGGCGTGGTAAATTCATCGAGTGAGTCCTCCCACCCAGTGTAGGGCAGGATCGGGACTATCAGACTTGTACTGACTAAAATCATCGGTGTCCTTCAATAGCCTTTTACGTTCCGTTGTCACGGTAATTCGTTAGTCCCGCGACTGGAGATAACTAACTTAAAGAAAATCTTCCCTATCATAAGTTCCCATCTTAAAACCACCGCCAAGACACCGGAAATTCATCTGGCTTAAACCTCAAAAATGGTTCAGTAGAATAGATATCGTGTCAAGGTAAACGTTCATCTCCAAATATCCTTTGTCATATTTGAACTGTCGTATTATCCTGTACAGAAATAGCTCCGCCATTGATACGCGTTCGTGGGCGTTTGTTACCAGATCCATTGTTTATTGTCTTACCGAGTGCTGTTGCAATGTTCTTGACCTTCTGTGTTTGATTTTATCTTTGGTTATGTAAGGAAATGGATGTGGTAGATTTTTGTGGGTTAAGAATTGAGCTTTGGGATTTCTGGAAATGCTACGTGTACCTTTTGAATAGTATGTACCTTTTTTCTTCCATCTTTTATTCTGGGGAGTGATGCGTTCTCCCGCTTTGGGTGGAGCTGAAGAGACTGTTCAGACTAACTCTTTCTCTCTCTCTAAACTTTGTAAGAGCAATAAAGATGATTTTCTTTTTTAGTATGTGTTATTGATTGTGTTTTTATTGACCGATAACCCTCTTCTAACAATAGAAAAGAGATGTGTAGTATTTATTTCAGCTATACATACTCATAAAACAATTTATTAAAAAACATAACCTATTCCTTTCTGGCGCAGTCTGCTACAAAACTTTAAATATTTACATAAAATAATGCCATGTATGTTCCTGTTATATATAAATAATGATACTCGTATATAAGATATTATGTTCCTGTTGTATAAAAAGTATTGATGAGGAAATCCTATACATGTTCATTTCACTGATTTGTAGACAGCATGTCAAGCTGAACTTTAGAAATAATTAGCCACAGGAAGGTAGTCTAATCTGCATTAATTCAATACCTACTCAAATCAAAAGGCTTCAATTTTTTGTCACCAAAGGATATCCTTTTAAAGCACATAATGGCATGCCCTACATAACATGAATCGTGCGCACTCACCTTGCATTTGGTTTGCAAATGCTACCAAATTTGAGCCTTGTTGCAATTAGCATGGTGATTGTTAGGATTGGAAACTTAATTACCCCTAATTAGGCTGTGGTGGATATTTACTTTTTAATTGGGACTGAAAAGAGATACTTGAGAGTGGATTTGTTTTAGTATACATAAAGGGTGATAGGCTAATTTGCAATACCCCTGAAACTTGGGGTACAAACTGGCTTCTGTAAAAGATTTTTTCATACATAAACACCTCCGTGGTTCGGGACGTAAAAGTGATAATTTTGTAATAGATTGTATGATTGAATTAATTGTAAAAAAAACTACTAATACTTTGGAAAATTAACCAAATATGGTTTCTCATGAAAAATGTACTTATGAGACTTTACTGGCTAATTAAAAACATTGTTCCTTGTTTCATTAGCTTTCTAATATGGTACCATAATATACTTTCAGCAATAAAATTATGACCAGAAAATTAGGGTTGTTCTGACTATGTCTAATCGTCGAATCTAACTTTTCGATGAATGTAAGTTTTCCGTGTTGCGTTTTGTCTTAATATTTCTGTGGTTTTGTCTATTACAACTTGTATGTATATTCTTTCATGAACTTGCAATATTTCAAGAACTTTTTAGCTCTATATGAAAGATATGTTCCACTTCACTAAACCCTAGCGTCTAAAATGACGTAACCCAACTACAACCCAATAAAAAACCACTACACATACGTCCTAATATTAAGAGAACAAATCGGTTACCAAAATCGTTTAGCGTAGTTTGCGCACGCGTCCACAAAGGCGTTAGGACATAATGAGCTATTAGCATATTTACGTTGCGTTATGGTCGGACAATTGACCGCTTGAACGATCCGAGCGATGAACATGTAAGGCCGGGGATGAGTGAGCACTCCATGATTATTGCTATGCTGTGGCGAATTGTTGATGGTTTTAAAATTTATGTTTAAAGGCGAATAATTGGATATTTGATAGTATCAATAAATTACAAATCTAATTATTCCGGTCATCGAGAGTTTTGAAAAATAACGAATAAAGAAAGTCTTACTTATTCCAAAGCGTAGATCTCTATGGAGAAAAACGGGCTAGAAACTCCATGGACACTTTTTAAATTAAACTTTTTTTTTTTCAATATCTTGGTAATATTTAAATCATAGCTCAGACAGTATATTGCTAAACGATGATGATGTACAAAAAGTTCATTTTATGTTAACTATGGCTGTCTGAGATTCCCAAATATTCTTTGAAAGAGAATATCTCTTTAAATCTTAAGCACCTTGTACCAAAATAATCCTTTTGCAAGACATTTTAGGGATAGATGCACTGCACATAGTTCAAAATTGCTTGGCACTTCAATCTTGAATTCGACACTATTAGTCAAATATTGGTTTACACATAAGCAAATGGACAGTTATACTACCCTAGTTTCGCAAAAGGAGACTCGTAAGGACAAGATATTTTTCTCATACTATGCCTAAAACGATTAAAATTCTGGGCTACTCCCCTAGACAAGCGATAGACGATATACGAAAGGCTCAGTAGCATTTAATACATTTTCAACTTTATACCCTAGCGAGTAAAGTTGAAAATCTATTAAAGACTACTGAACTAAGGAGTTTGTCTAAGGGGTTTTAAAGCTTCGCAAAACTCTTCCATTCATTTTGACAGTCAAACAGAGGCCTATGTTATCACGTCCATAAAAAAATAATCCACGGTTTAAAGAAGTTTATACCAAATCTCATTTGATTATCTTTCGTTATTTCAGCAGAATTAGTGATCAGGCAATCGATCAGACTTCCAGAAACCAGGGGTAAGAATATTTGAATTATTTAATTAAAACATATGCTTTTATAACACACATAACCAATCGTTGTTGTGTTACTGTTTGAGGAGTAGGGCCAACAGACACCAGAGCCAATGTAATTTCATACGTAGCTAAGGGCAATAAGATACAGATTCCAATGTGTAATGCCACTAAGAGTGAGCTTCTTTGATGCCTTGGGGTCCAACTCTGAACATTGGAAACTGCATCTTGTGACCACTAGCCACGTTTTAATTTACGTTGTTTATGCTCTGCGGCTGCTGTCCATAGGATATGGTGCAGGAAAAATAACAGGCACATGAAACATGTTTTATTTGGTTCTGGGATAGCAACATACATGTGATGTTTTAAGGCTGTTCATATGCTACGGTAACCACTTACCATCAATTGGACCATTCTAGATTGTATCGTCACCCAATAAGATAAAACATGACCCTCCTTCTAGGACAGTTAGGTTAGGTTACTCGGCCTCTGAAAGAATAAGCAGTAGAAGCGGCTATAGTTACAGGCTTAATTGAGAAGGTCCGGTCGATAAATGCTCGCTGCAGAACAGGGTTAGAGACAAGCCAAGAAGTGTTGTAACAGGTGGATTACCATGGCGTCTTAGGGTGCTCCCACATCTAACGACGCGGAAAGGCGGCCGCGTGCTATCGCATTGTCTCGGTCTAGCAAATGGCAGTTCTAAGCGACAGAAAGAGAAAGGGCGACGGAAAAATCCGATTCCGCGTCGATAGATGTGGGAGCACCCTTAAAGCCACTATGGCTCTAAGACCACAGTTCCACTTTGGGAAAGAGAGAGCTATACAAGTCGTCTAGTGCTATCTCGTTCTTTCACGGGAATTACTTTGGCTTTCAGAGTTCATGGTAGGCTACCAGTTAGTACTTCAACCCTCTTGCACCTTGCAACTCCAAAGTCAAACCATATTTATTTCAATTAGGCGTTATTTGCCGATCTTTGACAGTCGATATTATTAGTTAGCTACTAGCTCTAAAGTCTGACAATCAGTCTTACCATGGGGTATCGTATAACGAAGTGACTGGGTTGTGGAGGTCCGATAGGCAGTCGCTCCATGTAAAATACTGATGTTCAGTTGCAACTGGAACTTGGTTCGACTGGAAGGCGACCCTAATATAGTTAGGGAAAAGCCAGGCAGATGAAGAGGCGGTTAAAGGTCACTTATGTTAGTCAAATAGAACAAAGCTAGATGCTACACTCATTCGCACAGGTACTGTCATAAAATATGGAGAAGAACTCTTAGAGAATGTCTATTTGCAGTAGAATCTACATATAGCTGTTTTAGACATAATCCTAGTCAAGGTAAGTAAAGTAGACCTTTACTTATCTTCAGAGGCCCTTAAAATATTCGGCAGTGTAACCCCAATAAGACTGATGGCCTTAACGCAAACACAAATAGTTTTCCCTTAGCCTTGACACACCGTTACTAAGTTATTTTTAGAATTTAGGCCTCAGGCTATGAATTAGAAGTCTGATACTCCAAATTCGGGTGCTTTTATTGATGGCAACACGAAGGGAGAATGAGGGTCTCAACTGTTAAAGAAATGCTCGGTTTTTGGACTGGTTTGAATGTTGTACTTGTATTGTTCGCTTTTATTAATTTGAATGGAATGGTGATGGCAGAATCTTAAAATTGTTTTACAAGATTCTGTTTTTTGTTTTGTGGAGTTTTTGGGTTAACCCTAATACTTATTAATTTAATATTTTAAGAAATATAATGTTCAAAGGTGGACTAAGGAGATTGGCAAAATACTCGTGTACTAAATAACAACCGGACTTTTGGTACCTGATTGTATGATGTTTTGCAAAAGGAACTTCTTCTTTCACAAAATGGAAGGCTATGTGAATTGATGTTTTTAACCCCATAAAAGCCTTATGTTATTTTAACAACAATATTATGTTAATTAGGAGTCCTCAAAGTGGTTGGAACTATCTGCAATGTGCTCGCCAACACGCTGGGCGAAACGTGCATGTATTACTAAAATAACGCCAAGCCGTTTTTAGGGGATTACGACGAGAATTTACCATGAGAAAAAAAGGAAGCAAATAAGTTGGGATTTAGGTTTAAGGTGCACGATGAAATTGTTCAAATAACTTCTTAATGTAAAGCCGTGTCTGTTCCCGACCCTCGATCGATCTTGCTCTTATGCGACAATAACAGAAAAAATAAAGCTGGTTGTACACTCGGTTAGGATACTCGTGTAGCCAATGTGTTCCTTGCTTTGCTGTACACTTGACTCCAAAAAAAATGATGCCAAAAATTTCGTACCAAATATCGTTTTTTGTGACCTCCGTCTAAAGAATATGGAAGGCTTGTTTCAATCCCTGTTAACCCTTCCATAAATACAACAAATATTCGCCAACAGAAACATTAAAAAATATTACAGAACTTGACCTGAACAGTTTAATATAGCGACCATAAAAATAATTATTTGCAAAAAAGTAACAATTCATCAGGGGAGGGTCGCCCACGCTTTGGTTTACGCTTCGTTCGCGCAATCGAGAACCTTCAAGCCTCGTTTACATGGGAGAGTAGCTCGACTGGTGAGTAGCAAGAATAACCATGCGATAGTCGCTAGGCGTTAAACAATTACTTTGATCGCACGGATTATTTTGAAAAATTAAAAAATTCTGAATGTCAGTTGTAAATCTTTGACAGTCGTTACGGGTAGACCTGAATTGAGGAACTCAGAGAAGCAGTCGTACCATTAAAAATATTGGTATAGAGCTGCATCCAGCTACAATAGAAGCTGCTTCCCTTAAAATGTGAAATAATAATTGGCCAAATGAAATAGACGCAATGCAAGGTTTTCGAATGGAGACCACGATTCCGTCCTCCCCCAAGTTGAACAGATGATCTGATAAAACAACATCCAACCCGTCCCTTTGGAAATCTATAGGATAGGCCCATGTTCAGGAGTGGAAATCCTACGGCTGATTTGATGATGATGATAATTAAGAATGCTGACAATAAAATTTTGAATTTTGACAAGCAGATACTAGCCGTTCGCTATGCAAGATCACGTACAAGACTAGTAGCAGACTTGTAATCTCAGGAGAGTCGAGTAACTCGCCTCATGTGAACAAGGCTTTTTAGTAAAGGGAAACAGAACCGCGACCTGTTGACGGTAGTTGATAGTTTGTACGACTTCTTTTGGTATTAAAATAACTTTGTTGTTATGATGTTATACATATAAAAACGTGACATTGGCAATGGAGGGTGTTACTGTTAGGCTAGGATTTTGTCACGGGGCCACCACTGGTCTCTTGTTAGTGGTTGATTAGAAAATATTTTAGTGGAAATATTTTAGTTCTTTGTATTCAATTTTTTTTCTAGCAGTGTGAAGTTACTACATACTTTATTCTTAGTTTATGATAAAAGCGTGTACGCACTATTGCTATATTGTTTGATGGCACGTTTGGCGCAGTGGCTGAGCAGTTGGGCTGCTGCGCTTTGTGTCGCGGTTCGATTCCCAACCGGAACAAATATTTGTATGATCTGTAAGTATTTGTTCCGGGTCTGGGTCTTTGTGTATGTCAGTTTCTATGTTTGTAAACGCACCCACGATACAGGAGAAATTCCTAGTGTAGGCTAAAGTTTTCTTAAAAAAAAGGAAAAAGAAAAAAATTGTTGGTTTCATACAAACTTTCCTTATTTCTCGAAATGACTGAACCGATTTTAATGTAACTTCATATGCATAAGTAGGAAACTTCGTCTATAAAGAAATCCATAAAAAGTTAAGGAATTCAAAGTTTTGAGCATGCAGGACATGACGAGGGCTTAGTTGGTAAACCGTTCGGTGTACTGATTCAAAAGGTCGCAGGTTCCAGTTGTACCATCAATCGAAATTGTCTTTCCACAAAAAGGTTTAGGTCTAAAAAGCTATCAAAGAACATTTTCCCAAACCCAATAAAAAATACGCCCAGGGAATGGACATCATCAGGTATAAACCAGTAATTTATAGCTTTTAAGTAGGTAATATCATGATCCATTGATATGTTTGTTGTTTGTTTCAATTTTTCCTGTAACATTCCAATAACAATGAAAAACCCAACCATATTTTCTAGAAACATTCGTTCATTCCAGTTAGCTCGCTCTATAACCAACTAGCCTCCACAATTAGGTGCTTAGACCATTCCCAAATAGGAACAAAGCTAATATTTTAGGCGCTCAGTCGATACGCGGCAAAATTATTTAGTACCTCATTTAGCTTAGCGATACTTTCAAGTTCGGCTTATAAATGTACTACGAAGAGGTTCTAGAAGCTAGGTCAAATGTTATTAAGGTTAAGAAATGTAAATGTCGAGAGGAAAGTTTTGTATGAATCTAAAAATAAGACTAGGGGAAGGTTCATTATCATCAGCCTATAATGTTCCCACTGCTGGGACACAGGCCTCCTCTCTATGAGAGGGAGTGGGCCATAATCCACCACGCGGGCTTAGTGCGGTTTGGTAGATATCACATGTCTTCGAATTTTTGGTTCTAGGGCATGCCAGTTTCCTTACGATGGTTTCCAACACCTTTTAGAAAGCAATCGTATTTATTGCTCAAGCATAGAATATAATCCGACTTCCTAATAATTATGATAAACGTGAATGTTTGTTTGGATGGATGCAAAAACCACTGAACGCATTTAGCTGAAATTTGGTACACAGGTAGTTTATAACCTGGATTAACCCATAGGATAGTTTTTATCCCCATTTTATGTTCTCATGGGATAATTTTCGAATTGTAGCGGAGTGACCGCTTGCAACAGCTATCATAATATTTCAAGATTAATTCCCATAAAGTAGACACATTGTTATTTTTGGAGGTTCTTTTAATTCGAGCGATGCATTCAGTCATTGTAAACGGATTCATTCGATTGAAAATGTGCTTGAAAGAGCTTAATCTGAGTATAGTGCCAATGTCGATACGTTTCAATTTCGATAGGATCTAGCCTTTCAATCTGTCGATACGATGTCGGTGAGAGAATTGGAAGGTACATTATTGGTATGAATACTTTGCACTTGATTTTAACGCTTTCAAGCAAAATGCATCTGTTTGGTTGTCTCGGGTGCAGCTATTGGTTTACAAGAATTGACTTAAGGAATTTAGACATGGTTTAAAAACGTCTTTGGGGCTTCTTGTTCCAGGGACACTTTTAAGTGTTACAACTTTAGGGTATTTGCCTGAAAAAATCGAATTAAAGTCCGTTTTTTAATCTCGTAGACTGAATTGACAGGTGCAAATGGCAAACTGACATAAATTTCAATAGTATTTACGTCAGTTTTAATGTTATCATTTGTCAATTTGGTCTACGAGATTAAAAAACAAACTATAGAGTCAGTTAAGTAGTCAAACACTTTTTCATAAAAAAACTGTTACCGATTTCAAAAACAACCACAAAAAAGTTTACAATAACCTACAAAATAAGTTTTCTTTCGTTGTGTCGGTGACTATTTTTATTTTCAATTTTTTTTTTTTTCGTGCAAACAGCACTCTTCAGAGAACTGTTTACTTGATATAGTAATATTAACCGTCTTAACTACAAAAATATAAACACTTGTCTATAAAAAGTGCCAACAGCAAAACTGCATTTGACGTTGATATAAGGGTCGTTTTGCAGTTAACACTTTTTTTAGACAAGTGTTCAACAGATGTTTATCTTTCTTGTGATAAGACGGAATATTTACTGACCATTTCCTTTTTTACAGTTTTAATGTGCTTGATGGGTACTTCGTATTATATGAAGATTTTAGAATTTTCTAGAACTTTCAATAACATTCTATCTGTTGCTTCAGGTGGGCGGCGTGGTCGGCAATGGGATGCTTCGGCTCGCCGGGCGGCAAGAGCAGCGAAGACGATGCCAAGAAACAGAAACGGCGCAGCGATGCCATCACCAAGCAGCTGCAGAAGGATAAACAGGTCAGCATTAATGCCTCATTATGATACTTTTTAGAACTATTATTTACTATTTATACTAGGAAGAGCTCGTGGCTATTTAATTACAGCCGCACAGGTCTATCTTCCGGGTTCAGCTGCGCTTGCAGAGGTTGGTCTGTGTATACGTGACCATCTGACATAGCGAGTTTCCTCTGTGCCTCGGAAAGCACGTAAGGCCGTTGGTCCCGGCTGTCATTTGTAGATCTTTGACAGTCGTTACTGACTTTATTCATTTCATTCAGAAGCTCTAAAAGTCTGACAATCGGTCTTACCATGGGGTATCGTACGTTCCAGTTACTGGGTTGTGGAGGTCCGATAGGCAGTTGTTCCATGTAAAATACTGATACTCAGCTGCATCTGGTTCGACTGGAAGCCGACCCCGGCAATTGATGATTTACAATGAATGTTTCATATACAATTAGTAGTATAGGCGTATACTTAATGCCATAAGGCATTCTCTACCAGTCAACCTTTGGATGTAAGACAGCATTGTGGTAGGGTACAAAAAAAATCGTCTGTGTACCGAAGGAACACAGTAAGAACTATTGAGCGCCGGACTATGGCAGAAGGATGGTCGCTACCGGCGGCCTACCACTGCCAGTGGGATCGTTCTGCCGTCACCAAAGGTCAGAGGCGAGACCGAATCTCGGAGGGGGTAAGACGCTTGATGTGCGAGGCCCTTTTTTTCAGGACGAAAAATATAACTTGTCTCCGCTGCTCGCGCGAGGCCCCATATTTTGTAAGACTTTTTCTACGTACAAGGCTATTGAAGGACACCGTGGATATCAGTCAGTACAAGTCCGGCAGTCCTTCCCATCCTGCCCTGGGTGGGAGGACTTATTTGATGATTACCAAAAAAAAATGTAACATCTATCGCTGCTCTGCGATCGATTGCTGCCACCCTGTCGTGGGTTTATGTGCCTGAAATGTATGTTAAAGCATCCACGACACTGAAAAATCTGAAGGTTGGAGCAAGCTTTTAAAATAAAACTATATTACTAACATCCTCTTTAATAACATTCCAGCTATACCGCGCGACGCACCGGCTCCTGCTGCTGGGCGCGGGCGAGTCCGGCAAGTCCACCATAGTGAAACAGATGCGCATCCTCCACGTCAACGGCTTCTCCGACAAGGAGCGTCGCGAGAAGATCGAGGACATCAAGAAGAATATACGAGACGCGATACTTGTGAGTCACAACAACTTGTCTTACTACTGTTTTACTTTAAAGCCGGCTCTTATACGGTGCAAGAAATTGATCCGGGATAGTTCTTTAAATAATGCCGTCATTTAAATGGATAAACCCGCCTAAAGGTAAGCGTTCACAGGTCCGCATCGCACGTATCGGACGTATCGTACGTAACGGATTTTACTTGTATTAAAACTCATACAACTGCGTCCACTGATCCGCATCGTACGGACGGCTCATCGGCAATGCCTACATGCGATGCGTACCGATGACGTCATACGGAATGCCGATCAGTGGACGCGCCCCGCACGCTTACTGAATCATTTGTTCTTTTTCTTTCTTGCATTCCTCTTCTGCTAAAAAACAAGCAATAACAACTTCTGCATCGCTTTCCTCCTTTCTCAAAAACACTTTCCGAACGTACGATCACTAAAAAAATCCAAATGAAGGTGGCATCGGCAATCCGATTGCTGATACTTGCGTCGGCAATCCGATCGCTGCCGATACAGAAATCCGTTTGATGCGATGCGTCCGATACGTACGATGCCGACCTGTGGACGCTTACCATTAGCCGCCTTCCTATGTCGATCGGTGGATGGGTGACCATCATTACATACACAATTTCCTCCGTACCTTAGAAAACACGTTAAGTCATTGGTCTCGGCTGCCATTTGTAGATCTTTGACAGTTGATACTGGTTTGTTTGTAGCCCAAAAGTTTGAAAACCTGTCTTACCAAAGGGTAGCGTATTGCCTAGTGCAAACTGGGTTGTGGAGGTGAGATAAGCAGTCATAACATAAAATGATTAGACGTAACAAAGGTCATCATCATCATCATCAGCCTATAATGTTTCCACTGCTGGGACACAGGCCTCCTCTCTGTGAGAGGGAGTGGGCCATAATCCACCACGCGGGCCCAGTGCGGATTGGTGGATGTCACATGTCTTCGAATTTTTGGTTCTAGGACATGCCGGTTTCCTCACGATGTTTTCCTTCACCGTTTTGAGAGCAGTGGTGATGAAATAAATTACACAAAGTAATGCGCCAGGCGGGGTTCGAACCCACGACCTACAACTCGTAAGTCGGGACCGATACCACTGGGCCACCACTGCTCTCTAACAAAGGTGTACGTATTTATTGAAAGTTGTACATGGATTTTTATATGTATGTGTAATAATGTTACTAATGTAGTTTGCATAATGTTTCAGACAATCACGGGCGCTATGAGCACCCTGACGCCACCCATACCGCTTGAAAAGCCGGAGAATAAGGCGCGCGTCGACTATATACAGGTAAGACTTAATCATTTTCATCAGCCGGAAGACGTCCACCGCTGAAAATAGGCACTGCGTTTGGCGGTCTAAGGGGGCTTAGACCGCCAAACGGCAATTCTCCACTCTCACGATGCCGTTGGTCCACCTAGTAGGAGGCTTGCTTACGCTGCGTCTTCCGGTTCGTGGTTGCAACTGAATAGGTCTCAAAATAAAGTTTCTTGTGTGATATTCCAGGACGTGGCGTCTCAGCCCGACTTCGACTACCCCATGGAGTTCTACGAGCACACGGAAGCGCTGTGGAAGGACCTGGGCGTGCAGCGCACCTACGAGCGCAGCAACGAGTACCAGCTCATCGACTGTGCCAAGTAGTACGTATACCACTCTTATGTTCTTATGATCTACAAGAACTCGTTTTACGCCCGACAACACGTGTAGCATGACCACCTCGTGGGTGACTCGCTGTCCGATGATGGAACATACCCGTGTCAAAGAGAATATTGCGGAGCCTCCATAGAGGGCCAAACGGCCGGGGTTGTGGTGCTGTCTGGTAACTGCAACCCTGGAACGTAAATGTGAATGGTATGGAAGGTGGTTTTTAATCAGTAAGAGTCTGAGAGTCTCTTCCACTTCACCCAGGATGGGTGTCTCTGATGAATCTGACAGTCCAGGGCTGTAGGACTCATTTTACCTCATATTATTCTCTCATTTTTTAATAAACCGGAAAAAAAGGCATTGGCAAAACCACAACTATGTTTTATGGTCATATTTGTAACAGTTTTTATTGTTCGTTTCCAGTTTCCTGGACCAGGTGCACATAATAAAGCAGCCGAACTACACGCCGACGGAGCAGGACATACTGCGCTGCCGAGTGCTCACGTCCGGCATCTTCGAGACGCAGTTCGTCGTCGACAAAGTCAATTTCCAGTGAGTCTACGTCACATACAATACTATAAAACATTTTTTGAAACCTTCGACCTAACATCCCATTCAAAATGCGATGAAGTGATGGCCTGAAGCACGGGTTTTTTTAAAACTTGTTCAGGAAGGTCGCTACATATAATTTAAATGCCCATGTAAATATTTTATACATGTGAATAATGTTATTTAGCCATACACTACTTTTAATGTAGGCACTATTTATTTTACCGAAACCGTAATGGTAGCCCCAGGCTACCACACGTTCAAGTTTCACCACAGTTCTGCCTGCGCAAGCCGGTTTGAACACGGAACACCGTGCGTGTGGTTGGTAAAACTACATCACGCGCAAACTCCACAGCGCGGCCTGCGCATTTTTGCGCAGTCAGAACTGTGGTGAAGCTTGTGCGTTTGGTACACACGTAATAAGGGTTTCTGTCACAGCTGTGCGAACTTTAAAGCCTGGTTATAATATGCTATGCTAATCAACTTGCATATTAGATTCTATAAAAAAATAGAAATGTAACGTCTATATTCCCTTTCCAGCATGTTCGACGTAGGCGGACAACGCGACGAGCGACGCAAGTGGATCCAGTGCTTCAACGACGTCACAGCCATCATCTTCGTGACGGCGTGCTCCTCATACAACATGGTGCTGCGCGAGGACCCCACGCAGAACAGACTGCGGGAGTCGCTGGACCTCTTCAAGAGCATATGGAACAACAGGTGAGGAGTGACACTGGTGGAGCCAGGACATCATCTTCTTCCAGTCTGGTTCTTATACCTTCGTCGTGTTCTTCGACTATTTTAGTCCGGGGTCATCATCATCAGCCTATAATGTTCCCACTGCTGGGACACAGGCCTCCTCTCTGTGAGAGGGAGTGGGCCATAATCCACCACGTGGGCCCAGTGCGGATTGGTGGATGTCACATGTCTTCGAATTTGATGGTTCTAAGACATGCCGGTTTCCTCACGATGTTTTCCTTCACCGTTTTGAGAGCAGTGGTGATGAAATAAATTACACAAAGTAATGCGCCAGGCTGGGTTTGAACCCACGACCTACAACTCGTAAGTCGAGGCCGATACCACTGGGCCACCACTGCTCAGGTCCGGGGTGTTGTGTTGGAATGCTTGCGCCCCCAAGTGATGTACATGCAGATCCCGTTGCTCTCTGCCGTCTCACACTAGCTGTAGCACATTGTGCACCGCTCTCTCTGTTCAAATAATGGCCGTCACGTGTGTCACTATCGTTGTGCGCCCTCTGGTGGCCAGTGTGTCTCTTGATAAACCCAACAACAGGGAGATTGTGTGTTCCCGCCCCCCTTTTTACTTCCATTTCGTGGAGAGATGAAAGTTGTGTCCTCCTGCCCTCTTTGCGACCCACTTTGTACTTAAACCCCTACACAAAAGGAGGCGATAGCGTCTCTCTCACTTCACTTCCGACCATGGGCTAATTCAGGAAAAGAGATTTTTTGTTTTATTTAGCCCAAAGGTTTATTAATAGACACTGGCTTGTTACAAAAAGATGTTTATTTATGTATACCTTTTATTTTATTTTACTGTTTACTTTTTCCGGACCCACATTGCTGCTCAAAGGCCACCCCAAGATTATTCCTTTAAACTTTCGACTTACCACTTCATCCCACATTCCAGATGGCTGCGCACGATATCGGTGATCCTGTTCCTCAACAAGCAGGACCTGCTGGCGGAGAAGGTGCTGGCCGGCAAGTCCCGGCTGGAGGAGTACTTCGGAGACTTCGCGCGGTACGCCACGCCACCCGACGCCATCCCCACCAGCGACCACCCCGACGTGGCGCGCGCCAAGTACTTCATTAGGGACGAGTTTCTTGTGAGTACCAACGCCACTAACTCTTGCGCCGATTAAAAGGCAATTTCACAGCGTCAATAAATTACAAATTTTATTAGTCAGTTATTTAATTTCGTCAATTTTAGGTTAAATAACAATAGTGACGGACAATTAGGTAGATATTTTGAGTCAAATATCCTATTCTAAAAAAAGCCAATTTTTAGCAGAATCATAAAACCCATTCATGACCTTGCCGCTGTGAGCGGTGGCTTAGCGCTGGGCGGCAAGTTGTAAAATTAAATGACTGTTTGAAACCCGCCACGAAACGCCGTTCATATCTAAAACGCGGGCGGTTTTCGGAGCGGCCGTTGGAACAAAAATACAAACGAGTGAGTGAGACGACGGCACATAACAGACTTGTGTGGGGACTGCATGGGATAGGCAATTAGTACTCCTGCGCAACATAAATCTCCTTAACCAACAACATAGCATTATTTTTACCAAAACCTTGACATACTCCTCCTCGTTTTTTCCAGCGCATAAGCACGGCGAGCGGCGACGGCAAGCACTACTGCTACCCTCACTTCACATGCGCGGTAGACACCGAGAACATCAAGCGTGTGTTTAACGACTGCCGCGACATCATACAGCGCATGCACCTCCGCCAGTACGAGCTGCTCTAACAACACACAGACATAGGTACTGCATTCTATACTAGCGGCCTACCCTGGCTTTCCACGAATGCAAATGATTTTTTTAGCGTGGTAATATCATCAAGTGAGTCCTCCCACCCCGGGGAGGGCGGGAGGGACTGTCAGACTAAAATCCACGGTGTCCTTCCATAGCCTGTTATGTTCCGGGGTCACGGTAAGGGAATAATCCCGCGACCCCGGCAGGCTTTGGCCCTCTGAGAGGGGGGCCCCGTCAGTATGCTGACGCTCTTTGAGGCGCGCGTGGGACACAACGCGCCGTCGACCCGGGCATGGTCCATGGTCGGACAGCGAGTTGCCCTTTACTCGCTGCCCGCATGCCCGCGCCTACGGTGGCCGGAGATCGTCTCGCGACGTCCGTCGCCGTGGGCGTCCAACACCGCGGTTGGGGCGGAGGGAGGACTCTGTCCACACTCGCGCGCGGCGCGCCTCCTCCTTCGCGAGCATTACTGCTTCGCAGAAGGAGGCGACCGCTTCCCACTCCGTCTCGCCCCGCAGCATGGCCGCAACCAATGCCGGGACGAATGCAAATGATGGATAGTAACTATCAAAGAGCCTGAGCGAAGCGAGAGACTCACGACGATACCATTCTGCCACGTATTTCAATACATTCATTATCTTAGAACGTGTCTGCACAGGGCGATGCGACAAGTGAATAAGCGCGAGCGAAACGTCAACGTTGAGCTCTCGTTACGAGAGCGCAGCGAGCGCGTCTAACACATTATTTATTGAACTCTTTCAACAAAATAATCGCACTCGTCGTCGAAACGCGATGAATCCATTACATTTCGCGACGATACACCTTCGGATATTGGACATATTGGAACGAGCTGGGGATTTAATCAATACAATAATAACCATATTCACCACTAAAACACACTAAAAAGTCACTTGGAGTTTTACATTTCGAGTTTATTTTCCAGTCGCCTCGACCGTAGCCAAAACCAGACTGACTCCCGGCTCGAATCGGCGCCCTATTTATACCTCGACCGGTTCCACTAGATGTTTCTAGAAGATGATCGAAAGTTCTGAATAAATCCATAGACTTCTACACAGTCCACAGGGTATGGGTATGTTTGGAACATTCCAGACTGATCTCGAATCATGTAGATCAGGACGATCCTCGGTAGAATTGTCGAGAACCTTGTGGAATCTTCGAGAAGCTCGTAGATAATTCTTTCAATACGACTGACGTAACAGTATTTACGTATACATTTTCTTACAAATACTAATCAATAACCGTTCTTTCCCAGATAAAGTTCGTGCTCGACTCGGTGGTCCCGCAACGCAAATGTCCCGATCAGCAATACACACAGCGCGCAGCCGTGAGTCCCCTCGTTCACCGCCGCAGCGATAGCGCTTCGTCACGATTCTATCGTCATATCGCTGACCTTCTCGAATTGACGTTTACTTGACAGATTTAATCGCCATTTTGTTTTGTGAAGTGAGATGTAGGTAACTTGTAAAAGAAAAATAATTTTAAAAATTCTTTCAATATTTCGAATATATTTTTACCATAAAAACTTAACGAATTGAAAAACTATTTTCAGTGGCGATTATATTCTAAACAATTCCGAATCGATTACGAAGCGTTTATCGATTAATCGGCTAGCGATGCTCCCATGGTGTTTCCGAACGTCAGAGTTCCCAAAAAGCTGGCAACTTTAGTCGATTTTATGTGAGAATTTACTAAATATGTAAAAAAATAACACATTATTAAGTTCATCTTTAGTAAGTTGTCACCTTAGTCGATTTTGTGAACGCACATCACTACGTTCCAAATTCGAAAACGTAGTGCTGTGACGTTGTCGGGTCTATTGGGTTGTGACGCAATTCAAATAATTTCGACTGCTCGATTAGAAGCGTGGAGTTATCGAATATCCGTTTATATTGAATCGATGCAAAATATATCGATACATTTACGTATATTTAATTCAGTTGACACAAAAAATGGTACTTATAAGTTGTTCTTAATTCTTATTATATTTTAATTATTTGCTTCAAGATTCTATTATAAATTGATAGTTGTTGATTTTAAAAACGTTTATATTTAATTGTAACTTATACATTAAAAAATCATTGCGATATTCACAATAAGTGCTGGGTATAGGACAGAAGAAAGTCGATAACATTTTATGAAATGTTTGAATCGACTAAAATAGTTTGGGAACGGAGAATCGACTAATTTCTATGTAAAACATTGTGTTGATAATCGCCAAAACAGACTATTTAGTGATGTGAAGTAACTTTTGGTGTATTTGTCGATTTGAAGTTAGTATGAAATTCTAGATAGAGTCTATTTAGATGAAAATGGATCGTGTGAAGGAGCGAGCGACCTGGGTGGGACGCGGTGGCGATACGACGACGGTACGGCATCTATACGACAAAATATCCATACAAGATAACACTATTTGAGTAATTTTTCTGAGAAAAATCTAGAAAATAATCACGTATTTTAAGATGTTTATCAGAAATCTATCCAAAAATTTGTAAATTACACCCTAAATCACAGAAAAACGGCATGAAATTGAAAATTACTTTTTTCACCAATTACACTATACCGTTGTCGTCCGCGCCGCGATCTGCAGCTGTTGTAAACGGTTTTATATTAAGGATCATCAATGTTAGTAACGCCTCGAGGCTAGATCAAATAGTATTCACTTACACTTTCGACCACACACGACCAGCTTTTAGGATTTAAGCTAAACTGGGAAAAAGGTTTGGACTATGCATAGCAAAATGACTATTAACGTAAAGTGTTAAAGCTGTTTTCATTGAGAAATGGAAGGCTACTAGGTCTATTTTTCTTTGGCTTGGAAATAAAGAAGGATTGAGCACTTGAAAATATTTTCAACACATTTGCTCGAAAAATGCATTTACAAAGCCTGTATACATTGTTCGAAAGTTAAAAATTACGCACCATACAACGGAGCGTGCAGTAAAATAGGTACTCTCACCTAAGTACCTATTTTACGGCATACCCCGTTGTATCAGCACGGTGCGTTTTCTTTACGGTTTTTTTTTAATGTCCATAAAAAAAAATAAGAATGCTACCAAAGAGTTTCACATTATGAGAATAAACAACCTGACTGATCGAACCTCCTTGGAAGCGCTTTTGTTCAATACGTTGTCTCACTTTAATACTAAAGAGTAAATGAGACGAAAGATGTAGTTAAATTTTTCACCACGTGCATGTGGCGCCATTTGCAAATTCGCGCCATTTTCATATTAGAAACTTCAAAAATTGTTGCGACTTTCCCACTGATAAATAAACAAAATATTAATATGAGTTCAAGCGACGAATCTGATATTATATGCAATCTAGTTTACCTGATGTTTTGAATGAGGCGCAAATTGCAGAAAACGGTTATTTTCATTTGCTGTTAAAAATAGTCAAATGAAAAAGTTTGTTTATTTACTGTAATGTTTTCTCGCAAATGTGTTGAAAAACATTGTATGACACACGTGCAGAAATTGGTATTTACAAACTCGTGACTATGGTAAGCCCTCGGCTACGCTCGGGCTTACATTCGTCTACTCGTTTGTAAAAACCAACTTACCGCACTAGTATCATAAATAACTATTCTGGCCAGCAATAAAACGAGTAATAGTGAATTTTAGTGCAAATAAAGAAAAAATATAAACTGGTCATATCAAAACTCATTTTAGTTGTCTATGGCAATTTATGCACGCACATTTTTTTTCTTTTTTTAAATGTATAGTCCATTTCCTTATCCAAATATTACCGAGCGCAATTATTTTATGCTCAAACTAGGCCAAATTATTATTTTATTTATTTAAAAAATAAACCTGCGTGAAAATGTTAATTTTGTAGTGAAATTATACAGTCAAAGTATAGCCATGTTTTTTCTAGATCAAATTAAAGAAGAATATTTGAAATATCTGTATATTTTTGATTACAGAAGTTTTTCATATTATTTTTTTCCTTCGAAGTAATATCTTGGGTTGGGCACTTATGTGTCAGATTCTTTACCAAAGTTATATACGTATAGTAACCTTTTTTACGACTTCCTTTGGTAATTTGGACACATAAAAAAATACAGAATGAGTGAAAAAAAACTTATTGAATTTTGAAAACTAGATACAACATTTTATATTATGAAAAAAGTTACAAAGAACAATAAAAGAATTTGACCCATGACTGCACGCCTTTATTTAGTTTTTACAAAATAGTTTAAAAACGTTTTATTTTACAATTGTTTATCAAAATGTACGTCTTCCATTGTGTATAGTTTTTTTTTTTTAATTTTAATTTCGTTTTGTCTAACTTGTTTATTGTACCATAGCACAATTTTTGACTAAAATGTAACAAAATAAAAGTGCTTTCGTAGATTTTAACTTAGTTTTTAATATTTTTTCGTAATTTTGAGCTTCTAGGAACTTAAGGTCCAAAGATCACGGCTGTATGTAATGCGGCCGGCCGAATATCATATTAACAGTATTTGAGTTAAAAAAAATATATTCAAAGATTATTACTATTTTTTTTTCGTTATAAGGTGGACACAATTTTAGCCTTTAAGTACAAAGATTACTAACCTATCCTAACATTAATTTACTAAATATAATTATTCTATCATTTATTATTTATATTATATAAAAAAGTTAAAATTGGTTTATGTACTTACACATTGTGCTATTCTAAGTAAATATTTTTAAAATACAAAATGATCTATTCTATCGTTACGAATCTTAATATATTTTTGTTTAGTAAACTTTTTATTTACCGTTTAAGGTATAATTGGCCAACTGTTGGGCAACTTATAGTTGGTATGCTTTAAAGGTTAATAGATGACGGCAACTATCGCTCTGCCATCATTCCACTATAACATTGTAAAATACCAAGATGATTTTCATAGTAGTTGCGATAGATTGTTGCGCCACTGTTGCTCAACTGTTGATTCGAATATTATAAATTAAATTCTGTCAATGTTTTATTTAAAATTGATTGTTCAGCCATTGGTTACTTTTTAAAATAAAACTTCATGGTTCTAGTGTGAAATACCTTAAGCGGCGAAATAATAAAAAATGTTAATATATAATTTGTTAGAAAATGGTCCTTAATATAAGAAAGTTAAGCTGGAGTTTGTGTTATGTGCCATAATGTAGTGTTGCCAGCGGAAACACCATATCCTATGTTACCATACTAAAAAACTGAATAATTCCTTCCTTCGTATCGTATGTAAAGTAACAAAAATTCGCTATTTTTTGCTTTCTAATCGTAACACTATCGTTATTTTTTTTAAATATAACTATATTGAAATTGTATTTTTTTTCTTTTTTGTGTTATATAAGTTTCACTTTAAATGTAAGTAGAAGAGAATATAACGTACATTTAAAATATTAAATGAAAGTATATGTTAATTCATATTGTTGTATGGGGGTTACCACAGGTTTTGACTGCCTGTCAATTAAATACGACTTTATATATGTCGGACGAGCGCGGCTGCATTGCTATTACCATTTAAAAATATATTCTTCACTTAAACTAGGTTAAAAAAACGTCCTGGACTTAACTTTTAGCAAATTTTTCTCAAATTTTTTAAATTTCTGGGTTATAAAAACGGGTTTTTGTGACAATGTGACCCGCGCTCGTACATCGTGCAATAAGGCGATCCCCGTACACACACCATCACTATAGAATCATTGTGTAATTAAAAATTAACATGGCATTCTTTATTATATATGTAATTTAAAAAAAAGTACTATTTGGTAGCTATTTAAGTAAGTAATAGCGTAACGCAAAAGTGGATTGCAAAAGTAACAAAATGTAACAAAAAAAGGTATCATATTATTGTAGACTGCTAATGTTTGGGGTAATTTCTAAATCGCAGAGCTACTGTAGTCGGATTGTTCGGGCTTGGTTGCGACTTTTATGACTTTGAATCAAAATAAAATAATTTATTTCAAGTAGGCCAGTTACAGGCACTTTTGAATAGGGAGTTTCACTGCGAGTTTTAGCCGTCAGTGGCGCTACAAGCGCATAACGTAAACAACGTGGTAACAAGTGTATCATCGAGTGTGTAGTGTATGTCAAGTTAATCATACAGTGACATGAGCCGAGCTTTGCGTGTAACCTCCCACTGTCAAAAGACAAAAGTAAAAAAGTTTATATATAACATTTCCGTATCTACCTGTACAAGAATAACCCTTTCATCATCATCTGCCTAGTTTTTTTCCAATTATGTTGGGGTCTTCCAGTCAAACCGGATACAACTGAATATCAGTATTTTACATGGAGCCTACATGGCCTCCACCAACCAGTAACCGGGTGATACTGGTTGTAGATTGAAATGATTTTTTGTGAATGTCTTTTTGTCCATATCTCCCCATTTTCAACGACCAACACTATTGAAATTGCATGGCATAGAAATATTTTCAAATATTTTTACGTTCAGTTTTTAATGGAGTTTTTTTTTACTGAGAGATATCTCTAGATATTATGTCTGACAAATACCCAGCGCTCTTTCGCGGTGAAGCTACTAATAGATAATTTCATTGCATGTTTAATGATGGTAAGGTTTCATACATTTCATTTCATACATGGTTGCTAACTTTCAACTATAACACCATAGCCAGATTTAAATTAAATTGAATTTCAAACATTCGTATACTGGTTTAAGAATTGTAAAAACACTGTCATTCAGATATGGGTCAAGAGACTGTCTAAGCATGTTATATGGATACTGGAACGCAAACGGCAATTTAAGGAACACGTTGGATTTTAGTCATTACATGTCTGACCGTCCTTTTAGCTCTACCCACGGCGGGAAGACTTATTTGATGATTTTAACACCTTTAAAAAGTCATTGGTATAATTTATCAGTTTATTTTGTGAAATTTTCAACTTTTTACACGTATATTAAAGTCGTAAAAGTCGTGACTCAGTAAAAGGAACATACTGTCATTTCGGGATCTTAATGCACATTTTAGTTTGAACTGACTTCAACTGTAGGCCGGGGCTATGTGTGAGTTTATGTAACAAATTATGTAGAAAAATGACAAAATTTGAGTTGGTTAGGTGAATTTTAAAATAATTAAAATAAAGGGAATTGATGCAGAAGATAACTTTTGAGAAAATATGCTATGGAGAGAAAATGTAGCAGTAAATTAATATATTAAAAGGAGAGTGTATTTTAAATATTGTAAAAGTAATTCCGATGAAAACTGTTTTGGAAATACTCTGATATTTTACTAACTGTCGCTACGAAGCCAAAAAGATTTTTCTTTATTACTATCTAGTTATATAAACTCTCGCACACGTAAAAGCAGCGCCCGGCTAAGCTTTTGATATAAAAGTACACTGACTTAGAGAAAAATCACGATTTCATAGAAAAGCACTTTGAATTCTAAAACAATTTTCATTATTGTTATAGTTGCGCTTCAGTTGTTGACTATAGTTATTTAGTTCACTAATATTAACGCCTGGTATCACTAACACTAGGCGAGAACTAAACGAATACCTAAATCCTGCTGTTGGATTTTGAACTTTCGGCTTAGCAGTGAAAGTTGAGAATCCTACAGAAAACTGGTTTTATTTGGGCGTTCTTAAATGTGGCCTTGTGTTGGAGAAAACGGGCAATAATTTACATATTAATTTATAATAAATGCCAGTTTAAGCTCACAATGTTTTCGGTTGTTTAAACTTCAAAGACTTAAAATTATACGTAAACAAATTTAGTTCCAATTTTTATATATATCGTATGCAGTGCAGTCCTATAGTCGGGTCATTAATGCTTATCTTTTTTCACGAATTGTATATATGGCGTTAGCGCATTTTTAGGGGTATTTCGTCCATTTAAATGAGTTTTTGAACTAGGTGTTTTTAAACTAAAGACTAGATGGTAATGAGACAAGTTTATTTAAAAACTTGCGAATAGTGGTGGAGTCAACATCGGTCTTGAGTATCACACGATACGGACATAGAGGATGATCCCCTAAGAAATGTCAACGTAATACAAATATGTAAACATTGTATATTGCTGTCCTACCCTCATCCCTTTACGATTTAAGTGAACGCAATAACATGTGAGTCAAAGTAACGTGTATAAAGGTAGCTTTAGAACATAATTTTCTATGTTTTTCAATATTTAGATGAAATACTGCCAGTGTCGTGCTATGTCGGAGATGTAGGCTTTCCGTTCGGTATCTGCTCTCGGGCATATTTCATTTACATATTTTTCATAAATAATCGTGTTGCGCAAACAGTACGTAGGTTTAATAATTTCGTTTCGCGTGCTCGGATTCTTCAGTAGTAGATCGTAACGTCCGTTGCCAATAACCAAATAGTATTGAGAAATTCCTCCTTTTTTAATATATCTTCATAGTAGTGATAAGTGAATGTACTTGCGCACAATGTATGGGAAGACGTGTCGAGTAGGTACCGTTTTGTTTACACAAAGTGCAGCGGTCGACTGCAAATATTTTTGGTAATGTATACCTTTACCTCGTCGCATTACTCGCGCTGATGAATGAACGCATTTAATTAGTGCTCATAGATTTCTTTCCATTGTAGCACAAAAATAAATAGGTAAATAAAAAACGTATTTTTCTCTCAATTTTGGGTAGTTAATTTTTTTAATAGATATTTTATAGCATAGCTCAAACTCACACCTTGTTTAGATTCGGTATTCGAGATCGCACGTAACATTGTGTTCGTCACACACGGACTGCGGATCATGGTGTATCTAATCTTAATACCTACGTTTAATGATATACTGAAAATCTATATTTTTAACAAATTTAATTTAAAAAATATACCTAATTAATGAAATTCCTAAAGATAAAAATGAAATTTTTAATATTTATGTGTATAGTAGTGTGTACTGCGAAGTGATTATACATTAACAAACGCTTATAAGTTTTATGTCTCCACAGATTCGTGCAAAGAGAATATATAATTTACTGTCCATGAAATTAATAATAATCTATAACTGATGTGTACAAAAATCAGTATGTTTCAGGCATTTTGAATCCGACTTAATGTATGTAAAAATAAATGTTGTTTTAAAATTGTCGTATTTCATTTGTCACCCTCCACATCCTTTACATTTATACATATAACTTATGTAATATTCAAATTCATGAACACTTTCACTAAAACAATTTTAGACAAAGGACACGTTAGGGTCAATATAGGGTCATACATGAATCAGTAGATAGACATAGAGGTATCTGAACATGGTCACTAAGGGTCGATTTATACTAGCGCAGAGTCGAAGCGCATCGAAGCGAATTTCTAAAACTGAACATAACAATTTCTACCTTAACTCCACAGCGTAACGCACATAATTACTTCTAAGATTTTAAAAAGTCGCGCGCATTCTTCAGAATTCGCGCGTCTGCGCGCGAACAACGCCGGTCGTGAATCGTGAAAATCTTAGAAGTAAAGTGTGCGTTACGCTGTGGAGTTAAGGTTGAAATTGTTATGTTCAGTTTTAGAAAATGCGCTTCGACTCTGTGCTAGTATAAATCGACCCTAACACTATCAAGAGAAATAAAAGTTATTAGTTTCGTGTCTCCGATATTTCCTCACTGTTGCAAATACGTAGCGGTATTGTGGTGTCGAATACAAAAAACTAGTAAAAAAGAGGGTAGACCGTTTTTATCTGCTCGTATACATCCACCCGCAATTACTTCAGTTCATCCGTGACCATGGTGCTTGCAACAGTGCTCAAATATCGAAAATTACAAACATGGTAATTATCTCGAACCAGAGTAAACTATATCGCACAAAGGAAAAGTACTCCGAATATCTACCGGAGAGGACGCCGAAAGATTGATTTGAGAGAAGCACTGGTGAGTCCTTAATAAACTTGATAAGACGGAATAACGTACACAGCGAATTTGCATGGAAATATCTCGAGCCAAATTATAGGAATATGGACCCAGTAATCTCCTGTTCTTCATGTAAATGGCAAGACTGTTGTTTTCAGAATGTTTGCTTCCATAGCCTTGAGCTTTACAGCTTGGCCAGAACGGATTGAAACGTAACTAATCTTTTTGTTTCTGACAACGTTCTAAATTCTTTGATATTTGATGTAAACAAAGAACGCAGATTTGTTAGATTTATTATTGTGCCATAAAACTAACGTAATAAGTAAAAACAAAATCATTCAAAGTGCTGGTAGCGAGAGCACAGTGGCGACTTCCGGTATTCTACTGTTTTTTGCCAAGCTATTTTTTGTTGGCACGGTTGGCGCTGTGGCTGAGCGTGTCGCGAACAAATATTTGTATGATCTGCAAGTAGTTATTCCGGATCTGGGTGTTTGTTGTGTAATTGCGTTTCTATATTTGAAAACGCACCCACAATACAGGAGAAATTCCTAGTGTGTCGCAGACCGAGTGCGTCGAGACCGCGGCAGACATTTTCTTCACTGATGGATTGTTCTCTTCGGACAAAAGTCTCTCGTCTGCTATTTATCGTCTCATTAAACCAAAAAGGTAGGTAAATTTTAAACTACCCTCTCACACTCAAATAAAAAACAAGTTTAATAAAAATCAATTTTATTATTAAAAAACCAAAAATGCACACTTCTGTGTATTTAAAAAAAGAGCACTTCGAAAAGTAACGAGAATTTAGTCAAACTAGAGTAGAAACATAGTGAAAAACAAAATTATAAATAAATATTATTTACACGACTATGGCAATACATAAGGTACGAGACATCTTTGGGCTTGCCCCTTAGCTAAATAAAATGTCGGAAGAGAGCAGAGCTTAGTATGAGTTTTATTACAGTAGTACATTTTTTTTTTGGCGCTTGTGACTGTCAGACTGTTGGCATATCCAAAATTGTATTAAAAAATAAAGTGCCGAAGTAAGTAAAGTTCTATCTATGGCCACTCACCAGGAAATTAATGCAGAACTGACTCCTATTCTACATCTTCAATTTGTGTAGAAACTGAATTAGCGCCACCTGCCCCCATTATGGCAACCATTGGTCATAGATTGTGATAAGAAAGTGATTTAAATAATCGTTTTGCCAAAAATGATTGAGTTTGGTAATACCGGGGCCGGTGGCGAAGTGCTAATTATTGCGGAAAGCAGTGCAAAGCATTGTTAACTGTCAAACTATTATCGATATTGTCTTCTAGACAGAATCAACTACACCCCAATAATTATGTGTTTTTTTTTTTTTTTTTTTTTAATTTATTTATAGGGCGTTGTCTCTGACCACATCGCCCAGAATTATGTGAGTTGATTTTGAATATTATTTAATTTAGGAAAATGTCTATTTTACGATGAAAAATGATATGCGCTACACTCCGCTCGTTAATCAATACAAATTGAGGTACACATCGCGATGGAATAGGTTTATCAATTCATCAGTAAGAAAAACTCTTACTAAGCCCTCGGAAAAAGCAATAAAACATCTAAGTTGAAAAAGGAAATTGGGAGAGCATTTCCACATTTAAGAAGGGATTGACATGTTCAGATCATAATATAAATTAGAGAGACTAGTTTTCAATGACACTTGAAAGGTAAACAATTTAAAATTATTAAGCTTAGCGCAGTTTGTTAAAGGGAAAAATTAATTGCTTTTGTGTATTATTTGTTGGCATAGAAACAGACATCATAGCAATTTGGGATAGTCCCCTAAATAGCTGTCAATTTGGGGTCGTGGAACTGACTAAACAGATTACCATGACCTAGGAACGTAAAGGACAATTGAGGGAACACTGGATTTGAGGCCCGGTATCCACCAAAGCGGAGAGAGATGTGTTTGAATAACCAATCAGATGTCCACATCTCGTCTCCGCTTAGCTTCGGCGGACATCTGATTGGTTATTCAAACACATATCCTCTCCTCTCCGATTTGGTGGATACCGGGCCTTAGTCGAGTGTGACAGTCCTTTCAGCTCCACACAGGCAGTTAGGACTTATTTGATGTAGTTGCCACCTAAAAAAGAACATAACTGACTGGCATATGGACATCTACAATACCAGAGATATTGCAATCATGTTGCTATTCAAGACAAAACATATATCTTGGATACAGAAGCGTAGCGCGCCTTGTCGGGCCCCTAATAAAATTTTGTTTGGGGGCCCTTTAATAAGGTAAAAATTTACAACAAAAGAAAAAAAAATGCATATAATTAAAATAATTCATCACAATAATTATCTATCACTTTTTCTAAAAAATGTTTAGGTACAAACAATTTAAATTCAATTGCCATTATTAATATGTACCCATTTATTTTTTATTTCGCAAATGAAATAATAACGTTTTAATTAATTTTTGATTACGCACGTTGGGGGCCCCCGTGGTCTGGGGGCCCCGTTTAATTGATACGGCGGTAACTACGCCCCTGCTTTGATAGCAACATAACAAACATGAGTTTTCATGTAGCATTACATACTGTTTGTTAATTAATATTGTGCAAAATTACAATGTCTGCCACGCACATGCTGTCTTAACTTGCCTCACAATATCCGGCATTGAAATAATGAGAGTATGCCCACGCGACAAAACTCCCCGGCATTATTTGTAGTAGCTTTAAAATACAACATTATTTTTAGTATATGCGAAACCTGAATATAGTTTGTTCAGAATCAGTAACTGATTCGATTTCAATAATTTTTACACCATTTATATTTTGTTTCAAAAATATTTTAATTAATTTTTATTACCAGTTAATTACAATACAATCACCGTACGGTTAGGAACCTATTGCCAAACTATTATCACGAGTGTATATTATAACACAGGAGACGCGGTTTACGCGGGTGTACCGCGAAATGAGCATGTTTTTGAACATACAATCAGGTAATATACAAGCTTATAACTTTGTGATTTTTTATGATACGGTTTTAAAATTTTTGTACATAGATTCTTTACACAAAAATATTGGACAGGTGTATCGGGTTTCGCTTAAACAACAAATAATGTGGTATAATATTTGGAAAGTAATCTGCGCTAAGCTTAAAAGACGGGCAAAATTCGATGACACAATTCCACATAAATTAAATTAATAAGAGTATTAAGTCCTTTTTGCAAGTCTACCCAATCGGGGCGCTAAAAATATAACTAACTTACTTTTAATCATAAAGCGTACTGACCTGATATTGAGACAATAGTTTAAATGCTTAAAATACCGTGTTTTTTTTTTACAAAACTCGCTGAGGTATCAATATTTTAGGATATTGAAAGTTATTGTAATATAAGCGCTTACGTTTTCGGTATGTTCTATGTTGTTAAGTCGAGATCTGTAAAAGTTACACAGAATCCGCGCCACCAGTCATGAACTGCGGAAAATTCGAGGTACTACCATTTTTATAATGCAATTTGATGTAATGACATAGACACAAGCGCTGTGACAAAAAGTTATAAGTGAGAGGGGGTATTGACTAATGCCTACGATGTACATGCCAGTAACTTGCATAAAAGTATGAAAGTAGCTGACATTCCACTGTATCATTCACCAATCAAAAGTCGTACAGCGTAATGGCATGCGAGCAACTAGTATACTTTTGTGCCAGTTACTGTGTGCTTAGTGCGAGTTTTTTTACGTTGACGCGGTAGTAACGTTTTACCGCGTTTGGCGCTCCTATTGGCCCGCTGCAAGGTCGTGAGAACTCTCAACCAATGAGAGCGATAAACGCGGTTAAACGTTACTATCGCGTCAACGTAAAAAAACTCGCACTAAGCACACTGGCATGTGTATTGTAGGCCTAAGAAATGTTCCTGTTTTAGACGAATGGTACGGAACGTTTAGCCAATGTTTGTGCTAAGTAACGTTTATAGATCTCGTCTTGGTCTAAAGATTAAAAGAAATAGTAACTATTTATTCAAAAAAATTTCAAGACTACTTTTGATCATTTTTCAAAATGCAGTGACAAATTCTATCTAATTAAATTCTATTCTATATATACTATCAGGAATTAGACCTTTTCTTGAATTAGATTATTTTCAGATGTTTATCGTTTTAAAAAATACTGTTAAAATTAGATGTTGCAAAATACTATAAATTATGGCCAGAAATAAGCATGAAAAATATTATTCACACTTTGGCTTATCAAAAAATTAAAATATTCGAAAATAAGCTTTCAAATAGCCACAATTTTAAATGTGTATCAAGGAAAAATCTCCAAAAAATGCTTAAAAAGACTTCAAAAACTTAAAAATTACTTACAAATCAAAACTTATACTACTTTGAGGCACATTATATGCTAAAATTAAGAACTTTAAAATCGACATTGGCACTGTCTTTTAGTAAAAACCTTCACTCTAATTTAGATAAAACAGTTTGCTCCGTGCGACAGAGACAACCTTTACGAAGCCGAAACTAGTCTATTATCTCTTTCTAGTCGATTTGTAATTTATTGCCGGGACCTGTATTAATATCTTTTTTATATTTTTTCTTGTTAAATCTTATTTTTCCGTTTAGTATCAATACTAGACACAGTCGAATAAATATTGCTAAAAATATAGCTTAAAATGTCTTTTTTGTTAGTTAATTACCTCTACCCTCGTACCTCTGAAAGTTACTGAAAAATTTAAAAATACAATATTCTTAATTGGTCCCTAAAGTAATCACTTTGAAAAATTTTTCATATCTTTCAAGAAAATTTTTAGTATCAAAAATATTAGTAAATATTCCAAAATCGAAAATATAAATAAAATACGACATCATTATTTTCACTTGAAGTAAAACTTTTATCAAAAAACAACTTTGTATAACTGCGCAAGAGTTGATACTTCTAAGTGAGCCCCACGACGCGATTTGCAATTTCTACCAACTAAAATTTAAAACCGTCCTTGCTACCCACTACGATATAATGATGATTCGATTGACTTGGCGTCGTCGTCGTGGCGATAGTGTTTTGTTTTTCATATACCCATAGACAACCGCACGTTTTATGTCATATGCCGTAGTGGTAAGATTTTCACTTGTAGTTGGAATCGGTTGATTTGCGGCGCATCGCGTTATGGAGAAGCTTCCTAAGTGAGCTCGCAATCTTAGGTCTCATCTGTACTTTTGAGCTACATTGAGACCTAGAATAAACCCTTATGGTAAGCGTCCACAGGTCCGCATCGCACGTATCGGACGTATCGTGCGTAACGGATTTTAGTTGGCCTTGTATTAAAACTCACAACTGCGTCCACTGATCCGCATCGTACGAACGGCTCATTGGCAATGCCTACATGCGATGCGTACCGATGACGTCATACGGAATGCCGATCAGTGGACGCGATGAAGGTGGCATCGGCAATCCGATTGCTGATACTCGCGTCGGCAATCCGATCGCTGCCGATACAGAAATCCGTTTGATGCGATGCGTCCGATACGTACGATGCCGACTTGTGGACGCTTACCTTTAATGCCCTAATTATCAAAAATAGGCACTGTGTTGTATGCATTCAAGTCTATTTTGGTTCGAGTTTAACCGTTATCTCACCTGATGGTCAGCGATGTTATGAACATGGTGAAGCACACTTGCCTAGAAGTAACCTGTTCACTCTTGACAATGGTAAATTATTGTCTCCACATTTAAAATCCAGTTTTCTTCATTTCTAAAGACTGAGAAATAACTTTCAAAGTTCATAAAAGTACAATTTTACACAATTTACTTAAATAATTTAGGTAGCATGCATACAAAGCTTACTGGCAGTAACTTGTATACCCAGTTTTTGAAAGGTTTATGATAAAACAATAATTCATTAACAAATGGCCAATTCTGTGATGACTTTAGTCATGTTTACCTCTCAAAATTAATATTGTATCTCAATTAAACACCTAACCTGCTATCTTTAAGGGCTGTTTCTACTAAAACATATTAAAATTTTGATTGGCAAACTCCTAGAAGCCAACTCCAATATAGTTGGGAAAAGGCTAGGCAAATGATTGTGAAACTCGGCCGTTCATTAGTTACAGTCAAAGATCAAGAGGGATCAAGAATGATACAGAGATACATTACTCTCCTGCATTAATTAGCTACCAGACTGTCGAATTTTAATGACAATCTTCTTAAATTATTCGCCTTTCAGAAACTAGGTCACAGAAAACGAAAACACACTAAGCAAAAATAACACTAATCTACTACTGTTCAAAGTCACAAATCCACTGCAACTTCTTTCACACTGAGGTAGTATTGTTTTTCGCACTTTGTTTTTAGAATCACACACATAATGAAGAGAGTTCTGTTTTCAGCAAAATGGCGTAGTTTAGGCTTTTTAATTACCACTAATGCGAAATTATTCACTTCTTTGCAAAGACACTTGAGTAATAGCAGTAAGGAACAATACTGCTTACTCAATATAATAAAAAGCGAATCAAAAATCGCCAAAATCCTATGTCACAAGCAACATTTTAAAAACATTTCATTCTATATTTACATGTACAAGTCCTTGAAACACTAAATTGAACACAGAAAAACCTATTTTTAGGCACTACACAACATATTTTTGGGCATTACTATCCAAAAAACACTTTTAGAGTTCCATAGTCAATAAGAAACCCTTATTTTCTATCAGATCACGGCAGACCTGAGAATTTTAGTACTAACACAAACTTAGTTCATGTTTTTTGTTTGTGCGATTTCTCAGTCCAAATACACATAGAAGTTGGGTGTTCCACAGTATTTGGTGGCGAAGGCCTTCCCAGCGGCCGTGGGAGCGCTGAAGGCGATGTCGGACACCCGCAGGGCTCCGCCGTACAGGAAGGAGGCGCGCGCACACGATAGCAAGCGAGCTGCGATGCCTCGCCGACGGTAATTTATGTGGGTCCATATTCGGGAGACACCACATCTGAAATTGAAGATAAAAGTTTCTGGTCATGTTTTCATTGCGATGCGCCATATTATTTTAGTTTTGTTATTTTAATTGTGTTGCTACCAATGGATATGACTTAAAAAAAAGCAAATGATGCTTACTGAATGTCGCAGCACTGTCTGTTAAGGTAACCGTCACCCATTTTTTTTTGGTATAATTATACAGACAGGACGGTAGGGACGAACTGACTAAAATCCACGGTGTCCTTCAATATCCCTTTACGTTCCAAGGCCACGGTTAGTGACAACTTGATAAGACAGTCCCGCGACCCCGGCAGGCTTGCCCATTATAGTCTAAACTGTGACGCATGAGTCTTCTAAAGCTCGAAATATAAAATAATATCAAAATATCATGTAGATCAAGTTAATTTCCATTTTTTTGTATAAGTTTACGATGGTACTCACTTGACTGGATAATCCTCCACACTGCAGCAGTCAGGATCACCAGGGATCAGTTTGTAGGCTCTCACTTTGGGCTCCACGATCAGACACCCGACTATCTGCTTCTTTTCTATGTATAAGTATCCCTGAAACAAACGATAATAACTGATGATTTCAAATAATAATGATAATATAATAATAATAATATTCCACAACTATCACAATACGCCATCTAGTCCCAAGCTAAGCAGAGCTTGTGTTATGGGTACTAGACAACTGATAAATATACTTATATATTTCTAAATACATACATATTATAGATAATTTACACCCAGACACAGAACAAATGATCGTGCTCATCACACAAACATTTGTCCTGGGTGGGAATCGAACCCACGACCCCCGGCATAGCAGTCAGGGTCACTAACCACTAGACCAACAGGCCTGTCATAATTAATAAAAAATGTAGTAATGCAGTAGTCGAAAGGGTAGAAATTCTTTAGATACAGGAAAAATTCTTAGCAGCGTGGATGCGTTTGCAAACATTTAAACAGATAATGACAAAGACCCAGACCCCGGAACAAATTATTTGTAGGTCATAAAATATATATATTTTCCGTGCGGAGATCCCACGACCATATAATCCGTGTAATAAATTGACGGTACCAACCGTACCGTCAATTTATTACACGGATTATAAGAGTGAACAGGTTACTTCTAGACAAGCGTGCTTCACCGTCGACCACATCTTCGCTTACCATCAGGCGAGATAGTGCTCAAACGCGAACCTATCTTTAAATAAAAAAACTTTTTGAAAAAAAGGGAACCAACTTCAAAACCAAACACAAAAAAAACTATAAAATAACTTTTCTTTCGGAAGTCGGTGGCTTTGTTTTTTTTTTATTTCATTGACATAATTATGGCCACCGACTTCCGAAAGAAAAGTTATTTTATAGTTTTTTTGTGTTTGGTTTTGAAGTCGGTTCCCTTTTTTTCAAAAAGTTTTTTATTTTTCCCTATTTAGTTGAGATAATCAACAAAAATCTCCATAAAATCGGCGTCTTTGAAAATCTAATATCCTATTAAGCAAAACGGATCTATGTGAGCAACTTTACGAGATATCCATTATTGTTATATACTAAAACCTTCCCCAGAATGTAACAAACACTTTTCTGAAAACTGCATCAAAATCGGTTCAGCCAAACGCGGACAAACATGCAATCGTCCCTTAAAATCTACGATCCAAGTAAGCAAAACGGATCCACGCGGGCAACGTCACGGGATATCTATTAGTGTTATATACTTAAACCTTCTCCAGAATGTAATGAACACTTTCCTGAAAACTGCATCAAAATCCGTTCAACCAAACGCGAGATAATCGCGGACAAACATACATACAGGTCGAACTGAGAACCTACTTTTCTTAAACACTGTTTTAAAGTGTTTGTTACATTCTACTTTTCTTTTTGAAGTCGGTTAAAAAGAGACTTAAACTTAACTGGTGAAATGTGAGTTTACTGTACACCGTAGTCTTAGCATTTTATTACGTAGTGAAATCCTTAAATGATTCTCCCATCCTGTCCTCAAATTATTCTGCGTCCCGCGAAACTGTCAAACTCGTACTGACCCTAATCCACGCTGTCCTTCAACAGCCCTTCACTGTGACCTGGTTAGACAGACCAGCGACCACCATTGACTAATCCTTCAGGAATTACATAATCTTTATGTCACTTACCGTGTAAGCATGTATAAGTTCCTTGGATAGTTCGTTCCCGTACCCGAGGTGCGGGTGCACGACCCTGGCCAGCAGCTGCTCCACCTTCTTCCAGCCAGTCTCTCCTCCTCGGATGCGGATACAGCGCGCGGTACCAGACCGGTCTACTACGCACTCTTCTTTGAAACCCTGCAAATAAATACTTCCTGTTAAGCCGCGCTTTCCGAGGTTGGTCTGTGGATGGGTGACCATTTGTCATAGCGAGTTTTCTCGCTTCGTGCCTCGGAAAGCACGTAAAGCCGTTAGTTCCGGCTGTCATTTGTAGATCTTTGACAGTCGTTACTGTTAGTCAGAAGCTCTAAAGTCTGACAACCAGTCTTACTATGGAGTGTCGTATTTACTGGATTGTGGAGGTCCGATAGGCAGTCGCTCCATGTAAAATATTGATATTCAGCTGCATCTGGTTCGACTGGAAATCGACCCCAATATAGTTGGGAAAAGCTAGGTAGATGATGATTTTCTTTTTTTATCAACAAGTCTCATGATAAAAATATAGAACCGTGGGGGAGGGGAACACTTAAATGAGTTTTCTTACACAAATCTTTTACGTATAACAATTAGTCCACTGAAAAAGTCTTAATAAGTTCCTCAATAAAAAACTGAATGTATTTGAATGTACTTACATTGAATTTGAGTACATCAGTAGCATTGTGATGCACCAAGTGATCATGTTCGTCTTGTGGATCGCCGATCTGAAAACGAATGTAAACTCGTATTAAAATGTGATTACAATTTGATTACTTTTCCGCTGGTACCCAGGAAGATACCCCAATGTCTGAAAACTCGCCTTTTTAACCAATGTGTCCTGCCAAATATGACTTACGGTGCCGAGACATGGACGCTTACTGTGCTCTGAATACGAGTTGCGCAAAGGGCCATGGAGCGAGCCATGCTCGGCATAACTATTCTAGACCGAGTGCGTAACACCGAAATCCGTCGTCAGACGAAAGTCTATGACGTCGGGGATAAGGCGATACGCCTCAAGTGGAGCAAGGTTTTGACCGAATGGTGGCCAAGGTTCGGCCAAAGAAAACAAACCGCCCAAAACCCCGTTGGGTTAACGATATCGTCAGAATCGCGGGGAATAAATGGATGAGAGACGCACAGAACCGACAGATATGGCAACAAAAGGGGCAGGCCTATACCCAGCAGTGGGTGATCCCGGGCTGATATGGTGATCATGGTACCCATTAGTTTAACAATACATTTTCCCTACAGTTAATAATAGCTATAAACAGATTTAGTCGTAAGTAGTTTTATACCTGATAAATAGTGCCGCACTCGGTACACTGTGTGGCTCCGAACTTCTTCTGACCTGCGTCTATAACGTATTGGTCGTCACCTGTCTTTATCAATGAGCGTTTGCTACTCTTTTCTGTAACACCTGGAAATGTATGTAGTGATATAAACATCAACCGTCTTATCACGAGAAAGATAAACATCTGTTGAACACTTGTCTAAAAAATAAGTGTTACTGCAAAACGACCCTTATATCAACGTGAAATGTCATTTTGACGTTAACAGTTTTAGCGGCAAGTCTCCCCAACACGCGTATCATTACCATCATAGAAACGAGTTTTACTGACGGAAGAATCGACATAATGACAGATTGAAGAAAGATCTCTATCGTCCTAAGCATGGCGATGTTTGACAAGTAGAAAAGAAATGTTTCTTCTCTATGATAGACACAAGTCTACAACGTCCAGCATGCCGACGAAACGGTTAGTTTCCCCCCCCCCAGGCCTCAACCGTCTTAATTCAAAAAATTTAAACATCTGTTGAACACTTGTCTAAAAGAAGTTTAACTTAAGACACTTATATCAACGTAAAATGCCGTTTTGCAGTTGACAAGTGTTCAACAGATTTTTAACTTTTTTGTAGTAAGATGGCCAGAGTCTGCAAGGCAAGTGCGATAAATTAAAGTGAGCTTACTTTGAAGTATCCTTGTAAGAGTTTTAGTCAGATACGCGTACTTTTGTTTTCAACAAGAGTCAAAGATTTGCATTAATATTACCTTGAAAATAATTAGAATTAAATAAAGTGTAACAATTGATATTATACCTTTGGTGCCACCAGGCACTATTATGCCAGGGTTAGGCTTGTCGAAAATCGGGAACAATTTAGCCTTATCATCCTTAGCTCCATTCTCAGACGTTGATGTGGTGGGAACTTCTGAAATTATTTATCAACAACATTTTTTTTTCATAACAACAACAATTAATTATAACAATTAAAATTTTTACAAAATTTTAATTGTTACACATTTTAATTATTAAAAAAAAAAAAAACATTTAACGTATTTACGTTGCTTATTTTATTTGATTACACATAGATATAAAAATGTATTACGAGTCAAAATACACGTAAAATATTCAGTAACAATAACTATGTTTTCTCAAAATCAAAAAAAAACCAACAATATGATTAAAATCGTGACAGTGACTCAAAACAATTATCTCCTACTTTAGAAGATCATTGTTTTCATGTAATATTCTTGACCTTGCATGAAACAAAAAACTTCAAACAATGGTACATTAGTGAGAATTTTCTCAAAAAATACTTAATTTTGAATATAATATTATAATTTTGTAATGTGATTCTTAGCTTAATTAGGTCTTGGTTAATTATGAATGATTATTATGCAGGTCTAATGAGCGGTTTGTATATTTGGAACATCCTAATTATAATGAATTTAAATCTAGTTCCGGCTAAGTATTGATGTGATGAAAACATCGTGAGGAAACCGGCATGTCCTAGAACCAAAAATTCGAAGACATGTGACATCTACCAACCCGCACTGGGCCCGCGAGGTAGATTATGGCCCACTCCCTCTCACAGAGAGGAGGGCTGTGTCCCAACCGTGGGAATATTTATAGGCTTATGATGATGATCAATGTGGAGGAAAGAGGACAACGTGGTGAGGAAAGTTTTGAGTATGACCCTTAGAGAAGAGGAAGGCCAAGGTCATGGATGGATTGACCTTGGAACGTAAAGGGCAGTTGAAGGAACATGGCCGTAGTATGAGTCGGACAGTACCTTCCACTCAACCCGGCGGGAGGACTCATTTGAAGATTTAACATCTAAAAAAAGGGACTGTCTGACTTGAGTGATTAAAAACCAACTTTTCCTTCAGTTGCTCTTTGCGATCCAGAGCTTTGACCTTTCTTAAACAGGGGGTACTCGACCGAACCGGGCCCGTCAAGTTTGCTGAAGTACATGAATAATAAACACAAGGAGCCTTCGATTTGAGCCTGGGAGTCTACTATCTTAGTCCGCGGGCCCGTTCGAAAGTAGCTCGAACGTTTTGAGTGAAGCTTACTTCATATTATTTCTGAATTCATAAATTCTGACAACACATCGGGAGTCGAGACAACTACCTCATCATGTTTTCACCAATTTTTAGTTTATATCACTACTTAACGGTGCGTACAGACTATATAACATAACATGTTGTATAACATTGTTATATGACATTTTTCATAGTGTGGTCATGTTATATAACAATGTTATATAACATTGTTACATGGTATGTACGCACCTTAACTAATCTTATATAAAACGCCCGAAATGTTGGCCGAAGCTACGGATTTCGTGCTAAGATAATAGTAGATAATGGTACTTGATCGGACGGCGAGCTACCCATTGAAAGGCCAAGCTTACTGTGGCGGCGGTTCTTCCTGAGTTTTTTCGCCTAATTGATTAATTAAAGATTCAAATCAAATCATTTATTTCAACTAGGCCAATTACAAGCACTTTTGAATGGTATAAAACTAGTACAAAAATAGTTATGGTGCTACGTCCCAGTCACAAGACATAATAACTGTGAAAGTACTGTAGGTGCTCATTCCAATGCGCAAATCTGTATGGAGTGGAATGGGCAAGAAACTCCATGGACACTCTTTTTCAATCACCAAAATTATTACAGATTTTTGTTTGTTGTAAAAGTTTCCATCCCTTTATAATTCACCAGCAGGACGGAGCAATGATGGTAATAATATCACAACATAAAAACTAACAAGTATTAGCGGGAATTTTATATGTGTAAAGCAAGCCAATTCTTTTTAAAAAAGCTATACATCTTAAAAAATTCAATTGTATTTCACAATTTTAATGAACACCTCACATGTGATGAGGGTCATTTAATTTGTTGATATGAATATTTTTATTACTGCTTCCTATGTGGCACAGAGGAAGCATACTCTATCATTTAAAATTTGATATGTGGGAATGACAAGTACTTTTTTTTAATATATTTTTTTATTTATTTTTAACCGACTTCAAAAAAAGGAGGAGGTTCTCAATTCGTCGGAATCTTTTTTTTTTTTTTTTTATGTATGGTCCCCGATTTCTCGAAGACGCCTGGACCGATTTGGAAAATTTTTCTTTTGTTTGAAAGGGTATACTTTCCCATTGGTCCCATGATCATCAGGTCAGGATCTGATGATGGGATCCCAGGGAAATCGAGGACAACCTTCAAATTTTATAGGCACATAGTACCATTTTCATATATTTTCTAAAGCTGTTCAAGTATTTGCATCTGATAATCATCATCTCAGGTGGATGACCTGATGATGGAAGGTACAACTCTTTAAGAGTAAGGAGTAGGCATCGATTGATTTACTTTGTGTTCGCATATCTCCGGAACAACAAGTCCGATTTAAGTAATTCTTTTTTTGTTGTACTAGGTATTATTTAACTTAGAGAATGCTGCAAGTTTCATCAAAATCGGTTCAGTAATTTTTGAGATATGGAATTTTATTATCATATTGTGTACATGAGCGATGTAATTACCGGTGCGAAGGATTACAAAATTCTAGTTCACATGTAAGAGAATAATGTTCTTGACAAGAATTAGGGTTGAATATTTAAACTAAAAAGAGTAAAATAAAAACTTTTTCAAAAAAAATGTAACCGCCTTCAAAAACAACCACAAAAAAGTGAAAAATAATCTACAAAATAACTTTTCTTTCGGAAGTCGGTGGCTAAAAAGACAATGAATAGAAAAAAAAAACAAAGGCACCGACTTCCGAAAGAAAAGTTATTTTGGAGATTATTTTTCACTTTTTTGTGGTTGTTTTTGAAGGCGGTTACATTTTTTTTGAAAAAGTTTTTATTGATTTTAATAACTTACCATCAACAGCAGGTATGGTGGTCTCAGTAGACGCAAGCACAGCTTCAGCATTAATGTTGTTGGACTCCGCCATCTTGAGGATCTGTTCGTCTAACATCTTCAGCTCACGTTCGATCTCGTCCAGATCTGTCAATTCTTCATCTTGAGCTGGGAACAATAAATTGTAGTAAGTATGGATTTTATAAATTTAAAAACACCAGTGAGAGTAGGACTTGCGCAAGAAAGGTTCCGTTACCATTATCTTTAAAAACAGCAATAAATATCATGTCTGTTTTATGAGAGTCGCATTAATAAATATTTATTTTATTGTTTTTATTATTTATTGGTGTAGCAACAGCAGAATTAAATCATCTGCGAAAATTTCGACAGTCTAAATGTTACTCGTACAGTTCATAAGTGTAACATAGTAATGGTAGTTTTTAAACGACACCTAAATGAATTCCAAAATAATAATATACCGAAACATACGCAAATAGACCTTTGAACATATATTATTCGGCTAGTTTCAGCTTCATTCAGTTTTATTTTTGTCGCCTGAAGCACTAACCAACCAGAATGACCAACGAACCAAAAGACAAGCGTCATAGTGTGGAACAGAGATAACGCTATACAAAGATGAAACTAGCCGATTATCTCTTTTCTGAGATCGATGTTCAATATTTATCGTTGGTACTTGTCATAATTTTTGAAATTGGAATTCAACACTCGGCGATTTTTGGATTTTTGACGCTATTATATTTTTATTATATTGCTATTATATTTTATTGCTATTATATTTCAATAGATATGGGTTGAAAATAGAAAATTACAATTTTATCTTCTTTTGTTATTTAATAGCACTAAAAGAATAAATAAAATGAGAGGAGCTCCAGTCCAAAGAGTCTGTACATCTTTTTGAAGATTTACTTCGAAGAAATACTGTTGCCAATACAAAAAAAAAACAACTTTTACCCACCCTTTCACACTCAGACGTTACTATGCTAATTTAAATGGAACATTATTCATTCATTCATTCAAGTAAGGCCAGACCCCCTTGTTATAAAGAAACTGGTTTCTTTTAACTTAGAATAATAATCATACAACAGCTGCAATTGCTTGACCCCTAGCTAATAATAATAGATTAGGGGTTGGTTAAAGGCCATAGGTAGCCACCTGTATCTTGGAGTTATTATTTTATTAGGACTTAAGTATATTCTTCAGCCGAAGTTCAATTTCAAGCTAAGTAAATCACAAACGCAAATAACGGTTTTACAAAAAGTTTTAGCTGTAAAATAAGTCTTTAAAAAAAAATGTGATATAAGTTTCTATGACACTTTAAATGAAGCATTGTGTACCTATTTTACGAGTTACACTTTTGGTAACGTTAATAGATTTTTGATATGACGTCCCAGTGGGTGCTTAGTCTTCTCTGGGATAGTGATAAATGATATTTATTTTGTAAGCTTTAAAAAAAAATAACACTTTCAAGCAACGACTATATATTACTAGACTACGCATTGCACGATCTTTTTTTTTTTTTTTTTTTTTTTTATTTTTTTTTTTTTATAAATCTACAATCAGCCTCATGGCTTTAATCAGATTGGATGGATGTGATTTAGAATATCCTTGGAGGGTGCACATCCTTCGAAGTGTCAACCCTATCTTTTTGCAACTTCTGTAAGTTTTTATATTGAGGCTAGTCGCACTCGTTTCAGCCGGAATAGGCAGTTGCTTGTTTGCATGAGCTGTGTGGCAAGATGGTTGGTGTGTCGCTCTAGGCGTTGTTTGTAAGATACACAAGACCTCTCTATTTCTTCCTTGACTGTCGGGATTTCCAAATACTCGTGCACTTCCGTGTTCCGTGTGAACCATGGCGCATTGACCAAGATCTTTAATATTTTGTTCTGATAGCGTTGGAGGATTTCCACATTTGAGTGACTTGCTGATCCCCAGAGTTGGATGCCGTACGTCCATATTGGTTTTAGAATGCACTTGTATAAGAGGAGTTTGTTTTCTAGACTCAGTGTTGATTGCCTGCCCAGTAGCCAGTACATATCTCCAAACTTTTTGTTAGCCTGATCTCTTTTGGCTTTTATGTGATCTCGCCAAGTGAGTCTCCTATCTAGGTGCATGCCCAAGTATTTGACTGTATTGTTAGTTGGTAAAGTGGTACCATCAAGTGTTACTGGTGTGCAGTCCCCTCTTTTTAGTGTGAACGTTATGTGTACCGATTTTGCCGGGCTTGCACGGATTCTCCATTTTTTTAGCCACACTCCAATTTGGTCCAGGCATACTTGGAGTTTTGTTGATGCTGTGTTCGGGTCTTTACTACAAGAGAGGACTGCAGTGTCATCCGCATAAGTCGCAGTTATTACTTCCTCTGAGGTGGGTAGGTCAGCTGTGTATATAGTATATAAGACAGGGCCTAGCACAGAGCCCTGCGGCACTCCCGCTTCCATTTGGCAAATAGACGAGAGACAATCTTCACATTTGACTTGGAACAGGCGATTTTGCAAGTAAGACTTCAACAGCATGTACATACTATTTGGTAGATGGAGCTTTAGCTTGTACAGGAGACCCTTGTGCCACACGCGGTCAAAGGCCTGCTGGATATCGAGGAACACAGCTGAACAGTATTCCTTTCTTTCGAGCGCTTGTCGTACTGTATGAGCTACTCGGTGCACTTGTTCTGTAGTCCCGTGATTTGCGCGAAAACCGAATTGGTGTTCTGGTATAACTTTTTGTTCTTTTAGAATTGGTAAAAGTCGTTTCAGGACCAGTTTCTCAAAAACCTTCGACAGCAAGGGAAGGAGACTTATGGGTCTGTATGATGATACCTCTGTAGAAGGCTTTCCCGGTTTGGCGACCATGTTTATAGTTGATACTTTCCACAACTTTGGGAAATATTGTAGCTTTAGCATTGCATTGTAGAGTATTGTCAGCAGGACAATGCCTTTTTTTGGCAGTTGTTTAAGAACTTCTGCCGTTATTAGATCAAATCCTGGTGCCTTTTTTTGTTTCAAATGCATGATAGCCTTTTTGACTTCTGACGGTGTAACTGGTGTTATTGGCGGAGACATCTGTTGGTCGCTGTTCAAGAGTTTGTCTATTTCCTCTTCGGTGTGCGTGTTGTCAGGTTCATTTGGTTTGAAGACGTTTTTTAAAGAACTAGCAAACAACTCTGCTTTATTTTGAGGTTTTCGTGACCAATTGCCATTTGTTTGTCTTAGTGGGGGCATGTGTTCTTTCGGCCTTTTTAGTGATTTAGTTATTTTCCAAAGTGTATAATCCTCTGCTTTATTCGGTGATAGATTATTGTGTATTGTATGCATTGCACGATCTAACGAACAAAACTATTCTGCCAACTCGCTGAGGTACTACGTAAGCGAGGGGGACGGGGTACTGCGTTGTGATTGGCTAACTCAAGGTCTCTTCTGTCTCAACGTATGTTTACGGCTCACAGGATTGGTCGAAATGAGACGGATACAAGACTTTTTTGCCTAATGTGTTGGCAGACATCGGTCGCCTGTTATTATGAGTCTAGTATTATATCGTCGTTGCTTTTAAGTCACAAGTTTTTTAAAGGTATATAATGCCGGGTGTTTCGTACCCGACTACTTTGAATAGAAACTGACGAAACAAACCTGAGGTCACAGTCTCTTTTAAAGTCCAGACATTGTTTTGCTCAGGTCATACGAGGACCATGCGGTTGTCTGAGATGGTCCTTTGAAGAAAGAACCATACAGATATTCGAGTAGACCTGTCCAGTCAGTGCAAGCATTTGTCGGTTATCGTGTAGCTCGACTCGGAACTCAAGGAGAAAACTAAATTATCGCGAGATCGTCATTAATACCAAGGCGTTATTGGCCTTTTTTCGGAGAGCTGGTTGGGTGAATAGTATGATAGATTTTCCCACCCATACGCGAATTAAGTACTTTTGACGTGTACTTGCGGTCACCGTCATACAATGGCCAATTTGATTCTATTTATAAAGTTTGATATTAAAAAAAAAACACTAATTGAAATGCTTTGATTTTAAATATAGGGTGAATTGAAGGAATAGTATATTTGTAGATAAATTCTCTCATTTGTAACAGAAATTGTATGCTAAAGTTAATAAAAATATAAATAAAAAATATTTACCTGGCGCTGCATTCTCTTCAACAAGTATATACCCGCCCTCCACGGGCAAAAACTGCCCACTTTTGGGCAACTCTCCGTGACTTTCAACATGCCCATCAACATCAGCCATGATCACATCATTGGCTACCGTTGGCAACGTCGTCATAGACTGTGATGTCTCTGCCACTGCAGGTGGCAACGTCATCATAGGTGATGCTACCGTTGGTGGTAGACTTGCCACATTCTGTGGCATCGTCATATCTAATTTCTGGCAACCCAGTTCTACTATAATGGATTCGGTATCCTGTGGTAGTGTTGCCATGTTGACTGGCACGGCCGTCACTGGCTGGAATATTTGTTTAGTTTCTTCTATAACTGTGCTGTTGAAGCATGGTAGTTCCTGTATGGGTTTTGAGATGGATAGTTCTGATTCTGGGATATCCTCTTCTTCCCATTGGCTGAGTAGTGCTTCTATTGTTTGTTTCTCTTTGTCAAATGGATCGGCTTTGTCTGTGTGCAAAATAAAATTGAATTTAGAGGGTACATCTTTGGCCCTAACTATAGGGCATTCTATTTCGTCATTTACGATTTAATATATCACATGTAATAGAGGAGAGTTCATATCCATTAATTCAATTCCAGATTTTGTAGCTACTATTCAGAAATTCCTAATTGAAAAACCCAATAACACTGCCCGAACCAGGAATCGAACCTGAGACCTCAAGTACAGCAGGTCAATATTAATGAAGCAGTTCTACAGGATTGAACCCAGATCCCCATTTAGCGTCGTGTATTATAAAATATAATGTTTAATAATACTCTTGATATTTTGCCGAATTGAAAGGTGCATTACATCCACAATGAATATCATCAGCGAATATTGCATTTTGATTGACTTTATTTCCAAAGAATGAAATACGTCAATCACGTAGTTCCATAAAAAATACGGATATCTTAATAAAGAAAAAATAATATTACACTCTAATAAGCACTAATGATCGATCAATGATCAACAAAAAGTGTTTTGAAGACTGCATATTTTTAGTTTTTACATGACCAAGCACATTGTAAAATGTAAAATCTTCTTATACATTATTTTGTAAGATAACTCGTATTTTCAATGGTAAATTTTATATCCGGGTCTTTTGAAGCAAAGTGGGGCTTGTATTTTTTTTATATTCATCTTCATCATCATTATATCAGCCGTATGACGTCTACTGCTTAAGGAGAGGCCTAGCTCCCAAAGATTTCCAATAAGATCAGTTGGAAGCGGCTTGCATCCAACGCGACCCTGTGGTCTTCATCAAATCTTCTGTCCACCTTGTAGGTGGACGTCCTACGCTGCACTTGCCGGTGTGTGGTTTCCATTCGAGAAGTTTACGGCCCCATCAGGCATCAGTTCTACGTGCTATGTGGCCTAACTATTGCCACTTCAATTTGCTAATTTACTGGGCTATGTCGGCAACTTCGGTTCGTCTACGAATCTCGTTTCTAACTCGATCACGCAGAGAGACTCCGAGCATAGCCCTCTCCATAGTTAGTTGGGCTATCTTGAGCTTACTAATGAGGATCTGGGATCATTATTAAGCTCAAGATAGCACAAGGTAGATGGTAAAAGGTGCCCAGAGGTAGTTTTTATTTTACCCAAAATTAAATTAGAACCAATACTGATACATCTATTTCGCTTGAACCCACACCTGTTGAGGATAATTATGTTGAGGATAAGATATCTGTATAAATAAAAATGAATTGTTGTTCGTTAGTCTGATTAAAACTCGAGAACGGCTGGGCCGATTTGGCTGATTTTGGTTTTGAATTATTTTGGAAAGTCCAGGGAAGGTTTAAAAGGTTTTTTTTTTAATCGTTTCTCAGGCGGTACGGAGTTCGCCGGGTCAGCTAGTTTCAGATAAAGGTATGATTTTGATCTGGGCAGCACGCAGTAGTATTTACGCAGGTACTCTGTACTGCACAGCAGTGCTGCCTGCCGCGCTAATACAGAGCAAGGCAGCAGGCGGGGCAATACTGCTGCTTTGCTTTCTAACTACACTTACCTTAGCCTTACTACAAAAACTTAACACTGTTGAACACTTCTAAAAAGTGTGACTGCAAAACGGACCTTATTTCAAAGACTCTGACATTTTTTTAGACAAGTGTTCAACAGACGTTTAAAAGTTTTTGTGGTACTACGGAAAGAGATTGGACTTGAACGCGCTAATCTCGGGAACTACAGGTTCAAATTGATAAAAAATATGTTATTGTTGGATAGTCAGTCGATATCGAAGAAGGCTATAGGCCGAGACTCCACCAAAGCTGTGCGAATCGAGACGTGTTTTGAACAACCAATAGAATTGCGTTGCGGCACGGGTTGCGGAGTGGAGCTGTGTCAATAACGCAATTCTATTGGTTGTTCAAAACACGTTTCGACTCGCACAGCTTTGGTGGAGTCTCGGCCATAAGCTACATAACATCAAGCTACTACCAATGGGAGTCGAGCACGGGATAGCTATTTTCATGTAAACCTATAGAGAATTAATGGGGATCAGTAGTGTTGCGGCAGGACTGCTCGGTGCTACCGAAATTGGAATCATATCTTCAGACAGATTCTTTCTTATGGTGTCTTATTTATGATTACGCTTTGATACGCCGTCAAGGCAAGTCACTTTAGGTAAATAATAGTCAATTAACAATGACTTTAAACAATCAGTGATAGAGTAAATTAAAAACGTTGTTTACTCATACAAATTCTGAAACATTATAATTAATTACAATGCCATTCACATACGTGTGTATAATAATGAGATTGCGCCTATATTTCCCAAAAGAGGTCGGCAGACTTGTACCTTTAGAACATCGACAATAGCATCGTCTGGATGATGGCAGAAACCTTTTTTGAGTGGAAAAATCTCCGTGGATCCGTCTGGAGTCAACGGAAGGTTATGTCGAACTCAACCCCCCACTGTTTCTATTACTACCATGAGTCTGGGGAAAGGGAGATACAAGTATAATGTGCCCATGGCTATTGCAATAGCTGGATTTTGTGGCTGGACACAAATTGACTAAGATATTCCTATTAGAAAAGTCTATTCCATAAAATATTGCCAGATAACTTAAGATCCAAGACAAAATATGCATAGCCATATTCCTGGAATAAAGAATAGTGATAGTCGCCTTTGCGCTCATAAGCTTAATAAGAACAAAATCACTTACCATTTCCCATTTCCTGTGAAGAATTCTGGCTCAGCATGGACGCATCAGTCATGGTAACACCAGACATAGCAGTGTTATTCAAAACTGACCCACTAGCAGACGAATTATTCTGCTTCACAGTAATCACAGCCTTATTCTTATGGTGTTTAGGCTTCCTAATCCTGTGCCTCACTCCCATGTTGATCTGACCAGGCTTTCGCTTGCGTCTGTGAGAATGGGAATGTCGTATGCGCCTATTGGCGGTTGTGGCTTCAATAGCGTTAGAAATCTTTGCTGTGACAGTATTATTGTATTCCGGATTTGATTTGCCATAGAAAGACTTCGTAGACAGAATTTCTTTCAATCTATCGCTATTGAATAACGAAGTCCGAGCTTTCGGAGCATTTTCTAGTCTTGGGTACTTCGAGTTAGGACCGTGTTCAGTCAAACTATCATTGCGAAGCCTCTTGTGACTTTTTTCACTGTCACAAGCTGATTCCGGACTCTCGCCTATCTCCACGATAGAACGACGGTTATGGCCCAACTTAGGGGGCGAAGCACCCGCCTCTGTCGTATGAGGAGTCTTGAGCATCTGTGTAGGGGATATGATACTACACATGTCCATTTTCGTCAAGCATACTACTGGGTTTTTCATTGGTGATACTTTTTGCTTCTGTTCTAACAATACCCCTTTGAAACTGTGGAATTTAGGGGTTAATTTATGTCTCCTGCTAGATCGTCTTACAGATTTTGTAGGAGTATTCTCTTTGGAGTCTGTTCCAGAATCGGTGTCAAAGTTTAAATCTTTTAGGGAACTGCTGCAGCTCTCTGTGTCTGCGATGAGACTAGCCAGGCTCTTGCGTGCCCGACTTGAGGTAGATGAGGTGGTGTGAACACTTGTACAGGAGTGAGAGGAAGATGGAGTCCCCGGGTGGTTGTTCAAATGTGGTGTAGCTGGTGTCGATACGGAGCATTTTGAATCCGGACAGTACCTCGTCTGATACTTCTTCAATGTAAATGGTGACTTGATAAAGTTCTTCAAATCGTTGCATTCTTTCAGGAGCTTCCGTGTCTGACTTCTAGTTTCGTCTGTGAAATAGATGTTTTCAATTATAGGTTTTTGGTTAAATGTTATTGTAATTGTGACAAGTGTAGTTTAAATGTTGAAATTAACATACAATGCTTCTTTGTGCTTCAAGTAAAATAATATGTGAAATGATATAAATTCTCTGGTAAACACTGACAATTAAATTATGCTGAAGGTTGTTTCAAGAATTGTTGTGTCTTGTTTTCTTAATTAACTTATGCCTGCAGTTTCGCCTGTGTTTATTTTGGAAATTAACCCATGGGAAGTTACTCATCCTAGCATAAAATAGCATTCAAGACTTAGGTCATAGGTTGCCATATTTTATGGAAATTCATTCTGCTGGTAAGGGCTAGGTAATCCAATAATAGATGGACAACTTACTTTTTTACGATTACATTTTTTTTTTTAAATATATTTACCAATATTGTGGTGTTTATTTTACTTTTTAGCACTCGCTAAATATACCTAACAATGCCTCTGTAAGCAAATGTGTATCTGAGAAAAAGAATATTTATTTATTTATCACAAACACAACTATCATTACAGGCAATAATCCTAATGTGGGAGCGTGGTCTTTAGTTACATTCTTACTTATAACTAAATATGAGACTTACTGGACAAGCAAGCTCTAATGAGGCTTATTTTTCTTCATTTATTTGCTTACAGTAACAGAATTACTGTCCAATGAACAAAAATAGGTTTTAACTGTGTCATGTACCAATCTATCAATGTGCTGATTTGCATTTATTTGTTTTCTTAAAAACCTTTAACTCAACAGTTTCTTTTTAGTTCAACTGCATTATTTTGTTGAATATATTTTGACAGGCTTGAATAATTTCCTGCTTTATTGTAATATAAAAACTTTTAAAAATAGCTTGACAAAGATCTACATACTGACTTTAGTCACACATTTCCTGATACAATATTTAATTATTATAAAAGTTGGCATATTATGACAATCATCATGTTTCTTCTTGCTGAAGAATAATTGGCTGAAAAAACCTACCAATATGCACTGGGCCCACATGGTGGATCACAACCTACACCCTCAAACATGGAGTACTGTGTCCCAGCAGTGGGAACATTATAGGTTGGAATGTTTTGTGGTGTACCAACACCATCCTTCACCTGCCTAGCCTTTCCAACTATCTTGGGAGTCAGCTTCCTCCCTAATTGGATGAAGCTTACTATTTTCCAAGCTGTTCTGATCTCCACAACCCAATAAACCTACATACCTAATGTTGAGACTCAAGTAAGTTTTATCTCAAATACAGACTGGGCTACTGCTTAAAAATGTCTGATTCAAAAACCCAATAACATTTGATTGGATCAAGTGTTATTGGGTTATTCAATCAGAAGTTTCTGAACAGTCTATGAATCAAACTTGATACCTAACTGCTAGCATCAGCATTTGTACCCACTACCCTGGTAAAATGAGGCAGACTAACACAGTTACATGTCTAAATTATTTCTTAGTCAGTAATACCTTTTCTAACTATAAACTCTCATTAATTCTGGCTGACTTTATTCAAGATTAATCAGTAGTAGATAGTGCCTGGAATTAGGTCTTGATCTAGTTTTAGAGGGCACATCTGGTGATAGCATATCAGCAACGTCCTGAGATAAGTGAACAAAACAGAGGGAGTTTATTATAAGATTGGAATAATTCTTAGCTCAGAGAAGTTGTTCACAGTCCAGCTTATTCTGCCATCTCCATAAGATATCTACATCCATAGCTAAAATTGTTAAGTTAGTATTTTATGATTAGGAATAGTTCATCTATTTTCCTTTTTTAACAGTATATTAACCTAATAGTATTTCAGCAAGGCAGAGGCCTATTTTTATGCAAAAAAAAAGGCACAAGTATTGAACAACTTGTGCTCTCAACTCAAGACAGATTGGTGATTGGTATTGAATAAAACTAGCTAAGTCAGGGGGTCCTTTAGAGGACCAAAGCCTGCCTGGTAATTTGTGAGTCCTGTGACCCCGGAACGTAAAGGGCTACTGAAGGACACTATGGACTTTGGTCAGTACGAGTCTGACAGTACCTCGCGCTCTGCCCAGAGTGGAAGGACTCATTTGATGATTTTACCATGCAAAAAAGAAAAACCTTAGGTTTCCCCAATGTTTTTCTTAATCAGAAGTTTGAGAATTGTACCTAATAAAGAAATGTAAGTATGTGGTGCAGTCAGCAGAGTTCAATAGTATGAGTCAGTGGCCTGCATAATTTGACCCATTTACCCCTTTTTTGCCGATACAAGTTGGGTCATGTTATGATGGACACTGACTGTACAACTATGCTGCAATTTGTTTAGTGAGATAATCATTTAGTTTGCTACAGAACTATGATTATAACTTTATCCTAATGAATATTCTAAATGTCATTATCGTCTTCCTTCCTGTATCACATTCCACTTGGGGTCAGCACAGCATGTTTTCTACTCCCATTCTGTCCTGTCCTATTCCTTTCATATTATTCCTCACACAGTCTGTTGTTTCAATGATAAACAAGTAGTTTGCTTATTCATTACGCAATACTACCTGATTACTTTTCAGTTAGCGTTCATCAAAACAAGATTTATGATGCAATGTGCATAGTATTTTCCAGATTTGAATAAATACATTCTGTAATGTATTTTGTATGTGTTTTGACTGGTACATGTTGTCACTAGCATTTGAAGATAAGTTTTGTCTTTCACGAAGCCAGTCAAGCCATTTGTAAGTACTAACTATACTGAATCAGTAATTAACTTGTCTACAAATGTTTTTAAAGGATCCACAGCTTGCATACAAAACAACAATGACTGAAACAGGTAAAATAGCTGCAAGGTTAACTTGAATGTGCATAAAGGTAAAATTCAAGGCCCTGTGACCTCTCAAGTATAATGGAAAGGTATTACATGTTACTACTTGTATTTTCGACATCAAACTGTTCTTGTTTATAGTTGTTTACATACAAAATATAGTTCTAGAGTGTAGGTTACAAGGATAAGTAAAACGACTCACGCCAAAGGCTCCTTTCTGGCGTCTTCGGAACATTCTGGTCGTTCTCGTCCCCAGAGCTCGAGTCCAGCGTGCTGATGATGCCCAGGTCGCAGTCCTCGCTGTCACTCTCACTATCAACCACCGGCAGCTTCCGATGCGTCGTCAGAGACTCCCGCGACGGCATCTCCTCACATTGAAATAACCCCTTCTTTCTCTCAGACATCTTTGGCGTATGTGTATGAGGAATCCGCGAGGAACGTCTAGGAGTCATCGCGGCCATGTCTACGACCGAATTACTGACCTTAATTGACAATAAAACATGAAATCGGACACAACAATCTCAACGTTTTGATGACCCAGCCTCACTACTCAATTAAGTTTTTGCCTACTTTGCGTTTAAGATACTACATATTGTAATGCAATTCAGGCAAATGGACGTTACATAAACAGTTACGGCGGTTTTTAGATTAGAAAACACGTAAATTGTAACAAAAAACGTGCGTCAAAAAACTTTTATCACAGCAAGGAGCAGCAACCACCACTATTGTTTGGCGCGTAAACACCTGTCATTTGATGGTGTTGCCAGTATAAAATATTTAGTTTAAGTATTTTCCACTGTAAAAAATAGTATTAATTTACAGCTTTCGATTGTCTGTCATATATTTATTTCGACCAATTTCGAGCTATGTGCACAGACTACTTAGAGATACTACGTATGCTATGTGTTATTGAAACACATAGCATAATGGGGAAGGCAAGTGTCAAAGTGAAAATGACAGTTTGGTCCCCAAAGAACTGTAAAATCAAAGGAATTTTCAGAAAAAAAAAACATTTATTGATGTAAAATGACTAGATGTTGTGTATTAAGCTGTAAAAATGATGGAATACACTTTTCAAAATAATATCTACTTTTCTTTTGGAGGTTATGTACCAGTATTGCATCGCTCGAAAATCGAAGAATTATCACCTGGAACGAGTTTTGTAATAGTTGTGGTGTTAAGAAATTAAATATATTGTGATATTTCTCGAATCTAAATAGAAAAAAAGGTTAAAATTACTGACTTAAAACATTATGATATTTTATCAAAATAGAAAGTCAAAAGCAGCATTATATTCTTGATAAAGGAGAGGACAGGTAAAACATACCTAAACTCAAAAATTGAAACCTCAACTACAAGTAATTGTGGATTTATTACGGTAAAATCAAATGTATAACCACTCAATTAAATCACTTTTTTTCTCTTGTAGATGCGCCGCGGCGTCTTAATTCTTCTTTTAGTATATAGTACTTGCATGGACAAATAATTTTCCATATTTGTTTTGTATTTATACTCAATTTTTATAACAAATAATCTTGTTTGTTTTTTTGTACAAGGTAGACGTGGGGACCAACTATCGCAGCGCCATCTACGATTAGCTTTGAGTTGCCATCCCCATTACAGAAAGCTGACGTGACGAGGGTTGGCCGGTGAAAGCTGAAAACAGATGGCGCTAGCATAGTTCGTTCCCTTGTCATTGTTGTTGTCATTTTCTATGTTGTGTTGATTGCAATAAAGCGTATATTTTTTTTACTTTGTGACTTTGTGGCAGCCGTAAGACTATTTAAATAAGTGGAGCACTTATTTATACATCATGTATTCTAACTGGCGAGTCCAGGAACTGAAAGACGAATTAAAAAAACGCGGTGCTTCCTTACGAGGAAAAAAAGCGGACCTCATTGAAAGGTATCTAGTTTTGTTTTTAATTCATCAAACACACCTTAATCGAAATTCACAGTCGTTGTAGATCGAAGGGCGCTATACAAAGTAACAATTTTAAACCAAATGACTTTGAAAATGTAACGATTTCGTGGTATTTTCAGGTTAGAGCTTTATGACCAAAATTTTAATTTTGGTCGATCTGAATGTGTAGATGATGACGAACCCAAAATGGAGCTACCATCAAAAGAATCTTATCGAGATATAAACAGTAATACGATTCTGCCACCTTTGGACAAGATAATGATAAGGCATTATCTATGTTAGTAAGTAAATATAAAATTTAATCTTTCAATATTGAGCTTTCAATCATTAAATTTCTTTCCATACTCTAAGTACATAATTCTTTGCTTTCTAGCACAGAGAAAAAAATAGCAACAGCTACACAGCTATATGAGACACGGCATTTACTGATGGCAAGATCTTCTGTTGTTGGTCAAAATACTTTTATAAAAGGTTACTGCAGAAAAACAATGAAGAATTTGCAGTACGAAGTGGATGTGAAATTAAATGAAAATGGAAATCCTGAAGCATCACATTGTGAATGCCCAGCTGGAAGTGGAATAAATGCAGTATGCAAACATGTTGCAGTCCTTTTACTTGGCATTGAGAACATGGTTCATCAAAAAATTATTTTACTTCAAGAAGTATGCACTCAAAAACTACAGCAGTTCCATGTTCCAAGAAAACCATACACAGGTACTCCTGTGAAAGCTGAGAAAATGTATCACAAGAAAAATAAACACAATTTGATTTTTGAGCCATATTCATTAAAACATATGGACAAAGGAAATTATAATAATAGGATAAGAAATATGATATTAAATTTTCCAAATTCCCGGATGCCATTTAAACAACTCTATGGTCCAGCAAACCCATATGCATTAGTACATGATCATCATTATAATGAAATTAATCCACAGCAGAAACTTTTAAATGATTTAAAATTATGTTCAATCACTCAAGAAGAAATTAATAATATTCAAAATATTACCATCGGCCAAAATGAGTGTCCTGAATGGCATGCATACCGACAAGTAAGGCTTACTGCTAGCAACTTCCATACTATTTGTCACCTTAAGTCAAGCACAATGTGTAAATTTGCAAAAGAAATGTTAAATAGAAAACCATTTATGACAAGAGCAACAAGTCACGGTATAATAAATGAACCAACTGCCCTCATCAAGTATGCAGCTGAATACGGTCTCACAGTAGAACCAAGTGGTATTTTTATTAGTTTAGAAAGACCATATCTTGCAGCTTCTCCTGATGGGTTACTAGGACAAGAAACAATTATAGAAATCAAGTGTCCCTATGCCAGCCGAAACCAAAAAATAAATACCATTACAGTTCCCTATTTAGAAATAAGTAATGACACTTTAACATTAAAAAAAACAAGCCCATATTATTTTCAAATTCAAGGACAGTTGTACTGTTCTGGCAGAACATACTGCAACCTTATTATATATACCTTCATGGATTTGAAAGTAATTTATATTGAAAAAGATAATTATTTTATAAATTCAATGTTATTAAAACTAGATTCCTTTTTTCCTATATTTAAAGAAGCTTTATTTGACAAATACATCTATTTTAACTATTATGAGAACTTTGGAACTAAATAAAATACAACATTGGTATTTATATCTGTTTTATTTATAATATCCTTAACAGTATTAGTAGTAGTACAGTAATATATGATTGTGTATAGGATATAAAATTATTTCGTTTTATTTACTATACCTTCTCTAAAATTACACAACATAATACATATAAAAAAAATTTTTGATGCTAAGGGAACATAGAAATGATTAAGTTTATGGTTTAATATTACATAAGTTTTTATTAATCCTATAAGTCTTTCTATGTGGACTCTTTGGCTAGCCAACTGTTGGTCTAATTTTAATTGCACACCAGGAATTTGAGACTTTCCTTTTAAAAAGGTAGGAATATTTATACCAATACCTTTACAAGCAAACAAATCTTGCACATTAAAGCCCCTGTCTGCCATAATGCTATCCCCAGAATCACAAATATTAAATAACTTACTGCGTTCTACAATCTGTCTGTCACTCACTGAACCGGCATATGCACTTGAACAATATGTTATAAGACCACCTGGTGAGGCACCAACTAAAAACTTCAAGGTATTCTTATGTTTGTAAGTACTAAATGTGGCTCTTTGGTCATTGGGCTGACTAGGCTTTTGTATTTCTATTTCAGTTCCATCTAGTATAAGCCTTGTTGAAGGATAATATTTTTTGAAACTATCAGGCATATAAAAATTTACTAAATTGCGATTAGGCCAAATGTCTATTAAGCTCCAGATATCGCTAACAAAATTTATCCATGTCACTATAACGTTTGACACTTCAGCTTTGCTTACACCAAACATTTTGCCTAATTCGAAATCAGTTGTATTTCTTCTGAGCTTAATTAATAGCATTAAAAACTGATCCTCTACCGTCAAGGAAACAACTCTACTCCAACGGTACTTAATATCATGTGCCATAGGCAAAAGAGTATTGATAATTAAATAAAATTTTGCCAATGTCTCCAACCCAGTATAAAAATGCACTGTCTCATCGTCTGCAAGTAATAACTCTGTAGAGAACAATCTTAATATAGTAGATGTTTGTGTACCACAAGTGTTGTGGTTTGGCATATCAGATGCAGGTATTGGAGAACTATGTTCAATCAGAAGCTCTTGAGATACACTACAGTCTTGAGGCACACCACTATCTCCTTCTAGTGGCAATATATTATCATCTTCACAATGTTGTGTGCTTGAAGGCATGTCAAAAAGCTGACTTTTCATGAGGTTGCGGTTTACCAATCTTTCTTCTCTGGCCTTCGCGTTCTCAGAAATTGGTTGCGTATTCCAAGGAAAAACAGATGGTATAGCCCCTTTCTTCAAGAATTTATGTAGGTGTTTAACTCCTAGAACAAGACGTGATTTTTAGGTACAAAATATTATGGAATATATATATAGGGATAATTATTGAAAAGATAATTGTCAAAACTTTATTTATGATTAGCTTACCTGTGTATTTGCTTGTTAATTGATAATCACTTTCTACGAAGTGTTTATCACATAACCTCGTACTTTTTGTAGGAATCAATTTTTGTCGACGAATGGCTTTTAACCAAAGCCTTCGTATTTTTTTATCCTTCGGTATTTGGTGCGTTCCAACTTCAGAGCATTTAGAGACAATACAGCGCGTCATTGTAACTGTTTGAAATTATTTTCTGAATTTGAACATACAAAAATGCAATGTTTTGGGAACAATCTATGCTAGCGCCACTTTGACAGTTGCCAACCCCATTTCGAGCTATGTGCACAGACTACTTAGAGATACTACGTATGCTATGTGTTATTGAAACACATAGCATAATGACAGAAAGCTGACGTGACGTAATCAAAAATGATATTGTTGTTAAAAATAATATTAAAAACGTAACCGTGTTTATTTAATACCTTGTTTATTCACCATTACGGTACTTTATTTTACATTTCCACCAAAGATTTAAAAAAGTTTATATCTAAAAATTGAAATGACCAATTTCGGTTTAAATAAAAGTATAGTGTCCTGGCAACATTCAATTCAAAAAATCGCGCTTACCCATTACCGGCGCGATTTTTCGAATTCTAAAAGAAATAAAGAATATACGAACATAACTTTTTTATTGTTTCTATTAATTGTTTATTTTATAATACATACAGGGTACTGGGTGATTTTTTATATAGTGCGGATTGTATTTTTTCTGTGGTTCTATTTCAGTAATAGTCGATTAGTCGTAATAGAACACATTTCCGTAGATGAATAAAATAATAACCGCCGCTCGGGTCGATCGTTAAGGTCATTAAGGGCCTGCCTTAGCCGGTCCAGGGATGGGTGACCATTCCATAAATCAGTTACCGTTTGTACCGTCTACCATAGTTTCCTCCGTGACTCGTAAAGCACGAAAAGAGTCCCGGCTATTTTTTTTTTCAGTCGTCGCACAGTGATAAGAAAGAAGACTCGGTTGTGGAATTTCAGAAAAGCAGCCGCTTCATGTTAAATACTGGTAGAAATAATTAGTACAGTACACTGTACAGCTGTATCCAGTTGGAGCGCAGCCCAACTTCAACACAGCATAGGAAAACGCTATACTTATTTAATAGGCAGACCGCGATGAGTTCGGTCAACCTGGGTATGTGGTGCATAGGACCGATTTTATACAGGTTTAAACAATGATATTTTATAATTTTAGTAAAGTATATTAGAATATCATTGGGTTTAAACAACTTGATTCCGCCTGGCCCTTTCCATCATCGGACTACAAGGCGTGCTGCAGTTCAAAAACTTTAAATTGAACGAATCAGTGCTCCTAGAATTGTTAAAATCGAATAAAAAATAATCTTATACTTAAAGATTGCCAAGTTTGATGCATCATGCAAAAAATATCCCCTCCGATCATGATGAATTGATGACAGTTGAAATAAAATCGTTATTTCTTCATTATCTAATAAATACAGTTACCTAACCAGGCGTTGCTCAATAATTATTACTAGGCACTTATTACTTTTTTCTTTAGCTGCTTAATTAAGAATAAAAAAGAGCAGGTTGTCTGCTTCAATAATGGCGACATTTTTCATAGCATTAGCATAAATACATTAAGACCTAAGTTATTTTAATGTTTTGTGTAATTTATAATGTGCTTAGTGTTGACATTTAGTTTGAAAATCCTTCCGTAAAAATCTTCAGTTTTTTGCTTGTCATTTTGTAATGCCTTTAAATGCCGTGACCAACGGTTTTACGTGCTTTTCGAAGCACGGAGGAAACTCGTTATAAAGAAAGAAAGAAAAAACGTTTATTTGAGAGCCCGTACACACAACAAACAAACAATTAAAGAATAAATAATAAAAAAAGAACATGATAACAAAGGAATACATCGCAAATTAAAAACAACAACGAAAAATCAAAGATAACATTGTGTGTCCCACGGCTACATCAAATGTTATGACAGATGGTTACCCATTACCCATCCACAGACTAACCTCGGCAAGCGCGGCTTAACCCAGAAGATCGGCCTGTGCAGCTGTAATTATTTAAGAAAAGTAACTCGATAAATAACCTAAAAGACTAAAGTCTATAGAAACATTCAACTATAGTGATTATGCATGCAATCACTGAGATATTGTGGGTTTTACGATTGCATCTGACATAAACAACTTTCTCCTCCAATTTTTTATTGATTTGTTTGTTGCTTTTCTGTCAAACCTTCAATTTATTGCTGTAAATTATTTGAAGCATAAAATACCTGGGGAAGGTTGAATAATGCTGAATGAATGTTGTTGGATGGAGAGGAAGAGGAAGGCAAAAGAAAAAAATTGATGTATTGTCTAAGTAATTATATGAAAGAAAAAGTTGGAGTAAATGATACTATGACGACTGATAGGGGAGAATAGAAGAAAAAAATGTGTTGGGCCGACCACAAGTAAAATCCGATAAGGAATACCTACCTATGATGATGAATGCCTGGGGAAGGGAGCCTTTGTGCTATGAGGTAAGGAAAGAGACACAAGGTCTGGGGGTATCCGTTTCGACCGCGCGGCCATGACGTTTTTTTTTAAATAAAAACCATCCCAAGTTTTTGTAAAAAAATGTAAAAGTCGATTCCCAAAAACCATAAATTTGTCAAAGCAATGGTTAAAAAGTTATAAGGGTTTGAACGTGGCCGCGCCATCGAAACTTTCCGAACCGCGCGGCCATGGAGATCTTTAAAACTAAGTGTCGCAGAGACCTGAAATTTTGGGAAATAGTAGATTGAATTTGTAAACCAAATGTAAAAATATAGAAAAAAATCCTGTGTTTGTATTTTAGGAGTTTTAAGGATAAAACCTCGTGGCCGCGCCATTGAAACGGTGACAAAAACGTTATCGCCGATATCTCACTGAAAAAGAATCTCAGACGTCTGAAATTTTTTGTAAAACACAGATTTGCATTTGTCAAAACTAGTAAAAATACAACAAAAAATCATAGGTTTATATTTCAGGAGCTGTAAGACTAAAACTCCATGGCCGCGCCATCGAAACGTTGAAAATTTAGTTTTTCGCCAATATCTCGCTGAAAAAGCATCGCAGAGGTCTGAAGTTTTTTGTAAAACACAGATTTGAATTTGTCAAAACTAGTAAAAATACAACAAAAATCCTAGGTTTATATTTGAGGAGCTGTTGAAGAAAATCTTCAATACGTCTTGAATATGTCGATTAGGGTGACCACGGATTATTATTTACAGAGAAAATTTCCACCTTTTCATAAGAAATGATATCCCAAGGATTCGTCGAACAATGAGGAGCAATAATATGGCTATATCTTTAAAAATCACATAAATTAGAGATTGTTCGATGTTGAGTGCTCCATTTAAAGACAGCCCCGTCTTTAAATGGAGCTTATTCTCACTATAGTTTTTAAAATTCTCCTGTTGTTTAATATCTTAATAGTCATCGATTAAACCATATGTTAAATTATGTATCGTCTTACACCTACCTGACACAGACCTGAATTTTTAATTTAATTATTACTTTTTAAAAAACATATAGGTACCAACAATCGAACAATCTCTAACTTATGTGATTTTTAAAGATTTTGTTCAACGAATCCTTGGGATATCATTTTTAATAAAAAAGGGTGGAAATTTCTCTGTAAATAATAATCCGTGGTCACCCTAATCGACATATCCAAGACGCATTGAAGATTTTCTTCAACAGCTCCTCAAATATAAACCTAGGATTTTTTGTTGTATTTTTACTAGTTTTGACAAATTCAAATCTGTGTTTTACAAAAAACTTCAGACCTCTGCGATGCTTTTTCAGCGAGATATTGGCGAAAAACTAAATTTTCAACGTTTCGATGGCGCGGCCATGGCGTTTTAGTCTTACAGCTCCTGAAATATAAACCTAGGATTTTTTGTTGTATTTTTACTAGTTTTGACAAATGAAAATCTGTGTTTTACAAAAAAAATCAGACGTCTGAGATTCTTTTTCAGTGAGATATCGGCGATAACGTTTTTGTCACCGTTTCAATGGCGCGGCCATGAGGTTTTATCCTTAAAACTCCTGAAATACAAACACAGGATTTTTTTCTACATTTTTACATTTGGTTTACAAATTCAATCTACTATTTCCCAAAATTTCAGGTCTCTGCGACTCTTAGTTTTAAAGATCTCCATGGCCGCGCGGTTCTGAAAGTTTCGATGGCGCGGCCACGTTCAAACCCTTATAACTTTTTAACCATTGCTTTGACAAATTTATGGTTTAAGGGAATCGACTTTTACATTTTTTTACAAAAACTTGGGATGGTTTTTATTTAAAAAAAACGTCATGGCCGCGCGGTCGAAACGGACACGGTCTGGGGAGGTCTGCAATCTGGAGTTCTGATCGGTCTTCATAATAGTTGGCGATAGATGACGACTTGTAGATGAACTTCTGGGTTGGATGGCCTGGATGAAAGTGAAAATTTAATTCGTTTTGATCATTCGTAAGGTCATTTTCAAAAGATATTGTCAAAACACGGCGGGACCAAGTATGGACCCTTGTGGTACGCTTGCACTGTGAACGCATCACTAATTATGTAGGTAACAAAGGAAAGAGTATGCTAAGAGGCAGAAGTAATTTACAATTTGCTGCTTTTTCTGTGCACTAGAATTACTGTTTTTACTATAGGTAGGTACGCCAATAATAAATTGACTAAACCTTAATAAAACCACAATAAAACGTTCGCTAACATTGTCTTACATTGTGATGTCAATTCATCTTTATAAACAAAGCATTACACTCACAGATTACACTGGCAGTCCACAGAGCTCCTTTTTTATTTTTAAAGAGTACATCCCGTCCGAGGACCACGCATTTGGCGGGAAATGCCTCTAATAGCAAAATGGCGGCTAACTACCCAGCAATGTGTTATGGAACGCAACTTCCAATACTGCAATATTATAGCAAAATCAATACCGTACTAGGTAACACAATGTAAAAACGATGCTACAAACATCTGTTGTAATTTTCCATTGCAGTTTTTCTATAAATCCTTGGGAATATTCTTTTGTAGACAACGTAATGGAATCAAAAAAGTTAGGTTATTTTTTTTGTGTTGTCGTTTCGTAGTAGATTTCCTGAGGCGTATCAAGCTAGGAAGGGCGGCCGACCAGTTAAGTCATGCATCACCGAAAGTTTAGTTTTTTAAATGCAATTCACGTATTAATGTGAAACGGAAGTAAGGGCAAAAGAGACGGTGGAAAAAGTTCACTATGATAAAAAAAAAAACAGAAAGAAATGAGGTTTTCATATAGAAAGAATTTAGTGGTGTGATTCTAAGCAATTTTCACTTTCATAAGCAGATGGTCTAGGTTGATATCGGAAAGAATGTAGTAATTACTTAGATATTTTATCCTCCAGTGATGAATTTCTACAAATCTTTCAATGGAATTTGACAAATAGGTATCTCATTTTTATGGGTACGAAACATTTTTGAGCGGCGATAGTTAAGGCACTTTTAATAGGCCTTCTAATGGATTTTACGAATTGTAAGAGTTTTATTACCACGAGTAGTTTAATATGTACCTACTTTATATAGTCTAAAATTAGTATCTCAAGCTTTTCTTGGATCAAACTCATATAAGGCGTATAGACGCCCCCAAACGTCACCATCGCTACAAAAGGTCCTATAATTCTCACATCAGAAGAAGCAGGATCTGCATACCTACCTACGTATTTAAATCATTCAGTTCAAAGACATCCCCTACAGGACAAAGATCTTCGCTTCCGAAGATCTCCACATTGAGCGATGTTGTGCGAGAAAGTGAATTCCCGTAACCTTTTTTTTTTACTAGCTGACCCGGTAATTTTCGTACCGTCTATAACTAACGTCACTCAATTGTTTTAGGTAGGTACTTACGAATCTTTTGTATGGGAATAAGAAAAGTTGCTTTTAGACTTTTTTAGGCAATTTTTCTACCAACCATTTTCGTACTTCAAGGAGTACTACTTGTACTTATTATTACAAAAAAGAATTGTGTCCGTTTCGACCGCGCGGCCATGACATTTTTTTTAAATAAAAACCATCCCAAGTTTTTGTAAAAAAATGTAAAAGTCGATTCCCAAAAACCATTAATTTGTCAAAGCAATGGTTAAAAAGTTATAAGGGTTTGAACGTGGCCGCGCCATCGAAACTTTCCGAACCGCGCGGCTATGGAGATCTTTAAAACTAAAAGTCGCAGAGACCTGAAATTTTGGGAAATAGTAGATTGAATTTGTAAACCAAATGTAAAAATATAGAAAAAAATCCTGTGTTTGTATTTTAGTAGTTGTAAGGATAAAACCTCATGGCCGCGCCATTGAAACGGTGAAAAAAACTTTATCGCCGATATCTCACTGAAAAAGAATCTCAGACATCTGAAATTTTTTGTAAAACACAGATTTGCATTTGTCAAAACTTGTAAAAATACAACAAAAAATCCAAGGTTTATATTTCAGGAGCTGTAAGACTAAAACGCCATGGCCGCGCCATCGAAACGTTGAAAATTTAGTTTTTCGCCAATATCTCGCTGAAAAAATATCGCAGAGGTCTGAAGTTTTTTGTAAAACACAGATTTGAATTTGTCAAAACTAGTAAAAATACAACAAAAAATCCTAGGTTTATATTTGAGGAGCTGTTGAAGAAAATCTTCAATGCGTCTTGAATATGTCGATTAGGGTGACCACGGATTATTATTTACAGAGAAATTTCCACCTTTTTTATTAGAAATGATATCCCAAGGATTCGTTGAACAAAATCTTTAAAAATCACATAAGTTAGAGATTGTTCGATTGTTGGTATATGTTTTTTTTTAAGTAATTATTAAATTAAAAATTCAGGTCTGTGTCAGGTCGGTGTAAGACGATACATAATTTAACATATGGTTTAATCGCTGACTATTAAGATATTAAACAACAGGAGAATTTTAAAAACTATAGTGAGAATAAGCTCCATTTAAAGACGCCCTGTCTATAAATGGAGCACTCAACATCGAACAATCTCTAATTTATGTGATTTTTAAAGATATAGCCATATTATTGCTCCTCATTGTTCGACGAATCCTTGGGATGTCATTTATTATAAAAAGGTGGAAATTCCTCTGTAAATAATAATCCGTGGTCACCCTAATCGACATATTCAAGACACATTGAAGATTTTCTTCAACAGCTCCTCAAATATAAACCTAGGATTTTTTGTTGTATTTTTACTAGTTTTGACAAATTCAAATCTGTGTTTTACAAAAAACTTCAGACCTCTGCGATATTTTTTCAGCGAGATATTGGCGAAAAACTAAATTTTCAACGTTTCGATGGCGCGGCCACAGCGTTTTAGTCTTACAGCTCCTGAAATATAAACCTAGGATTGTTTGTTGTATTTTTACTAGTTTTGACAAATGCAAATCTGTGTTTTACAAAAAATTTCAGATGTCTAAGATTCTTTTTCAGTGAGATATCGGCGATAACGTTTTTGTCACCGTTTCAATGGCGCGGCCATGAGGTTTTATCCTTTCAACTCCTAAAATACAAACACAGGATTTTTTTCTATATTTTTACATTTGGTTTACAAATTCAATCTACTATTTCCCAAAATTTCAGGTCTCGGCGACTCTTAGTTTTAAAGATCTCCATGGCCGCGCGGTTCGGAAAGTTTCGATGGCGCGGCCACGTTCAAACCCTTATAACTTTTTAACCATTGCTTTGACAAATTAATGGTTTTTGGGAATCGACTTTTACATTTTTTTACAAAACTTGGGATGGTTTTTATTTAAAAAAAAAACGTCATGGGCCGCGCGGTCGAAACGGAGGTAAAGAATTATCCGAATCGGCCCAGCCGTTTTCAAGTTTTGGGCTTAGCAACACATTAAGCGATCCATTTTATATTATAGATAGATATCGAAGCCTGACCTTCTTCAGGTCATCGGTTTACTGGTTTTTTTTACTGTTAATAATTAATGCTATGCTAATAAATACTAACTCATCTTAGTCAGTGCATCGTGAATGACGTGGGGAGCAAATCTTAAAAGATTGCTATTAATAGTCTCTGTATAGCTTTATACGGGTTTGACGCAGATTGTGCACTTCGCAAATTGTGCAATTCGCAAATTGTGCACTTCTAAAAATAGTAATTCGCAAAATGTGCATTTCGCAAATTGTGCACTTCTCAAATTGAGCACTCCTCAAAATTATAATAGTTTTAAATAAAAACCATTTATATACAATTTATTTTTTTATTATTTTGTACGATTATTAGCACTATAACAGTAGTTTCGTGTGAAAATAATCACGTTCAGGAAATATTTTGATTTTTTATTTTCAGTACATGTGACCTATCTATCACACTAGACACTAGAGCACTCCAGCCATTTATTACACATATTATTTGTTTCTAATAAATATTTATGTTTACTAATAAAAAATATTTTAAGTAGTCGCTTTATCACACTTTCAAAATACATAGTTCTCTATCCAAAAATACAATTGAAAAATCGACTGGCCTGTTGGTCTAGTCGTTAGTGACCCTGACTGCTATGGCAGAGGTCGTGGATCGATTCCCAACCAGGACAAATGTTTGTGTGATGAGCACGATCATTTGTTCTGTGTCTGGGTGTAATTTATCTATAATATGTATGTATTTAGCGTAACTCAGTAGGTAAATACTAAGTACTCAATTTAGCCAAAACTAGGAAATAGAATATTAGGTATATGTACATAATATTTAATTATTCATTTATTTTTATACTGTATTCATATTTTGATTAATTAATTATAATAAAAATATGTATACAAAATTTCACTCTCTATTTTCAAGAAAGCGATAAATGAATATGGCATTCAATATGTACAATATAATAATATACTTATAGGTACCTAAGTATATTATTTTTCACACCACCTGCTCGTAAATGTCAAATTATATGTCTGCTAACCGGCCGTAAAGCAAGGCATTGTTCCCTCCCGCTCGAGCCGGGAATAATATATGTACTGAATTTCATTATTCCCGTGGGAATAATCTGATTTGAATTTGGAACCTCAAACAAAATATAGTATGAAAACTTTGAACGAAGGAATTGAAGCAGCGGCGGCTGCCCCCCGGCAGTCCCCACTGCAACAGCTGATCGCTTGCTGAGGTGGGCACCACAGCATGCTCACGTTCGAAGGTTGTCGTACCACATCAAATTTCAAAATTCAAATTTATTTCCTCGCAGGTGGTGTGAAAAGCAGAGTACTCACCTCAGGAATAAAGCTGCCTTTGTCTTGGGCTAAATTGAATCCCTCGCTACACTAAGGATTCTTAGCTTAATTCCCTCGTTTCACTCGGGAATTAACACTTGAACCTCCTCGCTGCGCTCCGGAGGTTCACCCCCAGAATCCTTAGTGTCGCTTCGGGATTCAATACGCCCGTGACGTAAGGCACTGCTTTATTCCCTTGGTGCGTAATCTACTATTATTACCTACTTTTGACTAAATTCAGTACTTACCTACTCACGAAATAATAGACATGTTTTTCATGTCTATTTTTGTACAGAGAACTATTTTTTGTAAAAGCGTGATATAAGCAATTAGTTTATTTTTTATTTTTTTAGTAAAAGTTAATATTTATTTAAAAAAATGTCACATTAAATGGCTGTAGTGCTCATAGTACTCTATGTGTATGGCTGACATGTACTAAAAATAAATATTCAGAACATTTCCTGAATGTGATTATTAATACATGAAACTACTGTTATCGTACTAAACTATTGCAAAATAATAAAAAAAAATTAAGTAAACGGTTTTTATTTTGAACCATTATGATAATTTTCAGATTCATTTTGAGGAGTGCTCAATTTGAGAAGTGCACAATTTGCGAAATGCACATTTTGCGAATTACTATTTTGAGAAGTGCACAATTTGCGAATTGCACAATTTGCGAAGTGCACATTTTGCGTCAAGTGCACAATTTGCGAAGTGCACGATCTGCGTCAAACCCCTTTATACTCGTATCTAGAAATATTAAGTACTTACATACTTAATCATGATTAATTAATCTTTTTACTATCGCGTATTCTTATTTTTTATTTATCAATGCTTTCAAGACGGAGCTGATTTCCAGTCTCTATTTATAGTTAGAATGGAATTAGTCTTACCATGGATTATCGTATTACCTACCCAACTGGGTTGTGGAGGTCAGATAGGCAGTCGCTCCATGTAAAATACTGATATTCAGCTGCATCTGGTTTGACTGGAAGCCAACTGCCAACCCCAATATGTATAGTTAAGAAAAGGCTAGGCACAGGGCCGGATTAACCATCTCGGGGCCCCTAGGCACAGCTCGTTTCGGGCCCTCCCTTTTCATACCACAACGCCATTTGGAAATTTTTACTTTCTACATTACGAAATAGAATGAAGTTACCATCATCAACAACAGACTTCAGTCATCACATTGCAAAGGTCAAACGCCTTTCTTCAAGCACAGAGAACTAATCTGTGCTTCAATAACTGTGCTTCAAGTAATCAGAGTAATCTGTGCTTCAAGTCACAGAGAACTACAGAGGGGACACTACGCGGTGTAGGTATGAAATGGTACACACACACGCGTACACCGTTCACGGGTCGCTACAGATGGTTTCCGCGCGCCGCCCGCCCGTATCGCACGCGCTCCGTATCGTAATTATTTTTCTTACGCGTGATCACGTACAAGTAAAAGTGAAGGTAATAAAATATGAAGACAAGCAAATACTGCATAGCTTTTGGTTGCCTAAACGACAACAGTGATAAGAGCTTCACGTTTCATAAACTACAAAAGTAAAAAGACAAAATTGTTCTCACGTTTTTGTTAAGTAAAATTAATACGATCATTATGTTATGCTTTTATATCATATTTTTTACGCCAATAATGAATTATAAAAAAGTAAGAGCGTCTGTTTACACAGCGCATGAAATTGAAAAAATAACTTTTGTTCTGAGACTATCAGCACATCAAAACAGTGTTTCTAAAATAATCGGTCAAAGTCGAAGATTTTTGTAGTTTTTTGGAAGTTGTAAAGCAAAAGCTGTTCAGTTTGGAAGGGTTGAGTTGCCAAATTAACTGAACATTACAATAGAATTGACGATCCTTATATAACTTTACCTACATCCATCTACAGCTTGACATAAAAATTTAGAAAACCGAAAGTCGCCACTGTCTTCGCGCTACCAGCACTTTGAATGATTTTATTTAATTTTTTTCACTTATTACGTTAGTTTTATGGCACAATAATAAATCTAACAACCCTGCGGTCTTTGTTTACATCAAATATCAAAGATTTTAAAACGCTGTCAGAAATAAAAAAATTAGTTCCGTTTCAACCCATTCTGGCCAAGCTGTACGTCCTACATTTACTTACCAAATCGGATCATTGCTCCTATACTATAAAACTGACAAGGCACACGGAGCCACAGCGACTCGGGTGGCGAATGTGGCGTTATGATATTGATGAGGTTTTAAAGCCTAACATTTCAAACATTTTTAAATATTATTATTTTTTGTTTTTCTGAGATGAAATGTTTAAAATATAACAACAATAGGTAGAAAAGATAATATTATCATAATAAATTATTTCTAACGTAAGGTGCCGTAGGTACTATAAGCAATCTGTGGCTGTGCTACCTATCGATAATGTAGTATGTAGTAATCGATGGCGAAACCAAAAAGGTATAGGCTGATGATAAAAACAAAATTCCTTGAGGAAAATTTATTTAATAATTTTTTAATTTAACAAATGCATAAAATACACCGACCTACCAAACTGTGCCTCCTGAACTCGCAAGTCGCAATCGCAACCCTATTGAGCGCGGTGAACGTTGACCTTGATGTGACGTTAGCATCCGATAAACCAAAATAAACTCTCGCGCGTAGCCATTCAGTACAATTTTGCTTGTGCACGGGAAGTTTAGGCTAATATAAAAGTAGGTGGGCAGTACGGCTGCAAGTTAAAATGTGCTTTATTCTTTCGTGCATAGATTTTACATTTGTTTGATTGTTTTATGGAAGAGACCCATCTGTTCAAGTGAAAAGACTTTCGCCACAATCTATACGACGAAGTATCGGAATCGGGTCCATATTGGCTCACCTAAAGTTGTTTACCCGAAATTGTTCTTCCTAACGATTTGTAATCCGAATGATCACTCTTCCTAAAATTTTTAATCCTAAAGTTTTTATTCATACTTTTTGTAGTGCTACCGGCGATGTTCATAACACTCATTTTTCCGAAAATTGTTATCAATAATATCGTTATTGTAAATATATTGAAACTCCTACTGTTTTTTATCATAACGTTTTTATCCCTAAACATTATTACGGTGATATTTTTATTTAGTCATTTTACTAGATTTAGTCAAACTAAATCCAGTAAAATATCGACAATTTAGTCAAACTAAATAAAGTAAAATGTCGAGAAAATTGAAGCGGTGCTCCTACTTCTGGGTAGTTTAAAAAAAAATAACCACGAAGGGGATGGCGGGGTCTTTCAGACCCCGCCATCCCCTTCTAACCTAACCTGTCCGAGTCGGGGTGCCCCCAGTCGTTTTTGGTCAGAGTGTCGTTTTGCGGTCACTATGAAAAAAATACTGGCGACAAATTTCCAGGTTGCGCTCACCGGCCGCTGCCGCGGCACCGCTCGCTTTGCTCGCTCGACTCGCGAGTAGCTGGTCACAGTTCTAACCTAACCTAACATAATTATGGATATCTTTTCAGGTACACACCGCTTTAAATAAAATTAAAGAAGACGCTTTAACTAATATGTAAAAAAAAAAAACCAATTCATATAATTAGTGAGTGCGAAGCAAGCACTTCCTCAAGTATACGTGCTAATATGCCAACAAAATAAAAATAAATCTAAACAAAAAAGATATGACTTTGAATAATAGTGTAAAAGAAGGTTATATTGAGAAAATATAGGAAAACAAATAATAGTATAATAGATGTTTATTGCTACCGACATTATGAAGTCGAATGATTCGGAATTACGAACATTAGTGACAGTGCAATTAGGAGTTGTGATCATTAGGATTAAAAATGTTAGGAATACAATTTTCGGGTTTCCGATGATCGGAGTTTAAATTTTAGGTGAACTTTGGCGCTCCCATCGGAATCATTTAAAAATGAAACTAAGAATAGGAAAATCACCGTCACTCATAATGGGGGCTTTTACCTTATAGTGTGAAAAAAAGTTTCACTTCTACCATAAAACTTTTCTTTCATAAAACCACACAATCCCCTTTTATTATTTTTTTTATCGGGAGTGCTGGGCCCCTGGTCATAGTGGGCCCCTAGGCAGTGGCCTAAAGTGTCTTATGGATAATACGGCACTGGCTAGGCAGATGATGATTGATACAAATAATTACTTTAATTATACCCAAGCGGCTAGCTGTCTCCTACTTTGAGTTCCCCATGACGTCAATCGATTAATTTATTATCATTATCCAACTATCTTGTACACTTTAATGTATTCTCTAATCAGTCAGATGTTCATACTATGTTCCAACATTAGTTTTAGTTACCTATTACTGACAAATCTGGGCGTAACTCAGCAACCAATTACATAAGCTTAATAAATAGGTCATTCGTCGTCGGGATTCTGTAAACAAACGTCGCATGTGGCGGTAATCTGAGCGGCTGGCGTCCATCTTGTTTTTATAATGAGCCCGCCAATCAGTTGCGAGGGCGGCGCGAACGTCCCATAGACTAATATTAGGAATGATTTATTGTTTCTGCTTGGAAGACGGATTTCTGAAGGGTCAATTTTATTAGTCAACTAGCGGTTGCCAGCGGTTTCACCTGCTGCAACCCCAAAAATCATCCCGTGGGAACATAAAATCGGGATAAAAACTATCCTATGTGTTAATCCAGGTTATAAATTGTCGTGTACCGAATTTCAACAAAATCCGTTCAGTGGTTATTACGTGAAAGAGGAACAAACATCCATACATCTAAACGAACAAACTTTCACGTTTATATTAGTGCGCCAACTGTGACGTCAAATCGTACTTCTTACTAATCTTACTTCTTAAGTAAGATTAGTAAGAAGTACGATTTGACGTCACAGTTGGCGCAGTAGCTGAGAAATCGACTGCTCTTACCTACTGCGTAACGCGGATTCAATTCCCGTACGGAACGAATCCTTAAGGCTGCATGCATATTCTGAAAGTTGGCAACGTCGCAAAAAGCTGTCAAATATTTACAAGTTTCAATTAATTTGGCAAATTTTCTGTATGAAAACACGAAATATCGCTCTGTAGTGCACTAAAAAAATGATATAGGAATGCAATTTAAACACTGAATTTGATGTTGTAACCGTTTCAGGTGTATAAAAGGCATTTGGAAAGCTTCCAAATGCTTTTTTTACATCTAAAACTATATATTCGGTGTTACGATATTAATTATTGCATTCCCTTATCAATTTTTTAGTGCACTACAGAGCCATTTTTCTTATTTTCATACAGTAACAATGCTAAATTAATTAAAACTTGTTAATATTTGACAACCATTTGCGACGTTGCCAGCTTTCGGAATATACGCTCTTAATCTGTCTGGTCGGGTTTGTTTTGCACTCACGTCACGACATAGGAGAAATTCCTATAATCAAGAAAATAAAGCGCCTTAAATCATCATCAGCCTATAATGTTCCCACTGCTGGGACACACTCCTCTCTGTGAGAGGGAGGTGGGCCATCCACCACGCTGGCCGATTGCGGGTTGGTAGATGTCACATGTCTTCGAATTTTTGGTTCTAGGACATGCCGGTTTCCTCACGATGTTTTCCTTCACCGTTTTGAGAGCAGTGGTGATAAATAAATAAATTACACAAAGTAATGCGCCTGGCGGGATTCGAACCCACGACCTACAACTCGTAAGTCGGGACCGATACCACTGGGCCACCACTGCTAATAATTAACCGCGAAATAATTACAGCCGCACAGGCCGATCTTTCGGGTTGCTTGCCGAGGTTGGTCTGTGGATGGGTGACCATCTGTCATAGCTAGTTTCCTCCGTGCTTTTGAAAGAACGTAAATCCGTTGGTCCCGACTGTCATTTGAAGATCTTTGACAGTCGTTACTATAATCAGGATCATAAGAATAATCAGATCAGAAGCTCTAAAGCCTGACAATCACAACCAGTCTTGCCATTGGGTATATTATACTACCTACTCCGTACTCAGTTACTGGGTTGTGGAGTTCCGATGGACTGGAAGCCGACCCCAATATAATTATGTAAGTAGATGGGAAAAGGCTAGGCAGATGATAAATCGCAGACTGTAAAACACAGACTTCATAGTTGTTGGAAGAATAAATCGGAAATTTTATGTTTTTTACAAATAATATTGTAGTCAAATATTTTCCACGCAACAGCTATATAGCGCATAATAATAATGTCCTCCATTTTTATTGACAAATAAAAGATACATTTACTTACCTACTGTTATAAGCTCTAAGCCTTCCGCAAGGTAGGTAGAGGCACTTAAGTATTATGAGAATCTTACGTAATATTAAATTGTACTTGAATAGATTAATATTATTATAATGTACAGACGCCAGCACATCAAGCTACCACAATCTGTCAGATTTCTTTAATAGAATTTCAACCTTATCAAGAGTAGAACGTTAATGTTTGATTGGTAAAATCTGACAGATTCGGGTAAGTTGACCTGATGGCGTCTGTACCTACTGACCTCAAAAATTTTAGGACATGTTCCTCAATGTCAGTCATTTTTAGGGTTCCGTTTTACTTGGTGTTAATAATTGGCTCCCGTTTTACCTTTTGGTAACGGATTACGTTACCAAAAGGTAAAACGGGAGCCAATTATTAAGACTCCGCTGTCCGTCTGTCCGTCACACCGTGATAGACAGTTGATCACACATGGTGGCCTACCATAGTACCATGATTCCAGTGTGTGAAAGAGACAGCTATACAAGTCGTCTAGCGCTAGTCATTCCCATACTGGAATTACTCTGTACTATTAAGTAAGTACCTATATATTCTGCTGTGCTCTCGCTTAAAAACGTCATGGTAGGCCACATGATGTATTTCTGTTGCCGCTATACAACAAATACTAAAAATTAGAATAAGATAAATATTTAAGGGGGCTTGCAAATAACAGACATGAACCTTTTTTCAGATTCTTCGTCAGGTTTGCTAGTCGTCAGTCGTCGACACGACACTCATCGCCGGACCTCGTACGGGACGTACCGTTATGAGAAATAACGTCGTTGAATTTTCCCTTGAATTTTTGGAATTTTTGTTCTTGTACACACACTCAGCTTTATTTAGGTCTTAATCAACGACGATATAATGCTAGACTCCTAATAACAGGCGACCGATGTCTGCCAACACATTAGGCAAAAAAGTCTTATATTCGTCGAATTTCGACCAATCCTGTGAGCCGTAAACATACGTTGATACAGAACAGACCTTGAGTTAGCCAATCACAACGCAGTACCCCGTCCCCCTCGCTTACCTACGTAAGCGAGGGGGACGGGGTACTGCGTTGTGCGTACCTCAGCGAGTTGGCAGAATAATTTTTGTTCCTTAGATCGTGCATGCGTAGTCTAGTATTACCTATATTGTCGTTGGTCTTAATGGACACGGAAGTTTCGGGAGATACCTGTGTCGGATGGGGAAGGAAGAAACGCCTGAGTGTCACCACTGCGAGGATCGTCCGGAGGATGGAGGTGGAGCATACGGTGCAGGACTGCCCCGCTTGGGCAGAGCACCGCCATGTCCTCACGACGGCGAAAGGCGAAAACCTCTCACGCTCGCCATTGGTCGAGGCCATGCTGCGGGGCGAGACGGAGTGGGAAGCGGTCGCCTCCTTCTGCGAAGCAGTCATGCTCGCGGGAGAGGAGGCGGGCCGCGTGAGGGAGAGGACAGCATCCTTCCTCCAACTCAGCCGCAGCGGTAGACGCCTACGGCGACGGAAGTCGGCAGACGATCTCGCGAGCGAGATGGACGACTCGCTGACCGACCATGGACCATGCCCGGGTTGACGGCGCTTTGTGTTCCACGCGCACCTCAACGAGTGTCAGCATGATGACGGGACCCCCCTTTAGAGGGCCAAAGCCTGTCGGGGTCGCGGGATTCACGAATTACCGTGACCCCGGTACGTAAAGGGCTATTGAAGGACACCGTGGATTTTAGTCAGTACGAGTCTGACAATATGGGTGGGAAGACTCATTTGATGATTTTATCGAGATAAAAAAAAAGTTGTCAACAGTCTACTTTTAAAACAATTCAGCCTAGATTCTGTAAAGATTGAATTCGATTTTTTAAATCGGCCACAATTATTAGGTACCTGCTGCTGCTGTTCAGGTGCAGTCAACCAACCCCAATCAGTCAAATCTTACCACATAAATTAACCTTCCAGTAAGTATTGTGATAAGGTTTAAAATTTGTTAAAGAGAGCCAGTACAGAGTACAAGAGCATCAGAAAAAAAAAGTTTCGAGGATAAATCAAATCAAATCAAATGACGCCAAATTGACTGCTGAGAACAAAAAATATCGTGACTTTGAACTATGCTCAAACGTGTCAGAAGACTATTATGCGTAGAAAAAATGCTAATTACTGTGTCTTGTGTTGTATGATAATAATTAATAAGTACCTATTCAATGGCACGGTTGGCACAATGGCTGCGCGATCGACTGCTGTGCAACATGTCGCAGGTTCGATGCCCGCACGAAACAAATATTTGAATGACCTATAAGTAGTTGTTTCGGGTCTAGGTATATGTGCATGTATGGTTATAACGACACAGGATTTTTTTTTGTGTATGGCATCTCGCAGGTCCTATTAGGTTGTGTACTGCTCAACCGGACTTTTCCGTGGATGCCTTAAGAATTTAAGGCCTCCAGCCAGGCAACAAACTTAGTTATAAACTAAGCGACCACACGCTAAGGGCACCCCCATTGCAGCAAGCAAGGGACAGGCTGGATCTTAGTTGATTATTTATAGGGCTAGTTTTATAGCTAAGGCTCAGTTCGCGGGCTGGCTCTGCAAGGGTCGGGGGGGGGGGGGGGGGGAGGACACAGGAAAAGTTCAGTGTGGGCCATATATAAAAAAAGAAAAGAAGTACTTACAGACGGCACGTAAACCTTCCCCAATCTGTCACATTCTACCAATCCAACATTAACCTACGATTATTTATTGTGATATGGTTGAAAATCTATTATAGGACAGATTGTAGTAGGTCGATGTGCTGGCTGTACTATTGAATAATGACTCAACCCAACTCAACCCATATCTCACATCTTCTGCGAATTTGATTTTTTGGTGACGTCGGTTAAGCGTAGTTCGTATGTAGCAACATAGATGTCGCTACAAGTTATTGGTTTAAAAGAATGTCCATGGAGTTTCTTTCCATAATAATCTCCATAGATATTTACCCTTTGGAATGTGCAACTGGAGTTTCTTGCCCATTCTCTATGCTTTGCAATGTGCAACTATCAGTACTTTTACAAGTTATTTTGACTTGTGTCTGAAACTGTAGCTTATCTTCATTTTTTTTGTCAATTCTTTGAATTTCAGTTCTCAAAATGTTGCAATATTTTTGAATTGTTACCTAGGAATCTAAAGGCGACATTTAAAATACTAAGTTAATACTCAGTTCTAACAAAAAATCTTATTTTAGAACTAAAGGCATGTTTGTATAGTTATCAATAAATTGAAAATCTTAATATCACGTCATATATTTTTGGAAAATTATGGATACCGTTTTTTCTTTTGTTAAATCAATGAATATTTTACAAAATTATGCATCAAAATTCGGGTAAAAATACTTTTACGTGACAAAATATTTTTTGACAATCTAAAAAAAGTGACGGACCATGTTAAATACCTACATACTTAAATAATTAGATTTTTTCAGATTGACAAATAAAAAATAAAAATACAACCAAACAAAAGAAATAAAATGAAAAAGTGCTTTACCTATCACGAATATTTTTTTTTGTACCTAATGAAAATCAAAAATGGTAAGTTGGTAAGTAGTACGACAGGTAGATTTATTTAGAGTAGCGACAATTTTGGACAGGTGGTCGACTGCTACAATCCATCTCTCTCTAACCTAAAGCATTTTGCGTTGCCTTTGTCTCTCGTCCCGAATTATACAAAGCGCCGAATTCTTGTAAAAAAAACCTTTAGAAATATTACGTATCAACGTATGATCTTTAAACGACATTAATTTTGTACCAAGTCTCCTGTATCATTCTAGGTTTGTATTCAATTCTGATTTCAAGTTGGCAGAATATTCGATACCTACCGGTCAATTGCTGGAAAAGAAAAAATAAAAGACATTTCTTCAAGACTTTACACCTGACAAATAGCACATGGAAGTTCCTTTGCCAGGGGCGAGTCGACACACCAAAATAATTATTTTAATGTAAATTTTCAACTCGCCCCTTCATAAGGGGCGAATGGATACACCAAAATAAATAAATAAGGGGCGAGTCGACCATTTTAATCGTAAGGGGCAAGATCCAAGGGGCGAGCGGAGCCTAAACCTAAAAAAGTTTCACCACTTCGACAGTTAAAACTTCAAATAGACACCGAACAAAAACCGCATTAGATATTTAAAACAAAGCTAAGCGCATTTTAATGAGTCGACTACCGATTGACCTGCACTGACTTCCAGTCGATAGGCATATTAAACGTCTATTTAATTAACATCGGCCATACTGGATTCCTTAAATAAAAATAATAAAATTATATTGCATCAATTTTTTACCTGTCATAGATTTCTTGTCCTATAGATTTTATGCATTCGTAATAAGAATACAATCATAAAATGCTTTTAGCAAAATGTTTTACTTATTGAGATCATGAATTAATTAAGCAAACAAAAATAGATACCTAGATTAAAATAAAATGCAAATCCTTTCATCACAAAATCATAACATAACAAAAAAAGGAAGCGATAAGTTCAAAATAATCATTTAATTAATTGCTTATTCCTCGACCTTGCCGCATACACCTTATTTGTGTAAACGTAAATAACACGATCGCATAACACAGCTTCTATTTACACTTTCTCTAACATTACGGTAACGAGGTCGCCTTGTTGTGCACGCAATGTATCCTGCAACACTCACAAAAGTAAACTGTCTACTAAGATTTTCAAAAAAAGCATTATAGTACACCGCTGTCATTCAACAGCGACCGCACAATCTCGATACTTGCTATACAACACATTCCATCGACGCTCTAAAATGCAACTTTTCGAACATGTTTCAAGTAAAAACAGCATTTTATTACATTGGCAACGGTGCGTGAATTTCGAAATGACGTGGTAGAAGCAGCAGCTATCTCATCATCATTGATAATGGTCGGTTTGGCAACGTCGCCTCGCTCACCTGGCGCTACCTGCGCAGTGTCAACAGGGGGGCAAGCGAGCGAGCGAACGCCAGTCGATCCAACGATCCGACAGACACGCTCGTCCCGAGCTGTCTTTACATTTTTATATTAAAAATTTTGCACAAATATCAAAGTTAAAGTTGTAGAGTGACGCGTATTAACTACTTGAGTGTTATAAAAGAGCGCGAAGTGAAAACTTTAAAATCTTTGCTCGAACACGGTATTCAAATTAAGAACGTTCATCGACACCGTTCAAAAGCTTGTTCTTTCCATAGAGTTAGCGACTGGACTCTTTAGATTTGGTGTGGCTATGTGATGTGAGTTAATTCTAGATTTTCACCTACAGCGGAAACAGCTTACGTAGACGGCTAGCGGTAAAACGCCGTCCGCGCCGCACGCTAGTTCTTGTTTCATGTTGAGTAACCGTCAGGTTTCTAAAAAGTGAACGAAGTCGAACATACAGCGTATACGTGAATTTTCGGTGGTTCGCCCACTTGTCCCGTTAGAAAGTGTGTGTGACTTGGACTGTTGTTGATGAGTTGTTGGACCTGAGTGTTGTTGGTAGTGTTGTTTTGAGGAGGGTGTTGTTGTGAGGTGGTGTGGCAGTGCATGGCGCGATGATTAGCGGGGGCTGGGTGTGCGCACTGCACGTGCGTACTGCGGGCCTCGGCGGCGCAGCGCTAGGCTCGGACGAAGAGGAGATCGTGTATCTCGCCTATGTTGTTATTGATGTGCTCACGAATCAGGTAAGCGAACAAACTTGTGTAACAAAAAAAGGTCCTTCAACCTTCAAACATAAATTACAACACCCAATAACTGTCGCAGATACGGTACTGCAGATACATAATGAATACAATAAAAAAAGGCCAGAATATGTTAAATTTTGACAAATCAGCAATCGCGGATAGTAAATACGAAGTAAGAGATCGAGAGACACCAATGAACATTTAAGTGTTAACAAATACAACTTGATATCGGAAGAGGAGCGGCGTAAATTGTATAACAGATTAGGTAAACCTTTTGTTGATACAGATAGTTATCAACATCAACCAATACCACAACGTCTCTATATTAGAACTGTTTCAAAGTCTTTTAGATCAAATCCGGAAAGTCTATTGTACTTTTCGGGTTCTTTCTTGATAACATTTTGTTTACTTATCATGCTGTCTATGCATAAATTATGAGCTAAACTATTCACGATACATTTTACTTTTATTTTCTCCAAAAGTGTAGCGAATTATTCTTGTCTTTTGTCATTGTAATGGCATTTAAACACGGAGAGCAAAAACGCAGATCAGCGACGGCGAAAATTCAGTCTTACTGAGATTTCCTAGTCTTTTTTTGTAATCTTGTTCGCATTAAGAACCTTTCCTGAAACTTTTCCACTCGAAATTCTTCCCACAATGAATAGAAGTACGTTATTACAAAAGAATACCGCAAGGCACTATATTGGGTCGTGTGGTTTTTGGTAAACTTAGAGGAATTATAAAGTTTACTGATGTGATGATATTTGAATGGTGTCCAAGATTAACCAAATCTAATCGTACAATCACCTTAAAGATGCTGATGGGAATCGACAGATTTCCCACAAAGCAATAAATATACGACAACTGCTAACAATTTCAACTTAGGACGCTTAGAACATTAAAGAACTCGTTCTAAAACGTAATGATGTAAAAAATCTGTAAATTAACAGAGAAACAAAAACAAGTTGCCATCCAGTTTCTTTACATCTAAGCACAAAACCAAGGAATTCCCTATAAAAACGCCAAAAACCCAGCGTCAAAGGAGAAACAAGTTTATCAGGATTCGTGTTCAGCAAACAAAATATTGAGTTGGATAGATATGTATCTACGAATATCTATAATTATGTTATCACGATGTGAGCATTTGACTGATTCTGCTGCAACATTTATAGATTCAGTGGCATGATGATTAGCATCTGCTGTATGAAAGGCAAACCAAGAAGTTACTTGATCAAAACAAGAGAAAACTAATGCAAGCTCCTGAATTGTTAATGCTAGATAATCTTGTAATGATAGTCGTGTGATCGAGAAAGTAAATCTTATCTTCAAATCTAAAATGTAAGCTACTCTGAATGTTGGATCAATATTTCAGCAGACGATCAAATCTAACAGCTACTAATCAAAGAAAGAAAGATTGAAGCTATTGCATATATCAATATTCTAATATCTGACTAGCCTTTCGTCCCCATTCAGCCATTTGTCCACGCGGATTTCATAAAGATGTAGCTTTGATATTCACTGATAGCTTAATTGGTGAAAGATTTTTAATTCGGCCGTCGTGTTTGAGTTCGTACATGACAAAATCAAATCTCTCACCTCTTTAAAATATTAGCGTAGACGATCACGCTTTTACGAATTATGGCATTCATCAGTTTTTATTTTTAGCTTCTTTAGTTGTTTATTTTTTAACACCTCTAAAATTGTTTCTATCGTCTAATTTTGTACAATACTGTTTTGTTTTATTATCCTCAACTTAATGTTCGGATGTTAATCAAAATTTGCAAGTCCAATGTTATATTGTAAGTAGTTAAGATTCTCATTTTTAATCCTTTACGTGAAAACTCTTCGTGTATCATTCGTTATGCTTGTTACAAGATTAGCCTTTTGTATCCTATAGACTGTTCCAACAATTCTTTCCCCACCAGTTCCATCGTCACTATATCTTTAAATGTGTTATTTTGCTCGTACTTTGCATCACCTTCGCTACAAAAGATTTCGTAACAAAATTACATATTACTGTCACATTTATTTCAATTCTGAACTAAGTCATAAACAGTAGACTTATCACTGCCAAAGATAAAACGTAGATAAAAACAATTGTCTCCACGATCCTCATTCGCTTGATTAGATTTTTCGTTTTTATCATTCGTGTTGTTGATAATTTCTTGTTTTATATATTTTTTTTAGATTATATGTATTGAGAAGGTCGCTATTGGTCACCTTGGTATCGGAATATTGAAGTTTCGAAACTTTGGCAGAACTGGTGCGTCGGTATTGGTAGTTTTCAATGTCTTTGAGATTTCCACCGGTCGTTTTATAATTGAGTAAACCGGGATTATGAAGAGTGCATTAAAGTTTTTTTCAATTCAAGGTGAAGTAAATTAAACAAGCTATAATTTTTTATCTGCCATGATCGCCCAAACCTTAATGAGATTACCGAATAGTATGCTTTTATTGGAATTCCTTTAGTAGAAGTGTAAATAGAATTAATTTAAAAAGGTTAAGTGTTCCAAGCAGTTGTTTATCGGAAAAATGAGCTGGAATATTAACCACTTGTTTAAACAAGCAACGGTTACAAACACGCCTGAAGATATTGGATTAAATAATGAACCTTATGGCTTAGACAAAAGTTTATTTTCTAACGGAGAAGGAAAGTTGAAGATCATTTTAAATGGACTGTTTTAGCTTGTTTTAGAATTATTTTCTACACACAACATAACATCGGTTACAGAGGTGTACCCAGTAGTACACCCAAATTTCAAACGCTATTGTTAAGTCCCATGTAACAGCGGGCGTGACTTTTGCCATCAATCGGGCACAAAATCTAGACCTCGTGGCTGCTACTGACAAATTCCTAAAAGAAAAACCTGTTATCATACCAACCTGGGAATTAAAACATCATCATGCTCAACAGTCGCTCCTTTGACCACTAACCCAAAGATACTGCTGATTTTTGCGCATCTACGAGTACCATCTTTTCCCTATATTTAGAATATAATATACTTTATTGTACACCAAAATTTTAAAACAAAATTGCAATATTTAATACTGCATGAGCCTCATAGATATTGGAGGTGGAGTAAATAATACATGCGTCTCTATTACGGAAAGCATACAACCAGAATCTCTTCAAAATAAGAGTGAACAGGCTTCTTCTGGGTTAGCTCACTCGTAGGCTTTGAGTTTGTCTCCTTTGTGTTGTTGATAAGTCAAGAGCAAACTCATTTTTAGGATTCCGTAGTCAACAAGGAACCCTTATAGTTTCGCCATGTCCGTCCGTCCGTCCGTCCGTCCGTCCGTCCGTCCGTCTGTCCGCAGTTTAGCTCAGAGACGCACAGTACTAGAGAGCTGTAATTTGGTGTAAATATATGGATTTGTTGTGCCGAAAAAGTGGTAAAATAAAATCTCGTAAAATATTTTTTTTTAGGGTATCTCCTGTACACGTAAAGTGGGGATGTTATTTTTTTTTCTCGCGTATCCCATAGTGTGGGGTATCATTAAATAGGTCTTTAAAAAATATTGATAGTTTCCATTAACAATTTTTTGATAAAAAAATTGGTTTGTGAAATATTAAGCTTTAAAGTGCTAAATTTTGCTCGACTCGAGTGTCCCCCCCCTCTACCAGCTAAACGGTTATGTTTGGGGGTGTGAAAAAATTCACAATAGTAGTATATATAACGAAGTTTAAAAGAAAATTGTCATGACTTAGTAGGCTTTACAACTTTACGAGTAATAGTCGACCAACTTATAAAATGTACTTGGATAATATTTTTCTTAAACAAAATGTATCGGAGAACATGTTATTCAACTGCAAATGTAAGTTTGTCAACTTTATTTTTACAGCTTTAATAGGTATGTTTTACGGTATGTTTCTTGGGGATAGGTAGGTTTTTATCGTCAACTATTTTTAACTAACTTCAAAAAAAGGAGGAGGTTCTAAATTCGTTTTAATCTTTTTTTTAAATGTATTTTGCCCGATTTCTCAAAGACTTCTGGACCGATTTTGAAAATTCTTCTTTTTAAAATTAAATTCAGCGAATCAGTTTAGTTAGTTCGCATAAGTATTTTGATGGGCAACTACGGAAACACTAACTACACTGTGCGTGGCCCGACACGCACTTGGCCGGTTTTTAAAACAAAATACTGGCCACATGGGACACTGGGATAAAAATAAAAGTGTTGTACCGGCAGAAAGATGATGTTGATGAGCATAATAAATGTGAGAATTTTATTCTTTCATGTCATGTCCCAGAGTAAAAGAATCTTAGAGAAAATATTTTAAATATTTTCAAAACGGCAACCCGGAAGTGCCGTTCGAATATGTTCATTCGAAGGGCCCGCGGCACTCACGTGTAGCTTGCGCCCACACATACACGAAGACTGGTTGGCTATACAAACAAAGTTTTAAGAAAAATAAAGATGGTGTGACCACTTAAAACCTCTTTCCTACGAAAAAGACCAACTATTTTTCTATACAAAGTAACTTTTAAAGCCGTTTTCCTTGTTTGAAATTTTGTAGTGTTGGAGGAAACTCGGCATTGAGCCGAGCGTTCTGAATTCAACTGAGCTTGTTTTTTTGTCTAGTTTAAGTGAAATTGAATGAAAGAAGTGTTCCTAGTAACCTCATAACTTTATATTCAGTCACAGGAATTGTTCTATTCGTAATTAGAAATTAGACAAAAACTAACTGTTCTTGCCCTTATAACACGTTTTCGTTGTTTCTTCTGACTTCTCCTCTGCTTTCACGGCATCTCTTCATTGCCAACTTCTTTGGTGTCAGTCTACCAGTATCTGTAGGTAATGAAAATTAGAACGGTTCTAAAATTGAAAATAGGCGTTTTGCAAACATCTTGTAACCTACTAGGTGCTCAGACATTGAAATCCAAGCTTTACTTGATAGGAACAAGGTTCCTTTTGGCGTTCAAGTCAAGAGTGAATAGGTTACTTCTAGGAAAGCGTGCTTCACCTTCAACGACATCGTTGCTTATGATCGCAAGATGGTAGACAAACGCAAGCCTATAGGTGGTAGGTTAAAAAAATCGATGTTGCTAGTTGCAAAAAACAGCTGAAATGCTATAAAATAAATTTCGAAAGGAATTTATGTGGTTGTGCTATTCGCGTTCGAGCAACAAGTCTCATCAATTTGTGCCTATACATAAATGTGCCCACAACATCTCAACGGGACACCTTGCCATCTTACATAGACTGAGCAAAGTTCCAAGAATTCCTTTCTCGTATTACTGATGCCTGATTGACTTCTTACCTACTCTGCGAGCGTTGAGCTGTTTGTGCGGATATTCGAAACACGTCATGAATGAGGAAAATGATGGGAAATGGCGTTTCCTGAGCTGTGATTTTGTTAAGCCGATTTTGGTTTGAGGATTTGTAAAAATATCTTAAGTTTAAAATGAGGAAAAAATGTTATCATTATCCTTGTTATTTCTAAAAAATGAGATCTAGGTATCTCTGTTGATGACTTGACAACGAACCAAAAAAACGGTTTTTGATGAAAAAGAACTACCTAAAACTTCACTGTTATTTAATTGTTTAATGCACACATCATTGTTAATTTGTTACTTATTTTCATAGCTCTAAACTCAAGGTAGGAACAGTATAAAAATTAATATTTTCAAAAATTGGTTGAACTGATTTACAAACGGTTACAAAAAAAAAAAAACATCAATAATGTTGGTGTGAGAAGCATTAAAAAAATATTGTATGGAATTTGTTTGACACTACAAATAAAAATACCTACATAATTTATATATTTTCTGGCCAGTTACTCAAATTCAAGGACCAACTATTCTTGATACTTTTCCTACGACACTTCGGTAAACAAACGGGCAATTAAAAATTATAATTTAAAAATATATAGTTCCTACGTTATAAAGGTTAAGAGAATGCTAACTCATTGTCAACAGAGGGTCGGCAGTAACAATAGTTCCACTGATTTATATTCCCATTGTAATAATACGTTTGCAACTTTATAACCAGGATGTAGTATTCATTTTTTACTTGCAGTGTCGATTTCTTGTTTTTAGTTAGTTAATTTTGCATCTAATTAATACTGATTTACATAAAATTCGTCGAAGAGGATAAAATGGTAATAAAAAGGAAAAATATGCGTTCATCTAGCAATTTATTTGATTTAGTGACTTTTAATCTAATTTATTTGCAATATTTACAGTTCGGTCCAGATGGTTACTACAAAAAATACCTAGGTAGGATATATACCTTTATCTGCAGAATTTGTATGATATTATTAAATTGCAAGACTGTTAATAAACAAAATATTTTTATAAGTTACCGTTCATTTTGGAAACTAAGGTATTAATAATCTATACTCATTATAATAAAATTGTAGAAAAGCAGTGTTTGTGCTAATTCGGAACTACTGGACGGATTTGAACGATTTTTTTGTTGTTGTATAGCTATTAAGTCTGGCCAACACATAGGCTATAGGTAACTTATTTTGGAAACTTGAACAACTGGTGCAGAACCGCAACAGACCAGCTAAACTATAAGAGATACAAAAATGGTGCGATAGCAAAAATTGTTCCACGTGATGAACATTTTCTGCTCAGAGAATAAATTTGAAGATCTGGAACACCTGTTGTGGAACTCCAAGAGCCCAGCTACACTTTAATAAAAATATACAGGAATGACGTCTTAGCAAGAGTTGTTTAGTCTGATGGGCATTTCCTGTTGACTTATAATTTGACATCAGACGTTTCAGATCTTCGATTTTGACCATCCCGTTGCCGCTGGCATAAGCAACAGGATCCACGTACGAAGTCGCGGGCAGAAGCTAGTCTGCAATATAATTATATATATTTAACAGCAAGAGTCAACAAATACAATATATATATAAATAGTAAAAAACTGGAGTAAAAACGTGTTTACTTTAAGCATCTATTAATAAAATGGACTAGACACTAGAATAATCTACTGGGGTTTTGCACTTAAATATAGCAATTATGGAGGTGTTTCTATTTAGATGTGTAGTTTTGGTGACGTCATCTGCATTTCACAGTAACTGCCTATATTAACAAACGCAAATCGCAAAATTATCTTTCACAAAAGACTGCTTTATACTATATAAAGCTCGATTTTTTAATATAAAAGCCCTATCGAGACTAATATAATAACATTACCTGAAATAAAGTAGGTATTCTAGTTCCTCGTAAACCTCCCTGATGTTATTACAAAAATTACTTGGACGAAGGAGTACCTACGAAATTTGCCAAACTTAAAGTTTTTATGATGTGCATAAAAGCTATTTTTTTTTCTTATAATTATGGTTGAATTTCGACACTGGACATGTTCTACCCAAACAACTAGAGGCTAGCAAAAATGATAATCACGCGATTACACCACAACTTACAAAGCAAATGTTTCGTCAAACTTTAGTTTCTCATCGTTTGTTAATTCTAAACCATCCTAACACCACCTTTGGCCTCTGCTTACAACACTTTCACATAAAGGTATTCCGTATTATCTTTAACAAATACAAGACACGTAAAGAAAATTTTAATAAAACTGTCATAGAATTAGAAATCGAAGGTTTATTCCTTTACAGAATTACTAATTTCACGTCAAAAGACAATTGACGCACTGAATTTTTATTTAACTCTAAATATTCCTATTTAACACACGAAATATATGTATGGAATAGTGTATGTGATCACGTTTTTCCAAACATGAATATTCCTTAGTTATTTAAACAACAAGTACAGCTGTTTTGAATATTAGTTTCTTTTTTCTCCTCTTCTAGCATTTCAAATTTGATGGTGTGCGATAAAAATAGAAATATTTAATTTGAATAATTTATGAATTAGTTTTTTTTAGTTCATTCATGGATGACCAGGTTAGATTGAAGATTTAGGTTTTTATTTATAGACTGACATTAAAATAATAATACTTAATTAATAAATAATTTTATGAAAACATTTAATTTGTGTGACTTGATTGAAAATGATTTAAACTTTTTAATTTATGTGCCATAAGGGATTGGTGCCTAAAAGTAATTTACATGTCAAGATTTCAATAAATTAAGTTAATTTTATTATACATAACAAATCATCTCAAATAAATTCTCTAAATTATGGTAAAAACCACATGACAATCCGTGGCGTAGTTTAGATGAACAACAGTTATAAAGATTTATGAAGTAAAGTTTGACTCGATCTTTGATCTAAATGAATTCACAGAGAATCGTATTCAAATTCAAATTCAAAATTATCTGAAATTAAATAAATTATGTTTAAACTTTAACCCTCCTTGACGAAAATTCCTTTAGACGAACTTTGATTAAAATTCAATGAAACTAACTTTATACATACCTATTATATATCAAGAGTCGAAAAATCTAGCTCGGACATTTTACTGAACACTACACTCCAATTGAGCTGATAGAAAAATTTAAGTTTTGTCTATAAAATTGAGTCTATAATATCCCATTAAAGTACCGGTAGTCAAAAACCAAACACACTGTATAAGTAAAAGCAAGAACACACATTCCGCATCTAAAAAAAAAAAATAGATTACAGAACGAAACCAAGTCTTAGAACCATTACCTAATCATTTCTTTTTCATAAGAAGAGAGAAGAGGCCTTCGCTTTTCGCAGAAGAAGTTGATTTATTATTATAATATTCCATATTAGTTCGCCGTTCCAATGATGATGCCGCTTTTATAATCTTTGGTAGGTAGCTTCTCGACGCCTACGGAATATTACATGTCTACTTATGTGTACCTATTACCTAATATACGGCAAGCAACTGTCAGGTGTTTTTTTGATTCAGGAAAACAAACAAAAAATCTTTAGATTAGGTATGTCGTTAAAATAAAATTAGCTGTTACACTAAGCTAACGACTCGTTAGCTTAGTGTAACAGCTAATTTTATTTTAATTAAAAATCTTCAGAATATAACTAATACATCTTATTAAAATAAATATTGAATTTTCATCAACTATCAAGACTGATTGATCAGCCCACATATTTTGTAACTTAAAGAGAAAATCAGGGATGTCAGACGGCCATTGTGATGTACCAATATGAAATACACTTCTCATCAAAAAAATCGAAACACTTTCGTTTTTATTGTTTTTGTCCTAATTTTTTACAAAAGAGAATTAATTCCATGAAAAAAAAACATTACTGTGTAGCTGGCAGTTTGGTCATTACAGTAAGAAGAAAAAAATCAAAATTCGAAATAATTTCATTTGTTTATCCTATAAATGAAATTAATCACTGTTTTGAGACAAATGTGTATTTAGGGTTGGAGTACGTTTCTCGTTTAAAAACTAAAAATTAGCGCTTGTCTTTAAACTTTCTGTTTCTTATTTCATTTACTGTGACTTTGGGACGTCTGAAAAAACTGTTTTTTCTAAAACATATGGATACTTCGCCCGCAGAAGCCGCCCAAGTGGTGGCATTGCTGGATTCTGGACTTAGTCAGCGTGTTGTGGCTGCAAGATTGCATCTAAGCTTATCATCTGTTCATAGAGTCTACAAACGCTATCGGGAGACTGGTTCGTTCACGCGCCGTTCAGGATCTGGCAGGAATCGGGTCACTTCTGAGCGAGATGATCGATTTATTGTAACAACTTCTTTACGAAATCGACGCCTTAACGCTTTTCAACTGCAGCAGCAGCTTCGCGTTGTACGAAGAGTAGCTGTAAGTGACTCTACAATAAGAAGAAGGTTGAAGGAACGCGGATTGGCACCGCATAAGCCAGCGAATGGGCCGAAATTAACTGCAGACCATCGAAGAGCGCGCCTTAACTTTGCACGCGAGCACCTAACTTGGTCATACCTTCAGTGGAGCAAAGTACTGTTTTCTGATGAGTGTAAAATTATGCTGTATGGTAACGACGGAAGGAACAAGGTCTACAGAAGAGATGGAGAACGCTTTGCACAATGCTGCATTGAAGAAAAGGTCAGCTATGGTGGCGGTTCGTGGACGGTTTGGGGAGGAATCAGCGCCGACGGTAAGACAGAACTTGCCTTTGTGTCTGGGCCACGGCTGCCTGCACTAAACTCTCATCGGTACATCGAACAGTGTCTTGAACCTCATGTGATGCCCTATGCACATTTTATTGGCAACGACTTCATATTCATGCACGACAATGCTAGAGCTCACACCGCGGGCGTCGTACGAGATTATCTTACCGAAGTCGGTATCTCCATTATGGTATGGCCAGCAAGAAGCCCGGACATGAATCCCATTGAACATCTATGGGATGAATTAAAGAGACGAATTCGAGCAAGAGATCCAGCCCCAGAAAAACTTAGCCAGCTGCAAAATGCAATCCAAGAGGAATGGGATAATATACCACAACATGTGATCGTGACTCTCATCCGATCGATGAAGAACCGTATGGAAGCAGTAATAAGAGCTCGCGGAGGGAATACAAGTTATTAAATAAACGTTTCTTACATTTTTTTTTCATTTACGCGTGTTGTTTTACCCATTTCCTTCATATTCCATACAGGGTAAAAATTACTCATTATACAAAATACGAAACCTATGAAGACTTAATTTGAATTTAGAACATTAACATTAGGATTTAAAAACCTCATACTACTCACTATTAAATGACATTTTACATTTATTCCTAAATATACACATTTTTCTGATAATCCTTATCAAATCATAAACTGCGAGGTGTTTCGATTTTTTTGATGAGAAGTGTATATATGAAATATTGGTACATCGGTAAAATGTGTCGAAAATCAAATACGAATGAAAAATCTTTTTTTTTTTCTTTCATCACAATATCATTAGACTACGGCTAAGCCAAAATTAAGGATAGGTATATTAAAATAATGATTGTAACAGTTTATGTAAAGTGGTCAAATGTTTTTTTTAAGCTAATATTTTTAAGGCAATAAATGTTCATTCAAATCAAATTTTCCATTGCGGTAAAGCTCAGAACTAAAATACATGAAAAAATAAATTAAATAATAAATATTACCTTATTCATTTGTTTCGAAAAATAGTGTTACAGTTTAGTTACACCGATTTTACATTTTGCATACAAATTTAATTGCCTTTTCGTATGTTTTTATTTAATAAGTACAAGTCATAACTGTCATTCTTTGACAGTTCGTAATATATCAATCAGATGTATGTTATCTCTCACAGCACCGTCTAATTAATTCTGTAACAAATACACTCGACAGCAATGAATCCGGGTCACTTAAAGAATCCTAAAAATCTCGGAAACTAAAAATGCTAGGTTAATGCAATAAATTGTATTTAATAGACAATGTAATACTCCTTAAATGAAGGTATTAAAACTTCTTAGTTATTGTAAAGTTATATCATAAAAAAATCAAATTTGAAAAAGGGTCACTTTCGAAGATGGAACTACGAAATTACAGCATTTGGTTTTGCTTTTGTTTGTAATCTGTCATTTATGTGGGTACATAAACCATGTTGATAGTGCTCTATACATAAATAATAATAAATAAATAATAAATATTCCACAACTATCACACAACGCCATCTAGTCCCAAACTAAGCAGAGCTTGTGTTATGGGTACTAGACAACTGATAAACATACTTATATATTTCTAAATACATACATATTATAGATAAATTACACCCAGACACAGAACAATAATGATCGTGCTCATCACACAATTATTTGTCCAGTTGAATTCATTATTCAAGCTGAAATTATGTCGCTTACGCCTGAAGAATGCACCAGAATACTTACAATGCTGGAAACCGGCCGGAGTCAGCGCGATACAGCCAGGACTGTCGGTGTGTCGCTGTCAACAGTACAAAGAGTTCTCCGACGTTACGAAGAAACTGGTTCAAACCTACGCAGACCAGGAACGGGCAGAACCAGGTGTACCACAGCACGAGAAGACCGATACTTGGTGAACACCATGCTTCGAAATCGCTTTCTCACAGGAACTGAACTCACCAATCAGTTTCGACGCCTCGGAGGAAGTAACCCAAGTGCATGGACAGTAAGACGTCGGCTTGCTGAATCTAACTTAAAACCCCTTAGACCTGCAAACGGCCCTAAACTGGAGCGTGGGCATCGTATTTCAAGACTAAGATATGCCCAGAGCCACGTAAATTGGAGTATTGAAGATTGGTCAAAAGTTATGTTCTCCGACGAATCAAAATTTATGCTCTACAAGCACGATGGAAGACACAGAGTGTATCGAAGACCAGGGGAAAGATTCAAGCAAGCATGCATCGAAGAAAAAGTAGCCTACGGTGGTGGGTCTGTACTTGTGTGGGCCGGAATTTCTTCTGAAAGTCGCACAGAGCTGGTGATCATAGAAAACGGCTCTTTAACTAGCGTAAGATATGTGGAAGAAATCCTCAATGATCATGTTGGTCCATTTATGGTCAATTTAGGTGAGGATGCTATATTTGTGCATGACAATGCCCGACCTCATACAGGTAGGATTGTGAATGACTACCTTCAAGAGATGAACATTACTCGTATGGAGTGGCCAGCGCGCAGCCCGGATATCAACCCGATCGAGCATGCTTGGGACGAGCTAGGCAGATGCGTAAAACAACGAAACCCTCCCCCAATCACGCTTCGTGAGCTCAAAATTGCTCTCACAGAGGAATGGGAGAATATTCCCCAAAATTGTATAAGGAACTTGGTGTACAGCATGCCAAACCGCGTAAACGCAGTAATGGAAGCACGAGGAGGCAATACGAAGTATTAAAATTCAAGAAAATCGTAATAAAGTTCAAAAATTTCATGTTTCCTATTTTTGTTTTAAGGAGAGATCAGCAGTTTTTTTCTTTATGTAATTTTGTGTTAATAAAATGTATGGTGACTCATATTTTTTTTACTTTCATTTAAGGAGTATTACATTGTCTATTAAATACAATTTATTGCATTAACCTATCATTTTTAGTTTCCGAGATTTTTAACATTCTTTAAGTGACCCGGATTCATTGCTCTCGAGTGTATTTGTAGTTCAACTTAACACTCATTCATAATTTAAAATGGCGGGAATAATGGGCCTATAATAACATGCCTATATCACCATTAGAGCATGTTATAAATATGTTTACAAGGCTTTCAACTATACGTAAGATTTGAAAGTGATACACATTACTTAGCCGACTTTGGCAACCAAAAGGAGGGTAATGGCTTTTACGCGTCTGTATGTCTGTCCCACATATTATTCTAACTATGGCCTAATATAAATGTTTGAATTAAACTGTTGTGCAGATTCTTTGATAAGGATCTGGCTGGAGTAAATCAAATAAAAAATCTAGAATAAGCAATGTGCTTCTGCGGAAAAAACAATGTGGATATGAAATGTCAAGATCACTATACTTTTAGACATTAAACAGTAAGGTAAATTATGACAGTTTCATGAGCAGCCCCAACCTAACAAAAAAAAAAAAAAAAACTGATTTTTGACTTATGAGCATTAAAAGGATCAATAATTAATTTGTAAGCGGAATATACCTTACTGTCGCTGAAAATCTAAGCAAAGAAGATAAGTAGGTACTTCCTGAAGTGAAATACGTCATTTCTTTAAGGATACAAAGCCACAAGGTTTGTCATCCATCCGCGGCCCAGAGACTGCTAATTAGCATGGCAATACCAACCAAAGATAAATAGCTATGGTTTTACACGAGTAGGTATTAATTTTCGATTGCCATAGAAGCCTAAATACTTGGTACCTACATATCAGCTATTTACATAATAACTTACCACGCACGTGGGCCACTACTTGTAACTCAGGTGATTAGATTGTTGTTTTTTTTTCTAAGACGAGGAATTTCTCCTGTTTCGTGGTTGCGTTTACAAACACACATAATACACGAACAGCCAGACTCGATACGATAATCTCCGAACCTGCGACACGATCCGCAGCAGCTTATCGCTCAGCCACTGCGCCAAAAGTGCCGTAAACGTAAATAGAAAAGTCCCAGAGACGCTTCGATCATGAAATGATCGAAGCAGAGACGGTAAACCGATTTTTTGAAACTAAGACGGAAGTTTAGAACCATTTTGGTTTTCGAACACAATAAAAAGTATCATAATTGACTAACAGCGACCTCTTGTCTGTAGCTCTGTACCAACATAATAAACATAAATAAAAATAAGTGTTCCATTTTATTCCATAAAAAATATGCCTCGTTTACAGTTTATTATAACTGTACTGTCGCCCCGTTCCCGTTTACTTTATCCGGCCTATCTGCACTGGCAATCATGATGCCCGATTGTGGCAGATACCGTAGAATACCGGGAACTTATTCTCTTTTAATAAGTTGTGCGGTTTGCAACATTGTAAGGAAACAGTTTCGAAAAATAGTTTAGAGATTTTCATTACGTATCTAATAAAATAAAGCAAGTAAAATAAGGAATGTCATGATTGTAAAGATAAAGACGGTACCTACTCTGAGACATCTATTTCTGATGTAAGTAGATATAGAAGGAGGGATGTAAACAGGTCTCAAATACATTTTTGAAAGGACAAGACGATAATGATGTTCATAAAAACATATTGCATAGAAAGAAAACCATATTAGTATAGTAATGGGAGGATAGTTGACACTCCATTTATTACTAGAGAACATTATGTCAAGCTAGTTAGTTGACTAGCCTAACGATACATGGCCATAACAATGTTCGAAGATTAAATATTATACTTAGCCGTTTTCTGTGTAAGAAAACACTGCAAGTAAGTAACCCAGCCAATGCACTGTATGCTTTTCATTGCGAGACCTTAGAAACAAAGCCCTGAGTACTGTTAAACACAACTATGTAGTTAGTAAACACTGCACTCTGCTTGTTTACTTGCGCTTGTCACTGGCTAGTGACGAACGAGGCTCGCTTTGTTTTCTATTTTCAAATAACTTACTAAAATTAGAATTCTTATTTAAGTAATATTATCATAATTTTAAATGTGAAAGTTATTCTTGACTCGACCCACAGATAGGTAGTTCATAATAATGTCTGATTAACACACATAAAATTAACATTTAAATTAAAAAATACGAAAGAAAATTTGGATTAGGAAAAGGCTTTAAGTTGGATAAAAATATCAAAAATGTTTTTTTTTTTTAATCTACGAATTTGATTACGTTCTTCTAATAATCAGCTGTGCTCTCATTACGTCGAAGAAAAAGAGAGAAAAAGAACAAACAAAAAATAGAAAAGAGAAACAATCTGACAAAAAAAGAGACTTACTTACTTACCAAAGACAAGCAGAGAGTAACCACAGAATAAACAAAAAAAAACTTTGAAGCAAAGATATCAATAATAAAGCCAAATGAAATAAACGTGAAATAATTCTTGTTTTAGAGCCGGTTAATAAGACTTGAGTACAATTTAATGAGAAGATTTTAATTACTGCCCAGTCTTTGTGATCATGAAGCGTAACGCTATTAGATTATGAGCAGCTTGTATTGAAGGAGCCACTCCTAGGTAATGGAGGCGGATTATAAAATACATATCAAGTGGAATATTGAGCTATATAAAATAATGTTTTATGAGAAAAATAAATGTTTTAGTTAACGTCAGTTTTAGTTATCTTATCCTTTCGGCATTTTAATATTATCATTTTAAACTCAGTTGTCAGACTTAAAGTTGGGAAAGGCAAAATAGATGACAGTGACATTTTATCATCATCATCAGCCGGAAGACGTCCACTGCTGAACATAGGCCTCCCCCTTAGACCGCCACGCCGAACGACAATTCGCCACTTGCATCCATCCGTTGCCCGCCGACATTTTATCAGCAGTTCGAAAATTGAAAAATAGAGTCCCTGCCAAGACAAGTGTTCAGGATGTCTAACTTTCTTGTGGTAAGATGGAAATTGTTTTGTTTGGAACTTGTTTGAGATAAATATCCAGTAGCAGTAAATGTCGGAACTAACCCAGTCGAAACCATTCTAACTGCAAGTGTATTACGCAAATAGGGTGCTAATATGGTAATAAGGAAAGTTGATAAAACTGCGGATACCGTCACGCCCGGATTCCTAAATGACTAGGGGAAATAAAATCGCTGTCAATAACCGTACCTACCTGCATTTGTATCATACCCAAAGTACAATTCGCGCGATGACATAAATTATAATAATACATTGTGCGTCTTTAACTTAATGCGTGAAAATACGGAGTGAACGAATTTTCATGACATGGCACCTGGCTGGATTGATATCTCCATCGTCAACATCAGATTCGTCCAAAGATATAAATACTCTCTATCAAAGAGTATTATAGACTTTTTTTTTTTTTTTAGCGTGGTAAAATCATCAAATGAGTCCTCCAACCCCGGGCAGGGCGGGAGGGACTGTCAGACTTCTACTGACTAAAATCCACGGTGTCCTTCATAGCCTGTTATGTTCCGGGGTTACGGTAAGGGAATAATCCCGCGACCCCGGCAGGCTTTGGCCCTCTGAGAGGGGGGCCCCGTCATTATGCGGACGCTCTTTGAGGCGCGCGTGGGACACAACGCGCCGTCGACCCGGGCATGGTCCATGGTCGGGCAGCGAGTTGCCCTTTACTCGCTGCCCGCATGCCCGCGCCTACGGTGGCCGGAGATCATCGAGCGACGTCCGTCGCCGTGGGCGCCTACCACTGCGGCTGGGGCGGAGGGAGGACGCTGTCCTCTCTCGCTCGCGGCCTGCCTCCTCCTTTACGAGCATTACTGCCTCGCAGAAGGAGCTGACCGCTTCCCACTCCGTCTCGCCCCGCAGCATGGCCGCAACCAATGCCGGGCGCGAGAGGTCTCCGCCTATCGCAGCCGTGAGGACACGTCGGTGCTCCGCCCAAGCTGGGCAGTCTTGCACCGTATGCTCCACCGTGTCCTCCGGGCGATCTTCGCAGTGGTGACACCCAGGCGTCTCCTCCTTTCGCATCAGACACAGGTACCTCCCGAAACTTCCGTGTCCGGTGAGGACCTGCGTCAAGCGGTAGGTCAGGACGCCGTGACTTCTATCCAGCCACTCCTCAAAGAGGGGTCTTACCGCCGCAATTGCGGCGTGCCCGAGAGTATTATAGACTTGAAATTTTTTTTCGTCGTTACATACCACTACACTCTACTGCAATCTAAGGCTCTCCTTTAAATTGCAAGTCATACAAAAGTACAGAACTTGTGTAGTATTTGTTCAATTTCATTCCATAAATATTCTTTCATCATATTTTTTTGAAGTATTTATTCTATAAATATAAACTTATGAAAGATTCACATAATACCTATAAGATTTTACGATATGTTGAGTTCTTAAGAATGTATATTGAATGTAAACAAATAATATACTGCCTTGGAATATAAATATAGTATTATTCCATAAATAGATTTTTATATTACACATAGACAAAGTCAGTCGTGTTGCATATTGCCAAGGTGAGATGTCAGATTTTACAAATATGCGAATTCTGTAAGACACGCTTGTTCTTAATTTTTTATTAGTTCAGTCTGGTATCATAATTAAATCTTTGCTTAAAACCCCATGGTCAAAGCTCTCTCTGTATGAAAGATTCTCTTCCAGAAAAAAATAATTCAGAAACCTGTCATTTTTAGCCGATAATAAAACAGTGATACGCTATCACGGGTCAGATGATAGTGCGATAACGTTATCAGTGCACACATGTACAATCTATCTACTATTTACAACACGTTTTTATGCTTTGACACCTTCGTTTCCATAGTATTTGATGTGGTTAACTTAAGAGCTCAGTGCTGAACAAAATATAGAACCTAGACTCAGGGTGTAGATGCTGGAGGGGTACAGAAATGTCCAGACCAGGACCACAACTGTCCAGACCAAGGCGCAGTTAAAGAAGCTGACATATATGACACTACAAATGTTAACTCTTTAAATGACATTGTACTTGAATCACGCTGAAAAGTTTTATGCTTGGAGTCTAAGTCAAGAGTGTGTAGGTTATTTCTAGGCAAGCGTGCTTCACTATCCAACACATCGTAGCTTATCATCAGGCGAGCTAGTGGTAAACTTTCACGATTCGCGTAGATCAATGTTTTGATAAGAATGAGCAAGAAAATACTATCTTTTCAAATGCTATCTTCAACGAAATAATATAATACTTTTAGCATGTTTAGCATACTAAAGTGAATCTTATACTAATTTGTGTGTACTACAACTACCTATAGGTTTTATAGATTAAGTTTTTCTTGCATTTTTATCAGCATAAACTATTAGATAACCGTAGGTAAGCACTACAGAATTATCATGGTGATAATGAAAATTTAGGATATTATCTAGCTTGCTGTTTCTGATGCTACAAAACATATCAGCCAATTACCGTCCACTTCTGAACGTAAGCCTCCCCCAAAAAGCACCTACCATCCCGGCAATGGACAGTCTGGGAATCCATCCACTGCCAGACCTTGTTCAAATCAGCGACCCATCGTGTCGCAGAGCGTTCCACACTACTTTTTCCCATACGTAATTTCAATTCTGCTGCTAGCCTAGTTTCTATTACTATTTTCACAACAGAGTTTGGCAAAATATCAACCCCTGCGGTAGTCCTTGTAGAAGTCTCACTAAGTTACTACACAGAACCTTCTAACTGTATCTGATTTTAAATACTCTGGCAAAGTATCATGGTCCTCTTTTAATACAAATAAGTCACTGTAGAAGCAGTATACAAAACTTAATAGTCTGTTATGTGAGGGTGTAGAACGCTTTACTTAAATTTAATGAAAGGCAAAAATGTTGCCATGACCTTCGCAATTCATTATTTGTGAACCAATCCACGGAAGCTTTATGTCGACAAAAAAACTGTTTATTGCTGTGTAATTCATGTCAAGTTTGTTAAACTACTCGGTTTTTTTTTAACTACTTTATTTATACTGAACGTCATAAATGATAATGTTTAAATAAAATCAATCTTACTAATTGACGATTTCATGGCAATTTTTTATTTAGAAATGATGTGTGGACTATGAGAAGGAAATGTTAAGGATCATCATCAGCCTATAATGTTCCCACTGCTGGGACACAGGCCTCCTCTCTGTAAGAGGGAGTGGGCCATAATCCACCACGCGGGCCCAGTGCGGATTACGGTGGATGATGGTATTAAGATGATGATAGTGATGATGTTAAGGAGGATAATGGCTTAAAAGAGGAAATTATTGAGATAAAGAGTAATAGAGAAATGTGGAAGAAAAAAACAGGTTGCGTCGACTCCAAATATAATTAGGATAAAGGAGTATTTTGATAATGAAACTATACAGGGTGATTTTTTAGTCACCATCCAAATTTTAATATATTAATCTTTGGCGAAAATCATTGAATACGTGTTTTTTCTTTTTGTATCAATCAACAAAAATATCGAGATATCACGTCTCAATGTTATCTATAAAAAGTTGATGAATCTGGACACCGCGCTGTGATGTGTCGCTCAGGTGTAGCGGGGCGGGGCGGGGGGTCAGCGGGGTGCGCTCTGCCCGTTTCATGCGTTCGGCAAGTGTATATTATTAACGTTTACCTTAGTGACCACACAGAGCGGATGAGAAAATGATTTAATATCACAATTTGACGTATAGATTTTTTTTCAAAAATGGGTTTAGTGATTGATACCTAATGCATAGAAAAATTTTGGACGGTGGTAAAAAAGTCACCCTGTATTATCAGACGGTAGTTTAGAGAATTTCTGAACAAAATGAATAGATTATAAAAATATCTTTTATCTAAATCATGTTTACAAAATTAAACAGATTCCTTACTGGCATTATCTAATCAAAATTACTAAACGTATGTCGCATACGTTAGTAGGTACGTTTATTTACTACTCTTGTAATGTTGATATAATCTTTTTCAACACATTCTTTAACAATTTAATCTATGAGATGATGAATATAACCAATTACAACATAAATGCTCGACAATATTCCTTAGAAGGCTAAAACAGATTTATAAGGTGTCAGTTCTAAGAATCGATGGTTACGTGCGACTCATTTATTGATTCTCTAGAGATAGGTTATGTTATTGACCAGAATTTGAATAATATTTCTGAGCATGCTGTCAGAATTCACACAGAGCAAAGGTATACCACAGGATCGCGCTGGATGCAAGTCGTTTCCAACCGGTATTCGAAATCTATAGCGGAATGTTCAACACTGGACGTTCTACAGCTGATATGATCATAATAATCATGAGAGGCTTATAAATTTCCTGTTAAGCAGGTATTATAGAACTTCAGTAGGAATTCTAGTACTTATAAATTTAGGTTTTGGCTTCGATCAGAGAAGGGTTTTGGGCCAATTCTTGCAGTGTAGCTTAGAACTATTTGCAATGCTCAGGTGTAAAACTGTAAATCATATTTTTTTCTCTTAACCATTAGTTACCCAGTGTTGAGTCCAGATCTCCAAATCTGTCCATTCTTGGAGGTGTTATGTCATCGTTAACTAGATTCTTCCAGCCACTTTAATAAAAACGAGTCCTTCGTCACATCTCTGGTCTCTCTTACAATTTTCTTTGGATTTAATAGGTAATTTTTGAATAAAACATGGAAAAATCTATCTTGTATCCTGTATAACATTACAAAAATAGTCTTGTCAACTAAATGCAAGTTATTATAAAGTCTGTTAAAACGATCTTCTATTAAATTTTATTTTTGGCAAAGTTTCTCAAAATCTAGGCCGTAGGTACGATTAAATTAAAGTCCATGATCGATTATCCATCTTTATTTAGATTTTGAATTCGCGAAGTCATGATGAATCAGAATGCAAAGTTCGAGTTTTATTAACCTACTGCGATTTATTTTGACCAGTAATTAAAAAGTAGGTAGGCATCATCGGCCGATCACATTCATAAATGGCTAACCATCTTGACAGTGTAATTTAATGAAATATTTGCTAAGTTTGACATCATCTCCTGCCACAGCCCTCTGCATTAGGTACTTTGTGTAATTTATTTCATCACCACTGCTCACAATGGTGAAGGAAATCATCGTGAGGAATCCGGCATGTCTTAAAAACCAAAACTTCGAAGCCATTTGACATCTAAAAATCCGCACTGAGCCAACGTGGTAGATTACAATTCCCCTTTCATAGAGAGTAGGCTTGCGTTCCAGCATGGGGAAATTATAGGGTCCCATGGTTCATGCTTAATGTCACAGAGAAGGGGAAAAAAGAAATACGTTTTCGTAGTCAATCGCTGTTCTTTTCTCATTAATTCATTGCCCTTTTGGTATTCTTGTGGTTGCCACTTTATGTTTTTGCTTTCTGGAATTGGTTTTTCGTTGATCATTCGTTAGAAGTAATAGAATATCACGTAGGTATTCTAGGATATTTTGTCTTCTATAACGTACCGTGTAAGTGAATTTAAAGCGTAGCGTAGGGTGTAAATGCAAATACTCAAATACCTAATACTTTATCAAAATAATGCAATTAATTTTGCAACTGAAGCGTTACAAGACAGTCAATTTAAAAATGCTCACAATAAGCAAATGAGTTTCGTTAGATTATGAATAATAATTAAATATAACGTTATCTAAAATTAATAATCGGATTAAAACTTTAGGTCAAACTCTGTGAAGTGTAACACTGACTTTTTGCTATCGAATTAAGATTTTGTCTGGTAGGTATAAGATAATTGTAAGGTTATGTTAATCACCTTTTAAAGCTTTTCACGTAAACCTTTTCGCGCGTAATTTTTCGCGAAATTTACGCCGCCATCTTGTTTAAAATTTCACAATGTCATTCGTATGCTAAACTTTTTTTTTTATAGAATCCTAAGGGCGTGGCCCCATGTCTCCGGCGCGGCGCCGTGCCGAGCTACGGTGCCGAGCTACGGCGCCGCCCGCCGGAGTGCGGCGCGGCGCCGTGCCGAGCTACGGCGCCGCCCGCCGGCGAGCGGCGCGGCGCCGTGCCGGGCTACGGCGTCGTGTACCGGCACGTACCCTATGTTCAGCAAGTGTATCCAAAGATAAAAATTACAGATTTGATTTGATATGGACCGCGAAAGGCGTATCCTGGTCCTGTTGCTAGTGTATACATATGTATGAATGTAGTCATACGTATGTCTACATCAAAAAAAAAATTCTATGATAAGAATAAATAAGTTAAAATAATTTCTTTTATTTCTTACCTTACGGTGCGTACAGACTATGTAACATAACATGTTATATAACTGTAATTTTTATCTTTGGATACACTTGCTGAACATAGGGTACGTGCCGGTACACGACGCCGAAGCGCGGCGCGGCGCCGTGACTCGGCACGGCGCCGCGCCGCTCGCCGGCGGGCGGCGCCGTAGCTCGGCACGGCGCCGCGCCGCCACACGGCGCACGGCGCCGCGCCGGAGACATGGGGCCAGGCCCTAAGGATCTAAAAGTTTGACAACCAGTCTTACCTTGGGGTATCGTATTACCCAGTTACCGGGTTGTGGAGGTCCGATAGGCAGTCGCTCTAAGTAAAATACTGATATTCAGCAGCATCTGGTTCGACTGGAAGCCGACCCATATATAATATGTAGTTGGGAAAAGGCTAGGAAGATGATCCGATGATGGATCTGCTTAACTGGACTATCATGCATTTGGTGTAAGGTCTCCAATCTGGAGTTTTAAAAATTATAGCGACTACAGGCTAAGGGCCCTTTGTGGTACGAGTCACGGCGTATGCCGTCAATGGGGGATGATGACAACTAGAAACATATTACTGGCTAGGAGCTTTCGCAAAAAAATGACGCAGCACAGTAATAATGTTATCAGATAAATAAATAATCTGAAATGACTTTGCCTGGCAAGTTGGCAACATTCGTGAAGCCATTCGTTTTTTCAAATACGTACTTATGTCAAATTAATGTGAATTTCCTATTGTAACCAGCATTTTGAAACAATGTCTTTTTCAAAAACTACACTGACACAACTTATTAGTTACCTATTATAATATTTAAGATTATGGTGCATTCAAATATATTTTATATTTTTGAAAAGCAACCTTCATTTTGTTAGCAGATAAATCTTTTCGCTCCATGATTGCACTCGACGACCCATGATAATATTATGTGAACTATAGACTATACAAAGTTATTTTTTATTATTAATTTAAAAGGAAGTCGTGTCAAAATATAATGACGGCTAAATTATTTTGACGTTGTAGATGTAGTTAAAATAATTGCTCTTACTAAGTATTAATTTTGTGAATATTTCCGGATTTATTACGTTTCAATCGTTTTTAATATACTTAGTATTTCATAAAAAAAAAACTATTTTTAATGTAGGTACCTATATCTATCTCTGTTTTATTACCTAATACAAAATTGAAAAATTACTTTATTTCACAAAGTTTTGCCAATTTTGTTACTGACATAAAAGAAAACTTTTGTTACTAACGTAGTAAATAATAACTCTTAATTAAGAATGGCAACATTTTATTATTTGTCAGATTTATTTAGAATAAGTACGCGCAACCAGGCCACCACTACCTATATAGACATTTTGACGCGGCGAGTGTCTATGTTATAATTTCAAATTGCATTAAAAATGTCCCTAGTACCACGAATTTTCTTCAGGACTTCAGTCGTGGCGCGAACTCTAATTTAATGATTGACAATTTGACATACGGTGGGTGGGTGACACACATACATAATTATTTAAGAATCTATCTTAATAGTTAATAGTCAGTGTTATGGCCAAACGACAACTTGTCGATTAGGAATACCTAATAAATTTATCTTTACAACTCAGCAGATAGTTATTCTAGGCTGCAAGGTAATTATATTACTACTGTAAGAAGAAACATAAAATTATATTGTAGTGTAGTGAGTATCAGTGTTTTTGACGTCATTCTTAGTATTCAGAGAGACTGTTAAAACAAAACGAGTTTTCACGTTTTTCAAACGACCATGCAACCCCGTAAAGTAAACACAAACTTTGACGTTATTTTGACGGATAAAATTGGTTCTTCGTTCTTGTTCGTGAACTAAAGCCGTTTTTTCATTTTCCAAACACGAGTCTATGGTAGTAGGGTTGCCATATCCATTCGTCCGGGTTTTCCCCGGATTTGTCCTAGTTTAGAGGGCATCTCGGGCGCGTCCGGGGGGGGGGGGGGGGGGCTTCATTAGTAGTCCGGGTTTGAAACCAATATCTTGTCTGGCAAATCAGAAAGAGAAATAGTGAGGGGCCGACGCGGGGGATGACATTAAAATTTGAGTGCGACGCGTTGAATAGGGGGCCATAAAATCGCGTGAATGAAGTCAAGAGTAAAAACTAGTGCATTGTGATAACATAACTAAAGTAAGACTTAAAAATAAATGTAAAATTACGAAATCGTGAAGAACATTATTATAATTATGTTGTCCTTGTCTAGATGAAAAACAAACACGTGAATATCGTATCTACGAGTAATTTATCTAATCTGTGGCAAAAACATTGTGGTCAGGATTCGCGATTCGCGCCAATCGTGGAGGCCATATTGGTTTTAATTTTGTTGTTTATGATCATATTGATGATCGGACCTTGTTTTTTTAATTAATGAATGATGTATCACAAAACAATTTTTATTTTTTGCAAATATTCATAAACAGCGCAGCTCTAGACGGTCTTGTTTTTTTATAAATACTGAGAAGGCACTGACCGACCATGTACTTTTGATATTTAGATGAAAATATTAGGTTTCATCTTTCGTCAGGTTAAAAAAACCTGACGAAAGATTATTTGACGTTTTCCATTGACGTTTTCGGAATTCATAAGTTTACAACGATTCGAAAATCGATTTAGGTACAATAATGGAGTACCTACCTACGTATTACGCAACATTCATGACCTTTTTTCGCGGCGCTAGTGTCTACTCTATGTCATAAAATTATATTTAAAATAAAAAATGTAGCACTTTACCTCCTTCGAATTTTCCGCAGGATAAGAGAGGTGGCGCGGATTCTACGTAGGTCAATTCGGGTCCTTAAAATGAGATACAGATAAAAAATGAATGTTGTTTCATGGCAAAGGGATGTATGATACCAAAGACAATTAACAACTTTTTAAAGGCAAGGTCTTTTGAGACAAGCGGTCGACTAGGTCAAGGTTTTGGTTCGATCGACGCCGCCGCATTAAACCATACCAAATTAATGTTGTAAATTTTATAACAAGTTTAACGGATGCAGGTACCTAATTAATTAATGTTTTAATACAGTAAATCAAGAGATATCTGTACATTTTTGAGAGATATCTGAGACTTTATGATATCTATATACGTAACGTAACTAATAGCGCATGGGAGTTTTTTTTAAATTAATTTTTAGTAAAATGTTGCCCGACGCCGACGCTACGAATTTCTCTTTTAAAATTCGGTATGGTGGTTTGAGAGATATCTCAAAACTTTTGAACCATGTTGCATGGCCCAACTAGACTACAGACATCTTTCTAGAATATTTGTCTCTTGCATCGATCGTAAGTCACCTCGTGGAGACCGCGTACGGGTAACGTAGTGTGGGACAGCAGTGAGATGGATCGATGATTTGAAGAAGGTGGCTGGATCCGGAATGCTCAAAACCAGCAGGATTTTGAAAAATATCATCATCAGCCTATATTGTTCCCACTGCTGGGACACAGGCCTCCTCTCTGTGAGAGGGAGTGGGCCATAATCCACCACGCGGGCCCAGTGCGGGTTGGTGGATGTCACATGTCTTCGAATTTTTGGTTCTAGGACATGCCGGTTTCCTCACGATGTTTTCCTTCACCGTTTTGAGAGCAGTGGTGATGAAATAAATTACACAAAGTAATGCGCCTGGCGGGGTTCGAACCCACGACCTACAACTCGTAAGTCGGGACCGATACCACTGGGCCACCACTGCTCCAAAAACAATCCACTCCCTCCAAAAACAATCCTCTCCACTGCTTGAAAAATATATAAAGCTGAAAAGTTTGTTTGTTTAAACGCGCTAATCTCAGGAACGACTGGTTCGAATTGAAAATTTCTTTTTGTGCTGGATAGTCCATTTATCGAGGAAGTCTATAGGCTATAAAACATCACGCTGCGACCAATAGAAGCCGAGCAGCGGACCTGAAATCGCGGGAACAGATATTTATGATGATAAAAGAAATCAGGGGCAAAGCCGACCCATGATTTTCCGTTTATTTTTACCTGAAAACCTTGTTAATTCTTTATCTTTCATGACAAAGATAAATCCTGCATGAATAGGTAAATGTAATTGTGTATGTTAATTAAGATAACTAATATGATATCATTGATATCTTTATAATCTTCGAGGCCTTTGTCAAACAGACAGGCGATAGCGAACCGAACCGAATCATGTCATATTATAAAAATGCGAAAGCGAAACGATACTCTAGATGTGACAGGCTTCAAACAATTCCATACATTACAAACAAAAACGCTACGCCACGCATTCTGTTCGTCTGTCAGTTTGACAAAGGCAATGATGGTTATGCCGAATTTTTGCTGAGTACTGCCGAGCTTAGTGCCAACCCATAGATAGGGTTGCCATCCGTCCGGATTTCCCCGGATTTGTCCTAGCTTAGAGGACATCCGGAATAATTGATTTAGGTATTTATGGATTTCAAAACCTAAAAACTTGATACCAAATAACCTCCTTCTTTTTGAAGTCGGTTAAAAAAGAAAATAAATAAATCAAAACCTATTCGAAACTAAAACAAAATGAATTCTTCGCCTGACTTTTTATCAAAGTGTAAAAACTGTTCAAAAAATATACTTAATTTTCGCGCTAAAAGCTCCTACAGTAAGTAGGTAATACCTATCCGGATCTGTTTTTTTTCTTTACCTAGTTTGTTTATTTATGAATGTTTGAGAAAAAACACGGTTGATGGTTGTTTACGTTTTGTTCTATAAAGTGTGGTTTGAAGCTTCGCTGAGATTCGAATAATTTAATTATATTCTCTGCGTTTGGCGCTAGTTTCGTTGTTTTATGTAAAGTTGAGATTCAGTGTTTCCCACCAAAAAAAATGTTTGGTAGATTATAGAAGTGCTAGTTTTATTATCTCTTTGAAAACATATACACCATTATAATATAATGTTATAATGTTAGTTGGTAACCCTTTTGGTGTGGACATGCTCAGTAAAATTCTTATTGTATTTTTTTTGAATTTTATTTTTTACTATGTCTGTGTGTGTGTCCATTATCAAATAAATGTTTTCTATTTCTATTTTATTTCTATTATAAAATGTCCAGAACCCGTGTTCGAAACAAAACGTACCTACGTTTAAACGTACCTAACGATTTTAGTGAAGCCACTTTATTTTAAAAATGTGTAATGTGAGCGCCACGCACACATTTAAATGTTTTCCTTGGAGATGTTCACTTGTTTTATGTAGGAATCGAACAATGGGGGTAATTTTTGTTCCGTGTTTTTGGCTTCAATTCTTAATGGCCTAGGTTATATTCGTTATTGCCCGTGATACAACCCGTTGTACTACCAGTAGTACCACGGGAATAAAAAATCCCCGTGGTACTACCAAGAGAACTAGTAGTACCACGGGAAATTTTAATTTACCCGTGGTACTATACACTCGTTTACTATGCCGGTGCCGGGACTGTCTACACAGTTAACCATGACCCTGGAATGAAAATAGCAATTGAAGGAACACGGTAGATTTTAGTCAGTACGAGTCCGACATTCTTTTCCACTCCACACAGGGCGAGAGGCCTCATAATTATGACGATTTTAAAAACTAGTGCATAGCAATGAGGAGATGGTATTCGAAAGATTATACAGAGAACTTTGAATAATTAATCTATAATATAAAATAAGTGAGTAGTACCACGGGTAAATTAAAATATCCCTTGAACTAGATCTCTTGGTAGTACAACGGGGAATGGAATTTTTTTTTCCCGTGGTACTACTGGTAGTACAACGGGTAGTACCACGGGCAATAAACGGAATTTATTAATGAATTTACGGCTTCTGTTGAGTAATTAACAATTAGCAATACCTGTAAATACCTACCGATTTGAGGTGATTTTTGTTGTAATTAAAAATAAAGAACACGGAACTTTTCGTCTGTGGATTGCATTGCATAAAATAGGTAATTTGTTATCCCGTTGACAGCAATGAGGATGAATTTTTAGACGGTCTTTTTTAGTTACTGTTACTATAATTATTAGGTTAGCTATTTAAATATTTAAATAAATGTGTACCAAATCTACTAAATCTCAATATTTTTAAGTTGCATAAATACTGACTACAAACAAAAAATAGGTACTCTTTTTCTTGAATGACTTTTTTTTCGCAGTGATGTAATATCTAAGTAGTTTTGGTCTTGTACTCTAAATGTGACAACAAAATATTTACTAACTATGACATCATGAATCGCACTAAAAGTCAATACAGGCACGTAATATTTTATTTGATTATTCTCAAGAAACTCTTTGGAATGAAGAGTAAAATAATATTTTTGTTTGAAAAACTAAGTTTACATCTAATTAGTGTTAAAGTTTGTACTCTATTCATAATATTTTGATTGAATGTAAAGTGTGTGTTGGTATTAAAGTATAGGGTTGCCATTTAAAAATTTTGGAAACCAGAATAACACACGTGAAAACCCCGGATTTTAGAGTCCAGAACCCGTACATGAGTCGAAGTGCACACCGTGGCAACTGCGCTGCGTTGCGTGGGGTGGCGGGACGGTAAAGTGTGCGTGTGTCGCGGTAGCGGGCGACTTAAAATTTTTAAACACGTACGGACTACAAATGAAGCTCCCCCCCGGAATCCGGACGCTCCCCGGTTGCTCTCTAAACTAGGACAAATCCGGGGAAACCCGGACGGATGTCAACCCTACTAATGTAAAGTGTTAGGTTATGTATATCATTGGGTTATGTACTCTTAGAATTGTAAGGTCCGTACGAGTAGAGGTATCATCATCTACCTAGCCTTTTCCCAACTATATTGTGGTCGGCTTCCAGTATAACCAGATGCAACTGAATATCAGTATTTTACATGGAACGACTGCCAATCGGACCTCCACAACCCAGAAACTGGATAATACGATACCCCATGGTAAGACTGATTGTCAGACTTTAGAGCTTCTGACTATTTATTAAGTAGGTGAGCACTAAGAAGGGATTTTTCGTAAATCCACCTATAAGGGGTAGAAAAGGGGTGAAAACCTTTGGATGTAAAATCTTGTCTCTTTGGGTTTATAAACTTGAAACTTGGTACGAATATGAGTGTAAATAAAAAAGATAGTCATTATTACTTTTTTATAACTACCCTCCGTTATTGGGTTTTTCGAAAATCACCCCCTAAATTCGTGAAAAGGTGTGATTAAGTTTTGAGGGAAGGATTTTACTGCTTGCTTCGAATCTCAAAACTGATCCAATAATGGATGCGTATTTATTTATATTTCAAAAATCAACCCCTAGTGGGGTGAAAATCGGGAAATCAGTTTGTCTACTACGATTGATTGTTTGTTTGTATTGAATAGACTCCGAAGCTACTAGAGCATTTTTAGATTTTCCAATAGTATTCTATAAGGAGGGTAAGCCGGAATTAAATTCACTGAGTTCGAAGTTAGAAACACGCGCAGACGAAGTCGCGGGCAAAGTGCTAGTATACATATACCTATGTATTAGTGATGTTGCGAATATCTGATTTTTGACATTCGCGAATGCGAATGCGGATGCGAATATTCAATTCCAATATTCGCGAATGCGAATGCGAATGCGAATATTCAGTTTAAAATCAATTACGTTTGATAATTTAGAAAATACAAAAAGAAACACTTTTTAATGTAACTTTTTAACTCATTTTTATTACATTTTTTACTTCCTGTCTGTAACGAGAATGGAAAAAGTACGCAGGGTGATTTTTTTAACTGGGCGTGGTTGGCCTTATGAAACTAAAAGGAATGTCGAAAAACTATGAAAGGAGTCTCGAGGCCGATTTTGACGAAAACTAAAACTGCATTTTCACTTCACCAGAATTTGATCCTTGCTCCAGCTGGTTCGATTCCTGGCCAGGATTACTGATTCTGCTAAAATCCCATGATGCATTTTTAGTTTCCGTCAAAATTGGCCTCGAGACTCCTTTCAATGTTTTTCGATATTTCTCATAGTTTCGGATTTAGCCATCCACACCCTATTGAACAATTGTATAAGAGTGGCTCTAAGAATGGCGTCAGTGAAAGAAATACAGACAGAAACACGTTTATCTTAGCATGGTCATATTTATGATTAATTATTGATTGATTTGATGAACATTAATATTGATGAATGGCGAGATAAAGGCAGATTAAACAAAAGATGAATGGAGAGGACGACAAAAGATAAGATTAAATGGAGCGTGTGGAAGAAGGAGTACCAGATATTGGTATTTTTTCAGTCTTTCGTATTCGCAAAATATTCGCATGAATTTTGCGAATGCGAATGCGAATGCGAATGTCTAAAAATACGCGAATATCCGCATGATGCGAATGCGAATGCGAATTTTCGTAACATCTCTACTATGTATGTATATAAAAAAAACTTTGTCCATGGTCAGTATATACAACGTGTAACTGTAACGTTAAATGCGCAAAACCTCTCGTGGGGTAACTCAGCCCATGTTACTGAACAATGTTTGTTCCAAGACTTTTGGAAAAAAAAAAAAATGTTTTTCATACTGATGGGAACATTATTCAGTAACATGGGCTGAGTTACCCCACGAGAGGTTTTGCGCATCTAGCGTTACACGTTGCATATAAAGCCTGGTAAAAATATGTAAATATACGTAAATAACACCAATGTGCGCTGAAGACCATCAAAACTAAAAAAAGGGAAAACCTTTGGGACCAAAATGGTAGGTAATCAAGAAAAAGTTCTGTCTTCCCTCACAACATTTCAATACTTATTCGATCAAAATATAAGGAAAGCTGATTTATTTGTTGTACACACGGCCACGGCTACGTCAAGCTATGTAAAACCAGAATAAGTTGATCGTTGAACGTGCGAAAAGATAATAAGAAGCGATACCACTTTAAAGTGGTTTTGTATAGCCATGTGTACAATTATTATAGAATTTCCTGACTTATCTACCCATGATTTTCTTTACGTGATAAAATCATCAAGTCCTCCCACCCATGACAGGATGGGAGGGGCTGTCAGACTTGTACTGACTAAAATCCACGGTGTCCTTCAATAGCCCCTTTACGTTCCGGGGCCACGATTACTCGATCGTCCCGCGACCATTAATGGGGTATCTACAAAGGTATTTAGGTAGGTACTACTGTATAATATCCTAATTTAAGTTATTAAGTTAATTTTAGTAATTTATTTTAATTATGTACCTATTACAATTCCTTCACACAAAGAGGATGTTTCACGATAAGTAAGTATAGCAATATATTTTAGCTAGAAAAGTAAATATTTACCAACTAAATGCATTCGTACGTGTTAAATAATAAATAAACTCAACAGTAGCATTATATATAATATAAACATCCTGGTGGCTACTTAAGATCCTTATTATAATTCTGATTTTCATGACATTTGCTATGGAGTCAGAATTCCGAAATTACGAAATTTCGATAGGTAGCCAGACCCATAGACACACAGTATGGAACGTCCCGTTCCTAGCCAATTGTCAAATAAAATTTATCGAAGATACTCTCTAGAAAGAGAGAAATATAATTGTTTGACTATCTTTCTTTTTAACCGACTTCCAAAAGGAGGAGGTTCTCAATTCGGATGTTTGTATTTTTTTCTTAACATTTTAATAGACCTGTGTCCATGGACCATAACAATCTGGATTGTGCTCTTATGTCTAAAAATGTGCCAAAAGAGAAAACTCCTTTTGGAGGCAAATGTCTCTTTTTAGTAGGGTAACCATAAGATCCTGGAACAAGAGTTTTCCCGCTATGTCTTGGCCAGATTTCGTTGCACTGTCCCTTGGCAAAATCGCGAAAAAAGGGAAAGTGACATAAAGTTGACATAATCGACATAATCAGGGTTGTCACTTCTAAAGCAACAATGTAATAATGAGAAAACACGGTTTTCATAGCTATTGTTTTAGCTGCAGTTACATGTTATTTAGTTTCAGTGACTTCCTTAATTAAAATCAAATTACAAAAAGATTTTCATGATTTGTTGTCGATTTTGTCATGTCTTAAAAATAAGCATCAGCAGATGTAAGGAAACTAAGAAAAGGACACAATTATAATGTATCTAATAATTATTATTACTTATTCGTATCATAAGCGCTGGTATGAAATCTTTCGGTTCTCTAGCCTCGAAAGAAAGATAATAAAAAAAGTTTTTAAAAGAAGAAAGAGGACCAAAAAGTTACGGCCGCCATTTTAAGATTCCAATTTTGTATTTTATGATCACCGGTGGAGGCTGTTCTTAATTGACCCTATTGATACATCAACTTTATCTTTAGTTAATTGCGTTAAACAAATATTGTCACATTAATTTACAATGTTTATTTATCGTGAAGGTTGGATCAAAAGCCCTTTAACCGTATAATATGTCATAGAAAAAAAAAACATGGGAATGTTTGTAAACAAGTTCAAGTAATATAACTTGTTTGAAGCGTTTGACATAATATTGCTTGGTTAATTTATTATTAACACAGTTAGAATATAAAACTACTTATTTAAAACTAGTTTTTAATTAAATTATTAAATGAATTTTAAATAATTAGCACCCCAATTAATGAACGGTGATAGGTCCTGTAATTGGCGATAGACTTATACAGTTCACAATAAGCTATTTAGCCTTTTACCCAAATACATTTATGTTGTGGAGATCGATTTCCAATCTAACCCAAATATCGGAATATTTGACAGCTATTCCAATGTTGCCAGCTTCCAAAACGCATACTTTTCATGCTTTACCAAATACTATAAATCAAACCCTTTCTCAATCAACAATGCGATGAATAGCTAACTATGTAGCGTAAAGTAATTAAAATATCTATTACAAACTTCAGGAAACATCATCAATTCAAGTTGTTTTCGTAAAGCAGGTTGGTTTGATTGCGCTTGCTTGTCTATGATTCCCAGTTTTTAGGGTTCCGTAGTCAACAAGGAACCCTTATAGTTTCGCCATGTCCGTCCGTCCGTCCGTCCGTCCGTCCGTCTGTCCGCAGCTTAGCTCAGAGACGCCCAGTACTAGAAAGCTGTAATTTGGTGTAAATATACGGATTTGTTGTGCCGAAAAAGTGGTAAAATAAAATCTCGTAAAATATTTTTTTTTAGGGTACCTCCTGTACACGTAAAGTGGGGACGTTTTTTTTTTTTCTCGCGTACCCCTTAGTGTGGGGTATCATTAAATAGGTCTTTAAAAAATATTTATAGTTTTCATTAACAATTTTTTGATAAAAAGATTCGTTTGTGAAATATTAAGCTTTAAAGTGCAAATTTTTGCTCGACTCGAGTGTCCCCCCCCTCTACCAGCTAAACGGTTATGTTTGGGGGTGTGAAAAAATTCAGAATAGTAGCATATATAACGAAGTTTAAAAGAAAATTATCATGACTAAGTAGGCTTTACAAGTTTACGAGTAATAGTCGTCCAACTTATAAAACGTATTTGGATAACATATTTTCCTAAACAAAATGTATCGGAGAACATCTGCTTCAACTGCAAATGTAAGTTTGTCAACTTTATTTTTACAGCAATAATAGGTGGGTATGTTTTGGGGATAGGTAGGTTTTTATTGTCAACTATTTTTAACTAAATTCAAAAAAAGGATGAGGTTCTCAATTCGTCGTAATCTTTTTTTTTTAATGTATTTTCCCCGATTTCTCAAAGACGCCTGGACCGATTTTGAAAATTCTTCTTTTTAAAATTAAATTCAGCGAATCAGTTTAGTTAGTTCGCAAAAGTATTTTGACGGGCAACTACGGAACCCTACACTGTGCGTGGCCCGACACGCACTTGGCCGGTTTTTTGTACTATGTATTCGAAATACAGAAGGTTTAATAGTATACAGGATGAATTTTTCAACGGGGCGTGGATGGTTATATCCAAAACCATTCCGAAACTAAGAGGAATATCTAGAAATACTGAAAGGAGTCTTGAGGCCGATTTTATCGAAAACTAAAACTGTATCATTAGATTTTAGAAAAATCAATAATCCTGGCCAGGAATCAAACTAGCTAATTTTGGAAAAAAAAACACACTCTGTATCTATTATTACACCATTAATTGATCGTCGCTAATAAGGATTAAATTCTGGGAAGAAAAAAAATATGCGGCAAACTTATGACGCTACTCAGCCAGTGCTTGTGCATTAATATTTGTGTTTTTTTCTATTAGTTGTAAGAAATGAAACTTCTGCAATTTTCGTGTTGTTGGAATCGTAATAGCAGTTTTAATAGTTCAAGTATAATGCATAGCTTGGATTCCGCGACTGGCACGCGATCTGAACACACACAAACTCATTATTATGTACTTCTATATTAGTACCTACTGCCCTATTTTTTACTATGTATTTAATATCACACTAGCCATTTTGTTTTCGATTAAAGATGTGGCTACCTTTTTTAGGTTTTGTTCTTAAGGGATCCTATTTATTTTATTACTATTTGCTTTCTGTCTGTTTGTCTTTCCCTCTGTCACCAGGCCGTATCTCATGAACCGTGATAGTTGAAATAAATGAAATAATACGACACCTATGACGACTCTGTGAGCCCCACAGGCCCCCGAAGTCTCTGGGAACCACACGGGCCTCTGACGCTTGTGGGAGCTTCACAGACCTCTGACGAAATTGTTTAGTTTGACGACATATTCCACACTCTTATTATGAGCACACATTTCTGACACTTGTTTCTATGCTGTTAATATTTGATTTAAGTGATGTTCCTAGTATGTACTTATTATGAACTAGCTGTGCCCGCGACTTCGTTCGCGTGGATGTCGGAATATAACAATGAATTTTTTAGTGCGAAGCGTTTAATTATCGCCACGTTTTTCATTTATAAACCCTGTAGGGTAAATACGCTAAATGTCGGCCCCCTTACGGTTTTTCTGTTTTGGGATCGGTCTGGAACCATCAATTTGCAACGAAGGGTAGCTTCCAGTGTGGTTTTGGATAGTTTAATAAACCTATTTCATGTTTATGGGCATAAGGTTGACATTTCTACTACAAGGAAAAAGTACTAAGGTTTAGATGCGTCGAGAACGAAAAAACCCTAAAGTCGGCCATTCACGGCCCATGGTCGGTCGCGTTTTTCCCAAATGTCGGCCGGGTAGAGGGTGTTTTAAATTAAGACAGACATATATTATTAATATGATTTATTTTGGCAGGAGTCTCACTAAGTATACATTACACAAGGGAACAGCATTTTTGTTGCATGAAATATTATGACTAATATTATACTTTCTCGGGGTGCTGATTACAGATCTGGAAGTCAGATTGTTTGTATCAGCTTTAGTTTTTGAGATATCATTAAAACGCGTTTTTAAGAAAAATCGATTTTTTCTGAAGAAAACCCTTAGAAAATCAACCACAACTTATAAAAAAAAATCTTTTAAAAGATTTTCTTGCTTGACTTGGTTCACGAGGGCTGTTTTTGAAGCTCCAGCAATAATCCGCCATCTTGGAGCATTCCAGTGACCCTGGTAACGTGCCTCCATAGCCCGAATGTCGTCGATGGAACCGTTCCTCTTGTTCTTCACTGAATTCACCATGATTTTCAGGGAAACGGCCTAAATGGCTTTGGAGGAAGTGTACCTTGATGCTCATATCACAACCAAGCTGCTAGAAGTGTGACAACTTCAGATAATTATGCTCCACATAGCTTCAACCTAATTGTTTCCCAACATTTTTTTTGTTATTTTTCCCAAAGGCTCTTCGATGCTTATAAAGAAAGATCAAGGGTTCTGACTTATGCACTGGGGTCTTCCTGATTAAAGAGCTGGGGGTCAGCAGAAATATCTGGGTTAAAATCGTTTAACACTATCATAACTTGAAGAAGCTTTTTTTTTTCTTCTAAAACGGGATTATTTTGTATAGATGAAGAAGCTTGGGAAACTGGAGCATTGACGGAGTACAAGGCTGGTCGAGTAACAGATAACAAATTAGGATAAAACCGTTTCGGACGGTTTCTTTTGTAAATCCTGTTTATATCAACCACACCAGAATAGCAATCATCTTGATGATTGGAAAGTTAATGCCACATCATTGGTGTTTGATACACACAATGGGGTCTTTTCTTATTCCCCCATAATCTGAAAGACTCCACACATCTTTTACTTGCCCAAGGAGATACCCAGTACTTGTCACGGATGCCCAAAGGGAATCCAAAGTAATCACAATACATCTGTTTTATGAAATCCGACACACTTAGTCCACGATTTTTTAATGTATATTCACCACAGATGTTACAAAAGTAGTTGGGATCGTTCTACCAGATCTTTGTCGACTTGGACATTGTTAAACAAAAAATTGTTTTAAAGAACAGCTCGGTAGAATTGAAATTTAAATGTGATTAGTACTAAAATATGACTGATAGCTGTATCTCAAAAACTAGAGCTGCTAGAAAAAAACTGAAAGTAGATTTGAAATCAGCGACCTCAAATTAGTAAAAAACAGGCATAAAATTCCATGCAACAAAAAAAAAAGTTTATTTTGTTCCCTTGTGTTATTAATCGAATTTTGTTTAATAGTAGGTAAAGTATTTTTTTTTAAAGCACCTAAATAATGTTAGGTAAAGTTGTGATCGTAACTACATAGGTAATTTTCTGTTTCCGTAAAGGCCCTTGATCTCCCTGCTCTGTCATTGTAGTACCTACCTTAAATTAAAATCATTAATTCTAAATGCAGCTTTTTGTGACATGCAGGTTAATTAATGAATGAAAGATTCACGACCAACCATTTATATTTTTTAAGCTAATTAACATGGCTTTATTAGGTAGCAAGTTCCAAAGAGCAATTTTTATCTTATATTCCCAAACCGTAATAAGCTATCATAAATGTTTCCAATTTTATCCTCCCATTTAAACGTAACTCTTAATATTATTAATAAATTAAATTGTACAATGAACATTTAATTTTGAGAAAATAATAAAAAGCAATCAGCCTGTATAGTTGGGCTCGAATTCGAGGCTGGTCGACATTACGATCTTTAATATTTCTAAAGCCGGCCCCTATTTCATGTACACTATTTCTCGAGATTCAACTTATATCACCCCGGCCGGTATTTGGCGATTAAACGTAAAATAGATTTATTTGCCTATATGCGTTGCAAATTCTCATAGTAAGCCAATGGAATTAGTACAATTGGAATTTATAAAACAGACTGCATTTACTTTAAGTCGACCGTGGCCGAGAATCCGGTTTTAACTCAAAATTGGTAGTCTATTGGCGGCCTCCCATTTTTCTTTTAAAACAATACGTTAAACATTGAAAAAACTATCTCAAAATATAGTAAAAATTACTAATTACTGATAATAAAGCTTAAAACAATAAAAAAGGAATGTTTTACCGTTCTAATATCAATCCCCGAAGTGTGGGTATTCACAGCAAGTAAGGTACTTTCAATATGAACTTGACGCTTCGACGGCGCAATCGCTGCTGAAGCTCAGTGTGCGAAGAGTGAGTGTCGTAATAGGAAAGTAACGGTTTGTACATATAGAGTATGAACTAAGGTGGTAATTCGAGTAGCAAATATGTCACTTCATTACGTTTTAAATGAATGCAAGCTGAAAATGTGCAGAGGGCCGAAGTTTGGGGGGGGGCCGACGTATGGCGTATTTACCCTATTTCGAATTCAAGAATATTTAACGTGTTTGTAATAAACGCCCTCTGTTGTTCAAAGGCAGTACCATTCAATTGCTATTGGATTAGAGTAGTTTGTATATCGATTTGAATTCGATATTGTATAATGAATTAAATTAATGTTGGTATGGAAAAAAAATTGATGGAACCTACTCTAAATCCTATTTCAGCGCGCGTGAACGTAAAGCGACAAAAAGAGTTAAAACTCCAAAACAAATAAAATTCTTAGATTTTTTGTCAAAGAAACATGTCTACTTACCTACAACGGACATACAAAAAGATTAACAAAAAATAAGGATTTGGGCTCAGCTTATATTATTATGTAGGTAAGATTTATATTTTGAAAAGGTTGCTGGAACAATTTTATAAACTTGTCCACTCCACTCCACCCGCTCCACTCCACTCCACTCCACCCGCTCCCCACCACTCCACCCGCTCCATTTCACTCCTCCCACTTCACTCCACTCCAACCGCTCCACTCCACTCCACCCGCTCCAATTCACTCCACCCAATCCACTCCACTCCACCCGCTCCACTCCACTCCACCCACTCCACTACACTCCACCCGCTCCACTCCACTCCACCCGCTCCACTCCACTCCACCCGCTCTACTCCACTCCACCCGCTCCACTCCACTCTACCCTCTCCACTCCACTCCTCCCACTCCACTCCACACCTCCCACTCCACTCCACTCCTCCCACTCCACTCCACTCCTCCCACTCCACTCCACTCCTCCCACTCCACTCCACTCCACTCCACTCCAACCGCTCCACTCAACTCCAACCGCTCCACTCAACTCCACCCGCACCCCTCCACTCCACCCGCTCCCCTCCACTCCACCCGCTCCACTCCACTCCACCCGCTCCACTCCACTCTACCCGCTTCTCTCCACTCCACCCGCTCCTCTCCACTCCACCCGCTCCACTCCCCTCCACCCGCTCCACTCCACTCTACCCGCTCCACACCACTCCACCCGCTCCACTCCACTCCACCCGCTCTACACTACTTCACCCTCTCCACTCAACTCCACCCGCTCCACTCCATTCCACTCCAGTCCAGTTCACTCCAGTCAACTCCACTCCTTTTCAGTCCACTACACTCCACTTCACTCCACTCCACTCCACTCCATTCCATTCCATTCCATTCCTCCACTCCACTCCACTCCACTCTACTCCACTCCACTCCACTCCACTCCACTCCATTCCATTCCATTCCATTCCATTCCATTCCATTCCATTCCATTCCATTCCATTCCATTCCATTCCATTCCAGTCCATTCCTCCACTCCACTCCATTCCAGTCCAGTCCAGTCCAGTCCAGTCCATTCCATTCTAGTCCAGTCCCAGTAAATTACGCAAAGTAATGCGCCTGGCGGGGTTCGAATCCACGACCTACAACTCGTAAGTCGGGACCGATACCACTGGGCCACCACTGCTCTCAATTGAATTGATTACGATGAAACAAAATACCGTACATAAATGTTACTTCAATAACACCTCGTTTCCAGGTTTTATAAAACGCCATCTGCCGTGCGTTGAAATAATTATGTTTAAGTTTATTAATTGAATAAGTAGTTTTTCCATTCGAAGCTAGATCGCGCTACTGACCTACGCGTCTCGGTGTGAACTGACCGTAATTTTACTTCTGGAACACTTTAAATTCAAATATCTTTTGATAGACTGAACCGATTCCGATGAAACAAAAACTAAACGTTACTTCAAGGTACGGTCAGTCGTTGTGTATTAAAGTTATCTACAGAGCTTTCGTACATTTTAAGTGATGCCCGAACAAATAAACATACAAACAGACAAACAGACAAACAGACAAAAATTCTAAAAATGCTAGAAATGGGTTCTATTGGTTGTCCTTTAATAACCTGGCTTTATTTTTTGAGTTTTTTTTTAATGTACAAAAATTACTTTTCTACAGTTTTATTATATGTATATAGAATAGATAGATTACGATTCAATTAATCATTCTTATGAAAACATTAACATTGACGACCCCATAATGAAGGAAATCATAAAATTTTAAGTGTCATATTGTTATTTAATTATACCTACCTTCCTATGTAACTATTATGTAATTTATTTACTTACTTACCTAGTTTTGTTGCCACCATGTTTTTTTTTTAATTATTATTTTATAGCTGCACTGGCGGTGCCCTGCAGTTTCGCCATTCTTCGAATCCGCACGATCTTGAGTACTTCATCATCTTCCTGGGGCCTTACCACGAGCACTTATCGCGATCCAGTTTAGGCTGTGGGAAAGAGAGCTATACAAGTCGTCTAGCGCCAACGACGATATAATACTAGACTCCGCATGCACGATCATCTAAGGAACAAAAATTATTCTGTCAACTCGCTGAGGTACTACGTAAGCGAGGGGGACGGGGTACTGCGTTGTGATTGGCTAACTCAAGGTCTGTTCTGCCTCAACGTATGTTTAAGGCTCACAGGATTGGTCGAAATGAGACGAATATAAGACTTTTTTGCCTAATGTGTTGACAGACATCGGTCGCCTGTTATTACGAGTCTAGTATTATATCGTCGTTGTCTAGCGCCATCTCTTTCCCTGAGCGTAAACTGGATCACGTTAAGAGCTCGTGGTAGGCCACCTGCTCTTATCCCATTTTACTTGTGATCGGCGGAACACGTTTTCTTCTTCCATTCTCCCCTATCAGACGTCAACGTATCATTCACTCCTTTTTCTTTCATATCAATCCTCACACAATCCATCCATCTTTTCTTTGGTCTTCCTCTTCCTCTCCATCCATCAACATTCATCACTCTGATAGCTAGTTAAGAAAAATTAAAATATTAAAATACATAGGTACCATTTTATAGCGGCTCCACATAGTGCCGTGAACCCGCGTGAACAGGCGCGAACGAGAATGTGAATGGTTTTCGCGGGGTTCACGCGCGTTCGCGCCTGTTCCCCGATCAGTGTCGGTATTGTGCCGAGAATTCACAGCGAGAATTCGCGGCGTGAATTCACGGCACTAATGTGGAGCCGCCATTAAGGTTTAGCTGCCAACTTTAATTTGATACCATATAATTATTCATTCAAATCACGCCACTATTTAAGAAACTATCCTGGATAAATTCCGTAAGTGATTCTATATTTTTTCTCACTACTGTATAATTTCAAGTAGGTATTCAGATTCACATAAAATATGCACTGCCGCAACAGTGTCTTCCCTAAGATCTTCGAGTATCAATCACGGACTTGTCACCCGCCTGTGAACGTGAAGAAAATTATAATTGTGAGGGATAACAAATGGATACAGGTAAAGTTAGGTACATTGTATGTTTGAATAAAATATTTTACAAACATCTGGGAGTCTATAAAGGTGTTTTAGCAGAATTATTGGCGGTCATCTGCGCACTTGATGGTTTTATGACAGCATCATCGAAGGAGTACCTAGGTACCTAAACCACAGATTACTGTGCCTAAACTACGATTATTAATCCGAGTCAGTAAAATGACAGTACAACTGTCACTGATACAAAGAAATTTAGTACATTTCATTCATGTTTTAGTACATTTCATTCATGTACAAATGTCATTTTACTGACCGGAATTAATAATCGTACTTTAAGTAAATTTTTAGCCAAGAATAACATTTAAAACATTTGGCCACTGACACGCTAAAATCAAAATTGTTCGCAAATTGATAAAATTCGTAGGTATTATCCGTAGGCGTGGCTGCTACTGAAATAATAATTAATTCGTTACAGGAAAACCCAATAAGAATTTGCTTTATTTAAACACGGGACCTCAACTCAACAGACGTGCATGTGATTTAACAATTGTAACGTGATTAATATTAGTATTTTCCTATTGTGATTCTGGTACACCGCCCTTTTTAGGCCCCCCTGTAGATAGGCATTCGATTGTTATTGTAACTTGAGCGATTCAGCACCCTTATTCCGTAACACGTGACGTGGCAGTGGGTTCTGTGCAGTGAGTCTAAAAAAGGCCACTTTAGCAGGTTCATGTTAGGCATTGCGATAAAATTGTTCCGCGTATGGGCTCCTAGTGCTTGAAAAATCAAGTACTTATTCCATTTCTCTTTCATCTCAATTCGCATGACATTATGTATTTTAAAGTGGTAGATACCTACTTTTATATTCTCAGAAAAGGTTTCATTTCCACAATAAATTAAATTCGACAATATCGTTTTGTTTGAGGTAGGTTGCAATGAACATGGATTATACATTAAATAGGCAGTGACAGATATCTTGAGATAACACAAAAATAGAGATATCACTCGATTAGAGTACTGTTATCAAATGCAATGCATTTATCTGAAAATACTAAGCACCACTATTGTATTTGATCAAAGTTCGTTGCTAAAATCGATGGTACTGCTATTTTGCACTCAGAATATAAATTAACTGGTGAAAGGACTCTCGGGAGTGGCAAGTGTCAAGTTTAATACGTGTGGTGCGTATTAAACTTGACACTTGCCACTTGCCTTTTCAAGTACTTTTTAAGTTTTGTGTTTAATTTTTAATGGAAAACAAGCTAAAATATTGAAGAGATGATGATGATGAAAAGTCATTTGTTATAGGCAGGCCTCCCACTAGGAAAACCGGCGAAATCGTGAGAGTCGCGGGCAACCGATGGATGCAAGTGACGGATTGTCGTTCACCGTAGAGCGGTGTAAGGAGTAGGAGACCTATGTTCAGCAGTGGACGTCTTCCGGCTGTTTATGATGATGATGATGATGATGATGATAAGTCCCGAAATAATGTAGTCACCAAAAGCCACTTTCATAGCACACTTAACGTTTAAGGTAAAGGGAGGTTTTATGGTGAGACAGGCAACTCCGTGATAGAGTCTTAAAAGTCTCTCAAAACGTTACCTATGCATGCAGGCATGCGAAATGATGCAACTAGTTCACCACTAAAGTGGACAAGACGTAGTGACACATCATTTCGCATTTCAGCATGCATAGGTAACGTTTTGAGAGACTTATAAGACTCTATCACTGAGTTGCTCTGCTTTACTCACTCAATGAAGTAGACCCTAAAATAAAGGTAAAGGTATGATTTCGTAGCCGACGTATGTAACTGTGTCCGTAGACGACGTGCGACGCGACGTCGCGACAAGTCGCAGCATTATGTCGCTGGAGTTATGATTCCGAACCTAATTGTAGATGTTCGCTCCAGAGTCAGCGTGGCTATTCTCTATAAATACAGCCTTGTACCAGGGCAGCCACAACGCTTACGCCACGCTGCGACTAAAGTTTGCTATTCACTAAGCTACTAGCGCTCAAGGCTCGCGATGCACGATCGGACGCTCTTAAGGCGGCGCTAGTCGCGAGCTCGAACTCACTGGCAGGCATGATCAAAAACCATGATATTTCACCGCAAATCGAGCCATATTGTACATTTGTGCGCGAGCGTCATCCCCCCGTGGAGAAAACAGGGGAAAACTTATTCAGTGAGATGCACGATCATTCACAGTAAAAGGCGCGCGTAAAAAAAATACGAAAAAGCCTTTGGAAGTTGGGGTTTTATGAAAAAACCACTGCACCAATTAATTTCAAATAAAATTTATTAAATTCTTCGATAAATTTGCTGTGTCGGTCCGGACTTCGTTTTGGAAATTTGATGCTTCTTTAGCTTCTAATTTACACCTAAAGTTGTGTTAAAATTAGCAAAAAAACGAATCTTTAGAAGCTCGTAACTTTTTAATAGCTTCATATTTTACAATTCTGCTTCCGTACAGACAAAATTAATAATGAGACAAAACGATACCATGTTTAATTTTGGATGTACCTTGTCAAATAGTGGAGTAAAACCCCAACGAAGTTTCTATGGAAAAAATGTTGACTTGTTTGACCTTAAAGCCGTCTCGTCGAAGAGTACATCGTAGGGTCTAGCAATGAGATTTCTTAAAGAGAATAACAAAACAGATCTGCGGCCTGACGATACGTCGTCAGCGTCATCTCCGATAGCTCGACGACGCCTGTTTAGGCGACGTGTCGCTAGCTGTAGAAGATATTTCATAGAATTACATAGAAACCAGTGGTGTCGCAGCGACACGTGTGTCGTCTGCTGCGGGCTATTGAAGGAACACGGTGGATTAAGTCAGCTTCAGAGAAATCTCAACCCTTTAGTAGTGGTGTCACTACCAAACTTGGTGAGTTTTCTCTGTAGCCTACGATACGAGTCTGGCACTCTGGAGTGCTCGTTGTGAGTGCGTGTTCTACCTGGTCCGGGAAGACTTTGAAGATTTACAAAAAAGTAGAATCCCCTACCCAGATGAAAGTTTTCTGTCTAGCTAATGTCCAACAGTTGTTGTTGTCTGGGATTTTCAATTCTTCATTTGCATTTTACAGGGTGATACGTAATTCAAAGCATTCCTTGAAATGGGTGATTACTCGACCTTATTTGCAACAATTTTATTGATTGAAAAGTATAAATTCTAAGTGGTGACCAACGTTAACTTCTACAAATAAGTATTAATGAAGGAGAGGTGGAAATTTTTCGAAAAATCTAATCGGTCAGTTTGGACCCCATGCTAAAATTGTTGTAAATAACCTTATTTAGTATCACTCATTTCACCGGCCGCACTGAATTGCAAATCACCCTGTAGTTAAGTCGCTAGTATTAATTTTATCGACCTGATATTATTAACTGATCGTTACCACCGCTGGGAATATAGGTCACACAGGTGTCTTTCTATGTAACTTAATGATACACAAACAAACAAAGACACCACTCAGTACAAGTTATTGACGCAAATATCAGTGGGCGGGTCAGTGCGTCTGCGCAGTCATCCACTTTATAATAAAGGCTAAATCAACCAGTTTCTAGCCTAGATCTAAAATAAGATCTAAATCTAGACCATTCTATAATTAACAGAGACAGGTAGCTAAAAGGCCAATAAAAAACCGGTTATTAGCACGCTATTTTATTTAAACGATGTTTTAAATTGTTTTGCAATCGATTACCTGCCATGTTCATTGTGTTAGGATTATCATGAAAAGTGTAGATGATTAATTTTTCAATCATCATTATCATTTATTATATGAGTCGAAAAGACATCCACTGTTACTTACACAAGGGTAACTTACCGGTAACTAAACGATAATTCCGATGAACATTTAAGGACTATTATCGCGAAAATCAACGGGAAATACCGTTGGTGTGGCCCGGCTATTGGGTTAAGAGGGTACCTATTAATAGGTTTCTACCAAGCGTCGCCATATCGACCAGATCTATGCTTCTTGCAACCAACGGATTCCTAATGGCATCAGGTCATTTATTTGGGAAAGATTCCAACGCTGTCTGCTTCTTCCACATTTTGCAATAGGTACATAAAAAGTCTAACAACTAGGCTAATGTCGGCGGCTGCCTTTATTTCACACAACATCTAACCTCGAATTAATAGTTTAGAATCTAATTATACCTATTCTATATTAATATTAGCTATAGGGAATTACAAATCTTCTAAATATGAATGATGATCTTCCAACAATAAAATGGAAGATACAAGATTCAGATTTCAAAATGGCGGCTGTGGGAAGTGACAGAACGACAAGATGGATGCCAGAATACGCCCCTCTGGTAATAATGCTGATTGTGACGATTTACAAGCATTGTTAAGCACTATAGAATTAACTGAAGACTCTTATTTAGGTATTGTAGAATTTGTATAAAACACACGTACCTAATCGTTATTTCTTAATACTTTAAATAGTTTGTTTCTACTCTAAACTTCATTTTACCGCTTTACTATTTGGATAAAGTTAAATTTTGTTAAAATCGCATGTTTGTAGTCTGATAATGGAAAAGGCCACTGGGCAGACGAAATTAAATTCTGCAGTTCCATCTCACATTTTTCGAAATATAACCGGTACCTAGGAACACTGATTTGTAATAGTGAAAATGCATTGTAAAAGCAATAGGGTTATGGACGCTCCAGAAGACCCTTGTACAACTACAATAGTTGTATTATTGAAGCTAGCAATACTTGCGATTAGCAAATTATCAGCGTGATTCAGACCTAGGATTGTGTCGAGCTGTTTTGTATGCAAATTGTCCGGACAAACAGATTGTCCACGCGATCCAGTGATTAGTGTATTGACTCATGATTTAACCACATAGCTGGTTGACTTAAAACCTCTTTTACACGATGTTTTTTGTAGTAAAGGAAGTAGCGTTTTGCACGATAGCTGTGGTTAGGAATGCGTTTTCCAGTGGTATGCTAGAATCTTCTATGGATTTATTAAAATAAATAAATCTTGAGTAAAAGCTGAAATTTCTCCGTTGTTTCGATGATTCTATTTATCTAATAGAAATGGCTTCGATCAGGACTCTGCAACATCAGTTGTGGCTCAGATAGGTCCCATTGTTAGCGTGGTTTAATCATCAAATGAGTCCTTAAAGTTCAAGTGGAGCTATATAAACATATATACGCGGGACAGTATCTGGGCCTTACCTCATCTTCATTTAAATTAAACTGAAAAATTTTGGTTTTCGTGGTTCCTAGAACAATTCCTAGCTTCATAGAAACTGTGTCTTTAAGTATACGCGTAGCTTAGAACTGCTGCTAAGTAGGTAAGTTGAAACTTCTTCAAGGTTACGAGGCAGTAGGATCCGTGGATTCAGCGTGGATATAGAGAATGAGCATTTATGAATCTAGGGGATTTTAACTAGGGGATCTAAAAACGCCACTTTAGTCAACACCATTATAGAATTAAGTACTTATAGCGATATAATTGTTCTCTGTACTTGAACAATAGAATAGAATATTCTGACAAAATTAGGACACTTTTGACATGCGTACACAAATTTGAAAATCAGAAAAGCCGTAATAAATGACTTTTTACAACGGGCAAATAAATTATACAGCTCTCAATGATTCAAGATAAATCATTTAAACCAGGAAATACACTTACGAGTACCTTTAGTACCTAATAATTACCTGAAATACGTAGGTACTAATAAACTAATAATAGCAAAGCAATAATACTTCTCAATCAGTTTAAACGGCACTTCAGTATATTCCAACAATGACCATTGCTCCCGAACTCTGCCCACAATCAAGTAATGCGTTTACAACTTATTTAATTATTGACTAGCACTCTGCAGACACTTGAAAGGGCAACACTAATTAACGTAATGGAGGACTGAGCATAAATATGAATGACAATTGTCATAAAACGAGGTAAAACTGCCAGTCTCTTGGGCACATTACCAGCTGACACCGTTGAGGACGATTTTTTCGATGTTTTGGTTTTTTAATTATTTTAGTAATTTTTATTCCTATTTTTAATTTTGTTATAAGTTATAAAATAAACTATATCCGTATTAATATTTTTTTATAAATATTAAACGCATTAACGCATGCGTAGCGAATTTCAAAGATTTTCTTAGGAAAGTAAAATTCGATCCGCGGGCAGGATTCGAATTTTTCTTTCCTAAGAAAATCTTTATATCCGTCTTACCACAAAAAAGATAAACATCTGTTGAACACTTGTCTAAAATAACTGTCAACGTCAAAACGATATTTCACGTTAATGTAAGGGTCGTTTTGCAGTAACACTTCTTTAGACAAGCGTTCAATAGATGTTTATCTTTTTGTAGTAGGCGGAATATTTATTATATAAAGTTATACTTATTATATAAAGAATACTTTGTGGAAACTTATAGGTACCAATTTCCATCTTATTCCTTAAACGTTTTCGCTAGTAGAATGTCGTTTTGTAGCTTACATCAAATGCATTAATTGAAAAATTTAACAGCTTGGTAATCATTAATTACAGTAATTACGCTTTGATTGATATTGATATGTCATGATGATTTGACAGATTCAAATGACAAACCTTGAATAGATCAGACATAAAGCAACACAAACGCATAATTTGCAATTGCATTATGTTACGACTTGTGAAATGTTTTCTTATTATTAGGACGACACTAACGGGAAATACCGTAACTTGTCGCGAAAGGGCTTTGAAGGTTTTGGCCCTATCTATATTAGTATTACCTATTATATTTACAGAACCGCGGTGCACAACGAAAGTTTTATATTTAGACATTTATTATACATACTCGTAATATTCTAAAGTGTCAGGTTTCAGAGTTATTCGCTGAAAATGCTTGTTCAATTTCAGTTTTCGACCTATATTTCGGCGAATAACTTTAAAACCTGACGCTACATGATAAGTACCTAATTCATTTAATTTTTTTGTTCATCTATGTGTCCTCTATCTAAATATATAGCTTTGGTTGTGCACCGCGAGGTTTGTTACCGATAGGGCCAGGGGCACCGACTCCGTGGGTGCTCAGGTGCTCCAGCACCCACGAGAGGTAAATACGAGTACCTACTCGTACATAATTATGTGGCTAGGTATGTTATTAAAAAAGCTGGAGCACCCACGGGAATTTTAAAAACTCGGCGCACCTGGATAGGGCCACACTCTATACTAAAATCTTCTATCCCCTTAACGGGTAATTCAGTTACAAGTGGCCCCGTGGCCCGGCTAATGTGAAAATGGTTTTCATCCAAACTCAACAGTATACAAGACAGACTCTTAATTCTCGAGGAAGTAATAGACACTATGCACATTCCTACTTCCAAGTGATATAACACTTATAGTAACATTACGCATCTAATACTTAGACCAAGACTAATTTCCCTTTATTCTAGATCGCGGAAAATATAACAATATGGCGAATTGATGACGTCATAACGTCCGTCATTCACCACCCACTTCCTTTCTGTCATCATTTATGATTTATGACATTTTCCATAATCAAGAAAAATCTAGGAACACTTCCACAAAACAATAGTGTTTGCAATGCAATAAATAATTTACTCTTACAACACTGTCAATCGATGATTTATTTCATAACATTTTTTTCTGTTGGCAATTTATTGTTATCCTGTTACTAGAGAATTATCGAAAAAAAGTTTATTAATTAACGGAGTAATTATGTTGTCTTTATCTAGCTTAATTATTATATTATACACGTTTTAATTTCAATTAATACCTAACATCTGTCATTTAGTTTTGTGATTTAATTAGGTAGGTACTTATATGCTTTATTTGTTGTCATCGCATGGTGATAAGCGATAGTAAGAATTTTACTTTGGGTAGGTATATCAAACTTTGCCTGTTTTTTTTAAAGAATGGAATTAAAGGTACATACCGTCTTACCATAAGACTAAAACTGTCAACATCAAAACGGCATTTCACATTGATAAAAGGGTCGTTTTGCAGTTACCCTTTTTTAGACAAGCGTTCAACAGATGTTTATCTTTTAAAATATGGCGGTAAGAGTCTGAGCTTTTTGGTTAAGCTCAGTCCACGCTATCAAATATATGGTTTTGATAAAAATCAATAGGAAAAATGAAATTACTACTAGGTACATAAAAAAAGATAAAATGCAATGGTTCTAATAAAAAACCCATTCATGTTTTCTTTGAAAGCAGTGTGCAATAAAAAGGGTTTGTTTCTAAGTTCCCGCCACGCTCCATGGACCATGGTTCTACAATTACGTAATACAACATGATCATAGTTACAAATGATGTTTAATTACACACCCAGTACCTGCTGTGCTCATAACCTGTGTATTTAATGGCTGCCTTCGAAATATTGCCCTGTTTTACAAACGGTAATTTTATGTTGGCAACTTTGTTGTTGTTTGAAAAGTTTGCCAATGTATTGAGTGTTTAGATAATTAAAATATGACAAGGGAAACGTTATTGTCAAATATTATTTACAGAACTATAAAAGTTTAGTTTGAAAATCATGCTGATTAATTTAGCAGTGGTGGCCCAGTGGTATCTGTCCCGACTTACGAGTTGTAGGTCGTGGGTTCGAACCCCGCCAGGCGCATTACTTTGTGTAATTTATTTCATCACCACTGCTCTCAAAACGGTGAAGGAAAACATCGTGAGGAAACCGGCATGTCCTAGAACCAAAATTCGAAGACATGTGACATCTACCAACCCGCACTGGGCCCGCGCGGTGGATTATGGCCCACTCCCTCTCACAGAGAGGAGGCCTGTGTCCCAGCAGTGGGAACATTATAGGCTGATGATGATGAAATGAATTTAACAGATAGGTACCTATGTTCGTGTTTTAGTGAACATAGAATTTTGATCAATGGCATGGGCGAGTTAATAAACTTAATAATTTTGGGATAGGATCTGCACATTATTAGATGTCAAAATGAAAAACTTACGAGTATCCTTTACTAACAAAAACACAAGGCATCCAAAGTACCTATTAAACGTTTTAAACGCTTCGAAATTCTACGAACACAACACAATTATCGAAGAAACGCTCATTTCTTGCTAAAATTCGTCGTAGTCGTAGAACAACGACGGTTTTGATTATTTTCAATTTTTGCTTTTTTACGTAAAATGAGCTTATATGCCGTGCTTTATTAGCCAATAGCTCTTTTTTTTAAATATTATTTAAAATAACTCAGATACTGACTAGGAATACTGACGGATTTGATTTCTTAACGCAGTAAAATGACGTAATATTCTATTCGCCCATGTACTACGCTGCCCCCTACCCCCCGCACCCCGCTTACGCCCGTGAGCGCCTGTCGGATTGTTAGTTCCGCCCATGTTCTGAGTAAGGTTGCGCGTGGCCTTCGCATTTGCACTAATTATTACGTTAGCTTATTTTTATTTAACTCTTAGGCTATATTGCATGTCCCATAATATTAATTTCTTTGTGCAGATTTTCCTAGAACAACGACGGAAACCACTTTGCGTCATGTAATTACGAGAAAAATCCGCAAAACAACGACGTATGATAACATACGACACACAAGTTTTCATAAAACAATGATATTTTATAAAAGCGGTTTCTAAAATATACCCTTAAACTCCATTAGAAAACTTTAAAGCGCCGTACTGTAAAGTTACTGATTTACAGAACCGTCTTTGTTCTACGACTGTGACATTAAAACAATGAAACAAAACTGGTCATTCTTGCGTTCAACAAAATTACCGCCAATAAACTGTTATTACAACAATGACATGCGTTAATATTTCCATTATTTTTATGGGATAATCAACCAGACTTTGATGTTGTGAAACGGCTGCTTAGAAGATATTATTGGACTATTGTTATGTTGGCAGTACCTACTGAATTGAAATGTCATTATGACAGATCCGGGTGAAACAAAGATGGCGGTGTAGATTTTGGCGGGAATGGAAGTTATTTTGCTCGCTAAGATAGTATAAATGCATGATTTTAACGAAAATACATTATCAGTTTTTCCTATTTATGTTTTCCAAAAAGTTGATAATGCTGGGATGAGATGAAATAATTCTATACAAAGTCCTCAAGCTGTATAAATTTAGTTTCAGGCAAGTCAGAATGATTATTTCTTCTAAGGAATATTGTTTACAGTTACTATTTTTGCCTATCAACGTAAAATTGGCAATACAATACATTGCATATTTTTGCAAATAACAATTATATCTACCATCTACATACAAAAGTCTTTTCAACGCAATTTAAAATTAAAAGCGATTGCACGTTTAAGTAGAAAAATAATCGTATTCATATATCTTTTGACAGTTCTTAAATTCAAAATGGCTGACATTTGACACTGAAAAAACTAACGTTGCGTTCTCTTGATTGTCTTTCTTGAGCAATAGATAATTTTATTCAGGATTAATAAGTACGTAAACATTATAACGTTATGTTAAGGTAAATATAAAAGGGGAATTACTTTCAGCTTAGGGAAGATGGTTACTTAATCTGACGGTGCGATTTCCGCGTTTTTTTAGGCAAGCAAATAATAATTTCCGATGATTTAAGAGTTGTCATAGCATTGCTGAATGAACGAGAATCTGACGCAATTATTTAAACAATCTTTTATTAGGATTTGACATGCAAAACAGATAACTTTAGATTAACTGTGGTGGATAAAGAAAGATAAGATACGAAAGATGATATGGCAGAAAAAGAAGAAACCTCGAAATAACAACTGATAGACATATGGGTATAGAAAGATAAAAAATAATTTAGTAGGATGGTCCACAGTGACTTTGAAATGGAAAAGTTGGGGTGGCCTTTGCCAAGAAATGGAATGTCACCAGCTAACAGCAAGAAGATGATACAAGCCGAATCAAAGTGCTTGTAGAGGCATCCGTTATGCCAAATCAAACAAAAACGTTATTCAAGCTATTATTGGCTATAACTTCAGCAACCCGGAAACCGCAATGCCGACTGCAGTATCAAAAGTCACAACAACCGTTTAGGAGAATCCTTTTTTTTTCAACAAGTTATGAGGAAACCTTCAACCCAGTTCCTCATTTACAGCGTGTAGCAAAGTGATTAAGGAGAAAATTGACCAGTATGATAAATTCTATCACAGTCTTAAATATGACCGAACCATATGAGCTACAATGTTACAACCTTTTTTTTTACGTGGTAAAATCATCAAATGAGTCCTCTCACCAAGGGCAGGGCGGGAGGGACTGTCAGACTCGTACTGACTAAAATACACGGTGTCCTTAAATAGCCCTTTATGTTACCGGGTCACAGTAATTCGATAAGTCCCGCGACCCCGGCAGGCTTTGGCCCTCTAGAGGGAGGCCCCGTCATTATGCTGACACTCTTTGAGGCGCGCGTGGAACACAACGCGCCTTCGACCCGGGGTCCCGGGCATGGTCCATGATCGGACAGCGAGTCACCCATTATGATGATGATGACCCATTATGCTGGTTTTAGGAGAAAATTGACCAGTATAATGTTTTCTATCACAGTCTTTAATATGACCATACAATGAGCTACAATGAAACAACCTTTGTTAATAATGGTCTAGCTGAAGATCTCTTGTCAAGGTTCCAAGAATATGTCCACCATACTTATAATTAAGCTTCCACACAAATAAAGCCATATCATCAACGTTAGCGCCATCGACAGTGCCACTCGCAAGGGATTAAAGATCAGAATCATTATTATTCATAGTTAGTACTTAATGGTGACTGATTGCTTTAACCCGACGTGTGACGTTGTAATTATTGACAATCTTTAGTCTGTAGGCACACTGGTGATAAGTTGGTTAGTTTTGTGCCTAAGCTTTAGTCGCTCCCTGTAAAATACTGGTATCCAGTGGCAACATTTTTTTTCTAAGGTAGTATTACTGGCTAGTGCGACGTGAATACCAAATGCAACACGTTAACCAAACAGTGTGAATTTTTAGTCAGTAAAAGCTGGACAGTTGGACAGCTGGACAGTGCGGCAAGACTCATTTGATGATGTTGGCACGCCAAAAAAAGGTTGGAAGTTGAAGGTTACTTTGAAAGAGGCTAGCTAGGCATATGGAGAAGACTTCGGGTACTATGTCATTTTATAAATTTTTCTACTGAGTTTAGGAATAGAATGAGTCTGAAAGGAGACAGTACTACGGGTTTATTTAAAATATTGCAGAGAATTTTAGTTTTAGATACTGAACTATACATATTTAAAAACTTCTGAAGCCAACTTTTCCCACAAACAGCAATTAAAAGTCATTGATACTAGTTCACCTGTGTTTGAAAATTTAGGAAAATGTTTATTACAAACATAATATACGATAAGTAGGTGTACAGTTTGTAAATAAAAGAAAACCTACATTTGGAAACTCAACTTGGGTCATTCATATTATGCTGCTTGACCAATCAAACACTGGTACCTATGAATTCAATAGATATCAATCAATAATCAGATACATTTTTCGCCGGGTCCTGTGATGTCTAGCTAGCAATAAGAAACATAATATTACATTATTTATTTTTCTAAGTGTAATACAATGTGACGTGCTAAACGAAATATGTACCTAAGTAAAGGATAAAATAAATACTTAAAGATAGAAATAATATGTATTCATAATCTAGATGGAGTGTGTCAATTTAACGAGTGACAAGTGACCGTGGATATCAAACATTAATCTTGAGGAATTATAATGTCATAATGACTTGCACATAAGAAAATAATTATTATTTCGTAACTGACTTGGTATTTAACCTCTTTTTTCTGTAATACACGGAGAAAACGTTTTTAGTTTTTGTGTGGCACTTATTTAATAGGTTTTTAGGTTAGATATCTTATTTTTTTTTTTTTAAGATTTGTAAATAGTTGACATTAATACTAAGTTAAATGCAAAATATACGCTAAGCAGCCGTTCGCGTGGATCATGGAAAAAAACATTTCACAGTCTTTGTTCAAATTTTTAACCTCTGGGTCATTCCATTATCGCGGGTGCAACATTTAGACGCCTGTTTTAGTTTATACTAATTAAATGAAAAACATTTATAATCAAATTAGTCTTTAAAAGACTACATTTTAATGTGTTTACTTTATATTAATTAACAATATTTCTTATATGATATTTTAAAAGCCAGGAAAAAGGTTCAAACTGCCATCGCGGGTGCAACGAATTTGGCCCAACCTTTCCAGATCACAAACACAAAACACATAAATCTGTTAATTCTTACATATTAAGTATGTTATGCCTTAATATTTTGAAATGTATTTAAGTAACAAAGAACTTAAAATAAAAACTCTAAACAAAACAAAAATAAACAAGGAATTATTATTTTTTTAAATAATCGCGGGTGCAACACCAAATTATCGCGGGTGCAACCAGTCTAACTTATCATCACTTTTAATCATATAGGAACAAAATAAGACATCAAACTTTATTTATTACTAACAACAATACTTTTACTGTCGCTTATATTAACTACTTCTTTTGAAATACGTCAATAATTGCCGATTTTACGAACATATTATTTTCATCAGTCATTTTCTTTGGCGCTTCCAACTTCGCGATAATATCATCAAATTGCACTTCTGCTGTATTATTAACGATGTCTGTGTATCGTTTGCCATCAACCGTAGTCATAAAGGTGCATTCACACACATCAGCCACGTCACGTCACCGTCACGTCTCCGACAACGGATCGGTGACGGTTTGTCTAGTCACCAGTCACCGTCACGTCGTTCGTCAGTAACGTCTCCGGTTTGGCTGAATCATTGAACATATATACACTGACTGAACTGAGACGTGACGTTCCCGGGTGTGTGGGGATAAAAGTATGAAACTTGCATGGAAATATTATTTGACGTGCCTGACCGGTGACTTGACTGATAAATCACGTGCCGGTGACTGACATGTGGGAACAAAGTCATGAAACATTTTGTTTTTTAAACCGCGCCGGTGACGTGACATGTTTTTGCCACAGCCTGCCCTAGCGTCCGAGAATTGCTGTATCTAGTAGCCTGCATTCTTTCTTTGGATCTGATTCTATCCAATATTTTTAAATCTACGTCTGTCTCCATGTTCATTTTCATTACTTCTCTCCGTTTGGAATTACGAGCCCTTTCCCGTTGGAGGTGTTCAGCATGAAGCTCAAATTTTTTTCTTGATTTCCGCTTATATTTCTGTGAAACAATCTCCTTATGTTGGTCAGTTGTCATTTTAATCGATATTTCTGTAAAAAATATACAATTTTAATATAGACACACATATTAAATATATACTATTAATCGTCTTCAGCATATATCTAATCTAGGTATACCAAAACAACGAAATATGTAATAAGTCACATGAAAAGGTTACGTGAAAAAAAGTTGCACCCGCGATCTCACATCAAGATCGCGGGTGCAACCAATTTAAGTTATCGTTTATTTTAAAGTTACAATCATTGCACTCTTAAAAATAAATAATTTAAGTTTGTTTTTGATTTCTTCTTACTTTTGCAAAGTTTCAGAACGTTAGCTCTTTATTTCTGTGAAAAAAGTAAACTTTTATATCTTTTGGCCTCGCGGGTGCAACAAGTTAACAGTGTATTCTAGCAGTCAATAATTCTTAATAAATAACAAAATAAACTTACATTTTTTGGCACAGGAAGATAAATGGATATTGTCACTTTACGTTTAGCCGGTAAAACGTAACCTCAAAAACTGTCAAGAACAACTGTTTCGCGCCACTGTTGCTAGTTATAATTTTACAGTTTAAACCAATTCTTCGGATGGTAATACTTTCAAACGCGTCAAAAAAAAGATATGCTATAAAATCAAATAAAAATAAATTGATTATTATATTTAGACTTTCTTCTTTGCACTAATAACAAAAAAAACAACTAATAGCGTGTTTGAAAAAATCATGTCGGAAATCGTCTATAGCGGAATCGCCCCTCTAGCTATTAAGTTGGCTAACCTGAGGTATGTGTTGCCGTAAAAAGGTTAAGTAGCTAAAAAATAAATAAAAAATAAGTTAAAAGTAACTAAAACCCGGCTACGAAAAGAACGCGCACTGAAAAGTATAAAACAAGAACAATATTCATTTGACCGATATTGCGCTAGCCGTGGTCGTGTGTCACCCAGCCAATCAAGTGTAGAATAACCGCAGGTACCTACATACATACCTGTCAAAATCATAACCCTCCTTTTGGCTTTGCCGTAGTCGGGTAAAAAATACAATTGAATTGCATTTTACTTTAAAAACCAATGATATTGAAAATTCAACTAGTTTTGCTGGATTTTTTTTATTCACAACAAAATATTTATAATGTAAACTTGTTCTGCACAGGATACATTAAATAAAGACATTAAAGCTCAGTATGTGAAGTGAACTGAGTTGACAATTAAATTATAATTAAATTTATATTTCCTGTCAATATAATTGACACCAAAATTAAATGTCCAAGGTTTAAAAAATGTACCCACAGTTCAAGTTAACTTATTTATCCTGTTGGCTAAAAAAATATGTTTTATTTGTAGATAATGACATAAATTGCCAAAAAAAAAATTTAAGTAATTGGGTCCTTATGGTACCTAAAGTCCTCCTTCTCAGATGAGAGACGAGTGCGAGAACAGAAGATATCCGTTATTAGTGAAATCTTTTTTTTGTTCTTTTCAGACGGAGAATGGGCTAACACTTAGGTTATATTAAAATTATAGATAACGCTGATGTGTGTCTGTGTGAAAAATAGTTGCTAGTTCCGATTTCTTAAATCAGACGAAGTCAGGCTTCATCACAATCATGAATTACTAATTATTTACAATACAAACATAATTTACATTTACCTACAAAACTTGGCTTTCATACGTTTAGGTCCCTAATTCCTAAAAAAAAAATTAAAGCAAAAAGTTGTCTACAATTCTGACGTCAGAAGTCTTGTGCGTCAAACACAGAGTTAATGTTTTTGCCTCACAATAACTTCTTTTATAATCGGCGAAAACAACTTGTCTCTTGCGTAAACCCACCAATTGCGTATTCTTTTACATGCATTGACATTTTACCTTCAATAAACGAACAATGCAGAAACTCCATTCTTTATCAAAAACTAGTTCGATTACAATTTATTAACTTTTTGATTCTACGTCACTTTGGTCGTTGACGTTCGATTTTAAATGATAAAGTTCCCAATTTTTATTCGGGTTGGCGAAATTATGGTAGGTACTAAAATAAAAAAGTACCTACTGATTTTGACTGTTTTAAAAACTGCAAAAAATGCTACTATTGCTGAAATAAGGAGCAATTTATAAAATAGACTATTTTACTCAAATAATTAAATTAATTAATCCGTAAGTTGGATTATCAAAAAATATTTGAACCGAAATTTTTCTTTTGTTAGGTACCTACGTAAACCAAAATTGACGAAAATACAATGCCTCTTAAAAACTACAAAACGTCACACCGTCAACAAAAAATACGTGATTATTTTTCAATACAATACTGATGGACCAAACAGATTTGCAATTTATTTATTAGATGCTGTAAACTACCTTATTGACGTTAATACAAATTGTGTTACTAAAAAAATCTCTGAAAATACCAGTGAGAAATATTGTTGCAGTAACCTTATTAAAGTTCGGCTGTTCAGAGAATGCGTTCCTGACAGGTCGCGATTGAACTGATGACGTAACTTTGTAATGGCGTTGCAGTTACGATAAAAATATTTTTTGCTGGTTGTTTACCGTTTTAACAATTGATGAGCATTAAAACAACATTATTATATCAATAATCAATGAATGTTATAATTTTATGACAAATACATGTACTAACTGATAGGTGTCAGGAACGCATTCTCTGAACGGCCGAACTTTACAACGGTTTATTACTTACTGTCTGTCGTAAGATGAATTTACTGAAGTCATAAAATAAGTTCAAAGTACAAAGATTATGAAAGGATTGTACTGCATTGTACACTTTACACCCGTCTATTAACATCAGGTAGATTATAAAAAATAATTTCAATTGCAGGCCATCAGGGTAAAGGGCAAGAGGTCAAGTAGGAAATAGAATACGAAGGTTTTATTTTATAACCTGCCATTATCTTAAGATTATTAAGTTATTCTATTGTTATTGTAAGTGTACTGTCATTATGGTCCACTGTAACTTGATAACTTCAGTAATTGACAGGCTAATTGGAAGTTTCTGGTTGCTTCAAGTCTTCAATACTTATGAATCATTTTTGACGCGAGTTTAAATGATGTTATGTCAAAAGCACTATAATCCACACTTTTTTTTTATCCTGTCGAAATCATCCAATGAGTCCTCAGCCCAGGGCGGGATAGGAGGGACTGTCAGATTTGTACTAACTAAAATTTATAGTGATCCATCAAAAGCCCATTCTGTTCCAAGGTCACGGTTGACAAGACTGGTAAGACAGTCCCGCGACCCATAATCCAAACTCTACAACCTCTTGGACTGGGTATTGCGATACATTATGGTAAGACTGGTTGTCAGACTTACGGCCTTCTGACTACCCTTACTGACATTTTAAAGTTCGACTAATGTCTTAACGTGCTTTCCATGACATCGAAGAATTGCTTCCGCGTATCTTCTAAAATAAAATCCTTAAAATAACCTATCACCTAACCTTACAAATAGCCAATAAAAATCAAACAAACAATGACGTTTGTGGACATAGTGACATCCTGTCAATACGGACCTGACGTTTCCACTTAGTACCAACCGTACCAACTGTCAATACGGACCTCGAGTTTGTAACAACACTATCAATTGAACAAATACTTGTATCCCTACGAGTTCAAGTGGTTACACAGATGATGGAATATCAATATTACTAGTACTTGTAAACGTAAACCTAGTTTGTTTTTGTGTCTGTGACAAGACGTATCTAAATAAAACCTTCAACGTAGATCCTTTTGCGTGTGTTAGTATTGTATTATCTTGACTATTTTGTATCATAAAGATTTGTACAAGGTTATTTCAGCTCGGCCATAATCAAGACTATAGCCATCATCTTGCTTTTTTTTTACAAAATCAATTCCATAGACTACAGTGCCCAGTACAGTACAGTGTTATGTCAATGTCATTCGGGCGCCAAAAGATCCTTGCAGCACTGTAGATAATTTTCGATACCTACTTTTAGTGTATTTAACCGTACTTTGAGTGTATTTAACCGTAGTAGGTACTATTAAGTATTCTGTGATTTAACTTTAAGTTCTTTTCTGTATTTCCTAATGGCAACCATGTTGAACTAAAGCCTTTTGTCAATCATAACAGACATAATTATTAATAGAACTATTTATTAAAATATGTTTTTTTTCTTTTTCACAGGTATGGTCATCACGAAAAGCTGGGTTGTTGTTGAGTAAGCTATCAATAACATATTCAGTTGTACATAATCTTCATCTAAAATATTCCATTTTAAGTCTGATGACATGCACTTCTTGTTTCTAATAGCTCTTCCCTAGCAGACTCGCTCTGATTAGAGGGAAATGGCCCAATGGCCATATCCTACCACGCGGATCCAGTGCCAGTTGATTGTCACTTGTAAAAATAAATGAATTCTTAAACTATTTACTTCAAATACGAGATAGTTTGCTAAGAAAGCAGTTTTTCTGTTCTTTCGCAGGACATATTGTGCTTTACACTCAAATCAGACTAGCTAACGTAATAGTAGGTACAAGTAAAATGAGTGTAAAAGTCAAAAGTCAACATCTGTCAAAATGTGGTTAGACTACAACCGGCCTTAACACAGTTGAGAAAAGGCTAGATAGGTGAGGATGTTGATGATGACATCTGTCAAAATAAACCTTAAAAATTAGGTACAACATAGATATTTACATGCACTAATCCTATTCTGAGACCACACATCATGAAACACGTCATCATTAAGCCGTGGTTATCCCAAACCATAATGAAAACGTCCTATCAAATAATTATCACATTCACTTTACGCCATTATGTTGGTACACTCTGTTGATTGATGTGTTAAAAGTAACCATTGTTTGACTAAAACATTACTGGGTTTTAAGACTATGTTAAGAAATGATGTGGTGGACTGGTGGGTATGGTTAGATTTTTGATAGCAAATATCAATTGAAACACGAAAGATGCGCACATGCTGTAGAAATACTGCGTTGTATTGGCAAAAATAATGGCCGTGTTATTCTTTTTGGCAGCAAAATTGCAAACTTATGAAGCAATAAATAAATGGATTTTTTTTTTAATTCTTCCTTCGTTTTGTGATAAAAAGTCAATTACGCAATTAATTGAGCAGCTTGGCGGTTAAAATACTAAGACTTGTAGCATCCACCAACTCGCTACAGTGCCCGAGTAGAGAATGATGGTCCCATCCGATTCCCTCCTTCAACGAGAACCCTTGCTCTAGAACTTCCTAACTGGATTAAAAGAGCAAATCTTTTAACACTGTTTTAAATAAAAATGTTTAGAATACCAACTCAACATAACAAATAAACCAAATTTTACAAAACACAAATCAAATCTTAATCTAAACTGAGCCAAGCCTACAAACTGAAAATCTTCAGCATGCCTGCTGAATTTACAAAGAAAAAAGAAAAAATATTTATTTTACAGACACGTCAACCACAGAAATAAATAACTATTTACGATCAGCTGAGGACGGGAAGATAATGTAGCAACAATTTGCAAAATTCGAAAGGCCCTAAAATGTGACCAAACGAAGCCCCATATAATCAATATAACCTGTTACAGAAGGCCAAAGCTTCCACCTGACTGGGAGGTTTTAATATGTCAAGAGAAGAAATGTCGTATCAAGGCGAAGCGGTCGATTTTTGAGAAACTAAAGTGGCCGAAATACTGGCATCTTTATTTTGACAGTTACGTTTTTTTATGTTGGTAGTCGTGGTTTTAACTTTGTTGATCATTTGGTTATGGTTTTAAAAGAAAAAATAATATTTTGTTTTTGGAAAATATTTTCTAATTTATTATAAGTATAGATCATCCGGATTTAAATGTTATGAAAAATATCTAGTTTTAATTCCGCGACAAAAATCCAGGCTTGTTGCAGGATGCAATCCCACCCTATGCAATCATGCATATACACATGCAGCAAAGGACCCACCCTCCCGCCCACATGCATATGCACAAGTGCAAGAAACAGAAAAACATGCCATGCAATCAAACCTATACTCGACACGTGTTTCGCCCCTCCACGGGGCATCCTCAGGAGATGTTGACTCGACAAGCGCTCGGCCTCGAACACAGAACATATATACCCCTAAAGGGGAAGAATGACGACTCCGTACTAATTTTGTGAGGAAAATTTTCCTTACCGACCAGCGCCATCTATGTTTAGCCCACGAAAACATGGCAGTAGAATCGGGCGGGAATTTCAAATACTACAAGTACTTTACAGGTTCTTTGTTTTGCATTTTATGCACAAGTACATTGCGCTTCTCGATAGTTTCTTTCAAATTACTATCGAGAAACACAATGTACTTGTGCATAAAATGCTGAAAGATAATAAGTAAGGAGCAGTTTAGTAAAACAAACGATTTCATTTGACTTCTTTATTCATATAAGCTACAATGACTTAATGTACTAAGGTTCGGAAACCGATGTAAAGTGATGCTGGGATCTTTAGAAGGTGAAGTTCCACACATAGCACAGATTCTAGTGTTTTCTTCCTACGAACTCATCGGGAATAAGGCACAAAAACAAACAAGAGTCACTGTCTCAACACCGGGTCTATATCTCACAAATACGCACTTAATTTCACCAAAACACAGACACAGAGGAGCAAGCTCGACTCACATTAACAATATTGTATGTAGAATTAAATGCAACTGTTTTATTTATTACAAATAAACACAAGAACAAGATCTAAATAATAGTGCGCAAGCGATGGCAGACATTTTTTCCTATGACGTCAAATAGCCAATAGACAATATGGCGTTCCAGTGTTGTCATGTTGTCATATTATTATCTCCTTTTTGTTTTGTGTATTCATCAATTTAAATGTTAAAAATTTCATAACAAACATTTTCTCGCATCAGAATAAAAGCAAAAATAAATTTAAAGGATAACAATACTTTATAATCAATTAATAAGCCTATTATTAGATTGAATGTGAAATAGTATTTTTGTTGGCAACATTATGTAATTCATCTCTTTTACTCTAATGTTGATGTCTCTTTCTTGTTTTCTAGCCCACCTACTTCTTGTTCGTAGAACAAAGTCGACACCCCCTGGCCTCGAATGAGCCAGTTTGACAGCTCTCGCCTCTTTATATAGCGTGGTGATGACGCATTAGTAACGGTCGATACAACCGTTATAAAGACGTTTGTATCGATCTACCTGTAATCATACTTAAAAGAGGTGATGTAATTAAGTTTGTTTGTTCATTCAACAGTGTATTATTATTATTATTATGTTTAGAGATTTCTAACTGCTCCAACACACACAACCGGAAGTTTTTATCACAAACATGGAGAATCTTATACGTGTTATTGTCGCTTAAGGTGGTGGTGATAAAAACTTCCGGTTGTGTGTGTTGGAGCAGTTAGAAATCTCTAAACATAATAATAATAATAATACACTGTTGAATGAACAAACAAACTTAATTACATCACCTCTTTTAAGTATGATTACAGGTAGATCGATACAAACGTCTTTATAACGGTTGTATCGACCGTTACTAATGCGTCATCACCACGCTATATAAAGAGGCGAGAGCTGTCAAACTGGCTCATTCGAGGCCGAGCGCTTGTCGAGTCAACATCTCCTGAGGATGCCCCGTGGAGGGGCGAAACCAGGGGGTGTCGACTTTGTTCTACGAACAAGATGTAGGTGGGCTAGAAAACAAGAAAGAGACATCACCATTAGAGTAAAAGAGATGAATTACATAATGTTGCCAACAAAAATACTATTTCACATTCAATCACATTCAATCTAATAATAGGCTTATTAATTGATTTTAAACTATGTTATCCTTAAAATTTATTTTTGCTTTTATTCTGATGCGAGAAAATGTTTGTTATGAAATTTTTAACATTTAAATTGATGAATACACAAAACAAAAAGGAGATAATAATATGACAACATGACAACACTGGAACGCCATATTGTCTATTGGCTATTTGACGTCATAGGAAAAAATGTCTGCCATCGCTTGCGCACCATTATTTATATGAAGGGGCAGGAGGGCCTTCATCAGAACTCATCTTGTGATATATGTGGGTAGGCAGGTAAGCAGGTGGGTGTGAGCAGAAAAATCACAAGTCCTCGTTACAATCACAGTTGTTTAATCAGCACGGGGTTCAATCATTGAAATACACAGTCAAATGAGCAATGTACAGTCTAAGCAACACGAAACCAACTTAATTAGAACACTAGATTAAACTATCACTCGGATGCAAAGCGATTCGTCACAAGCGTGGTGTGCGGGCGCCGTCTCAAACAACAGTGTGTCAAGATGGCCGCCCTCACAACCATCGACAATGACGCTTCGCTAGGCTGACTTTGACAGCTAAAAGTCAACCTGATGTCTGACGTTAACGGAGGCGCCGTCACGGCCGGACTGACACTCGACCGTCCTCGGGCGATTTTCTGAAACAATGAGTTGCAATCGTACATAGTCCGTTCGGCATCCTGACGGACGACTCGTTACATTATCACAGTGCGCTACGATACTTAAGACTTAAGGCGAGTGTCTCGCAACAATTAACCCGGATGACAGCCTCGTCACTAAACAGCATGTAGGTTAACTGTTCACAATTGGAACTATTAGACAAGCCAATCCTTTGGTGGATGTGACCCGGACGACAATATTCGTCTTACCATAATCTGCAAAACATCCAGAACAAGTCAGTCAACATAAAGGACTCTGACTCGGACGACATATTTCGTCTTACCATAATCTGCAAAACATCCAAAACAAGTCAGTCAACATAAAGGACTCTGACTCGGACGACATATTTCGTCTCATAGAACAAAAGCACAGAGACAAGTCAATCTGATACTGACTTGGACGACATATTTCGTCTGACTATTTGGCAGGAAAGAGATTCTTACAGGTCGCTCCACTTACCTACGACTATGAATCGTCTCGTTCTGTATGAATTTCAGTTTCGTGCGAAATTTCCCAAGTCTCGGGATCTGAGCATGTACTGAGAGTTTCAGAGCATGCTGTGAGCGTCCTCGAATCGGCGGAAACAGTGTTTGAGCATACGGACAAGGTGTCAGAGTTTTCATTGTCATGATTTGAATTAGCTATAGTTTCTTCATCTTCCGACGCCGTCTCGGCCTCCTCACAGTTTAAAAGACTAGTAGCTATTTCAATCAAACCGATATGTCCCTGGGGTACTGCGCGCAAATTCTCGTGAGAGTATTTATAAGTTCTCTGAGAACCACCTAAGCTTTTAAGTTCGTAGCGATCGTTTTCAAGTACTTCTACTATAACATATGGACCTCGAAACTTCCTATCCAATTTTGTTTTATTCCGTTCACAATTTTTAATAAATACGAAGTCTCCTTTAGAGAAAGGTCTTATTGTGGCCCGACCACGATTAAACCGAAGGGTATCAGATTCAGCAGCTTTGCAAATGTTAGCTGATGCATCAGGTCTTATCGAATCTAAATCTAAGCGAACCTCATGATCTAAATTATCGGCGTTCAACTTAGACATTCCTAAAGAATTAGAACGAATTCCAAACATAAGCTCTGACGGTGAGTATTTGGTAACGGAAGATTTAGAACTATTGAGAGCAAGTTGGATGTTACCCAGCTCGTCACGCCATGCTTTGTTAGGGTCGTTTTCAATGATAGTAAGGAGGCTCTTTAGAGTACGCATCACTCTTTCAACTTGGCCGTTTGCCCTACTCGTACCAGTCGCGATGAAATGGAGGTCTATTTTATGCTCTTGACAGAAGCTCTTAAAATCTGAGCTGATGTAGCAACGTCCCTGATCTGCGATGATTCTTTTCGGGGCTCCAAAAAGACACACCGCTTTTTGTACTGCATATATTGCACTCTTGGCATCAACTGACAAAGTGTGTTCAAGTAAAACGTATTTGGTAAAGGCATCGATTATTACCGAGCAATACTCCTTTCGGTCACTCTTCCCGCTCAGCTTCCCCGAAAAATCTATGTGAATCGTGTGCCAAGGCACTGATACTTTTGGAATCGAATGAAGCTGAACAGGCTGAGCACCCGATGGGCCTTTCGATGCCTTACAAATGATACACGAATCTATAAATTTTCGTACACATTTAGACATATCGGGAAACCAGTACTTTTCATACAGCTTGTCTAGAGTTTTGTCCCTACCTAAATGTTGCAATTCATTGTGGACATGATTAATTAGTGTCCAAATAAGAGACCGTGGAACTACGGGTAGCCACGAAACCGCTTTGTTACGAGTAATCTTCCTGTAGAGTATGCCATCTCTAACGTCATATGTTTGACCTACTGTTTCGGGAAAGCTACTATTATTATGTTTTGCGATAAGATCCTGAATTTCTGCGTCACGTTTCTGTTCAACTGACAGCCAGCCCTGATGAAGTTCAACATAATTGACAGTTTTGGGTTTAGACTTTACAGGAATGATAGGAACAGTAGAATCTGACAGTGGATTTCGAGACAGGTAGTCAGCATGCTCCATTTTACTTCCTTCGCGGTAAACAATGTCGAAATCGTAAGCTTGTAAATAAGCCCACCATCGGTAAACGCGGGGTGTAAGGTCTTTCTTCGATTTCGACGCCTTGAGTGAATTGCAGTCGGTAACTACAACAAATCGCCTACCATATAAATAATGGCGAAAATGCTCTACAGCTCTGACGACCGCTAAAGTTTCTAACTCGTATGAATGATAACGAGATTCCGCATCTGCTGTACGGCGGCTATAATACTCTACAACGTGAGGAAGATTATTTTTCTTTTGCAGAAGGATTGCTCCATATCCTTCTGAGCTGGCATCGGTATGTAGCTCCACCGGAAGTTCTGGGTCGAATATAGTTAGCACCGGTTCGGACGTGAGAATGCCTATAATTTTGCGCCGTATCTTTTCATGTTCGGTAGTCCAGGTAATTCGTCCTTTAAGTTTTGTAAGAGGGTATAGGGGACCGACTATTCGTGTGAACTCAGGAATAAATTTCCGAAAGTAGGAGGCTAGACCGAGAAATTGGCGAACATTAGTAGCAGATTTAGGTTCTGGGGCATCTGCCAATGCTTGAATCTTCCGTGAATTGGGCCTAATCTTACCGGATTGTACAGAATATCCTAGGTAGTCAATTCGTTGTTTCATAAATTTACATTTCTTTGTATTGAAGGTAAACCCGGCTTCTGATAACGCACCTAAAACAAAGTCAAGGCGCTTCAGTCCTTCGGGGATGTTAGTAGCATGACATAACACGTCATCCATATAGATAAGTGGTTTATCTTGTAAATGACTAAGAGCCCTTGTGATACATCTCTGAAAGACCGAAGGAGCATTTCGCAAACCAAACGGCATGGCGAGATACTCGTATTGCCCTTCGTTTGTCACGAAGGCTGTCTTCTCCACTGAATCAGGGTGGATAGGGATCTGGTGAAAGCCAGAAGCCATATCCAATGAAGAGAAGAAATTAGCACCCGTGAGCTGGTCGATTTGTTCCTCGATTCGAGGTAAGGGATAATGTTCAGGTATGGTATTTGAATTTAACTCCCTAAAGTCTACACAAAGTCTATCGGAATTATCCTTCTTTTTCACAAGAACGATAGGGCTAGCAAATGGGGACGTACTCTCTCGAATCACCCCTGCGTCTAATAGTTTTTGAACCTGTTCCCTAATTATTTGTTTCTCTATCGGTGCTCTTTTGTGAGGACATCGCTGCACAACTTTATGTGGATCCACTAATTTAATTTCACATACTCCCGTCTTCACACGCTTGGTAGGTATACCCTCGATAAAGTTATTTGCATATTTGCTCAATATGGAAATCAACATGTCTTTATCCTGTCCCTGCAAATCCGTGTCAATTTTTGAAAAATCTGGGAGATCTGATGTCGCGACACAAAGATTAGATTGTTGTTTAGAGTATATAACAAGATTATCATTATCAATTTCTACACTTAACCCCTGATCAAAGATATCTCTACCAATAATTAAAGGCTCAGATATATTACTGTCGGAAACCACGTGAAAGAGTAAACTAATCAAGCAATCGCCAATTTTAACATCGGCCTGAATTTGAGTCATACACTGTATATCATCGCCTCCAATGCCGCTCAAATAGACGAGACTTTTACACACAGTACCCAAGAGTTTACCACGATAACTTTCTTTCACAAGAGAACAGGACGATCCGCTGTCAAATAGAAAAGGTACAGACTCACCGGAAGATGTTGTCAAGACGCCCCTTGAAGGGCGGTGTTCACAATGGTGGACTTCCTTGGCCGCAGCTTTACCACCGTTCCTTTTATCGGGACAGTTAGTTGTCACATGGCCCTTTTGGCCACAAGTGTAGCACGTTACATCGGTTGTCTTCTCCACCGGACGGGAAGCACTCGAAGTGTCTCGAGCCTCCACTGATCCCAGCGCGTCACGACGTTTTCGGCATTCCGCAAAACGATGTCCCGGTATTCCGCAAAAGTTACATCTGCCAGTGAACCTTTCGGTAGCACGAAAACGCTTCGCCTCAGGTTCGTTAGCTTCGACACCGTCTGAACGCCGCTTAAGAGATACGCCTCCCAGGATTCGGAACAATTGAGTGCGAGTTGTGATATTGTGCGCAATCAATTCGCGTCTTATCAGGCTGTCCTTTTGACAAAGCACAGAAATAACGAATCCAGTCACCACTTCTTCAGGCATCACAGTCTTAGGTATTCTTTCAATTAAGTTCCATAAACGAAGAGCAGCTTCTGAAGCTGTCTCCTTAGCTCCTATTTGGAACCGCAGTATTTCGTCAAAATAGTCCTGAAGGAGCTTTGGTTTTGTAAATTTAGCTAACAGTGTCTGTTTAACAACGCTCCAGGACAATTCATCTAAGTTTAGCTTAGTGATACAGGCAGCCGCTCGTCCTTTTAAAGAGGTAGTAAGAGCCATGAGCAAGTCGATTCCTTCTAAGCGCTTATTATGAACGATCGCTTCGGTTATATTGCACCAACCATCTATGTCACAGTCTGGTTCGTCTGGATTAAACGGTAACAAATGTGTTGGATGGTTAGTACTCACAGTTGGCGTTGGCTGGGCTGCGAGAACACGAGATAAAAGTATTTCCATGTTATTCAGCAATCTTTCTGCATCCGATTTTGGTGTTTCTTGCTCAATTCTAGCCTCATCCAATCCCACTTCTGATGAAGGGGCAGGAGGGCCTTCATCAGAACTCATCTTGTGATATATGTGGGTAGGCAGGTAAGCAGGTGGGTGTGAGCAGAAAAATCACAAGTCCTCGTTACAATCACAGTTGTTTAATCAGCACGGGGTTCAATCATTGAAATACACAGTCAAATGAGCAATGTACAGTCTAAGCAACACGAAACCAACTTAATTAGAACACTAGATTAAACTATCACTCGGATGCAAAGCGATTCGTCACAAGCGTGGTGTGCGGGCGCCGTCTCAAACAACAGTGTGTCAAGATGGCCGCCCTCACAACCATCGACAATGACGCTTCGCTAGGCTGACTTTGACAGCTAAAAGTCAACCTGATGTCTGACGTTAACGGAGGCGCCGTCATATATTTTGTTCTTGTGTTTATTTGTAATAAATAAAACAGTTGCATTTAATTCTACATAAAATATTGTTAATGTGAGTCGAGCTTGCTTCTCTGTGTCTGTGTTTTGGTGAAATTAAGTGCGTATTTGTGAGATATAGACCCGGTGTTGTGACAGTGACTCTTGTTGATTTTGTGCCTTATTCCCGATGAGTTCGTATGAAGAAAACACTAGAATCTGTGCTATTTGTGGAACTTCACCTTCTAAAGATCCCAGCATCACTTTACATCGGTTTCCGAACCTTAGTAAAATAAGTCATTGTAGGTTATATGAATAAAGAAGTCAAATGAAATCGTTTGTTTTACTAATCTGCTCCTTACTTATTATCTTTCAGCATTTTATGCACAAGTACATTGTGTTTCTCGATAGTAATTTGAAATAAACTATCGAGAAGCGCAATGTACTTGTGCATAAAATGCAATACAAAGAACCTGTAAAGTACTTGTAGTATTTGAAATTCCCGCCCTGGATTCTACTGCCATGTTTTCGTGGGCTAAACATAGATGGCGCTGGTCGCTAAGGAAAATTTTCCTCACAAAATTAGTACGGAGTCGTCATTCTTCCCCTTTAGGGGTATATATGTTCTGTGGGCGAAACACGTGTCGAGTATAGGTTTATTGCATGGCATGTTTTTCTGTTTCTTGCACTTGTGCATATGCATGTGGGCGGGAGGGTGGGTCCTTTGCTGCATGTGCATATGCATGATTGCATAGGGTGGGATTGCATCCTGCAACAAGCCTGGATTTTTGTCGCGGAATTAAAACTAGATATTTTTCATAACATTTAATGTCATGGATTTCCGCAAAGTAACGCCTGATTCCATAATTTATCATCCGGATTTGTCAATAATAATTAAATATGTGTAATAAAATGTTTCATTGAGTTTACATGATCTTATTTTTACTGCGAGAACCAAAAATATTAGACTAATTACCAAAAGAAAGTTTTTGTACAGCAAAATAACAAATAACTTCCTCATTATTTTGTGTACAATTGTTACTTAATCAAGATAATAGATACAATAAGCAAGGAGATTTAAAGCTCCTTAGCTCATACCTACTAGAGGTCGATTTTTTGTGACTTTTAGCCTTATTAAAAAACTTAAATTATTTCATGAAACGTCTAAATAATAGTAATATGTATTATTTTAAGATAATCATGCCGGAAGAGCCCCTTAAATCCGTAAGCTGAAATTATCAACGTTTTTAGAGGATTGAGTAGCAAAAAATATAATTAACACGAGTACACTTAAATTGGTTGTTCGGATTGAAAGAACAAGTACTAATTGACGATTAAAATGATTAGAGGTAACCTTTAATAACAATTGCGGTTCCTTTGATGAGCTTTAAGATGATTTGTTGGAAATACTCCTTCAAGGTGTCAAATTAGTAAGAAGGTAGGTAGGATTTAACGTCAAACTCTAACTTCATTTTTGCATGCCTATTGGTAAAATATCGCTGAACTTATCAGGATTCTGTCAACAAAATAATGATCACCATTCCCTAAGTATCTTTGCAAAATAAATTACTTGCACCAATATCGAGCGTTTTTCATCAGATAAAAAGTTCACTTACGAAATTTCGTTTATCAATCGTTCGGAAAATGAGTTATAAAAAAAAATTATGGACTCTAAAAGTGATTGAAAAAAAAACATAAAAAATGGATTTAACTTTTTAACCGTAAAAATTGTATGGAAGTTGGTCGTTTTGCCGCCAGACAATTGCCAATGGTGAACAAAAAAAAAAACTCAGCGTAAAGTCAAAACAAAAAATGAATAAAATGTAATATGCATAGCTCCTATTAGTTTGAGATATTTCATTTAGACACGTAATTTAAATATGAAACATTATAGCAATTTAACAGCTTAATTTGATGGCAATGCAAATCATTTTGAAATGATTTAAATCTGACAGATTGTTGTAATTATTACAGTTAGCTACATAATTATTGTGTATGACTCTCGTTTACTGATCTCGAAATTATTATGCTAAGATTTTAATTGACAACATTAAGAAATGTCTAAGGTCAGTTCCATACAGACTGCGTAGAAAACTGTCGCGGAATCGCTCGAACAGTCAAAACGCTTAATGCCACAATAATGAAAAAAAAAAACGATTAATATTGGCGGTTAAACATCTGTTGAAGAAAGAGAACAAAGCAACATGCTTTTGAAAACATCCAGAAGTGTAAGCAAAGTGACGGACGAAGTTAGTTCATTATAATACCACAATTAGTACTAATGCCATATAATTAGAAGTACCAGGGTGACATGACTAAAGGACGGGTTGAAGGAAGCCTTGACACTCGGTAATGATAGTGGAGCGACACAATCTAATTCTAGTGTGCTTTGGTGTCCTGGAAGATATGGCTGACAACGAAACTTGAACAAGTGATATTTTAGTTTTTATTTAAGTACACACTTTCTATTGTGGGGGCCACACTAACGGGAAGTGCCGTTAATTTTCGCGTTTTTTTAACAGGCAAACTTCGTACCGCGTATTTTATTTCTGAACGACTTTTAAATTTAATATTGATTACTGAACGACGGGACGAATATCAAACATTTGACAGGTAGGAATAGTTTCTAAGGGAAAACGAAATTGTTGTTTTTACTGTATTCGTTATATTTTTACCTTATTTACTCATCTTTTAAACCATCCCTGGACTTCCAGAAATAATTCAAAACTAAAATTAGCCAAAATGGTCCAGCCGTTTTCGAGTTTTAGCGACACTAACGAACAGCAATTGATTTTATATAAGATGTTTTTTAAACGTCTTTTATCGCGATAATTAACGATATTTCCCGTTAGTGTGGCTCTAGATTAAGTGTCATAAAAAAGTTTGCAGTAAACTAGGTACTAAGGTTAATTAATTATAATTAAGTTGATAAAACGTGAATAACTTTAAAAGTTTGTAAGAAACTGTCATTTTTACAAAAGGACCTTTCATCGGGCATACTGAAACAAATAAAATGTACCTAATAAATAAGCAAGGAAATAGCAATCATAGGTTAGAATTTGCACTGTAAAGCAATTTTAGCGTCTATTCGACAATGATAATTATCTAGATCATTTTTTGTGCTTGCAACATTTAGATCATGTTGTGATATCTACTGATTTGCATTATGGCTGCATCATTATTGACACCTCTAAGCAAATTTTTTTTTACTTGTTAATTATAACATTAGCTTAGTTGTGATTACAGGATAGACACATTACATTTTTTTTTGTCGAGACCACACTGTACTGCTGTAGGTAGGTATATTGAACAAGCCCACATCAACAATTCAACATGACTGTCAATTTGTAATAACTTTGGTAGCGAAACTATTAATAGTTTGCTAGTTAAGTAGTAGTTTATAACCACTAAATGACATAAAAGAAACCAAAATTTTAAAGGTCTATAATAATGACCTACATTTTAATATCACTAAAAAATGTATTACTTGAACGCTATAATTATTTAAATTACCATGTAAAAACGAAGCTTTATACTGACATCCGTTCATATACTGTTTTATCGACTGGCAACCCCGGTTCCCGCCATTGTGGCTATGACATTTGACCCACGCATGCGCAATGCGTGTCGCGACCTACGTTTTACATACAATGTAGAAAAAATTGCTCACAAACATTCAAGCTAGGATTTATACACAATGAAATTCAAGAGAATCACTGAGTTGCTTATTTTTTGTGATAATAAACAGAGAAGGATGATTAAAAATTAGAGAAATCTAAAGAAACTGTTATTTTCTTTTGTATAATCTATTTATAATTTGAAAAACACACATTTTAACTATGAGGTCTTTCTTTACGGTGATATCTAGGCAAAAATCCAAGACAAAGGAGATGGCTAAATGAGTGCCCCAGTCGTCTATAAGAATTTCATTTTAACTCGTAGTATTTGAAAATTCATTAATGAATTGTTTAATGTTTAATAATTTCCTAAGACTTATATAAAATGTTAAACATAAAAAAGTATCTGAATTGCTTTTCGCTCATTTTTTATTGACATGATGACTTGGTCACGATGAAATAATGAAAACTAGGGAAGGGTAATAACGCTTTTCCAGATTGTTAAAATGAAACTGTATTTAATCGATTTTTACTAATGTGATTTAAAACGATTTGTTTTCTGAAATTAAGAATTGGCGTTGAAACAGTATTTGGCTGGAATCGATAGATTCAGAGTCGTTTCGTTGCTTTTTATTGTGTTTTCATGCGTTTTGATTCGGAAAATCAGATTGTTTTAAAGTGATTCGTCCACTAAACTCAACTTCATTATTTTCGTTAAAAGCTTCGGAATGAGCTTCTTAGTTTAATCTTAGTTCATATTTTGTGCAGAATAATATTAACTGGACAGGTTCCGTCTCCCTCTCACAGAGAGGAGGCCTGTGTCCCAGCAGTGGGAACATTATAGGCTGATGATGATGATGATGATGAGGTTCCGTCTGAACTGGAAGGAAGACGCCTAACATCGTGAAAGGTAGGAGTGGAAAGAGAATATTGCCCAGCACGCGTAGCATGGCGATTCTATCTCTATTCTACCAAGAAAAGACAAAGTTATTTCATCGTTATTTCTACACAAATCGACTGTTTTTTTGCACAAATATGACACCATTCGTACACTATTGTAGATAAGAACGTTTATTTTCCATATTTTTTACATTACCATGCTTAAAACGCTAAAAATATTTCTACGTTCTGTCATTTTGCCTATTCTTGCGTCGACAAAACTCCTTTCTACGGCGCCATGCTACACCAGCTGAAGTGGGAGAGAAAAAAAAATAACTGAAGTATGATCGATACTACTTTCTAACGATTTCAATCGATTCTTTTATCGCTTCTGTGACACTTTGAGTCCAATCCCATCTTTAAGAAAAAAACAAACGTCAGACGTCGTTTGAACGCTCTGCGCTCTGCTTATTATTATTGTTCGTTGTGATTCTTTCATTTTGCTTTTCCTTGACTCCCGCTTGTTTATTGGACTTCCTGCTTGCAAACCTACCGACCTCTCGCTTCTCGACTCGGACTTGACTTGTATACAGTAAATCATGCAATGCATAAACTGTGGTATATCCACGCGAAGACTGCGGCGTCATATACACTCGAGAGGAGCTCGTGGCTAAATAATTATAACCGCACAGGCCGATCTTTCAGCCAACATTGTCATCCTTGTTATGAACTGCTGCATTCAGGAGCAACTGGTGAAATTCGTTTAAAAAAAAATGACATTTAAACACAGTCCGTCGCTTCGTATTCTTTCAGACTTTATATAAAAGAATCACAGATTAACGAATAAATATAGTATTTCCTATTTTTCTTGTTTCATTTCGAAATTGTTAAATGTATCCTTAGCTAATTAGAGGGTTCAACAACGAGTTCAGAAAGGATTAATCAATCACGACAACAAAATGAAAGCGCCCAGCGCGTTTATTTGACTTTACCGATATAACTAACATAATATTATGAATGTGGTTATCATTATTAGATAGATTAGTTCTTCCAAACAGGTTTAGGTATACTGTATTCAACTATGTAAATCAAGTAAACGATATCGTTTGTTTATCATTACAACTACTTACCTACTTATATCGTCTGTGAAAACTGTCTTTATTTTAAGTTTAAGCACGTATCACATTATTTGGTAAGTAGTTTGAAGATGTTTAATTAATCTGAGTGGGTCACAAATGTGGTCATCAATAAATAAATACAATCGCAGATACATAAAAGTAAACGCCTAAGTAAAAGTTTATAGCAATATCAATATTTGCAATTTTTGTAGTACTTATAATGGTAGGTGTTCACGTTTTTTTTTATCATGATTATGAAGATATAACAAGTTTTAGAAACTTTTTTTATGTGAAATATTAATATTGAGCTATTCAGCGTTATACAGTGCTAGGTCCCATTTCTATAGCCGTCTGAATTTTTGCACATACTTGAACTTTCCCATCTCCTTTATCAAAAGAGATAGAAAGAGAAGTAGAATTCTTTATTTAAAGAATTACGATATATTATTACAAACAATTAATTTGTTACAACTTGTTCATTGCTTTGATTAAAATGAAACTCCACCATTTAGGACTTCACAGAGAATCCAAAACGGCCATGTTAACGTTCACAATCACTGCAATCTGATTGGTTAATCGTATGCATGCCTAATCGTATCGCGCTCTGATTGGCCGAGCGTCCCGACACAATTTGAAATTAGAACTGGTGGGTTGGATTGAGCGGGAATTGCGTCATTGGAAGAACAATGAACAAGAAAATGTTGGATATGGCATTTTAATTGAATTATAGGCTGATACAGAGTCTAATGAGTTTTATACCTTTATCGGATGTAGGTAAAGAAGTTACATACATTTGATTTTTATTTTCTTTTAGGTACTAGACCATAGTGGAACTAGGAAAAACCTTTTTTGTTTTATTGACATTTTTAAAACTTTTTTAAATTTTTACATAAAAGTAATTTTGCACACCAATAATATAATTGCTCAATGTAGTAACTGAATTATCGTTGAGATAGTTAATAATAATGCTCAGATGACAGTTATTTTACAATCTGTACCTACTATTAAATATAAGTAGTCCCTTGGTGTCTCGTTCATACGTAATATAAACAGCAATTATGTAAAACTTACCAACTTATGTACAGTAAAACCATAATTGTATTTTTAACCTTATGACCTTCCTTGACAGTTAAGGAGAATAACTATTTTATTTAAGACTAGGGGCTCGCCCCAGCTTCGCACAGGTCCAAATTGGCGTTCTACATAACTGTGGAAATATTTTTATATAGGTACAAACCTTGACCTGATCATAACGAAAACAACAAAAATATAATTGTCCAATTTCGTGGAGTCGTTTGGAAGTTATGCGTGCTCTAAATGTATGTACATACAGATTTAAGCGACTTTGTTTTATACTAAGTAAATAAGTAGGTATCTGCCGTCTTCACAACTCTGGAAGCATGAATAATATCTAGTACCTAACTTCTAATTGCGATTATTGTAGAGTTGAGGTTGAGAGTTGAGTATTGAAATAATCCCATTCAAGCGTGATACCGAGGTAAAAAACATCTTATGTCCTAAATTAAGTCATGGTCTACCTGAGTGTCAAATTATATCGAAATCCCTCCAGCCGTTTCGATGTTAAATGGTGACAAACATACAGATAGAATTACTTTTGCATTCTTAATATGTATTTAAAATGGCTAAAGACAATATAACTTTGCTTATAATAAGGTAAACAATATACAGTAGCTGCAGTTAAAAATTATAATTTACTCAAAACACGATTAAAATTATTATAATTTAAATAATTTTTGTATTTTTTTTGCGAAACAATCGCCTTGTTTCGAAGCTTGGGAACTGGTTGTCATTTACCAAAATTGTGCACGTCATTCACTGCATTGATTGAAGGCTGTCGCAACTGACGGTCTCACAATTATTTATATATTTTTCTGGCTTATTATTACAAAATATTGTATCTTTAGATGGTTATATGCGTAATAGACACCTATTCTAAAAAAATACAAACTTTGAAGCATTTAGTTTGTTTTCCGGAGCTTTGAACGGCTTCCCATCTCATAAAAATACGTCTCTTAAATTTTATTACTGTACAGGTGTTAAAAATGGCGATAAACCAGTACTTACTTTACATTACGATCTGGTTTACTTAAGGGTCACGCGAAGATCACAAATTATGGGACGCCGGACGTCCCGCATTCATTTGCATGGACAGACTTTGGTAAAGCCGCTTCCATACTATTTTTGTATGGAGAAATCGTAGAACGCATTCAATCAATGCATTGTGAATTTATTCCCCTGCTAACTGTAACATTTATTCATAAAAATGAGTTGAGATAAAAGATCTGAACAAGACTTGGAGAAAAAAAAAACACTACCAAAGTGAATGCGCAGGTAAAGCAAGTAATGAAAGTATCTAATCATTAATTAATCAATTTGTTCAAACAGACGTAAAAAACAACGTTTTTTTTTTTTTAACTGTAGTTAGATAAATATTTATAACCAAGCGTATTCGTAAATCACCAGTTAAAAACATAAACTTCTTTACACAAACATCATAACCTAAAAATAACTTCTTGATTGTCAATAAAAATCAAAACATAATGGTTGTTCTCACATTTTTTTGTTTTAAAACCGGTTACAAGTGCGACTGGCTTTCATAACTAACCACTGAGGCACTGATCATCAGGCTACGTACGTGTAAATTGGACAATTTTGTACCAACACTTCGCAACTTTTAACATGGCGGACGACAGAGTTACCAAACGTCAAAATTTATGTTTGTTTGAATTATTGATGCCATCATCTTGCCATCCGGTCTCTCATTAATTTTTGATTGATTTTGGTCAGAGCTCAAGGGAACTTAATCAAAATTTTGACCAGTGCTTTAAGGAAAAAAAAATTCAAGGTAGTCACCTTAAGTACCTACTTTAAAAAGATTCTATCAAATAAGAACGTAATACGTTATACAGTGCCTTACCAAGTGACGTTCTTACAAATCATCTGCCTAGCCTTTTCCAACTATATTGGAGTCGGCTTCCAATCGAACCAAATGCAGCTGAATATCAGTATGATACATGGAGCTACTTCCACAACCCAGTAACTGGGTAATACTACCCTATGTTAAGACTGGTTGTCAGATTTTTAGAGCTTCTGATATCATTGAAGATCTATAAATGACAGCCGGGATGTTGATCCCGGTTGTATTTGCTTTTTGAGACACGGAGGAAACTCGCCATGACAGATGGTCACCCATCCACAGACTAACCTCGGAAGATCGGCCTGTACGGCTGTAATTATTTAGCCACGAGCACCTATTGTCGTTCTTATAAAGCGATATTAAAATACAAATTTCTGTCTGCTTGATCAATTCTGTCAGTAATTTATTTACTGACAGAATTGATCAAGCAGACAGAAACCGGACACATTGTTTAGGCTTTTGATGGTTTACACCTAGGTATTTATAAAGAGGATTGTAACGTAAATAACTTACATAAATTTTTAGTTGTTTCTGCCCCCTATTTTCCGGAAATGTACTTAATCTGAGTAAAAACTTAATGACAGTGTGACAAAATGGGTATTTTCTTCCACGCAAGACACAGAGTAAATTATAATAATAAGTAGATGGAAGGCGATAGGTTCCGACACTAACCGTTTCTTAGAGATATTTTAATTACACTATTTACTTGACTTTGCCACATAACACGTGTAACCTATACTAATTGTAGGATATGACATGTGACATAAGACATTATGTGTAGATTTAGAGCAAACAGTATCAGTAAAGCTTTGAGATCTTTTGGAGTGGCTTTCTCCGAAATAATATATAAAACAGTTGTCCCTTAAAAAAATCTTCAATATAATGATTTGTTTTAAAGAAAGCTTTTTGCTAATATGGTGAAAATACAGGTGTACAAGATTGTAAAACTACCATATTTTTACCTAAAGGTGCGTACAGACCATGTAACAATGTTATATAACATTGTTATATAACACTACAAATGTAAGTAAAATGTTATATAACAATGTTATATAACATGTTATGTTACATAGTCTGTACGCACCGTAACCAAAACTGCAATGTGTACCATATCCAAATTTTCCCGCTCATGAATCGCCTATTTAGTGCTATTTTAAGAAGATTCAAGCTGTTTTTCCAGTACACAGAATATTCCGTAGTTACAGTCAAGGCAACGCATTTTTTTTTATAAATTCGCTCTTTTTTTGTTATTACGTTGACAGTACTCGGCCAGATATTTTTTTAAACTGGTAACCCTTCACTAACGCGTGCGGCAAACGCTACGACAAATTAGAAGATGACATGCTCTGTGATGACTGTTACATTCGGCCTAAACACTTAAACGGATGGATTAGGCGCACAATGCCACATTCGCAAAATGACACATTGACGCAAAATGACACATTCGCAAAATGTCATTTCTCAATATGCCACATTAGCAAAATGCCACGTTAGCAAAATGACACATTCGCAAAATGTTATTTCTCAAAATGACACATTCTCAAAATGACACATTCTTTAAAGTTAAAGCCACTAAGTGACTTCTGAGCCGAAGATTTATGAATTAAAATAAAACTAATTTAATTACCTACGTATTTAATCTCATTATTTATTCATTTTCATTTATTTTAACATAAAATAGATGAAAAATGTAAACTGAAATACTATATGTCGATAATAGGATAACAAATAGTCTAATTGTCATTACACTGATTTTATTTTCCACGTTCCCACCTTCGCTCATTCTTAATTTTTTTTTAACAATTTAAACATTAATAATGATTAGATGCAACTGTAATACAATGATGTATCATACATACAGGGTGGTCCAGGCCAAATGTACAATTTTTTTTAGGTAGTCTGTTTAGGGACCTATTTACCCGCCAGGAATATTAAAAAAAGGTTTTTAAGTTTTTTTTAATTGGAGTTTACTAAAAATCTGTCGATTTCTAGCAAAGTAATTATTCTTGCATTGATATGAAATTAATGCACTTCAAATTCGCAGATCAGTTTTTTTTTTACTTTCTGAGAGAGTGCAATGTCTAAGTAAGCACCTAAAATAAAAATATAATTTTTCATTTATAAAGTAAATAAAAATCGCGAATACATAAAAATTGGTGATATTTCTAATACAAAAAAAATCATATCTTGTAAGCGGGTGACAAGCGATTTTTTCCTGGCGGGACAAATAGATCCTTAAGCCGACTATCTAAAAAAAAAAATATCCATCTGGCCTGGACCACCCTGTATAATTAATGTCAGAAGAATAATTAGAATAATTATGACTCAATCAAAGTATTTTGCTGCATGCGCCATGGTACCTTTATTTTTTGATTTGCAGTATTGACTATAGGATTTGCTTAATCAAGTCTAAAATCTAAAATCAAACAAATCTCGGTGTGGACTGACTGTTTATTTAAAAAAATGACTATGTCCCAAGTGACATTTCGATATTCTGATTATTTGACATTGTGCGGAAATGGTATTTTGCGATAAGGCATTTTGCGAATATGACATTTTGCGAAAATGGCATTTCGCTAATGTGACGTTTTGCGATGTGGCGTTTTCGGAATATGTCAATTTGAGAATGTGGCATTTTGCGAAATTTGAAAATGTCATTTTGCGAATGTGGCATTGTGCGCCTAATCCAAACGGATTAGAAAAAAAAGCAACACGCAATGCCTTTGTGGTAATAATCTGGGACAAGACAATTTGTGGAAGCTTTGGTTAACACATCGTATGTCTTCGGAGAAGCTTGTTTAATGTTTGTGGTCTGTTTTAGCTGCACCGCAAAACGGGGCAGTTACTCGCCTAATCGACGCTCTTGCGAGATTCCTTTGCTGGAATGGTAATGTTTTTAGGATATGGCAACTATAAGGATCTAACAAGGTCACAGGACTGTCAACAGGAAACCGCGACTTTGTAACGTAAAGGGCTATTGAAGGACCGTGATTTCTGGGTTTGACAGTCCTTTTCGCTCCAGTGTGGGCGGGAGGACTTCTGAGGCCTTATCATGAGTTTTCAGTTATTCAGACGAAAACTGGAACTTTGACATTTTCGTATTGACAAATTTCAAGGAAAAAATTAGTTCCTTCTTCGCACGCCAGAGGCGCTGTTCCATTTTTTCATACAAGAAACGCTGTAAATACTGGAAATACACTGTAAAGTAAAAGAGTGAAAACTCGTGATAAGGGTATCTACAGTACTTGTCGATTTTAACACGCTAAAAAAACTCCCAATATATTATAAATCCAACTATAGCCTAACTACTTAATAATAGTTGCGAAAATTTGAATTTACATTTCTTAGTCAATAACTAGTGACCGACCGAAATTTCGGTTTCGGTTTCGGTTTCGGCCGGTTTCGGCTAAAATATCTAGTTTCGGCCTTAGTTTCGGTTTCGGCCAAAATATAGCCGAAACTTTCGGCCTCGCCGAAACTGAATTGTCCGTGCATTTTCGTGCGTCGCGACGCATGTAAATGCACGGTTAATTAGTACAATTCGTAGCTAACATGTGCTTGCTCGCCGGCGGGCCCCGGGCTCAGTTCGCCACCGTCCATTTAATCGTGAGTTGAAGTTATTTTTCGAGTTTACTACCAAGAGTTAGTCTTATATTTTCATGTAATAGCAACATATATTTGTTACGTACTTTAATGATTAAAGAACTTATCAATCGTCAAGGCAGTGACTGTATTCGAAATAGAAGTACCTAAACGGTTTCTTCTTTGAAATAATGTAATTTTTTTTTCAATTCAGCAATTTCGTATTGCTGTTAAGTGCGATTGTTGAGACATCAAATCCAGTGAAACATGGAAAACAATGATTTTTTGCAATTTCTTAAAAATCTGCTTTTTCCATAAGTTTGCCGTATAACATTACTTCCCAGAATTTTATCCTTATTAGCGACACTATCGAATGGTGTAATAATACAAGGTGTGTTTTTTTTCCAAAATCTGCGATTTCGATTCTTGGCCAGGATTATTGATTTTTCTAAAATCCAATGATGCAGTTTTAGTTATTGTCAAAATCGGTCCCGAGACTCCATTCAACGTTATTCGAGATTCCTCATACTTAAGGATATAACCTAGTCATCCACGCCCCGTTGAAAAATTCACCCTGTATATTTCTTATGTGTTAGTAAATGTTAAACAAAAAGTAAATTTCAGAAAATAAATCGAAATTTTTAATGTGTTAAAAAGTTTCGGTTTCGGTTTCGGCCGAAACTGAGAACAAGGCCGAAAGTTCGGTTTCGGTTTCGGTTTCGGCTGAAAAATCAGTTTCGGTCGGACACTATCAATAACATGGAAACAGTTGAACGGGTCTTGATGAAAGGCTTAGATATAGGTGATAGTGTGGGATTACACAGGAAACAGTTTATCACGGTATAACATTTCTGTGGGATGATTTTACATGCGGGCGAAGTCACTGGCAACGGTTAGTCTCTAAATAAAATATAAATGGACCGTTTAAAACCTAATATATCAATTTATTTATCCTACCAATTATATACTTAGGCTTTAATGTTTTATACCAATTACGTTTCAATTGGTTATAATAAATTATAACCTTCGTCGCTAGTATTATTTTTATCTTTGCCTTCGTTAATATCGGTTGTGACATCAGTGGCCTACCAGACGTCATAAAGCGTGAGTAGTTAGGCTGTGAGAAAGAGACAGAGCTATACAAGTCGTCTAGCGCCATCTCGTTCCTTGAGCGGAACTACTCAAGCTGTAAGAAATGAATGTTCCATGTCAATCCAATCCCCTTTTTTTAACGTGGTAAAATCGTACAATGAGTCCTCCCAACCAGGGCAGGACGAGAGGGACTGTCAGACTTGTACAGACTAAAATCCACGGTGTCCTTCAGCTATTGAAGGACACCGTGGATTCTGGATGGACCTTTACATTCGGGGCCACGGTTTCCTGATAAGACAGTCTCGCGACCCCGGGGACAGTCCCGTCATCTCGGACAATCCCACATCGGATTCAGTACTAGCCTGGAATCGAATTTAGCACAAGACAATCAAAATAAGGCATCAATTAATTGTTATTTTTATAATTGTTTTAGATAATCGGAGAGAGAGAATATGCAGTAAGGCCTACGAGAAGGCCGTCCGAAGAGTTACAGACTGGACAACCCTTAGAAGTGATAGTACAACAGGTGAATACCTACTCCATTTTCTTATTTCTATACTCCTTGACCGCAGGGACGAATTTTGATGCTTTCTTAATTTGAAATTTTGAGTCTGAAACTTTGAAATAAGGAGTGTAAAGCCTCATTTAGACAATGCAAGAACTCGCACGCGAGTTGCGTTACATTGCGGACTTTATAGGTACAACGAATTCAGTTGATCAAACAAATACCGCAATGTAGTGAAACTCGCATGCGAGTTCTCCTCCGTCTAAATGAGCCAAGCTACTTCAGTTCACTTAGCTGACGCAGTTTTTCGTGTTTGTGTGCAAACTGAGAGGTTGTACACAAGTACATAACCCGCATTAGCTATAAAGATAAGTGTGTCGTTATCTTCGTTTTGACAGAATTTGTCGGACAAAAAAGCAGCATCAACCAGACGCAATTACTGCATTGTTTGGTGTCAATCGGCTTGTGCCGATCGGGTAGTTCATTCGGCTTGACACATCATTGTATTCGGCTGTTCGGCAGTATATGTGGAAAGAAAAAGCTGCCATAATTCGGCAGTTTCCTGAACATTGATTTGCTTATTGCTATTCGGTTTTAACACCCGACTGTGGCGATTTACGTCAACGTTAATGATTCTTACCTTTCGTCTTTGAAAATGCAATAAAACAAAATACCAAATCATTCCTAGGGAAATATTTGTAAAACACAATCATAAATAATTATTGCACAAATAAATCCTGTAATAGGTACTTACAAAAATTATAAAACGAAAAACTTATGTTTAAATATTTAGGATCTTAATTAAGTTATAATACTTATACTAAATTAAGCTCCTGAATACTTAAACAAATATCATATTTTCATAAATTGTAATATTTTGCATAAGTCATAAAAATGGCTACTACTTTTATGCTTATTTCAAAAAAGTTCGGACAAAATGTGCCGTTGGTCAACGAAGTGTGAATTTAGTCAATTTCTGTATTTAAATGAGTTATTTTCTTTTGTTTTCCGGTTCACAAGAAGGTTCTTATCAACCTTTTTGGGCAATAATTTGATTTTAATTGGGTCTTTGGTATACAAAATTTTAATTATGATGAGACCTTAAAAGCTTTAGCATTTTCCGGGTTCCAAAGGTGTTTTGTATGCAGGTACCCAGTTGGGCAATGGTTGAAATAAACTTTCAACCTTGTAATTGTCCAACTGGGTAAGTACCTTAAAAAATATTGTGTCGACGATAAAAGAAACAATATGTAGAAAGATTTCTATAGCATAGCTGTTACGTAGAAAATGAGTGTGAAAATGTTTCTATTCTTCAGTCACATCAAAAGTGTCTAGGGATCAAGCATTTTTATGCGGATTTCTTGAGATTGAGATGTGGCTTTGTAATAAATTTATGATTTTATAAATTTATATGGATCCTTTTTGGTGCATTTCATAATTTGAATCAGGAACTGTAAATCAAATTCGAGTAAAAGATGAAAATCAGCTGTCAATATTTTCCCTATAAAAACATACAACGCATTGAAGACATTATTAGTGCTACTGTTTCCCTACTACTGATTAAAACCAACGTTATTATGGAGCGGCGACGTCATTTAAGCAGGGAAGAAATGCTCAGAGCCGTGGGAATGATAGAAGCTGGTTCCCGGCAACGTACTGTGGCTTTAGCTCTGAATACAAGTCAGAGTGTTATCAGTCGACTTTGGACACGTTACCGAAGCACTGGTACCGTGGCTGAGCGCCATGGAGGACGGTATCGCTGCACCACACGGAGACAAGACCGATACATTCAAATCTTAACTCGAAGAGCTCCAACAACAACCGCCATGATGTTAGCCGTGAGGCTTCATCACTCTTCAGGGAACTTAATTAGCGACCAAACAGTCAGAAACCGCTTGCATGAAGTGAACCTTCATTCCCGAAGACCGCTACGGGTACCACCTATAGCAATGCACAATCGTAGGATTCGATATCAATGGGCTCTTGAACACAGAAATTGGGCAGAAGAACAATGGCGTTTCGTGTGCTTTTCTGATGAGTCTCGTTTTGGTATGAGACCGGATACAAGACGTATACGACACTGGAGAACCCCTGGACGCCAACAGCGATTAAAATCCTGCCAGGAAGTCCATCCTTATAGTGGTGGAACCATCATGGTATGGGCGGGTATTTGGATCGGCGGAAGAACTGAGTTGATTTGGATCAGAGGCAACCTCAACGCTCAAATTTATGCTGAGACGATTGTATCAGACGTCATCGTTCCTCTACAAGTGCAAATCGGTCCCTTATTTCAGTTAATGCATGATAATGCACGACCGCACACCGCAAGAGTTGTAAGACAGACTCTCGCCGCAGCTAACATCAATGTCCTGCCCTGGCCTGCTCAGTCGCCAGACTTGAACCCGATTGAGCATGCATGGGATATGCTACAGAGAAGAGCTCTGCCGAATATGGAGGGTATCCAGTTGCAAGAAGACCTTTTTTTGTTGTTGCAACGAACATGGGCGGCCATTCCACAGCGTGATTTGGATGAACTCATTTTGAGTATGCCAAACCGATGTTCTTGTGTTGTTAGTGTTCGCGGTAGAAACACGGATTATTAATTGTTTAAGTTACCCAATAAAATTTTAAAGAAAACTGTTATTTCAGTCTTTTTTTCGAACTTTAATGTTAGTGGTTCAAATGTCAAAAATCCCTTTATTAGGAAAATGGCAAATTTCTTTATGAATGCAAAGGTGACTTAGTTTATCGTTACTGTGACAAACGATAACACTTTATTTGATGAATCCTTAAAGAACATTTTAATTAATATCAATCAGGAGAAAAGTTATTGCAAAAATATATGTTGATCCCTAGACACTTTTGATGTGTGTATTTGGCCAGAAAGGCTGAATTGTTTAGAAATAACTTTTTCTATTCTTGGTAGAATATAGATAGAATTCGTCATGATTTTCGCTTCATAGTGGACTGGAAGCTAACCTAAAAAAAGGTTTAGGGAAAGGCTAGATAGGCAATGAGCTTTAAGAAAATAAAAATACTTTTTTTTTTCATTACGTGGCCGGCATAATTCGTTTTTTAGTTAAACTTGCCGAAATAAAAACATAATATTGAGTCGAACGGCGAAAGGAGCTTTTGACCAAAAATGGCAAACAACTGGCTGGTGATAATTTATAATACTTAAGTACCTCTGTAGTCTGTATACATAATAGAAAATACTATTTTTTTTAAGGATTTTTCCTAAATTATGTAGCCTAAGTTACATCAGCTACCTGCCAATAGAAGTCCCGTCAAAATACGCCCAGCCATTTCAGAGATTAGCCATAACAAACAAACAGACAGACAGACAGACACACAATTTTTAAAAAAAAAATGTTTTGGTGTATGTACAGACGCCAGCAGGTCAACCTACCCGAATCTGTCAGATTTTACCAATCAAATATTAACTTTCTACTCTTGCGATAAGTTTGAAATTCTATTAAATAAATCTGACAGATTGTGGTAGCTTGATGTGCTGGTTGTACCTACCGTATTATATTCGTATGAATGTAGTAAAAAACGGTTACCTATTTCAATATTACAAACAGACACTACAATTTTATTTATACATAGGTATGTATAGATGTATATATATAGATGTATAGATAAGTAGGTAACAAACGTCAGCAAAGAGCACCCTTCTGATGAACTTATCTACAAAATGAAACCGGTCACAACCTCGATCCAAAATTAAAAAGTTCTCGGACAAATTTTAACTTAATACCCTTTCGCTGACAAATCTTGGATGTGAGCGGTCAAGGCCCGAAGGTCTGATAAGGCGTATACCTCATTACTTTAACCTTTTTTTTTTACTTGAACTTATTAATCTTACACAAAAGTTGATATTCGTCCTTCGTCTGCTTTCATGCGTCATAATTACATAAATGGTTAGGACCAGGATACGATTTGGAAGAATAAATATGGATTCGCAAACGAGAAACCAGAAGATCTACTCGTATATAGGATTGATGGCGCGGGCCACATAGAAAAGACGTAAGTAAGACGAGGGCGCGTCGCAGACGTGCGAAAATGTATGAGAGTCGCGCATTTTGTATGAAAGAGACGCCGAAGAGACATATGTCTCCGCCCCGTCTTCGTCTTACGTCTTTTCTATGTGCCCCGCGCCTTAGGGAGAGGACAGCCTCAACCTCACAACCCAGCCGCCGCTGTAGACGTCCACGGCATCGGACGTCGCGTAGAGATTTCTGGCCTCCGTAGGCGCGGGCATGTGGACGCCGGACGGCGAGTAACTTATCCGATCATAGACCATGTCCGGGTCGACGAGACGGCGTGTCGAGTGACAGGACCCCATAAAGGGCTAAACGTCTGCTGATATCTGCTAACTGATACCTTGGCATGTAAAACGCTTTTGAAGGAACACAGTGGACTTTACTTAGTACGAGTCTGACAGTCAGTCCCCAGTTCCTAGTAACAGGGCGAAAGGACTATTTTTTTTTATGTGAGATGGGTTGCTCTTGACCTTAGTCTAGGTCAGGAATGACTAAGACAAGGTCGAAGATGGAGCGAGCTTACCCAGAAGAAGCCTGTTCACTCTAACTTTGAAGAGATTAGGGTTTTATGCGTTCGGAAACAAAGACGCAGGAAACACGATACACGACCTAAAAATTAGGGCGTAGCTACATGCATCGCGATGTTGTCTGTATGTCGTCGGCTTTTCTACAGGCCTCATAGGTCTGAGACAAGTTACAAATGACGTACATTACACAAGCTGAATGTAGTAATATATCAAGTTGATGTAAATACGTTTTTACCATAAGCTTAGCGTCGCACACTGGCCGGAGAGAAAAAAAGTATTGCGTCAAACGCAAGCTGATTACTTCCATGTTTCAGCTTCCTTTGAACAAAGTTGTGTGATGTGGAAACTTATGTCGTGTTAACGGACCAAGGACGTAAGATCAAAAGGAGGCCGTATAAACCATGAAGTTATGACGTAAAATTTTAAGCGACTATTGACACTATTGATTCGAAAATACGACTAAGTATATCCGATATGTAGAGGGCCAAAGCCTGCCGGGGTCGCGGGACTTTCTCATTACCCCGTAACATAAAGGGCTATTGAAGGACACCGTGGATTTTAGTCAGTACGAGTCTGACAGTCCCTCCCGCTCTGCGCCCTGCCCGGGGTGGGAGGACTCATTTGATGATTTTACCACGCTAAAAAAAAAAAGTATCCGATATGTGTTGATTCAAAAGTAGCTAAATTAACCTGTTTTTTTTAGCATGGTACAATCATCAAATGAGTCCTACCCAGGGCAGGGCGGGAGGGACTGTCAGACTCGTACTGAATAAATCCACGGTGTCTTTCTGTAGCCCTTTACGTTCCGTTCCTGGGTTACGGGATTCTCAGTGGCTATAGGCATCTGGAAATTCCATACAATCTTATGTTAGACGACAGGTTAATACTTTCGAATTGCAAAAAAAAAGAAGCTACAGACCCAGTCACAATGCACAATAACTTGTGAAAGTGCTGCACTTGATTTTGAAAACGTAGATCTGAGAAGAATGGCCAAGAAAGTCCATGAACACACATTTTGCCGATACAATATCTGCTAGCAGCATTAAAAGAAAAATGGCGAATGCTGAGTAGCATCTATAGGCTGAGACAGCTGTCAAAATGCTTCACTCTCGTCTGAACTCAGCATGGTTTCAGCTGATAATTTAGTCAGCAAAGGCTGAATGCTGTTCAGCATTTTCGATTTCTGTCCAGATTTTGTATCGGCTAACCGTACCCAATGAAAGTGCTAGGCCCATCTATACTAATATTATAAAGAGGTAACATTTGTTTGTAAGTTTGTATGTATGGGGTAATCTCCGGAAGTAATGAACCGATTTAAAAAATTGTTTCACTGGTAGAAAGCTACATTATCCGTGAGTGCTATAGGCTATAAATTATAAAGATATCATACATATTAGCCGCAATACTGACCAACGAAGTGGGCACGGGTCAGCTAGTTGATATATAAATATATCAATGGCAAGGCCCTTTTTTATCGTTGTGAGTCCTTCCACCCTCGTTAAAGCGGAAGGGAGGCGCATTCTGACTAAAATCCACGGTGTTCCTTGAGTAGGCCTTTATATACTTTTCAGGGTCACAGATATTTGTTCAGACAGTCTCTTGACCCCGTAAGTGCTAGGTCCTTCAATGTTAGATCAAATCTATACATATAATGTAGAAAAGTGGTGTCTGTACAATGGAAATATACAAAAAAAAGTAGCAGGGGTTGTTATTTTATCGATGCCGAACCCGAAACTGTAATTACTATTTTTTTGTCTGTTTGTCTGTGTGTTTGTGCACGCTAATCTTCGGAACTACTGGACGGATTTGATTTTTTTTTTCGTCACGCGCATCCCGTTGTTTTCCCATCCCCAGGCTCCTAGAATTCGACATCAGACGTTTCAAATCTTCGATTTTGACGACCCCGACTGCTGGCATAAGCAACAGGATCCGCGTACGAAGTCGCGGGCAGAAGCTAGTTGGAAATAAAAGACATATTTTAATAAACTGTTTCACTTAGCAAGGCACTTAATCCCTTGATAAGTGAAATAGATTAGTGTCCAGTTATGCTTTTGAAGACATAAACGACTGAGAATCATAAGTCGAAGATTGTTCACGGATTACCACTTTGCTGTTTATAATGAATAGGATTAACTTTTAAGGAAACTTGGAGAAGTATTCAAACTCTAAATATGGAGATGTTTTGAATGGCGTCTAGTTTTAGAAGCTATCATGTAACTTTCAGGCAAAACAGTTTTTTTGCCAAACTAGAGTATATTTGAATTTGACTTTTCTGTATATCTGATTAGGCTGACATCTTATTATTTTTATAAATAGGTAGGTATAATTTTTTAATTTAGGTAATAATGAACACACTGTACACATAAATATTTAGTTAAACAAAATTAGTCCGTGGCGAGGCTTATAGGTCTATCTCAGTATGATTGTGCTGCGACAATAAAAAAAAAAAACCAACGCGCTGGTTTTTTGACAGTGGATGGCCTAAAGTGATGAAGTCGTGAATAGCACTCCTGATGTTCAGAAATTGCTGATTCTTATCGTAATGTGATAAAAAAAAGCTTTTTTGATTTGAAACCTGTACCCTTAGCACAAGTTTTTAGTATTTGAGACGTAAAGTAAACTGGAACTTTGACAATTTTCAAGGAAAAAATTAGTTCCTCCTTCGCACACCAGAGGCGCTGTTAAATTTTTCCATACAAGTACCCTTAGCACGAATTTTCAGTATTTGATACGTAAAGTAAACTGGAACTTTGACAATTTCAAACTGACAATTTTCAATGAAAAATGTAGTTCCTTCTCCGCACACCAGAGGCGCTGTTCCGTTTTTTCATACAAAAACGCTGTAAATACTGGAAAGATGCTGTAAAGTAAAAGAGTGAAAATTCGTGCTAAGGGTAAAGAAACGCTGTAAATACTGAAAAAACGCTGTAAAGTAAAAGATTGAAAAGTCGTGCTAAGGGTACTGGTATTTAACCGACAGATCTTGACAGAGCACCAAAGTTACCATAATCATCCGCAGTCTTTTGTTTCGATTTACAAGACTCAATAAATTGATCTTTTGGCCAGTGAAAGTTGAGACCTGTTTCACTAGATTTTTTATACGATGTGCAATGTATAGGGTGGTCTTACAGGCTTCTTAAAAATGGTTTGCAGTTGTAACAATCTCAATCTTTGACACCAAGCAGTTTAATAAATGAAGAGCTCTGCAAGATTATTATTAACAAACTTTTTGTTTTGAGTGTGTCAATGCTTAATGTATTAGTATTTTCGTCGCATTTTCCATTTGATTTTGTATTTTTTCATCATTTTAAAATTTCAAATCATTTTTTCATAATTAAAATAAAACTCGTCATCGAACTGAGTGATGGTGTGAACTGTCAAAAAGATCGCAGCGCGCGATGTAGCGGAGATGTGGCAATAGCTTGGGACTCTCGGGAGCGACGTGTGTCAAGTTTCAAGTATTTTCATTCGGTTTTATTAAATTGTGAATGAAAAACAAAGTTAAATGGTTTCTCAAAATATCTACACTCGCGTGCAAAAGTATGGAATCACTTACCTACTCCGACTCCGCGCGATCTTGAGTAGTAAATAACTAGTTATGAATAATGAAAATGGTACCATTTGAAAGGTGTAACTGTTAATTATAAATTGATATCAAATATATTCATATCACGCCACTATTAAAGGAGCTATCCCTGCTCAATACCCTAATGCCCGGGCTACACGAGGGTAGTTTTTCAAGCTAGGATAGCAAGCTAGTGTCAGTAAGCTAGCAAGCTAGTACTTCTGGCTTCATGTAGACAAAACTAGATTCATAACTTTACTGTCCTGGCTTGTTAACTAGCTCACTAGCTTAGAAATGAAGCTAGTTTTGTCTACACGAAGCCAGAAGTACAAGCTTGCTATCCTAGCTTGAAAAACTAGCCTCGTGTAGCCCGGGCATAAGTGATTCCATACTTTTGCCCGCTAACGTAGTTGCCAAGAATTGATAGATTATCGTCCCGAAATAATATAGTCACTAGCAGGCGTTGTCATCTCGCAAACAGCAAATGAATACTTAATTGCCATAACAATCATCAGACTACCTGCAAACCAAGGCAATGATACAGCACCAGGCACGAACAACACTACAGAAATACCCTTAGATCAAAGATCACAATAATACGTACCTATGTACAGGCAGTAATGACAGCCTATGGCTATGACTTTGTCCCTCAAGGTCGCGGGGGTCAGACGAGCAGTGACTGTGTAGTTTGTCCAAGATGGTGCGATAAAAAGTTGCTGTATCATAGTTTGAAGAATTGGCATGATATCGACTTTGTAATGGGGGTACTAGCAGTATCTATAAACCTTGTTTTTCTTTACCAGAATCTTTTAAGAGGTTATGTAATCGCCCAGGGCATCAAGGGCGAGTACATAACCTCTTAAAAGATACATACATCTTTTAGCCACGAAAGGCGTGGGCGCGTTTGTCGAAAAAGAAATGAGTGGGAAGCGGTTGCCTCCTTCTGCGAAGCAGTCACGCTAGCGTAGGAGGAGGCGGGACTGGACAGCGTCCACCACACGACCTAGCCGCAGTGGGAGACGGAAACGCCCACGGTAACGGACGTCGCAGGACGATTTCCGGCCACCGTAGGAGCGGGCACGCGGACGGCGAGTAATGAACAGACTGGTTTTATTTTAAGTCAGTCAAGTGTGACACTGAGTCCCTACTACACCCAGCAGGGGAACTTATTTGCTGATTTTCCACAAAAAAAAAGGGGTAGCCATGTATAAAAAGATGTGAATAATCATTATGGACAGCTTTAAACAAATATGAAATAGAAAACACAAACATTGGTGATATTTTCCATAATACAGCAGGTTCTAGTAGTAAATCAATTTAACTGTCCTGACCAAAGTACACGATGCCATAAGTCAGGGTTATAAACATGCGTAAAACATTGTATAGTGTTGTGCCTATTACTTTTATTAGCACGGTTTAAACTTGCTTAAATTACGTTTATTTTGTTACTGCTTCAGTTAAAAAGTTGCCTTTATCAAGGTAAAACTCGAAGTACTTTTGGCAGTTTCTGAAAAATCTAGACATCAATTTAACATTGTTTTTACTTTTTGATTTACCTACTGCAGATATGGGATTTAATCTTCGGTCAATTTAGCAGTACGGCCTGCCTTGTGCCGAAAATCGACCGTCTAAATCGATCGATTTAATATATAAACTATATGTGTGCATAATTTCATATAAATCCGTTCTGTAGTTTTTGTGTTGTGTGAATTTGTAACAAAAATCCATCCATCTATCCACCTTTTTTAAAAGACTTAAACAAACAAACAAACAAACGAGGCAAGCTAAATAAAACCGTTTAGAAAGGCTTATTAATATGACCCTTATTTAGTAAGTGTTTTTCAGTTAATTTATGAGGTAATTTCGATGTGTTTTATGTCTTATTGTCGTCATAGGCAGATTTTTACGATCTTTTGTAAGAACTATTAACTTCAAAATATGAAAGTTGTTTCAGTTTCAAAAGCCATGTATGTACCTACAGCTTTGTGTTGGTACCGTTATCCACACACCAATAAAAAAATTATAAAACAAAATATATCAACGGAAATTACAAAATTGAATAATAGGACTCATGACTTCTTTCGTAGCCAGTATAATTAATAGGTAATCTGGGGCATAAGGAGGAGGATCGCCTCCTTCACGCGTCCCGACTGCTGCTTCGCAGAAGGAGGTGTTTGATTTCCATGCTCCCCTCGCTTTGTATCATGGCCTGGCCCAGAACGCGAGAGGTTTCCGCCACCAATCGCATCCACATCCAAAAATATTTAGACATTACCTCTCTCTTTTGGTCAGAAAAGCAGCAGCTCCTTGTAAAATACTGGAAAAAGTCTTCATTGGAACCGGTTAGGCTGGAACTCGACTCCAATATATTTGGGAAAAGGCTAGGCCATATTCTGTTCTGTATTATCCTTACTACAAAAAATTAAATATCGATTGAGCTTTTGTCCAAAAAAAGTGACAAACTGCAAACGGCCTTTGACGTTGATCTAGGGGTGGCTTTGCAGTCTATGTTCTATGTTCTATGTTAGGGGTTTTGGTTTCCGCACTTAGTCCTTCATTTGGACCATTGTGCGTGAGCCATAGTGGCCTTTGGTGGCTTATTCCAACCAGCCCACCTCCCTCCAGAAGTTGATCAGGTTCTTTGGTCTGTGGAGAACATCTGTGTAAGTCCTGGGTGTCCCGAGGGTCTCTGCCCTGATCTGTGTGACACCTGTGCACTCGAAGAGCACATGCGCGACGGTTTCCTCAGTCTCCATGCAAGCCCTGCACAGGGGGCTGTCCGTTATGCCTATTGTGTGGAAGTGTTTGTTTAGGGAGCAGTGTCCCGTTATGGTCCCTGTCAGCAGGCGCATGCCGGTCCTGTCCAGGCGTAAAAGACGTCTGGTTAGCCTTCCATCTAAGGATGGCAGAGCTTCTCTGGATTGCCTGCAGCCTGGTGTCGAGGTCCAACATCTCTCTGCTTGTGTGAGGGTGCGCTCCTGCAGCCATCTACGTATCTGGTTGAAGGGAATGGGTATAATGGGTTCAGGTCCGCAAACTGATGCGCTGGATGCTCTCCTAGCTAGTTCATCAGCCGCGTCGTTGCCCAATGATCCGCTGTGTCCTTTAATCCATTGTAGTGTCACTTTGTTGCGTTTAGATACCGTTAGGCGTTCTAGTGCATTGTGACATTCTAGTATTAAGCTTGAAGTGGTATATTGTTTCTCCAACGATTGAAGGACTGAGGCGCTATCAGAGAGTATACGTATATGGGTGTCCGTAACTCTTCTGGCCTCTATCGCATATGCTGCTTGTATAATGCCCATGCATTCCGCCTGGTAGACGGTGTTGTACATTCCCAGCGGGCTGGATATATTTATGTTAAGGTCGTGTGAGAAGACTCCAGCCCCGGTTCCGGAATCAGTCTTTGATCCATCTGTGTATATCCTCAGCTCTTTCGGGCCTGAATAGTCACACTGCTCTTCTGCAAGTGTGATACTGTAGTGCTTTACAAAGTGGTATTGTCTTGGGGCTTTGTCGCAGGGTGATGCCATCATTGGCTGTTGTTCGATCGCATCATTCTTAATTCGCGTATGTTTAATTCTGGAGTCTTTGTTTAGGGTTCCCAGGGCATGAAGCCTAAAGGCGGCTAGGGCCGCCTCTTTCTGCACGATGAGGTGTAGAGGTGGCAGTCCAAGCATTGCCTGTAGGGCAGCGGTGGGTGCAGTTCTCATACAGCTAGTAATTGCCATACAAGCAAATCGCTGCAGCTTTTCGAGGTCTTTTTGGGTTGTGCTCAGGTTTGTTCTGGGCCACCAGACCAATGAGCCGTACGTGACTGTCGGTCGTATGACAGTGGTATATAGCCAGTGAGTGATCTTGGGACTGATCCCCCAATTCCTGCCAAGCATTCGCTTGCACTGCCATAGGGATATGCTGGCTTTTGTAGTGATGTAGTTGATGTGTTTTGCCCAATTCAGCTGTTTATCCAAATAGATGCCCAGGTATTTGGTTTCAGTTGATAGGCTTAGGGTGGTTCCAAAGAAACGTGGAAGCTGTAGGGTCGGTAGCTTCCTCTTTTTTGTGAAGAGAATCAGCTCGGTTTTTGAAGGATTTACTGATAGCTGGTGTTTGTTGCACCAGTCCTCCACTATTTTCAATGCTTGGCGCATGAGGTTGCACAGGGTATTTTCGTGAGTTCCATTTATTATTATGGTTATATCGTCGGCATACCCTACAGTGAAGTAGCCGTTATCATTTAGTGTTTTAATGAGGTTAGGTTAGGTTAGGTTGGGTGGCTTTGCAGTAAGATGGCCATTGTCTTGCATGTGTTTCCTAGTCTTTATTTATTTATATACTAGCTTCCGCCCGCGGCTTCGCCCGCGTGGTGTTTTGATAGCCTATGTTCTTTCTCAGGGTCTAAAGATTGTCTGTGCCAAATTTCATCAAAATCGGTTGAGAGGTTTAAGCGGGAAAGCGTAACAGACAGACAGACAGACAGAGTTACTTTCGCATTTATAATATTAGTTTGGATATGTGAAAATGGACATAAGCAAGTAAGTAATTATTTGTCCTCTTACCTAGTCTTCACGTCTCAACAACTCAAGTCGTACAAATTTATTCAAGGCCACTGCTCCTTAAATAAACAATATTTTTTACACCTTACTTACACACTGTGCCGACTAATCAACAGAGATGATGTCAACTACACTCCATCACAAAGTGTTAGGCTGCCTTTACACGAAGCCACAGTCCGTGTAGCTAGCAGTCAAATTCAGCAGCTATGGTCACTACTCTAGCAGTCTGTATCAACAGCTGCTCCTCAAGAAATTAAATGCTAATACAGTTCCGTATACATTATACGTATGGTCGTAGCGAGGTACGGGCTAGTATCAGGCAACTGCCTCCTTAGAAGAGCGGTTCTTCGCTGGTAAACGGTAATTCTGGCGACTGCGACCACTGGTTGCGCCATCTTTTTTGTATGCACAATGGGTTTGTTCTTGACCTTAGTCTAGGTCAGGAGTGACTAAGACAAGGTCGACGATGGAGCGAGCTTACCCAGAAGAAGTCTGTTCACTCGAACTTTGAAGAGATTAGAGTTGTATACGTTCGAAACCACGAACGCAGGCAGGGAGTACCACTTCTTCGCTGTTCGCATTATAAAAGACGTTTGGAAACGCTTAGTGCGAATTGGTGGACTAGCAATAAGGTATGGATAGTAGTTCTTGAGCACACTCTGTAGAAGTTCTAAATTCCTTCTTAAATAAAACTCATAATTCGTTGAATACAATCCTGGCTAAGCCCTTGGCTATACAGACACACGAACTGCTCGGGCTGTTAAGCACTTGATCAACATACATGGACTGCTCCACAGTGCGACAGTCGGCAGTGTGACGGCTGCAGACCGTGTACTTAGCAACGACGTCAAGCAATCCAAATCGCTCGAAGCAGTTCGACCACTCGAGCAGTAGGTACCGTGTTAGGGAACAGTGTATAAGATGGTCCGCGGGGTATAATGGGACACACATTTACGGCAAACTTAACACGACACTAACGTAGTGCAAGCGCCAACAGGACGCCATTTGCTAATAGCCGCTTGCAAATTGCGTCCTGTTGGCGCTTGCGCTACATTAGTGTTGTGTTAAGTTTGCCTTTAGTGTGTGTGTCCCCGTTATACCCCCCCTCTCCCCGTCTTATACACTGTTCCCCTATGTGTGTACGTAGAAGGCTCTAGTTTACTATGCAGTCGCAACTTGAAGCAGTCTGACTGCTTTAAGTATACCGTGTATGGCTGGCCTTAGATCCTTAGATCAACAACAGTTTTTTTTATAGCGTTTTCTTCTAAGTAGTTGGTAAGTTAGGGCGCGAGTAATTTTTGACAAAGCCAGAATTTACCGGTTTTTTATTATGTGCCAAACGAATGGCGCGTACTGGTCTTGTACAAAGTTGCAATGTGTGAAGTGCTTAGCGAGGGACTTTTTTTTAACGTGGTAAAATCATCAAATGAGTCCTCCTACCCAGGAGGGACTGTCAGACTTGTACTGACTCAAATCCACGATGTCCTTCAATAGCCCTTTACGTTCCGGGGTCACGGTAGCTCGTTAGACCCGCGACCTAGGCAGGCTTTGGCCCTCCAAGGGGGGCCCGTCATTGTGCTGACACTATTTAAGGCTCGCGTGGCGCTTACGGTGGCCGGAGATCGTCCTGCGATGTCCGTCGCCGTGGGCCCGTGAATACGCTAGCACATCCATAATCTATTTTCAACTCTATTACAAAAGTAGAAGGTTCATTTTCGATTGGGAAGACTGGCTTAGTTAGATATCTGTACATAGGTAGGTACCTTTAAGTACCAATTCGTCACCTGTTCCTCTGGTTAGCGAAACTTGTTCAAAAACAGGTATTTTCAATAAAGTACATAATACTCGTACGTTCTCCTGTAATGTCTGTCCAAGGCCCTTGGTGACATATTCGTTTGCTTTTTGTGTTTTTAACATTAAGTTATGTGGAACTGACCGTGCGACAGTAAATCTAGCGTCAATGTGCCTTATTTGAAAAAAAGATTAATTACATAATTTTAATGGATATTTACTGAATTACTGATTACCTACATTTCTTGTTTTGATTTCTTTCTTTCTTTGACGGCAGTAAGTGATCTATTTTTTCAAAAACTTTCATAATTTTTATAATATGTTTTATCGGACCTTATAAATTAGAACACGAATACAAATTAACCCTGTCAAAAATCGAGGTAATAATATAATTCCCAACCAAATACCGGAATACGTTAACCAAAAAAGTCAATATTTTTTTCAAAAAACAACCAAGGAATATAACCTTAATAACTTTGAAAACAGGCGTCAATCATGTCAAAACCCTGTGATTATTTGATCAAAAGTACTCGTTTCGCAGAAACTGGGGAAGAGCGAATACGAACACAGAATAAATAAGTCCAGAAGGCCGACTAGGAGCTTGCAACTTCACTTACCTACACAACAGATACTAAATGCGACCACTTTGAGATTATAAAAGTTCTGACAATAAGCTGGAGATTTAGAATAAGGACCGACAATTTCCGGAAAATAAATAGCCTTTATGTTCCAGGCTTCGGCCCTCTAGAGGGGGGCTCCGTCACAGTGCTGACACTCTTTGAGGCGCGCGTGGAACACAACGCGTCGTCGACCCGGGCATGGTCCATGGTCCCTTTACTCGCCGCCCGCATGCCTGCGCCTACGGTGGCCTGAGAATGTCTGCCGACGTCCGTCGCTGTGGGCGTCTACCACTGCGGCTGGGGTGGAGTGAGGACGCTATCTTCTCCCTCACGCGCGGTCTCCGCCTATCACCGCCCTGAGGACACGGCGGTGCTCTGCCCAAGCGGGGCAGTCCCGCACCGTATGCTCCACCGTGTCCTTAGGGCGATCCTCGCAAATTAGATTGGGTACCAAAAAATATTTGAGCAGTAGGTACCTATTTTTGCTTGACGAAGATACGACGTTTTAATAAAACTCACAATACGTCACTTCCTAGTATAATCTTCACTAGTTCGAACGTCAGACGCCTATTGCCTGCACCTGTTTTCGCTCGTTGTCGCTAACCTTCTGTACCTACTATTATCTGTGACATAAATCCGTGGCGATCCACATTTTAAAAGTAGGTATAACTCCCTTCATTTTGAAAAACCTGTTTTGTAACTGTACTAAAAAGGCAACGCGGAAACTGTCCGTTTTGAGGTTACGTGCTGCAGGGGATTGTCTTTTTTAAAAGGTTTCGGTGGGAAAAAGAATTTATATTATGTATTTCGTGGAGTTATCGTTAATGATGTCGATAGCATCAGCTGTTGTAACAGACTACTCACGAAACCAATAATAGAGTTGTATTCACAGGTAAATATAAGGCAAGTGTAGGGGCAAGTGCTGTACCTATGGACGCTTTTACCTGTGGACATGGACACCGTTAATTCTGAGGAAACGGGCAACCCTAAAATTTTAATTTGAACGCAGCCGTAAGCATTTGTCTATGGTTGACAGTTATGATCTTATTTTTCCGTGTTGTTTTCCCCAGAATTAACGATGTCTACATGTAAAAGTACAGAACTTGCCTATACCCCTCTCCTTTATAATAACGGCCTGTCATCTCATCTACCTCAGTACCAAAATTCATCATCATCGATCCAGCAGTTTTCACGTGAAAACAGAACACGCACTTTCGTATTGCTAGCTCCGACTTATCATTATCACGTTTTACAATATACAAACATGGATTTACCACATACATAAATACCTATAAATCTTCCTTTTAAAACACCGTTTTTAGATTCAAATCATTAAGGTATTTCAATTAAGCCAGTTACAGGCACTTTTGAATTGTAAAAAAATACTTGGGTGGATCTCCAAAACGGGCGTATTCGTGTGATCGCTCTGGTGCTTTTCAGATATTGATATTTAACGGTAATTATGTATCTCATTAAAAAGTATGATATTCAAATACACATCAAAAGTGTCTAGGGATCAACATATATTTTTGCAATAACTTTTCTCCTGATTGATATTAATTAAAATGTTCTTTAAGGATTCATCAAATAAAGTGTTATCGTTTGTCACAGTAACGATAAACCAAGTCACCTTTGCATTCATAAAGAAATTTGCCATTTTCCTAATAAAGGGATTTTTGACATTTGAACCACTAGCATTAAAGTTCGAAAAAAAGACTGAAATAACAGTTTTCTTTAAAATTTTATTGGGTAACTTAAACAATTAATAATCCGTGTTTCTACCGCGAACACTAACAACACAAGAACATCGGTTTGGCATACTCAAAATGAGTTCATCCAAATCACGCTGTGGAATGGCCGCCCATGTTCGTTGCAACAACAAAAAAAGGTCTTCTTGCGACTGGATACCCTCCATATTCGGCAGAGCTCTTCTCTGTAGCATATCCCATGCATGCTCAATCGGGTTCAAGTCTGGCGACTGAGCAGGCCAGGGCAGGACATTGATGTTAGCTGCGGCGAGAGTCTGTCTTACAACTCTTGCGGTGTGCGGTCGTGCATTATCATGCATTAACTGAAATAAGGGACCGATTTGCACTTGTAGAGGAACGATGACGTCTGATACAATCGTCTCAGCATAAATTTGAGCGTTGAGGTTGCCTCTGATCCAAATCAACTCAGTTCTTCCGCCGATCCAAATACCCGCCCATACCATGATGGTTCCACCACTATAAGGATGGACTTCCTGGCAGGATTTTAATCGCTGTTGGCGTCCAGGGGTTCTCCAGTGTCGTATACGTCTTGTATCCGGTCTCATACCAAAACGAGACTCATCAGAAAAGCACACGAAACGCCATTGTTCTTCTGCCCAATTTCTGTGTTCAAGAGCCCATTGATATCGAATCCTACGATTGTGCATTGCTATAGGTGGTACCCGTAGCGGTCTTCGGGAATGAAGGTTCACTTCATGCAAGCGGTTTCTGACTGTTTGGTCGCTAATTAAGTTCCCTGAAGAGTGATGAAGCCTCACGGCTAACATCATGGCGGTTATTGTTGGAGCTCTTCGAGTTAAGATTTGAATGTATCGGTCTTGTCTCCGTGTGGTGCAGCGATACCGTCCTCCATGGCGCTCAGCCACGGTACCAGTGCTTCGGTAACGTGTCCAAAGTCGACTGATAACACTCTGACTTGTATTCAGAGCTAAAGCCACAGTACGTTGCCGGGAACCAGCTTCTATCATTCCCACGGCTCTGAGCATTTCTTCCCTGCTTAAATGACGTCGCCGCTCCATAATAACGTTGGTTTTAATCAGTAGTAGGGAAACAGTAGCACTAATAATGTCTTCAATGCGTTGTATGTTTTTATAGGGAAAATATTGACAGCTGATTTTCATCTTTTACTCGAATTTGATTTACAGTTCCTGATTCAAATTATGAAATGCACCAAAAAGGATCCATATAAATTTATAAAATCATAAATTTATTACAAAGCCACATCTCAATCTCAAGAAATCCGCATAAAAATGCTTGATCCCTAATTCCCTAGACACTTTTGATGTGTGTAGTATATTTTTACTTTTGGCCTTCAATTTACACTAACAGTTATGGAAATATTTAAGTTCAAAAAATTTCGCGACCAGAGCAATCATAATTGGTGGCAGAGCGATCATAAATGGTCAAACCAATTTAAAAAAAAAAGAATATTGATAAAAAATTATTAGTTTTGGCGTTTTTAGTCATATTCAGTTGGTATACGTGTAACAAGATAACATGTAAGTGATACCTTTTCTTCCGGAAGTCGGTGGCTTTGTTTTTTATTTCACTGACTATGGCCATCCGACTTCCGAAAGAAAAGTTATTTTATACTTTTTTGTGTTTGGTTTTCAAGTCGGTTCCTTTTTTTTTCAAAAAGCTTTTTTTTTATTTTTCCCTTTTAGTTTAGATATTCAATTAAATCGGTGTCTTTGAAAATCTACAATACAAGTCAGCAAAAAAATGGATGTATGTGGGTAATGTCACAAGATATCCATTAGTTTTATATATTAAAACCGTTCATCATCATCATCTCAGCCATAGGACGTCCACTGCTGAACATAGGCCTCCCCTTTTGATCTCCACATATACCGGTTGGAAGCGACCTGCATCCAGCGTCTTCCGGCGACCTTTATAAGGTCGTCTGTCCACCTTGCTGGTGGACGTCCTACGCTGCGCTTGCTAGTCCGTGATGGTCTCCACTCTAATACTTTTCGACCCCATCGGCCATCTGCTCTGCGAGCAATATGGCCTGCCCATTCCTACTTCAGCTTGCTAATCCGGTGGGCTATATCGGTGACTTTAGTTCGTCTACGGATCTCCTCATTTCGGATTCGATCACGTAGAGAAACACCTAGCATAGCCCTCTCCATAGCTCGTTAAGCGACTTTGAGCTTTGAGATGAGGCCGATAGTGAAAGACCACGTTTCGGTGCCGTAACTCATCACTGGTAACACACATTGGTTGAAGACTTTCGTCTTGATGCACTGAGGTATGACGGACGAAAAGACATTGCGTAGTTTCCCGAACGCTGCCCAACCGAGTTGGATTCGGTGGGTTGACCTCTTTCTCGAAGTTGGACCTACCTAACTGGACTGCTTGTCCTAAGTAGATATATGAGTCAACAACTTCGAGTACCGAGTTTCCAACAGAGACTGGGGTGGGCACAACATTGGCATTTGACATAATTTTCATCTTGTCCATGTTCATTTTCAAGCCCACCCGTTGTGAAACTCGGTCGAGGCCATCGAGCATCATGCTGAGTTCCTCCATCGACTTTGCCATGACTACGATGTCGTCGGCAAACCGAAGGTGAGTGATGTATTCGCCGTTGATGTTGATGCCAAGTCCTTGCCATTCCAGGAGCTTGAAGGCGTCTTCCATTGCGGCAGTAAACAGTTTCGGGAGATAACGTTTCGGGAGATAACGTCCCCCTGTCTTACGCCTCTTCTCAATGGAATCGCCTTCGTGCTCTGCTCCTGTACTCGGACCGACATGGTGGCGTTATTATACAAGCACTTCAACACCTCGATGTACCGATAGTCAATACGGCATCGCTGGAGTGACTCAAGTACCGCACATGTTTCCACCGAATCGAAGGCTTTCTCATAGTCCACAAACGCTAAGCATAATGGCAAGTTATACTCTTCGGTCTTCTGTATAACTTGCCGCAGCGTATGGATGTGGTCTATGGTACTATTAGAGATGTAAATTGAAAAAAAACAAAATGTTTTTTTTTCACATTCTTGAAAAAAAACATGAAAAAAATCTTGGCACCATTGTTTTTTTTCTACATTTGGTTTTTTTTCAGAAAACGTGAAACACTATAGCGAAAGTGGAATAAAACACTAAATTTGATTGTTTTGTTTATATTCAAGTCAAATTATGTTTATAATATTATTATGAACTTAAAAAATATTAAGGAGTTACAATCATCTGTATCAGTATCAATAGCTACGGCTACGCTTGTTTTATTAGCATCGGATTCATCGGAATAATGTTCTGTGTCTGTATTTGTTTCATCTGATTCTGAATCAATGATGCTTTCTTTTACAGAGTCTGGGCATTTTTACAGACTTCCAGATGCTTTGACATTCTTGTGCAGTTTTTCGTAAGACGTTTTGAGCAGAATGTACATTCTACTTTAAGTATTTTGGAAGTGGAAACAACATTGTTAACAAGATTTGCCACGACTGATGTCTTTCGACCTGAACCAACTCGTTTCAGCATATTTACAAATATAATCAAAAAATACTACAATCAAATTACTCAATACGATTTTAATATTTACTTAACACACGCAGAACACTCAACAAAAACGAACTCTCACTGTCTCAAGCTTTCTGCAGTCTGCACGCAAATCAACCAAAACATAAACCAAACGAGGATTAGGGAAATTCCCGTCCATAAATGTAGTTTACATGTGGTGTTCCCAATTATGTCAAGACATGTATGTACTATTTAACAAGAAACAAGTGGACTTGGATTATTGAACAATAACAATAATAATATCAACTCATATTATACGATAACCGCCTTTTCTCTTTTTATTTTCCTACTCATGAAAAAAAACCTGCTCCAGAAAAAAAACTGTTTTTTTTCATGTTTTTTTTAAACGTTTTTTTTCATCTCAGAAAAAAAACCGTTTTTTTACAACTCTAGGTACTATAGCCTCTTCGGAAACCGGCTTGTTCGGGAGGCTGGAAGTCATCAAGTCTGTGTTCGAGACGGTTCGTGTAATTATAATTATATTAAAACCGTTCCCAGAATAAAACTAACACTTTTCTGAAAACCGCATCAAAATCGGTTCAGCCAAACGCGAGATAATCGCGGACAAACATTCATACACACATACAGGCCGAACTGAGAATCTCCTTTTTTTTAAGATGGTTAAACAGTTTTATAACGTACAATTAATGCAAAATATCATTGCTCTGGTCTTTTTGGACAGAGCAATCACAGCCTTATCGATCAGAAAAAGTCACAAAATCATGAATATAGCCGAATTTAAAAGCAGTAGAAATTTATAATTACGTGTCATAAAAACCATCATAAAGATCACCCAATTCACATAAAAAACAAATTTACAAGCTTAATATTTAATTTGAATAACGTGCCATATCAATCATAAAATTCGAGAACCAAATCCAGAGTAATCATAAACTTGCCTTCGTGAACTTACCTTCGCGGATACGTGGCACAAAGGTATCCTCCTCAACGGTTAGACCACTGCTGGTGCTACCCAGCGAGAGTGGAATAATGCGGAACTAGGCATGCGCGCGATGTTTTACCTCAGCGCAGAGCGATGAGATAAAATGCCCGGACACGAATTTAAATTCAAATTGTGGCAAAAGTATTCTTAATAAAACTACAAGTATTTTATAACAATGAAGATTAACTATTTCTTATGTAATCTAAATAAGTTGTTTCATATGTAGCTTCTCATAAAAAAAATAAAGAATATTTTTTTCATTCAATCGGGAGTGAGGACAACCCAGAGCGATTAGGATTTTAGGGTTTAAGATTTTTTTTAAATATTTTAAATAAACTTATTCATAATATTAGCCTTGTACCAGGTAGATTAGACACTGAACTGCATATAAAAAAATATTTTGAAAACGTTTTTCAATTTTAAAATGGGTTTATTCAGCCCGACACGAAAAAAAATGCCTCTGGAGATCGACCCACTTACAAGAAACTCTGAAACTAACCGTAGATGCCCATTCCAAAGCGTAGATCTTGGAAAAGAACGGGCAAGAAACTCCATGGACACAGTTGTTTTTGACAGTTTATTGATGAATTCCGGATAAAAACAGTTACCTATTTACACAGTTTGAAAGATCTGATGATGGCGCTGTTTGAGACAATGTTAAAAACTCAATCTTCTGCTTCTTTCCACCTGACTAATGCAAACCCAAGTTTATACTGATACTGCTAGCCTACTTCATCCCAATGCTGGGCAAGGCCTCTCTCCATGACCTTCAATTTTCGCGATCCACGGCCAAAATGGACCACTGATCGTTGGTTTCATCCAGCTCATCCCGCCATCTTCTACGAGGTCTGCCGCGACGCCTTCTGACTGTGTCAGGGCTCCACAAAGTGGTTATTTTGACCCGCAGCTCATTGGGCATGCGGCAGACGTGGCCGGCCCAGGCCCATTTTAGTGTAGCGGCCTTTTGATCAACGCCAGCAACTTGTGGTTTTTGGGCGCAGATGTGGTGTTGCGTACACGGTCTGTCTAAAGTCAAGCATTCTATAAAAAATGTATGAAAGAAAGAAAGAAAAATTATTTTATTCGACACAGAAAAAAAAATATTGAATATAGAAAAATTATTGTATTAATTTTCCTTATTAGGTGAACTGTCCACTAGCAGTTTACTACGCATCCAGTCATAGAGACTAATTCATAAAATCATTAAACAAGTACCTGTCTCAACGAAACCGGTAAAAACTGCTTGAAACCGGTTCTAAGAATCTAGATATGGCAGCAAACTTGATTTGTTTATTTAAGGTACCGAGTTACCGACGGAAGGTAAATATTGGTTTCTTAGACGCGGTCAAGTAAACTGTCAAGTGTTGATTCAATTTTGCAAAAACTGTGGTACAAACCTATAGAGCTGGCCTATCGTAGCATAGAGATTCAGTAAAATTAGAGATCATCGTATTTTGGTCTTGTTACCGCCCCCCTTTTTGCCTTGTCGCTCAATACCATTTAGTAGCTTTCAACTGGTGAAAGAATTTCTGAAATCGGCCCAGTAGCTTCGAAGCCTATTCAATACAAACAATCACATCTTTCCTCTTTATAATACTCGTATTAGGGCCAGGGGTACGTTTTTTTAAATAAGGTATTTGAATTAATTATGGCTTTCTGACTTAATATTTTACCTCTATTTTCGTAAATTTCGAGCCAACATTTCAAAAGCGCATCGCTTCATCTTTCCATATCTCACAAAAACTCCTACGTAATAGTTTTTTCCATCATCTCTAGAGATCATTGTATCTTTAATGACATTCAGAACCTTAATTAAGCAGTCGATGAATCTAAATAATTATTATAATATCAATTTATATTAATACATGACATAACCCGCGCCATTTTGAATAATTTCAATAAGATGGTGTCGATCGACTGTCATTTTTAGATGTACTTAGAAAGTTTACTGCCTTAAGAAGGGTTTTTGTGATGATCACAAAGCTGTCAGATTATTATTAGAAATCTATGGGGGTGGCCTATGTTCAGCAGTAGCCATTTTACGGTACGGGCCGTCGAATCATGAACCATGCCGGGGTCCCTCTCACAGAGAGGAGGCCTGTGGACCAGCAGTGGGAACATTTATAGGCTGATGATGATGATGATGATGCCGGGGTCGAGGGACTGTCTTATCAGATAACCGTGACCCTGGAACGAAAAGGGCTACTGAAGAATCATCGTGGATTTTAGTCAGTACGAGTCTATAGTACCCCCCGTCCCGCCCTGGGTGGGATGACTCATTTGATGATCATACACGAAAAAAAAAAACCATGTTCCTATGTCACCATCACTCAGCTAAACAAATGTTTGACTAGACAAAGTCTGAGTATTGACATAATGTCCTACCAAGTCTTGTATAGTATCTATGTTTGAAGTGAAAATTTAAGTGAAGTGGAGAAATCTGGCTTGGGTAGGTACGTGATTTAGGGCGTCACCACCGTCAGTCTTGACTTGACAGTTAAGACTTCCGCAAAAATTATTACCATGACTGGCAGATTATGTCCTTTGCTTCACTATGATATACGTTTGTCATATCTTATGAATCTAATATCTTTAAACCTAATATCTTTAAACGAGCAATTCTTGTATGGATCTCTGAAACGGCTCCAAGGTTTTCATGAAAGTTACAGATTAGGGGTTTTTCGGCTCAAGGAATCGATTTATCAAGGTCCCAGGTTCGAGAAAAGCTCGGTTCCCAAGATATAGACATTTTAAAAACCGAGCGAAGCTCGGTCAACCAGATATTTTGTACATAATTTATACAAAACTTAGCTCTAGAGATTAAAGTTTATATACATTTTTTTTTAATTCTTTCTGTTGTTGCTGTTGGTAGGTAGATGTTTTTTACTTTTTTTTAAGGAGGCTGTCAATTTATGTCGTATATATTTTTATCTATCTATTTAGTTTTATCTTTTGTGTAAGAGCACGTAAGAGTAATTTCTTGGAACCCTAAAATTTACTGACAAGGATTGAATACTTATTAATTACTTATTTATGTATCATTACCAACTACCAATAGCTGTTCAGATTTCCTCATGGTGTTTCCCTTCACCGCTGTAAAAGGAAACGCCTATTTAATTTAATTAAATCAGACTAAGTCCATTGTTACTAAAATCCATAAAAACCTGAATAAGTGTTGATAAATACGAGTATGTGGGCCCACTATAGTAATTTCTCTTTCTTGGATAGATAAGTTCCAAACATAAACATTTAAAGCTAAAACATTTAAAATCTTAGGCTTTCAGCTTCAAAAGCTCCAAAATGTTTCCCTCTAAAATCACGGCCCAAAAGACCAGACAGAAACAAAAAAAAATTCTCTCAACACGCACACGGAAATGAATCTGTATTTAATTCTCAGAGTACACGAGTGCGACAGGTACCGGGAACCAGTTCCTAACAGTACCGTCCCGGGTTCGACGCCCGGACACGCTTGTCACTTTGACTGTACCGCCAAAAACAGTCGGCCAATTACTGACTTCTGCTACTGGAATTTGAAAGATGGTTGCTATGTCATTGTTTATGGATTACATTCATTTTTAATCTGTGTCATTGTAATTTTAAGCCTTCTCACGAGTTTTTACGTTTCTGTAACGAGGAAACGTTTCTTTAACGTTAATTTGATGGATAGAATTAGTTACTTGTTCTTTTTCAATTTCCTGCCGGGGTTGCGGGACTGTCCTAGAAGATCACCGCGGCCCTGGAACACAAGTTTTTTAGCCAGTAAGAGTCTGAAAGTTCCCTCCGCTTCACCCAGGGCGAGAGGTCTCATTTGATAATTTTGGCACACCCAAAAAACAGAAAAGTGTCGCCAAACATACTTTTTATTTTATTTAGGGATCATGCTATGAAAATTATTAAAAAGACTGATAATAATCCCGGTATGACGATATTACCCACGAAAAAATAATACGGTCAAATATAATTTAACGGTCTTTTATTTTGTCAGGTCAACGGGATAAAGCCAAAAAATATCCAGTCCAGGCTCATCTTTTCCCTAAATAAATAAACTAAACTTGCTTGGCCACATAGACATTTATCAATTTAAAAAAAAATCAAAGGAATTCCTGCACAGACCTCACGTCATCGCGTCAGTTATTAACTCATTATCTATGATTAAACACAAAACCGCGGGAAAAAATATAATTGATGAAAATAACTTAATAATATATAAGCCGTGAATATATGAATAGGCTTAAGTCTTAGTTACACGCGTGTGAAGAGGTTACAAAATAAAAATGTAATCATATAGTTTCTTAGGGACTCTTCAGATTAATCGAAGATCTGTAACATTCAATTGTGTAATTATCGTAAAATAAACCATAACACCTATTTTATTCAAAATTGTGGTGGAAAAACCATTAAGATGAAACATAATTATTGTGGCACAAATAAAATTTCCATGCACTAATATAAGTTGTGTTAATATACCTATGTTTACCAGGAAAGATAATTTAAATAGATGGATAGATGACTTGATTATAGCAATTTGGTCCATACTCTATATCTGTTGGGTACAACAAAATCAAAAAAAATAGCAACCGAGTTAAACAGTAGGAATAAAAACTTTTTCAAAAAAAAATGTAACCGCCTTCAAAAACAACCACAAAAAATGGTAAAATAACCTACAAAACTTTTCTTTCGGAAGTCGGTGGCAAAAAACACAATGAAACTAATAAAAAAAGTCACTGACTTCCGAAAGAAAAGTTTTGTAGGTTATTTTATATATTCCATTTTTTGTGGTTGTTTTTGAAGGGTTGTTGTAAGTTCGCCACAAAAATAATTCCCTACGAAAAAAAGTATGTATAATTTACCCAACGGTTTTTGTATTTTTTTAATTTTGATTCCTATTGTACTTTCGACCCATTTTTTTGCGCTCGGGGATAGCAGAATAATTAAATTATAAAATCCTGCACAAAACTACCGAAAACGAGGACACAATGTGGAATCTGAACATAAAGTACTAGGAGAACAGGATCAAAACTTTTTTTCGAGGGGAATAATTTTTGTGGCGAACTTACAACAACCCTTTTTGAAGGCGGTTACATTTTTTTTTGAAAAAGTTTTATTAGTTTAAATAGTCAACCACTTGTCAAATACGAGTACATAATTTTCTTACATGAGCACTAGAATTTTGTAATCCGTAACACCGGTAATAACGACATCGTTAGGGTGAGTGGGGGTAAGTTGGAATGAAAATTTGATGAGATGAACAGTGTTGATTTGAAACGGTAGTCAAACAAAGGGATTTAGGGCAAATGCAAAAAAAAATGTTTTGGGTGAAAAAGCATGGTCAAGTTGTTTCTATAATGTTGTAAGAAATCTTTTTGAAACAATATTTTTATGAAAAAACTGTTAATAAAATTGGTCATAAGAAAAACAATATGAAGGGGTAAGACGAAATGCCGAAGGGGTAAGATCGATATAGTGACTAAAATCGTATTTATGGTCATTATGCATGCGTGGTGATCAATAAACCTTCTACATACTTCAACTAACTACATAGCATGAACATCAGTTAAATTCAAAAATCGCTCTCTAAGTGCAAGAAAAATAATTAACCAAATAAAATATATTAATCTTACCCCGTTGAAACGGCTGACAGCCAGAGATTCTCAACATGTTGTACTAAAATATCAAAAAAAAAAAATTATGCTCATGACTGTCAAGTCTAGGTCGAAACACACGTTTTCATTTAATAAGCTCTTCTTGCAGCGCCTCGTCTTGTCAAAGAAACGGAGATTCCCCCCTGCGTTGTTCCTACACACGCCACTCGTTGTGCGTACGTGCTGGGCAAACGGCTTACCGTTTCCCCGGGCGGCGGCGGCGGTCGTACGATATCCCCTGATCATCCAGATGGCAATGACCCTCTGCCACGCCACCAGCTAGTCTACCAGCTGGTCGCCTCCACATGCAGAGGGTAGATTATACTTTCTGAGTCTGATTCCATGATTAAGGTTTTCGATACGATGTTGTGAATATTGCGGAAGGAATAACAACGTATATTTCAGATTGAGAACCCCTGACATTTTGTAAGAGTTTCGCAAACGGGGTACGATGGACAGTTTTATATTATCATCTTACCCCGTTAAAATTTGCAGGTGTAAGTTTGAAAGACACCATAAATCTTAAAATACGTGAAATAAACAAATCTCCACAATATAGAGCGTATAACATTTCAAAGCTAATTCCGAATATCAAAACAAAATTTTTGTTACTTACCCATGAAAGGAGATACAGTATGCGGGGTAAGAACAAAAAACGCAACTTTACGCGGAAAAATGTGTCCTTACGGAAAATATCAAATAACACACAAATGCTCTCACTTAGAGACTGACGCAGACTGCGGTGCGGGGCAAGACGAAACTGTGTCTACAATGATGTTGCCAGCATTAAAAGATTTCCTTTATATTCGGCGTTATTGTATCTTTTTTATCTTTCCCCGTTTTTCATCTTACCCCCACTCACCCTAATATAAAAACGTGGGAAAAATCTCTTACATTCATTCCCTATCTCGAAAACTACTGAACCGATTTTGATGATGAAACTTACAGTATTCCCTAAGTTGAACGATACCTAGTACAACAAAAAAAAGAATTACTTAAATCGGACTTGTAGTTCCGGAGATATGCGAACACAAACATAATTTACCTTTGTCGATGCCCAGTCCTTACTAGAGAAGTTGTACCTTCCATTATCAGCTCAGCGACATGAGATGATGATTACCATACGCAAATACTTAAATTACTTCATAAAATTTGCGAAAAACGATGTGTGGGCCTATAAAATTTGAGGGTTGCCCTCGATTTCTCCAGGATCCAAGCATCAGATCCTGACATGGTGACAATGGGACCACTCCTGAAGTATCTCCTTTCGAACAAAAAAATAATTTTGATACTCGGTCCACAATTGGCGGAGTAATCGGGTAACAAACACACAAAAAAAAAAAAAAACAAACCGTCGATTTGATAACCTCCTTCTTTTTGAAGTCGGTTAAAAAAAAATTAAAAAAAAATATTACTTTTTAATAAAAAGACGATCTACTATTAAAAAAATAGTCCAAACTAGATGGGTTTGCTTTTACAAAATTTGTACACAGACAGACAAAGGGACAATAAGTGAACTAAATAAAAGCTTCAAGCTTGTATCATTAGGTGCGTCCACACAGAGCGATCAGCCTCGCGAGGCATTTGCCGCACGTGGAAACTGCCTCGCGTGACGGCTTGTTCTGTGTGGACGCGCTTGTTGTTTCTCGACCGAGGCACGAAATAATATACGCGAGTAAAACAAAAAGCCGAAACTGGATGGCTCGGGCGCTCGGTCGCACACCCGCGGCAGCGCGAGCGCTTGCCTCGGCCGAGACACCACAGAATACCTTAATAGTACTACGTGGAGACACGTCCACACTAGCCGAGCTGTTTCGCGCGGCAAATGCCTCGCGAGGCTGCTCGCTTTGTGTGGACGCACCTATTCACGATCGATCGTCCATTCTGTAGTCGCCTTTAAATCTGCACCGTGTGGTAAGGCCGCCACCATAATATTTTAGGACAAATCTATTCAGTTGTAATGACAGAATAAACTTTGATCCGACCGATATGTCCGCCATTTTAACGAAGGTTATATTTATAATAGTTTATTTATACATAATTGTTATAAACTCTATGGATAATTGGCTGGCTATCAATGGATTTATGAGGCTAGATAAATTGGAATATTTGTTTTTAAATGATCCCATTTAAATTGTTGCTACGAAGCCTGCATCACAATATTCCATTTAATACTGGTGGCACAGTATTTATTTGATTGGCATTTAGTGGCAATGGACAGGCCACATCGCTCGTAGAACTGACAACCCATGGGGAAGAAAAGTTCTCGAGTGGCGACCACGGACCGGAAAACGCAGCGTAGGCAGGCCTCCCACTAGGTGGACCGACGACATCGTGAGAGTCGCGGGCAGCCGATGGATGCATGTGGTGAATTGTCGTTCGGCGTGGCTGTCTAAAGGGGAGGCCTATGTTCAGCAGTGGACGTCCTCCGGCTGATGATGATGATGATGATGATGATGATGATGAGAAAAGTTTGCTTGGTTGACCGCGCTAACCTCTGTAACTACTGTACTGCTTCGAATTGAACAATTCTTTTTGTGTTTGATAGTCCATCTGCCAAGGACGGCTATAGGCTGTATAACATCACGCTACAGCCAATAGGATCCGTACAGATGTGGTGAAGCATGGAGTATATGGCTAGTCTGTTAAATAAAATTGGAATGTATGTCATATTAGAATATTTTATACGCTTTTTACTACATGCATACATGTCTGATTATAAATACGGTAGAACATAATTATACCAAAATATCATTTTTATAATGTTTGTCTGTTTGTTCCGGCTAATCTTTGAAACGACTGGACTGATTTTGACGGGACTTTCTCTAGCAGTACCTGATTAGAAGTAACTTAGACTACTTTTATTATAGAAAAAATCCACTAAATAAATTGTTTAGTTTGTTTAGTCGCTGAATGCCTAATTCGCATTACGAGTATGAAAAGGCAAATGATGAAAATAGATTTATGGAGTTTCTTAGAAAAGTTATTTCATGAAATGTGAATAATTGCACTCAAAATTGTAGAAAATTTAATCTCCTTAGTGTTTTAAAACCAGTTTGATATATTGGCCATTTTTAGAAATATTATGCTCTTAGACAATAAGCCAATTTGAGAACAAGGTTTTTAGATAATTTGCTATTTTCGGTTCGGAATTTGTTTTTTTGCGACTTGGTTACCATTCTCTGTAATAGGGTTTCTTGCCGAAAAAAAAACCGTTTATTTACATGCAGTCATCGCATATAAAAAGTTTGAACAATACTAAGTCTTAGTGTACCTAATCTAATAACACTATTGTTTTCTACGTTTCAGTTCGATGAGTTCGTGAGATCGCTGCAGGTGGACCCTCACTCACCACTCTTCAGGCTGGTCACAGATGGACAACCTCCTTTAAGGTATGTTACCCTTTTTTTACGTGGTAAAATCATCAAATGAATCCTCCCGGGATCCCAGGGAGGGACAGGAAGGACTATCAGACTTGTACTGACAAAAATCCACGGTGATCCTTCAACAGCCCTTGTTCCAGGGTCACAGTTTTGATGATACAGTCCCGTGATCCCGGGTGTACTGATGGTTACCATCAGTATGGTTTTTGTGAGATACGAATCTAAAATTTTATCCCCAAAAAAACCAGCTTTGCAACTTTCCCCCATTCTAAAGATTCCACCGGCCTCCTTCTACCATCGGACTTCATCTAGACACACTACAAGTTACCATCTATAAATTGTTGCAATTTGCAATAAACGTTTCAAAACGAACTAGTGGAACTGCGGCTACGTTTCCGAACGCATACAACCCTAGTCCTTTCAAAGTTACCAGTGAACAGGCTTCTTCTGCGACTTTGTTATATAGCACCACTGACCTTTTCCTTTTTTTATCGTGGTAAAATCATCAAATGAGTTCTCCCACCCAGGGCAAAGCAGGGGGGACTGTCAGACCTGTACTGACTAAAATCCACGGTGTCCTTCAACGGGCATGGTCCATGATCGGACAGCGAGTCGCCCATTACTCGCCGCCCATCACCACTGACCTAGACAAAAGTCAAGAACAATTACATAAAAAATAATAAAATACATTCATCACAATATTGAAGCCAGGTAACGACAAAAATTATTTGAAAGTGTCCAAACTCGATGCCAATCTGTCCACATCCGGTAAACATAATAAGATCTATAATTTTATTGTAAGTACGTCACTGTTTCCGTGATACACTTTCATACGTCACGATTTTAGAACGATATAATATAGCGTTTTCAAGGCTGTGAATCAAAGTCAAGGATGCTTTAGTGATATAACAATCAAGTATTTTCGAAAGCTGTCAGAAAAATATTATAGAGAAAAGCTATCGTAAGTTTTGCTCGATAGACAGAGCTGGATCTAGGGAGCGGCGAACCAGAACACCGGTCCTGGGCGTCAGTTTCTGAGGGCACCAATAACATCACCAACATATAATATTTTTTAGGGTTTTCGGAGGGCTCCACTATCAAGCTATTGCCCCGGGCCCCGGTTTAAAAAACATGGATTCAGGGCTGACAAAAGCTTAAACGTCGCTTGCAATGGCCAGTAATAAATGGACAAAAGAACTATAATTAAAAATTCGGAATACACTTATTCGTCTTGGGTGGCTTACAAAACTAAGTTATTTTAAATTAGGTATCTGACTTTCCCGAGGATCTTCTCTCTCAAAGTCTCTGAAATAAACAATGCAAATACAATAATTTAATTGTGGCAAAACACTAATTACCAAAACTTAAAAAAATGGGAAAAATATGCACATCTAATCGACCATAAGGAGTCACGTAGGGTGCGATAAAGGGTGCGATCTTGGAAACTTTGTCAATGTCAAACAAAGATTAAATGAATTCTATTATCGTGTCCAACAATGTGCACACACAAAAAGCAATAATACATTATTTAGTTTCCCCCAAACAAACGATTTCCGTGCAACGTTCAAAGGTCAGGTCTTGATGGTTTCAGCATAATTATACGAAGTAACCTATGATAATAATCCCGTGTATCAGTTACATCAGCGTTGAAAAAAAAAGGCTGTGTCGATGGAAAATGGAGATTTGGAGGGAAAAGAATGCACACTTTGAATTTTTGTCTATGGATTTATGTTAAACTGGGACGTATCTATTTATTTCTTAACCTGTATTGTGCTATTACTAGAAAAAATCCTGACTTTGTGATGAATAAAAAATATGCTAATCTGTCTAATGCATATTTACGTAGGTACCTATTTCATTTTTGGTATGCAACAGGTTTTTTTTACGATGAATAATTTTCAACCTTCGAAGTGTAAATTCTTGCAATCCAACCATGAAATTATTCTGTAACTACATACGTCTTACAGCCGCGAATAATATTTTAATCAAATTGCAAAAAAACACAAGAAAATATTATGAATTTCGCGGGCTACATCGACGCAATCACGTTAAGAGGAAACAGCACTGTCGTTTTTCCATACAAACGTAGTCCCCTGTTTTCTTCCTGGATAATGCCAGTAGAGCAATAATTAAAAAAAAAATACAAAAAAGCTATGACCACTATTAGCATGTCTCTATGTTTTCCTTTTTTCCATAAATTAATTATTAAAAGAGATATGAACATTCAAAATCCTAAAAAAATAGCCAGATTTTCCGCTGTGTTCAAATATCCAGAAAACAAATTTGACGGGATTATATAAAAAAAGGAAAACATAGGAACACGGTCAATGCCTTTCTTTATTTTTTAAAGAAAAAAGTAGTGAAATCGGTTAAGTTTTGGAGGAGTAATCAGGCAGGGGACTACGAATCGTTGATTTTGTGCTATTTAATAAGGTATTTTCGGTCCAAGCTGCTGTTGTCTCTATCGCGCTCTGTAACTCTGTTGTGGGCACTGCGCGACAGCAATAGATTTTACAAATACCTATTTTTCAATTCTCCAGCCCTTGCTGTTTCCTCTTAAGCTGTTGCTTGGTCCGGGCTTTCATTCGTAGATCATCGATGGTCCTTACTGCTATGCAGCCTTACTGTACTAGAACGTAAAGGGCCTTTGAAGGATCACCGCGAACTTTAGTCAGTACGAGTCTGACAGTCCATCCTGCCCGGGGTGGGAGGACTCATATTTTCATGATTTTACCATGTTAAAAAAACAGGCATTGGCCCTTTATGGGACCTTTCTGACAGCTATAATTTTAGGCGCGCGTGGAACACGACGCGCCTTCGACGTAGGTATACCCATGATCGGACGGCGTGTCACCCATTACTCGCATATCCACATGCCCTGGAAGCCGACCCTGAAGTTGGTACCTATGATGTTTGTGATAATCTTTCTTTTTCTTCTACAGACAATGCCTGCACCCCGAAGCCTGCAGCAAGGATCTCTCCCTGCCGACGTACTACGCGCGTTTCCACGACATCCGCAAGGAGTACGTACGCGCGTACACGCTGCGTGCGGTCGCGGGCGCGCGCACGGTGCCGCCGCCACCGCCGCCGCCTGACCATCCTGGCTCACTCCTGGATATGCTCAACTGTATCCTTTATTAATGTAATTGCTGAAAAATCACCAATGAGAATATTACTTTAGTGTCCCAGGTCTATATTTAAAGGATAAAGCTATAAATACAGATTAGAAAGAAAGAAAGATTACATTAATAAGTTTGAAAAATTCTTTTACTTTACAATCTACAGTTTTTTCATGAGGAATTCCTAGTATGAGCTGTACCGTGGATTCGTTTACTTATAATACAAACTTTTGGACTGTTCATTAGTGTTCATGTTGGCGCAGTAGTTAAGTGATTACTTACCCACTGCGCCAAGTGTTTCCTCTCATTAGAAAGCCAGAATAGATAGCCGTTTTTCTTGAAAATTGGCTACCTGCTACTATCTGTTTCACACATTTTTACCTGAATTGTGGAAACTGTTTTTGCTTTGCAATTAAATTCTTGTCTATTGACCCATTTTAACCCTGGGCAGAGGCTCCAGGATCTCTCACAAGGAACGCCTGTAAACTTAATCATGGCAACAAACAATATTATCGACCATTTGCTCGAACGAATCCTAAAGCCTGCTCTACACTACTCGCGAAGTTAGTCGAAGTTGACCGAATACGATAGTGTAGCAGGGGACTTCGCTTCGCTTCGTGCAACTTCGGCTCGCTTCGGGCGAATTCCATTTGTTGTCGGTTTTTGCGACCGAGTCAAAGGGCACAATGATGATGACACAGGCAACTTCGCGAGTAGTGTAGTCACATACTTCGGGACTTCGATCAACTTCGACGAGTACTTCGTCGTGGCAACTTCGCGAGTAGTGTAGAGCAGGCTTAAGGTACCTATATGTATGTATCATATCTGCAAACATCTTGAGGAAACCGGCATGTCCGACATAAATAGAACCAAAAATTCAAAGACATGTGATATCTATTACCCCACCAGACTGGGCCCGCGTGATACTAGATTACTGCCCCTCTCACAGAGGCCTGTGTGACTTGTGTCCCAGCAGTATATTATAGGTTGATTATGCTATCAGAAGGAAGAGCTATTTGATTATGAAGAGAATCTCTTAAAAAAACGTAGTCCCACACTAGAAACTCCAGTATCGTAGGCGCGTTTACAATTAAACCCAGATACCCAGACCCCGACAACTACTTGTAGCTCATACAAATATTTGCGGGGATCGAACCTACAACATCCAACTCAACAATCGATCGCTCATCCATTACGCCAACCGTGCAATCAAGTTTATTGCAACAGTTTTATCACAAATCCGGAGAGGTAGAAATAATTACAGAGTTTCTGTTTACTAAGAACTCGTTTATTAACCTCAAGGATTATGTTGTTTGTGTAGCACTTAACTGATGGGTTAACTATCAGTTATTAAGTAGACTTACGCAACTTTGACAGGCAACTAGCGAGCAAAAGTATGGAATAAATATTGGCGTGATTTTAATGAATTAGGTTAGGTATCAATTTATAGTTAACAGTTAAAGGCATGGCCCACTCCCTCTTACAGAGAGGAGGCTTGTTGGTGGTAGGAGGGCTGATAATGATGATGAAGATATAAGTACTTTTGCTCATGATTGTTCTTTATTTTAGTTTTTCACAGTTACACTCAGATTTTGCATAATTAATTACTAATGTGTGGATAAAATTGCAGATTATTAATCTTCTTCTATCTATCTATAATATAGAAATGGATCGCAAAATGTGTTGCTAAGCTTATAACTCGAAAACTGCTGGACCGATTCGGCTAGGTACCTACTTCTTTTTTTGTTGTGTTGGTAACCACCAGCGCCAGGTTTCAGAGGACGAAAATCATCATGTCCACCCATGCGAAGCCGGGACGGGCCGCTAGTAGGTTATAATTCTATACCCTTATGAAAATTATTTTTTTGGATTGTAAAACCATCAAATGAGTCCTCCCCGCTCTGGGTGGGGCTGATGAGACTGTAGACTTGCACTAACTAAAAATGACCCTGTTCCTACAATTACCATTTGTGTCCCAGGGTTACGTAGTCCCATGTCCCTGGTATTTAACCCTATTGAGCCCCGTTACTTTCCAGGCAGCTTCTTATAATAATAGCTGGAATATCGTATGTTTTGTAACAATAAATCCTTAACATTACCATGTACAGATTTAGGTATAAGTCCGTACAGTGGAGATAACTTCTACGCAGCTGAAGTGAAAGACATGGCCAGCATCATACAAAGGATAATTACTGATGGTAAGAGAACCCCTGTATTTTATAAGCTTCTTTTAGGCCTTTGTCAAACAGACAGGCGATAGCGAACCGAACCGAATCATGTCATATAAAAATGCGAAAGCGATCCGATACTCTATGTGACAGGCTTCAAACAATTCCATACATTACAAACAAAAACGCTACGCCACGCATTCGGTTCGTCTGTCAGTTTGACAAAGGCATTAAGGTGCTTGATTGATTTATTTGACTTGAGCATTCACTTGTCTTGTAACAGAACAGAACAGCAAGCATTCGCGGTTTTTATTTTGTCGAACTGAACAACGAATAAAGCCACGAACATTTTCATGATCTTTCTAGCAAACGCTTTAGTCAATAGACTAGACGCCAAAAATTTTCTTTGAATTAGCGCGTTCAACCAAATAACCTTTTATAATTTTAGTTTTATACCTACTTTTTAATTAGCGCGAAAAGAAAAAAACTACAAATCTCGAGTTTATCTCAAAAAAAAGTCCAAGAGCCAATTTAAATTCCTTCCATTTTAAACGGTGTTCAGAACCTTTTTTTACAGACGCATTTTTTTTTCGAAAATGTTTCGCTGTCCACCCCCATTGGGGGTGGTCATCGGGAATCATCGCAATTTTAGTTCTTCATAGTACTTTTACGGTGCTAATTGATCAAAAAACTTGTTCTTATTTGCCCTACTTTAATGCAAACTGTGTTTCTGTGGTCAAACATTTTTTTATTAATAGAAAATAACTTTTTCCGTTTTATTTTTCCAGGTTTCCGGTTAGAGTTACCTGAGACTGTGGACTTAGTTTTAGAGACTGGTATTTGGTAAGTTTCAAAGTTTTTATTACATTTATGCTTATGCATCGAGTCTATGGCAAATGGCATGCGCAAGCGCAAGGCTCAAAACAAACGCCTTACAAAATGTGCAGAGCAACTTAGATGCGGTGAAGTTTCAGGCGTTTAATATTCATACTATGTATATTGTATAAAGATTTATTTTAAAATTGTGAGAATATTTCATCCTGTGTTAATAGTCAGTAGGTTATGATTTTATTGAAAACGGGCATACGTAGGTATAAACACGTATTTTCTCCTGTGTCGTGAATGTACCTTATAAAAACATTTAAAATCATCAGAAAGAATCAGGAAACAAAAGTTAAAGAAAACTAAATCAATCGCATCGATGTTTTAATTTAATTATTTGTTTTAGTTTGATATTAGAGGTGAAACAACCACTTTAAGATTAATATTTTAATTAATAAATTCACAGTTAAGACCTGGACCCATTAACACTTAAAAGCTTAAACTTTAGACCCGGACTCCGAACTCATGCACGAGACGCATGAATGTGCTTTCTAAGTAGGTATATGAAATAGTAGATTATTGCATCGAGCACAAAGTAATTTATTATTGCACCGAGTGCCTGATTTAGAGCCCGAACGTCAGCGAGGGCTCCAATCTAACAGGCACGAGGGCATATTACTTAAGGCGAGGTGCATAATCTGCTTTTCTTTCAAATATTACCTATAGGAAAAGTAGATAAAAAGATTTTCTATAACACTGTCGGCTTCATCTAGAATGTTTTCCGGAGTTAATGTGTCGCTAGATGATCCATTTTAATTCGAAGCCCTCAAAATCAGATAGTATCACACTTTATCGTTTCCAAAAATATTGTCAAGCAAAATTACCAAAGTTCCCGCAAAATCACTTTTTTTAATTTCTTTCATTTTTAGGGTTCCGTAGTCAACAAGGAACCCTTATAGTTTCGCCATGTCCGTCCGTCCGTCCGTCCGTCTGTCCGCAGTTTAGCTCAGAGACGCACAGTACTAGAGAACTGTAATTTGGTGTAAATATACGGATTTGTTGTGTCGAAAAAGTGGTAAAATAAAATCTCGTAAAATATTTTTTTTAGGGTAACTCCTGTACACGTAAAGAGGGGATGTTTTTTTTTTTTCTCGCGTACCCCTTAGTGTGGGGTATCATTAAATAGGTCTTTAAAAAATATTGATAGTTTCCATTACAATTTTTTGATAAAAAAATTCGTTTGTGAAATATTAAGCTTTAAAGTGCTAAATTTTGCTCGACTCGAGTGTCCCCCCCCTCTACCAGCTAAACGGTTATGTTTGGGGGTGTGAAAAAATTCACAATAGTAGTATATATAACGAAGTTTAAAAGAAAATTATCATGACTAAGTAGGCTTTACAACTTTACGAGTAATAGTCGACCAACTTATAAAATGTACTTGGATAACATTTTCCTAAACAAAATGTATCGGAGAACAAGCTCTTCAACTGCAAATGTAAGTTTGTCAACTTTATTTTTAAAGCTGTAATAGGTATGTTTTTACGGTATGTTTTTTGGGGATAGGTAGGTTTTTATCGTCAACTATTTTAACTTGCTTCAAAAAAGGGGGAGGTTCTAAATTCGTCGTAATCTTTTTTTATGTATTTTCCCCGATTTCTCAAAGACTCCTGGACCGATTTTGAAAATTCTTCTCTTTAAAATTAAATTCAGCGAATCAGTTTAGTTAATTCGCATAAGTATTTTGATGGGCAACTACGGAACCCTACACTGTGCGTGGCCCGACACGCACTTGGCCGGTTTTAAATCAGAGTTAGCAGCAATCATTTTTTAAATTTGGAACAAGTAAATAGGATAGAAACGAATAATGCGTACCTACTTAAAAAAAGTATTTATCGGCTGGCTGAATAGAGCTATCCATTGAGATTGGCACCTTTTGGTGTGATTAAAAAAAAAACTGTGCAATCATGAAAATTTTTATTACTCTGGAGCATTAAAGACTCGCTTTGTACTGAGTTTTTAGTGTGATTGTGATGAAATTAAAGCATTAATTGGAAGAAAAGATTATTATATTCTGAGATTTCCATTTTAAAACATAGGATTACGAGATTGCGGTTTATCTTAATTACTGTTTAATGTTACAATGGCCGTAATACACGGTTCAGTCTTGTTTTACTATGGATCTTATAGCCGGCGTTAGATGTTCAACGTATGTTTTCACAAATCAGTTTGGCTGCTTCATACAAATTCAAAGTTAAGAGCTTGCAATAGGCGAGACGGAATGGGAAGCAGTCGCCTCCTTCTGCGAAGCAGTCATGCTGGCGAAGGAGGAGGCGGGCCGCGTAAGGGAGAGGACAGCGTCCACCTCACAAACGGGATGCGCCCACGGCATCGGACGTCGCGATGCGATTTTCGGCCACCGTAGGCGTGGGCAAAAAGATCGATGCTTTCGAAATGTGGTGTTGGAGAAGGTTGCTCAGAATTCCGTGGACCGCTATGAGAACCAACGAGTCCATACTGCAAGAGCTTAACATCACGACGAGGCTCTCAGCAATCTGCCACCAAAAGGCCCTTCGCTTCTTCGGACATATCATGCGGTCTCCTAAGCATAGTCTGGAGAAGCACATCATAGTGGGTCAGATGGAGGGAAAACGAGCCAGGGGCAGAGCACCCTCAAGATGGACGGATGCCATCAGAAAAACTTTGGGGCCGGACATCCAGACGGCAGTCCACAGCTGCAACAACCGCAGCGAATGGAGAGCTCGCTGTTGTGGTCGCGATCCTCAGCATTGAGGGACCGAGGAAGAAGAAGAAGGCGTGGGCATGCGGATATGGGAAGTAATGGGTCTGATCTGATTACGTCTGATTACGCTTCGTCTTCGACGCGCCTCAAAAAGCTGTCAGCGTCTGACTTAGAGGACCAAACCCTGCCGGGGCCAAGGTCGGCTCATCAGGTCACCGTGACCCTGGAACGTAACGGGCTAATGAAAGATCACCGTGGATTTTAGTCAGTACAAGTCTGGAAGTACCTCCCGTTCAGCTCTGGGTAGGCGGACTAATTTGATGACAATTTACCACGATAAAAAAGACGCTTGACAAATAAATAATCACTAAAGATATATTTTAAAGTAAGTATCGCAATTTAATTCAGCTGGCCTTTTTAGGCCTCCAGATCATGAGCGAACCGTGTATTGCCACCTTAACGGTATCACCTAGACGCCAACGATGACAAGGTTGCCAGAGGACGAACGGTCAACTGATAACAGATGAACTTTAAGATGTGCAGCATTATGATAGCACGATGAGATACACGGACGATGTATAGTGTTTGCACTGAAGTCACAGACTACTTAATAGTACTACGTACAGAAGTGTTACTTCCCAAAAACAAACAAATGTAAAATCTATGATCGAGAGAATAAAGTACATTTTAATAAACGTAATGTACGGAGCACGTGCGAAACAGGCGGTGGGCGCCAGCCGACTGTGAAACCCGTCCACGGTGCGCCCGCGTGTGCGAGCAGTTTCTTACCTAATAGAGTACCTATGATAGTTTCTATTCAAAAATAAAGGAATGTTTCCTTTGAGTAAAATTTTCTATCTGCAGTATTAAGAGTGGGTAGTTTCCGTCCAGGTGGCATTACAAAATTCCACCCTGTATATTCTTGTATATCTGATTGGATAGGTAGCCGACTCCTATATAGGTACTCGTAAGAGGCAGTAGTTATATCAAAATCACCGACCACCACCAACTTTAAGGATAACCGATTCTAAAAGAATTAGTCCAAGGGTTCCCATGCGGAATTACGCAGGGGTTGTAAAAGAATAGGTAATAATTACTATCTACTTAGTAATGAATAAACCAATCCAGTTATAACTAAACCATAAAATAATAATAACAGATGTAGGTTCGAGTAGGTTATCTATTTTAAGATAAAACGGATCAGCCACTGATCATTCCGTAGCACTGAGAAATATATTCTATGTCAGAGTTTCTCAAAGTGCGGTACACCTCTAGGGGTTCGCCATTCGACGGCAAGGGGTTCGCGACATGTTCGCGACGGGTATCGCTCCTGTTCTAAAGGCTTTAATAAATGATGCAAAGTTTGTGAAAAGTTTTATGGAAAATGTTATTGATAAAGCGTGTGATTCACGTACGAACATACAGGGTGCAATTGAAGTCGTGGGCATTATCTATCTATATACTTATAATAAATCTGTAGAGAGGTCGATTCTGTACATGAAATATATTTCCAAAATAACTATCAGGGGGTGATTAGGGATCGATACTGATGCCAAAAATGCAATCAGTAAAATTATTGTCTGTCTGTCTGTCTGTCTGTCTGTCTGTATAACCGTTATAGAAACAAAAACTACTCGACGGATTTTGACGAAACTTGGTACAATTATTTTTCATACTCCTGGGCTGGTTATAGGATACTTTTCATCACGCTACAATCAATAGGAGCAGAGCAGTGAAGGGAAATGTTAGGAAAACGGGAGAAGTTACTCCATACACGCTAATCTTCGGTACTACTGGACGGATTTGATTGTTTTTTTTTTGTTATATAGCTATTAAGTCTGGGCAACATATAGGCTATAATTTGTCTTGGAAACTTGAACACCTGATGCAGAACTGCAATAGATCAGCTAAACTATAAGAGATACAAAAATAGCGCCATAGCAAAAATTGTTCCGCGTGATGAGCATTTTCTGCTGAGAAAATAAATTTGAAGATATGGAACACCTGATGTGGAACTCCAAGAGCCCAGCTACACTATAACATATACAGTAATGAAGTCTTAGCAAGAGTTGTTCAGCCTGATGAGTACTATGTTGTCGTATAAAAATTGAAGATCTGGAACACCTGATGTGGAACTCCAAGAGCCCAGCTACACTATTACATATATAGGAATCACGTCTTAGCAAGAGTTGTTTAGTCTGATGGGCATTTCCTGTTGACTCGCTTTTGTAAGAAAACTGGAACGTCTGGAATCGTCATGCGCATTCCGTTGGTTTCCCGTCCCAGGCTCTAAGAATTCAACATCAGACGTTTCAGATCTTCGATTTTGACGACCCCGTTGCCACTGGCATAAACAACAGGATCCGCGTACGAAGTCGCTGGCAGAAGCTAGTCTATACTAATATTATAAAGAGGTAACATTTGTTTGTAAGTTTGTAAGTTTGTATGTAGGGGGTAATCTCCGGAAGTAATGAACTGATTTAAAAAATTGTTTCACTGGTAGAAAGCTACATTATCCGTGAGTGCTATAGGCTATAAATTATAAAGATATCATACATATTAGCCGAAATACTGCCCAACGAAGTGGGCACGGGTCAGCTAGTTTCAAAATAAGGCACTACTCATGATACTAATTGCATTAGGCCTAATAATAAGCAAATCAAAAATATTATTAATCCGCGTATGGAAAACTATAAAAATGTAGTAAGTCATATTACATACATAGCAAAAGGCTTATTATTGCAAATAAACACTAAAAGTAATAAAAAAAAATACATCATAAACCCCAGTAAGTTTTCAAGTATCAAAATCTCGAGCGCAGTACAGCGCGTTACGAAAAGTCAACAAACATCAAATAATATTAACTTGCATATTTTATAACATTTTTGATTTGCGTAATGCAATTAGTATCATGAGTAGTGTCTTGGTTTAAAATAATGCCCATGAATTAAATTGCACCCTGTATACAACGTGTAACGTTACTATCGCAAAACGTCTCGTGGCAAAATGTTACTGAACAATGTTTGTTCAAGACTTTTGGAAATTCGCAAAAAAAACAAAATGATTTTTCATACTGATGGGCCCGATCAATTTCTCATTTTGTTCAATTTTTTTTGCGAATTTCCAAAAATCTTAGAACAAACATTGTTCAGTAACATGGACTGAGTTACCCCACGAGAAGTTTTGCGCTATTAACGTTACACGTTGTATATGTAGGTGAGTCAAAGCCCAAGTACTCGTATCAGAGAGTAATAAATATTGTGCCGCCTCGTCATTGCCCGTCACCGCGTCGTCGTTGACGGATAAGCTAAAGTCCATTCAGTGTTCACGTATGTACCTATGTTTATAATTAACTGTACTTCTCGGGTCTAACTCCAGAGGCCCTGGGAAATTTAACTGTCAACTTGCAAGGTAAACCGTTGATTCATTAATTATTGAATAAGGTAACCGTGACCCTGGGACATAAAGGTCTATGGAAGAACACCGTAGACTTTAGTAAGTACGAGTGTGAAAGTCCCTCCTGTCCTGCCCTGGGACTCATTTGATGATTTTGCCACGATAAAAGAAAGTTCTCAATTTTGTTCTCGGTGTTTTCTTTGTTTTGATAGTCTACTTACTGTTATCAAAACATGTAAACCTGTATTTATTAGTAAAGAAGTTATAAACACGATAAAAATCTTTTTCCTTCTCACCTGTTGCTCAAATACTGATTAGACAACTAATCTCTATTCATTTTATCAGCTTAGTACAGTACGACCAATTTAAGTTTGCGGTTGGACATGGCGCTGCTTGTCAAGAGAAAGTTCAACACAATGTTAAACGTCGTACATTTATTTTAGTTTCCAGTTTTGCCGTCTACACAGATAAGTTTGTCAACGTTATAATGCTTCCGGTTTAGTAGTTTAAAGTTTTGATTTAATCGTTTTTTGTTATTGATAAGACGATAAGGAGGACTTAGTTGACTGGTATGTTAGTCCAGTGGTGGCCAATGCAACTGGCCTACTGCCGAAAATGAGGTCCATTTCTGGGTCGGGTAATGAGTTATTAGGTTATTGTCGTATCACCTTTTTGTTAGTGTTGGTTGAAATCATAAAATGAGTCCTCCCTCCTGTGTGGAGCGGAAGGGACTGTCAGACTCTTAACTACCCTCTTCCGTTACAATTTCTTTGTGTTCCAAGGGTACTACTATCTAAGCACGAAACCCGTTGCTTCGGCCGAAGCTTCGGGCTTTTCTGTTTATCGTAAGATAATTTAGTAACATGTTTAAAGTTGTGCCGCTCCAGAACTCTTGTCGGAACTTATGAATTCAAAACTAATAGAGAATAATAATAATAACCACTTTATAGGCTACTAGACTAACATTTATATTAGTATAGTCCAGTAAGTGTTAGTATACACTTAGCACTATTTTATAGTGCGCAGAATAGAATAGGGAAGCAGTAGAAATAACGAGTACGAACCCGTATTTTCGTTGACGGACTGAGAGAGGAGAGAAGATGACCCCAGGGCCGTGGTCCTGTGATGGGTACACCTTAAAGTCTTGGAGGATTACAGGTGTGATATTATGTTTATATTAGAAAACAAATAGGAAATAAAGAGAGTAGCAGATTCTAAGGATCCATTGTGTCCACAGAATTGATAATGGCGGTACTATTTTATCTGTTCTGTGATTGTATTTATTAAAGTTCCAGAGATATGAGGTAATGATATGATGACACTTCTCAATGAAGAATTCCTTCATTTATTTGTTACCATATCTATCAATAGGTTTTGTTATTAGAATCAAAACGTAATTCTCTTACTTCCCTAGAACTGTCATAAGTCGTCTAACTAATCGGTATTTTTATAATCGCAATTCGTGTTTATGATGTTTCGAAAAATTAAGTCGGAATTATGAGAAAAGGAGTAATGATCAATCGGAGTAGGTATATTAGGAATTGTTTTTTCATATTATCGTTATGTGTACCATCTGTGAAGCATTATATTATATACCTTTCCAGCAAAAGAAAAAAAAACATCGGTCCAGGCAGTATCGAGAAATTGGGGAACACATAAAAAAACAGTCCTACGAATTGAGAACCTCCTCCTTTTTTAGAAGTCGATTAAAAACACCCAACCTAGCGGCAAAGAGAAGCCTCGTTCAAACCAGGTTCTTTAAAACAGAATCATTTCGATCAAAACTGTCGCAACACCGACGGCACATAAAAATTGACGTATCAACAAAATAGCAAACACGTGCACTGTTGCACTGTAGGTACTTGCTACTGGCCACGCGACACTCTTGAAAGCGCTGCGTAAACTGAACGCACCTGTACCAATGTGCTGCGATGATTGCGATCTATTCGTTTTGTTTTCGAATATTTCTTGGTTAGGTTACCTATATTTTCCTCTCGAATGATATACTAACTGTTACGGCGGCTTCGCCCGCGAATATCAGACTATAACCTTACCCAATGTTTCCCAAACTTTGTTCTGCCAAGGCCTGGTAATTTTCACAATGCCTCTTCGTGACTCCGTGACCGTATTTTTAAACCCAAGCTGGGCTTAAAAGCTTGTTAACCCATTATAATAATACACATTTAGTATTAGTTAAAAGACCTGCTACCCAGTATTTTATTTTGATGACCCGGTACCGGGTCGCGATCCAGCAAATGGGAAACGGTGACCTTACCTATTTTTAAGCCAAACTATATACAGGGTGACTTTTTTACCACCGTCCAAAATCTTTCTAGACATTAGGTATCAATCACTAACCCCATTTTTGAAAAAAAATCGATACGTCAAATTGTCATAATAAATTATTTTCTCAACCGCTCTGTGTGGTCAGTGTGGTCACTAAGCTAAACGTTAATAATATACACTTGCCGACGCATGAAACGGACAGAGCGCACCCCGCTGACCTCCCGCCCCGCCCCGCTACACCTGAGCGACACATCACAGCGCGGTGTCCAGATTCATCAACTTTTTATAGATAACATTGAGACGTGATATCTCGATATTTTTGTATTGAGTGATACAAAAAGAAAAAACACGTATTCAATGATTTTCGCCAAAGATTAATATATTAAAATTTGGATGGTGACTAAAAAATCACCCTGTATAAAGATCTACCGTTGTGATTGAGTAACAATCGCAACATCCATCTCTATTACCCATTGTCACTACTAACTTTGTCGCCACTGACTTTAATGGTCGCCACTGACTTTGTCGCCACTGATTTTGTCACCACTGACTTTGTCGCCACTGACTTTGTCGCCACCGACTTTGTCGCCACCGACTTTGTCACCACTGGTGACGGTCGGGAAAAGTTCCCGATTGTCCCCACTGGCAGCAATCTTTCGCATTGCATTTAGTTTGGTTTTAGATAAAATTCATCATCCAAGTAACGTATCTCAAAATCTATTTGATTATATTGTTTGGAAAAATACTGATTGTCCTACCAATCAATATTTTAGTCATTTTGTGATGCCTGTATTTTTTTCTTACATTCAATTTAGATTTTGCAGTATTGAAATCGTTTCAATAATCTTGCCACGCATTTAGTTTAATCTTAGATACCTGTAACTGTCTTAAGAATTTACGTGATCTTATTGAAATGATCTTCTTCGTAAATTCCTTTAGTTCCATTGTTTCTCCCTATAAATACCAGCTAGCTGACATTCCTTTCCATATCATCAATTCATTTTTCATCTTTGACTTCTGTATTTGCTACATGTAATTCACCCGTATATTCAACAACGAAGAATTTAAGGCCTTCCATATATCTATCGACTCGTCAAACGTCACTACAAAACACGTTAAACTCAATTTATAAGCGTACTCTTATCAACCGTTTCTAGTAACAACTATTTAGGACCTATCAGCTGTTTTTCCATACAAGCCTTATAAAAAATAGACTTGTTTCTATAATAAATACCTTTCATTACTCCTGGTAGTACAGGGTCTATGTTAATTTAGAATTTATAGTACACCTGCTGCCCTATAGCACTTTTTTTTTTTAACTTTGTTCTTTGACAGTAACATCGCCTTTACGATTAATAAATAGGCTTTTAACACCACGGTATGCTATTAGCAAGAATTGTTATTTCTCTTTTAAGTTTATAGTAACACCAGTTGACTTTTATAATGTGAGGAAATATAGTCAAATAATTTTACAAGACAAAGTAAGTACCACAATTTGGCTAAATATGTCACTATTTTTGCAGTTTCTTAAAATACATTTCCAGGTTTTGTTCTAAAGAGGACCAAATACTTCTGAACACAACTTGTCTTTAGGTAATGCATTAATGTTCTCCAGTGCCCTGTTCCTCGTGGATTGCTTTCGTAAATTATTTACACCATCATCAACAACATCCGACTTCGTTACATAAGCTATTCTAACGAACCCTTCTGCTTTTCAAACATCTCAAGGTATATTTCCATCATCAAGTCTATGATCTTGTTTATCAGTCTTCTTGAGATTTGTGTTCATTTATATGAACATAACATAATTTGATATTCTTAGTTGACAAGACAATTGCATAATCGTGTCCTCCAATCTGTTTCCAGGACGAATGCTAAGTTATTTGTTAGTAACTAAACTAAAATAGTTCGACAAAGTTTCTTATTCTTATACATATTATCGCATGTAAGTGTTAATCATTGAGCTTGTTTGTAGTTGACACTTTGTCACTGTGTGTGAGTCGTGATTTTGAACTTATATAACAACTTTCAATAACCTTGCCGCTATACTGGATTGAATGCATTTCTATCAATGTCATTATCTATCTTAATATTATTCGGTGTTAGTATTCTTTATTTGATTACCTGCAATGTTACTGTTACTCAAATTATACCACAGCTGAGGCGAATGGGCATGCGGACTGCGAGTAATGGGCGACTCGCTGTCCGATCATGGACTCTTATTTTACGAGTATGTATATTTATATCCCCATAAATTTCGGAAAAAGGACAAAGTACTTTATTTACTACTAGCTTCTGCCAGCGACTTCGTACGCGGATCCTGCCAGCGACAATGGGGTCGTCAAAATCGAAGATCTGAAACGTCTGATGTTGAATTCTTAGAGCCTGGGGACGGGAAAACAACGCGGGACGCGCATGACGATTCCAGACGTTCCAGATCTTTCATTTTTGTAAGTCAACAGGAAATGCCCAGGGTGCTCATTAGGCTGAACAACTCTTGCTAAGACGTCATTCCTATAATTATGTTATAGTGTAGCTGGGCTCTTGGAGTTCCACATCAGGTGTTCCAGATCTTCAGTTTTTATACGACAACAGGGAGTGCTCATCAGGCTGAAAAACTCTTGCTAAGACGTCATTACTGTATATGTAATAGTGTAGCTGGGCTCTTGGAGTTCCACATCAGGTGTTCTATATCTTCAAATTTATTTTCTCAGCAGAAAATGCTCATCAAACGGAACAATTTTTGCTATGGCGCTATTTTTGTATCTCTTATAGTTTAGCTGATCTATTGCAGTTCTGCATCAAGTGTTCAAGTTTCCAAGATAAATTATAGCCTATATGTTGCCCAGACTTAATAGCTATACAACAAAAAAAAACCAATCAAATCCGTCTAGTAAATCCGAAGATTTGCGTGTATGGAGTAACTTCTCCCGTTTTCCTAACATTTCCCTTCACTGCTCTGCTCCTATTGATAGTAGCGTGATGCAGACAGACAGACAGACAGACAATAATTTTATTAATTGCATTTTTGGCATCAGTATCGATCCCTAATCACCCCCTGATAGTTATTTTGGAAATATATTTCATGTACAGAATTGACCTCTCTACAGATTTATTATAAGTATAGATTCGCCAGGTCACACGGTCATATCAGCTACTTATGACCCCTTGTAAATATTCAATGCACTTCCCTGTAAGTGGCCTTAGCTATTAATAGAATCTAAAATCTTGTTTAATAATAGATTACCATAGATCTCAATATACCAGCTATATGTTTTGGTTTCATATCTAACTTCTGCTTCTCTGTAGTTCTTTTGTTGCTATGTTATAATTATCTTAATAGCATTATTTTATTTCTTTTGGCCTGTTTATTTCAGGGTCTTTGCTATCTTTAGTTTTATTACATTTTCTGTTATCAAGCTTGCATCCCCGCGAAGAGCAACGTAATTATTGTTAGTTTCATCATCTTTCTCAGATTGCGATTCGTCATAGGAAACTGGAATTATACTAGCTTCTTTGGCTAGTTCTGCAACTATTATTGAATTTAAAGAGCTCATCATTGTTTTAGATCAATAATCATGGTTTTAACTATAGCACCAATTAACTACAGCTTGAATTCACCAACTTCTGGTGGCTTATCTCTTAATTGTGCCAAACTTCACATTTCTTTGCCAAAATCATCCGTAATACCGCCAGCGAAACTCAAATCAATCAAATGCAAAATAAGTAAGAACGTCAACACACTTCCAAGTTTCATAGTACAGGCATTTCAACTCAGGCGCATGTGAAGTGTCGCACGGGCGTCACGTTAACGCATTCCGTCCCCGACCGGCGCGCAGTGTGGACGTCTCGATCGCTCCTTATACAAACAACACCGTCTTATCTTGAAATTTTATGTTTTGGAACGCGTCGACTCCTTACCCGTGGTAGTGTAATAAAAACTAGCGATAAGAAACAGCACAGGATTGTCAAGTGTTTGTTATATGATAAAGTGGTACGCTTTCGGGACTCTTTTTACGCTTTTATCGGTCTTCGGCAGCAACTTAAGATAACAAGGTGAGCGTTGATAGCTTTACGATAATTAGTTTGCTTTGCAACCCATCCATATGATATTTAGTTAAGTTCTAATATTTTAAGTTATTGAGCTTGGAGAATTTGATTTGTTAGCGAAGTCTTGACCCAGAGTTGTATCCAGGCTGTGTCCTATTATATTTATGGAATTTTCATCTTAATTGTCGATAAATACTTAATTATTAGATACTTAATCGTTATTTACAGCCAATAATTCTGTACTTACTTTAACGCTAATGATTTACTATTATTCTTACAACATTATTTTGTTTACCTCTTCGAAGAAACACATTTCAATCGATGTAGAATCAATAAAAAAACAATAGCATTATTGGAAATAATAGAAACATTAACATATCTCACATAACAGTAGCTGTTTGAGAACTTGAACATAAACTTAGCTATGACCTCTAAGAGGTTAAACATAATGTAAACACTTGCGAAGATGGTAATAAGTCAAAGGTTCCTCGTGAATCTTGGCATGTTAAGCTGACATTTGTAGATCTTTGACGATCGTTACTAGCAGTCAGAAGCCTGTCTACCAATCAGTCTTTCCAAGAGAAATGTATTACATAATAAACTGGACTTGGGAAGTCAGACAGGCAGTCATGTTATCTTTATCATAACAAGACTTTGTGATGACCAAAGCTAGATCACTTGCAAATATAACTTGTAATGTCATCAGTGGTGTTCTTACATGTCCGCTTTGTGCTTGTGGTCGGAGTTTTTCGGTAATATTTAGTTATGCGAGGCACTTGAGAGCACACGAATGGGCAGCATACCAAAAGTTCTGTAACAACATTACTCTTGAAAGCCATATATTGCAGTCTCTTTAGTGGCATCAATTCATCACATCATCTATACTAGAATGCTGGTATTCAACGGCATCCTGTAAGACTGTAAGATGACCCCTTAATGGGGAAAGGGCTATAGGTAATTGAAGTAGCTCTTAGCATAAAACAATCACCTCTTCTTATCCTTAAGAAGTTATATCTTCTAATAGAAAAAAAGAGAATAAAGAATATGATCAGAAACAAACACGTGTGTTCCATCACACAATCAAACGTGATGATGACTTTGCATCTTTGATAAAGCAGTTAAAAGAAACCACAGCTCAATTTCCAGCCAATATTCAAAAGACAGTGGCTAATAAATTTGAAGAAACTGAAATAATTGGGTCAGATAGGTTCGCTCCATGTAAAGTACTGTATCTGGATATTCTGAAAGTACGAGTAAAATCCATAGTTGGAAAAAGGCTGTTACGGTGTTGATGATCTTACTTTTACAATTATTGAGACGTGACCTGGTTTCATAGTTCACTCTTGGAGCCCCACAGACTTCTGACATGGTTAGCAGATGATGATGAGAATGATGCGTGAAGGAAGATTAGTTCAGTCACAAAAACAACAACTTATATTGATCGTTTATCAGTTTACTAAATACAAAATTAAACCTTATGCTTTTGTGATACAGTTGAACATCTAATAAAGAAAAACAGATGGGGTTAGGTAGTAGATGATGTTTAGTTTAGCTATAAGTTCGCGATTGCCCACTATCTCGCCTGATGGTCGACGGTGAAGCACGCTTGCCTAGAATTAAGTAACCTATTCACTCCTGACTAGAAGATCCCTATGGTCGCTACAACCAATAGAAAAACACAGAACACGGCAGGGGTATATTGGAAAAACGTTTTGTTCATACCACCGGAGCCGTCTGTACTTATAATATTAGAACGAAGCATACATTGTTCCATTTACTTATCTTGAACTGACATATTGTATATAAACAAAATACAGGTAGCTATACAATGGATGTTCGTCACACATTGCGAGAATTATTTAATCTGTAGAACCGCAGCAAAAGATATACCTACAGGTTCGAAAACTGACTGAACTGATTGCAAAGTTATTCCTTGTTACACGTAAGTCCCGAACAGTTAGGCAAAGGTTTAACTAATAGCTACAATAATTCTCCACTGCATCTAGATAAGTTAAATCTTTTCAAATAGATTCCGTGGCTCCTACTAAAAATTTTGGTTTCTCAGTAAAATCTAGAAATTACTTATTACTAAAATTAAGAAACTTCTTCATCTGGACAAAGTCAGTCACATTCTAAACAAAGTTTAGTTTCTAGTACCTACACCAAAATTGTTACGCAACTGTTTTATAAATGTAGCTAATTCTTTATCGACTACAATATTAGATTACAATGATGATACTGAAAGCTCTTCAGGGAATTTTAGGGTCCTAGTTTCTTATTCATTGTATCTATTTCCCAAGAAAGAAGAAGTATTATCCTACAAATGGGAACCTTATAACGATTTTAAGCAAATCATCATCAAAACTCAAATCCTGCATAATTTCGTTGTCATCATCATCTGACTAAACTTTAAATATTTTAAATAGTAGGTAGTTTAGTCACAAATTACCTTAATATAAGATTGTACCGGAATTGTCTTGGAATAAAACACTTCAAATCGTGTGACATCCTTAATAAACCCGAACCGGAGTCCCTTGGTGATATACCTACAGCCCATTATCAGAGACGAGGTTTCAGCAATAAGAGCAATAATCTTAACCCCAAAAAAGCGTTATTAAGCCCGCTGAATAACCCATTTTTTTAATGAGGTCTGAATCTTGGACGGAGCAGAACGGACTGTCAGAAATTCCTAAATTCCTTCAATTACTCTTTGCGTTCCCGGGCCGTGGTAAGAAATTCCCGTGAGCCCAACAACAGGCTGAATAGCCAAAGCTATCGACCGTTCTAAAACCTACACACTTCAAATAAAAAAAAAGTAACCTAACACGAACGTGCGATAATTTTTTGCGCTTACACACAATTCGTCCCTGCTTTTTTGGTGAAATAAAAACTCATTCGATAAGGTTCAAGTTACGACCTCTACGGAACACATTTGTAAGATTTATAGTGCGCAAGCGTTCCGGTGCTTGAAACCTGAGCCGGTCGCTAACAGGACGCATGGTGACGAGTTTGCGGATAATCGCACTTTGTTTTAGAAAGAAATGTTGATTTATATTTGATTTGAACTGCTTAGGTAGTTTTTACCCACGGCTTCACGCGATTGGAGTTCAATAATTGTCTCACAGGATCGTACTGCTTTTTTTTTTTTTTTTTTAGGTGGTAATATCATCAAATGAGTCGGTGGTTTTTTTATTAATTTCATTGTATTTTTGCCACCGACTTCCGAAAGAAAAGTTTTGTAGGTTATTTTACCCTTTTTTGTGGTTATTTTTGAAGGCGGTTACATTTTTTTCTAAAAAGTTTTTTTTAACTCTTTTTAGTATAAATATTCAGCCAAAATTCTTGTCAAATACATCATTTTCTTACATAATTATGTAAGAAATCTGTAGCACCGGTAATAACATCGTTAACATCTCTTTCATTCCTTCCCTATCTCAAAAACTACTGAACCGATTTTGATGAAACTTGCAGTATTCCTTAAGTTGAACGATACCTAGTACAACATAAAAAGAATTACTTAAATCGGACTTGTAGTTCCGGAGATATGCGAACACAAACATAATTTACTAAAACAGTCGATGTCGACTCCTTACTAGAGGAGTTGTACCTTCCATGATCAGCTCATCCACCTGAGATGATGATTAATATTAACAGATGCAAATACTTGAACAGCTTTAGAAAATATATGAAAATGGTACTATGTGCCTATAAAATTTGAAGATTGCCCTCGATTTCCCTGGGATCCCATCATCAGATCCTGACCTGATGATCATGGGACCAATTGGAAAGTATACCCTTTCAAACAAAAGAAAAAAAATCCAAATCGGTCCAGGCGTCTTCGAGAAATCGGGGGACATATATAAAAAAGAAAGATTCCGACGAATTGAGAACCTCCTCCTTTTTTTGAAGTCGGTTAAAAAGTAAACTGTGTGCTAATCTAAGTTAATCATGATATGTGAGCCAAAATCAGCTGTAGTTTCCGAATGAAAGAGTAACAAACATCCAACAGAACATCCATAATAAAATGAAAGAGAGAAGAGGTATTAATAGACATTAATAAAGTGAGAGAGAGAAGAAAATTGTATATAAAAAAGATTGTATAATGAAATTGAGGATGTTAGATGGACTTGTGAAGCGACAAGAACGGATTTAAAGCAAGAAATGGAAATAGTATAAGAAGTTTGAAAGTCCGTAAAACTGGGGCACTAGTTACAGAAGTAGTAGTATATAAAAGTTGACGTGAACACGAGACACTTAGAAACAATTAGACTAAAAGAGTGATGATAAACATGATAATGGAGAAGGGCCAATGAAAATATCAATGTGTAAGAAATGATGACGAAATAATGAAATTGATAGCGTAATATATAATGTCTCTCTAATCAAAGGAGAATGGAAAAACAAACACGTGTTGCGCCATCTCCAAGTAAGTAACATGAATCAAAAAAAGAAAAAAGATAATGATAAAAATGAGGAGCCCCAAGCTATCAAAAGAATAATAGAATTAGAAAGTGATAGTCTAGTAATTCAGCTGACAGTCTCTATTCATAGACAATATTAGAATTTCAAATGAGATCTTGGTCTTTTTAGGACGAAATGGTTCTTAAATATCTGCATAAATACATAGCTAAGCATCAATATTGTTTTGGTTGTTTTGTTTTAAATATAGAACCCCGAAATTAATTAAATAATTCACAATCGTAGCATAAAACTGCAATTTAAAATCTTGACAATATTAAAGAGAAATAAATCATTAATAGCCAACATAAAATAGATGAAACTTCAGCGATGACAGTTCAAAACATTGCTGACTCAGAATATACGTTCTAAAAATTATACGTCACGGCGTAAAGTCTAAAATGTACTCCGTTTTAATTCTTTACGTTTTGCAATCAACGACGAAAACAAGACACGAAGCGGATTGGATACTGTCAACAAATGCTTGTGTTTAATCAGCAACAACAGTTAGGACTAAATGGCTAAATAGGCACTTTTGATTTGCATACCTACCTTACATTTGTATAACCTACATGTTGATGATTTTCTGTAATTGTGGAATAAAGTGCTGTTGGATAGTGGCAGCATTTTAATTATTGTTGGCTAGATATATGTTTCATCATAATATAAAGCATAGGTACCAGTAGTCAGCATCATAACTGCTGATCCTAGGTGCTAGAGTACAAACCACTTTACAAAACACCTTACAACCTTAGTACCTACTTACAATCACGATAGCATTTGCCGCAATGAATATTGACATCTGGCGATCCTTTCGAAGAATATAGACTAAATTATTTTGTTATTTTAAAGTACCAGCGATATTAAAAACGAAGTGCCCTAGTACAGTCACGAGCAATAGTATGTATACACTAAGCAGTATTCAAAAGCGATGTTCTGCTACAATATTGATTATATACTTTTGCCTTTTCAATAGACTTCTATTTTGGAAGCTATACTATAATGAAATAGGTCTCATTTCAAAGTAGAAACCAGTATTTCATAAGTAAATTGCGTTTGAATTTTGTTAAGTGTTTACATGTTATGGCTCGTGACTGTACAGCAATAATATATCTACCGATCTTAAAGCATGATTACTAAAGGGCCAAAGACGTTCCCTTGGCGAATTACAACAGTTATTAATCCAAACTTTTACCACATTGATAGGAATATAAAGTGATTTTGTTGTCACTTTTCAGTTTATTTTGATTTTACTACTGTAAGTACCTTAATTTGTACTAAAACTTCAAAGGATAAGCCTCTTATGATGATGTGATGTATCAAACGCCTTTGACATTAATTTATTTTGGAAAATTGTAGTCAAAACAGTTAAACAAGGAGACACATAATATGATTAAGAGAGTGATAAGTATAAATGTGGACGGATGGGAAGAAGGAAAAGAAAATATTCATGGATCGTTTAAGGAATGATATGAAAGAAAAATGAGTAAATGATCCCGTGACGTCAGACGACAGACGTCACAGAGGAGAATAGAAGAAGAAAACGTGTTGCACCGACACCGTGCGGAATGAGATAAGGTCAGAAAGGTGATAATGTAATTATAACGGTCAAATACATAGAACTTGACTTTGTCTCTCACAAACTGTTTAGCTGGACCTGGACTGACATTACCATCATAACGCAACATATTTTATCCCTGCTTAAAACATCATAGGGACTCATAATTGTTTAACAATGAGTGACATAATTGCCGTGATGTGTGTCACTGAGACATCGACACCAGTCCCAGGACGTTTCTAACGAAAACAAGTATTTAGTGACTAATTAGTAATTAGTTTGTCTTATGTCGTCATCATTAACCTCATCACCGCTGCTCTCAAATCGGTGAAGGAAAACATCGTGAGGGAACTGACATGACCTAGAACCAAAATTCGAAGTTTATTAACCTGCATCGGGTACACGTGGATATATTATCAGCCTATTGCCGTCCACTGCTGAACGTACGCCTCCCCCTAAGAACGCCAACCTTCCCGGTCCTGGGCAGTTCGCATCCATCCGCGCTGCCAGCCACATTCTTCAAATCATCGACCCATCTTGTCGCAGGGCGCGCTACACTACGTTTGCCCATTCGCGGTCTCCACTCTCCACACGTGGTTGATTACGGTCTATAAACAGCTCATGGAGGAGAAAGTTTGCATCCCAGCAGTGGGCTTAGATACTAAATGTAAAGGAATCGGAATGAGGTATTGAAATTTTGCTACTTAGACTATTTATCAGATATAAATTATTTTACAACTACTAATCATTGCACAGGTTTATTATTATCTAGATTGATAATGTTATTCTCATTAGATTTGCCTGATTAACCTTAATTAGTGTAATTAATTTTAGATATGGCAAGTGTATCAATGAATACTGCTATCGTTTTACTTTTTAACGCCTTTTGATTTGTCTTCCGTGTTATTTTAAAATTATCTTGATTCAGCATTTTAGTATCGTAAGAAATGTAAGAATCCAATGCTATGTTATATTTTTTATTAATAGGTACTTAAAGTAGGTATAGCATTTGATTGTTATTCTCAAAATAGGTATGTACTTCAACATAGCACTTATACAATAAATATCTAACGAAATCAAGCCTAAGAAAACAACTGAAAAGCGACAAATTCAAATGATGATTGTGAAATTCTTCGTAATCCGATTTGTAATTCTCACAATTCTTCAATTTCACGTCACCAATAGAATTCTTAGGCCGTAGCTACGCAAGCAGGTATTTCGTTCGATTGCTACGTATGGTTTTATTTGCATTGGCCCTGTGATGCTGTATGACTAATTTGCTCAACACAATGAATACATCATGTCAATTTTATGGACTTGGTAACGGTGTAAGACGGTCACCTAGCACTTAGTCCAGAAAGCCTGCACGCCCTGTGATGCTGTATGACTAATTTGCTCAACACAATGAATACATCATGTCAATTTTATGGACTTGGTAACGGTGTAAGACGGTCACCTAGCACTTAGTCCAGAAAGCCTGCACATTAACAATGCATGGTTCGAAGTCGAAGTTCAAAGTCCTCAAATTCAAATATTCAATTCATAAAACCGTGATACTGTGAATTTGTAGTTAGTTAAAGACTTCAATTCATTTCCTTTTTCAATACCTGTATATTTGGTTGAGGCGATACGTCATCCGTTCGCAGAAAGATAAGAGGCCAACACACTGCCAGTTTTAAATTTCAAATACAAATCGGCGGCGGCGTCAAGTGTGGAATGGCTTATGCTTGCTACTGTTTCTACTTGTAACGCGCTATTTGCAATATTATTGATCCAAAACTGGCAGGCTTTAGATACTCGGGATTTGGCTTTTGAATTTGCTTGAGCCTTCTTCATGTATGAAGAGCTAACGTTTAGAAATTAATAAAAATATTGTGTCAAATTAATCTGTGTCTTCTTGAACCACCAGTTAGTTTAACAGTTACTAGTTAGTTGACAGAAGCGGCTGAATAAAATTCTAAATAAGAGAAGCCTTATCACAAGCCTGTATTTTATTTGCAGCTGAATTATTCATTGCGTTTATCATTTTTCCATTCGCTTTTTTTCCATACGAGGAACGCTTCGGCCGTCTATGGAACTAGAGTAATATATCAAATTAAGGTTTTCTGTCACAAAAACCGGAATCCAGTGGTATCCGTCTGACAGTGTCTGTTCAAATCTTTGACAACATTCAAATCCAAAATTAAAATAGAAGCCTTATTAAATAGTTATCTCCGTTGGTTGTATCCATAACTATTTCTTATTGTATTTTTAGCTGGTGTTAATATGTTTCTAGTAGCCATTTTAATTTCGGTAGCTCAGTAGCCATTTTGGTAGTCATGTTTCCTTTATCGTAGTTGTTGTAAACATGTCTTTCTATTTCAGTTGTGCAACAAAAATCCTACAGATCCCATGGCAACTGTAGCGTCCACGCTATGTCATCATTTCCGAAGATCATTTATGTTTATACTAACCGTAATATCATCTCATGGGAAGAAAATGTGACCTTTACAAAGGCCTCATAGAATTATTAACAATGAATAAACTTCATAGCTTAGTAGATTCTTCTCATGATCTAAGCAAAGAAAAATATTGTCATGATCATTTGCTTCGTATCAGTTATGGTATTTGCTATCATCATCATTTCAGCCTATTGCAGTCCACTGCTGGACACGGGCCTCTCCCAAGAAGCGCCACAGCGCACGATCTCCCAGTTTTTTCATCCAGCCACTCTATCAGCCTATCGGTTAATAGGTCCGGTGGTCAGGTTATTAGGTCGATCTTACCGGGGGGCGTCCCTACGTTAACGTACACGTGGTCTCCATTCCTAAAGTTTCTACATTGTTATTGACGTAGTTCCAGTGCCGTAACTAGCATTTTATGCTCCCAGTGCGAGTTTCTTTACCTGTACCCTGGTATGACCAATAGGCTATTTTACTCAAAACATTTAATTAGTCCGAAAGATAGAGTATCAAAAATATTTGACCCATATAAGATACAACCCTCGATCCTGCGAGACGGAGTGGGAAGCGGTCAGCTCCTTCTGCGAGGCAGTAATGCTCGCGAAGGAGGAGGCGGGCCGCGCGCGAGAGAGGACAGTGTCCTCCCTCCGCCCCACCCGCGGTGGTGCACGCCCACGGCGACGGACGTCGCAGGACGATCTCCGGCCACCGTAGGCGCGGGCATGCGGGCAGCGAGTAAAGGGCAACTCGCTGCCCGACCATGGACCATGCCCGGGTCGACGGCGCGTTGTGTCCCACGCGCGCCTCAAAGAGCGTCATCATAATGACGGGGCCCCCCTCTCAGAGGGCCAAAGCCTGCCGGGGTCGCGGGATTATTTCCTTACCGTGACCCCGGAACATAACAGGCTACTGAAGGACACCGTGGATTTTAGTCAGTAGAAGTCTGACAGTCCCTCCCGCCCTGCCCGGGGCTGGAGGACTCATTTGATGATTTTGCCACGTAAAAAAAAAAAAAAAAAAAAAAAAAACCCTCGATCCTAAAAATCACAAAACGTCACTCGGTCGGTGTTATTTAACACGCGTTATGACATCACAAGCCCCCACTGCTGAATTTCGAAGCAAGCGTTTTATCATTGTCAATATTCATTAATTTAAAAAACAAAAAATACCTATTCATTAATTTTCAATGAACTCTGACGGCCCAAACAGATTTTCAATTTATTTATGAAGTAAACTACCCTATTGTGGTCCTGATCTGGCCATTCCTGCGCCCTTCCAGAGTTTGAGCCCTGTTCCTAGACACCATAGACACACCCCTATTTACGGCAATGCCTTTTTATGTTGCATCTCTGTCAAATCCTCTTGGTATTATAGTCGTAATGTTATCTTCAGCAATACCCCTTTCTACCATAGCCATATCAAGTGTCTGTGTTGTAACACCATTGTTCAAGATGTTTTGATTCCGTCTGCCATAATGGACATTGTGTGCTGAGACCGTCACACGTATCTATTACTTATATTATTATAATAATAATGATTTATATGACAATAACTTTACGATTGTACGATTGTGCTTCTATAGTGAGGACAGCCCCCCTAGACAAGTCGCAAACGATAATCGTTAACGCTCGGTTCTCCCCAATAGATTTTCAACCTTATTCCTTCGAGTCTTTAGTTGAAAATCTATTGAAGATTTCATGGCGTTGTCGTTCGTTCCAGTCGCTAACGCTTAGAAATCCTAAATAGATTTTCAACTAAAGACTCGAAGGAATAAGGTTGAAAATCTATTGGGGAGAACCGAGCGTTAACGATTATCGTTTGCGACTTGTCTAGGGGGGCAGGTCTCACAGGAGTCTTTGAATAGTTCCGTGTTAGCATTTTCTGCTCGCTCTATATTACGTGGGGCTTGATTTTCTCTGCTTGGTCGGAGTCTGCCAGACTCCTACTGCCTTAGACCACACGGTTTTCTTCCTCGTCACTTCTGGCTGCGGTGAGAGGACACATTTGCTCGACAATCACACCAGAAGAACCTTTCTGGGAACACAACCGTGATGTTAATGTTATGTGTATTATCTTCTTCTCTGTTTAGTTAATCAGTTAATAACGTGCCTACTGCTGACTTCTTCTCTATGTGAGGATGTGACCCACGATTCACCATGTTGGCCCCGTTTGAATTGGTAGATCAGATGTCCCGTCACATGTTGTGTAGAATTGTAGATTTCATATTGTGTCTTATTTTGTCAGTATCGAATTAAAAGAGATAATAAGGCCCAAATGCTTTTATATTAACATCATGTTTTGAAAATATTATCTTAGCAAGGAAAAATCGCCACTACCTGCCCTTGATTCATCGTTTTCTCTCATTATAGACTTTAGTTTATTGATCGTCTTTAAAGTCAACAAAATCAATGGTGCCGTATGTATTAACGTTAACACAATTCTTATATTATTCATTTAGGGTTCTCCTGTCTCTTACCCAATCTACACTTCTTCTAGGGTGCGGACCCGTGGTCCACCTATTTTCTCCACCTGGGTGTAGGCACTACGAAAGAGACTTTGGGTGCTCCGAAGCAATTTTTTGCAACAGTGTACAATAACGTCATTAGTTGGGACACAGGACCCAAAATCAAAATTGATAGTTTCCGTGCTCCACCCAGGTGCATAAAATATTTGAAGCATGTGTCGGCACCCTTCTACTTCTTTTAATTTTCAATTACCAATTCGTTAAATCTTCAGCTGATTACTTACGAATTCTCATTTCAATATCATCCATGGAATATTTCTTTGACCTACAAGATATTTATGTTCGACTATCACAATTTTGGGTTCAAGGATTTATAACAATGTTGATAAAACAATGACAAATGTTTATTTTAGACTAGCGATTTGCCCCTGCTTCGCATGCGAATGGCGCCACCAAACGGTTGCAAAACTAGTATCTGATTATTTTTTTTAATAGCCGTTGCCTCACTCTAGAAATTTCTCCTTTGTCGCGGGTGCGTTTACAAACATAGAAACTCACATACACATATACCCAGACCCGGAACAATTTCTTGTAGGCCACACAAATATTTGTTCCGTGCCGGAATCGAACTCGCGACACGCTGCACAGCAGTCCTATTGCTCAGCCACTGCGCTAACCGTTCCGTTTTTATTAATCAATAGATACGTAAGTACAATCGACAAAGTGGAATTATGACCCACCATCAGCTTATTTTCCTACAGACATTCATATACAATTAGGTCCACATTCGCGTAAATATACATATCCATGGTAACGACTTTGATCTTTGTCAATTTGACGGATTCAAACGATTTACTGTCAAGATGGGTCATGATTCCACTTTGTCGATTGTACATAAAAAACCAGCCAAGTGCAAGTTGGACTCGATTCTATAAAAAATCATGCCTGTTGTATGGGAGCCCCCTTAAACATTCATTTTACGCTGTTTTTTTTAAGTATTCGTTGTTAATCGGCAACAGGAATAAATCATCTGTACCTATAGAAACATTTCAACTTAAGACAAGTAGTCCAATTAGATAGGTCCAACTTCAAGACAGAGGTCACCGCCGAATCCAACTCGGTTGGACAGCGTTCGGGAAACTACGCAATGTCTTTTCGTCCGACATACCTCAGTGCCTCAAGACGAAAGTCTTCAACCAATGTGTGTTACCGGTGATGAGTTACGGCACCGAAACGTGGTCTTTCACTATCGGCCTCATCTCAAAGCTCAAAGTCGACGAGCTATGGAGAGGGCTATGCTCGGTGTTTCTCTACGTGATCGAATCCGAAATGAGGAAAACCATAGACGAACTAAAGCCACCGATATAGCCCACCGGATTAGCAAACTGAAGTGGCAATGGGCAGGCCATATTGCTCGCAGAGCAGATGGCCGATGGGGTCGAAAAGTACTAGAGTGGAGACCACGGACTAGTAAGCGCAGCGTAGGACGTCCACCAACAAGATGGACAGACGACCTTATAAAGGTCGCCGGAAGACGCTGGATGCAGGTCGCTTCCAACCGATATATGTGGAGATCTAAAGGGGAGGCCTATGTTCAGCAGTGGACGTCCTATGGCTCAGATGATGAAACATTTCAACTGTCCAACTTTCACGGTTCATATATAAGATCAGCCTGGTTACTGACGTACAGACAGATAAACGGATGAAAATCGGAGTCGTAGTAATAACATCCCGTTTTACCTTTATGGTATGGATATGTATACCCTAAAAAATTAAAGCTATTTGGTGATTTCATAGATTATTAACGTTTACGAACATAGTGACACATGATTTTTTATTAATTGAAGATTGATAAAACAAATGATGTAAATAATGATATTATCATCAAATTGCTACTGTTTTTTTTCTATCTATAGTATTATTCACAAGTCACTTTGATAAAATAATTATAGAAACATCGGAGATAGCATTGGATTTTGTCATTTAAATGGAAATTTTGATTTCAAATATTTGATTCAGCGCCTTTTACGTTGTAAAATCATCAAATGAGTCCTCCCGCCCAGGGCCGGACGGGAGGGACTGTCAGGCTCGAACTGACTAAAATCCACGGTGTCCTTCAATACCCCTTTACGTTCCAGGGTCACGGTTACCTGATAAGACAGTCCCGCGACCCCGGCAGGCTTTGGCCCACTAAGAGGGGCCTCTCAGAGCGGGCCGGACACATTTGATGATTTTACCACGATAAAAAAGAGGCGGCCGGTGTTGTTTCCCAGCCACTCCCAGTAGTGGGAATATTTTAGGCTGTTTACACTTATATGCTACATCTAAACACATAAAATCACGCAAGTAGGGCCGCATTAACCATCTCGGGGCCCCTAAGCACAGCTCGTTTCGGGCCCTCCCTTTTTCATACCACAACAACGCAATAATTACCTATGTCAAAAATAGACCCTGATACCAATTTTGACCTGTCAGTAATACCCACACTTGAGTTGCTGATTTCAAATTAATATATTTGTCATTATTAAGTATAAAAATTAAATAAATCATATATGTACAAGTTTATAAATTAATAAAAGCGCATAACACAAAAAAAAATAGATTAATTTCAATACAATTAAAAAAATAAGACATTCACCGTCACTCTTAAGCCCGGTTTCCACCGCGAGCGGAACGGACACATTAATGACTCCTTTAAACTCGCAAGCGCAAACTGCATACTTGTATTTCCACCAACAAATCGTTTTTGCGTTCCCAGAGCGAGCTCATTTTTACTCTTTTCACCCGCTGGGTCATTAATGTGTCCGCTCCGCTTGCAGTGGAAACCGGGCTTTATAGTGTCAAACTGTTAATAATGGGGGCTTTTGCCTTATAATGTGAAAAAGTTTCAGTTTTACCGTGCTTTCATAAAACCACACAATCCCCTTTTTTTCATTTTTTAATCGGGAGTGCTGGGCCCCTGGTCATAGTGGGCCCCTAGGCACTGGCCTAAAGTGCCTTATGGATAATACGGCACTGCACGCAAGTATAAACAATGATCATTAAACCAACAGATTATGGCTATCTTAAATCCAATCAACGCACTATTATCAATTTAAATTGCCTCCGTTGACTTTCCTTTGGTCTTACAAATCAATATCAACTTGATAAGGAAATAAACTCACGTTGTAAGACTAGCAATATACAATTATGTATATGTATATGTATTTGTGGTATAAAATGTTATATGGGGTTGAGGTCAAGTGCATAGCTAGATTATCATTCATGTCCATCTCATTATGTAAAATCATAATTATGATGATATGACAATATGTTTGTTGACGGTTGCCTCCGAAATTAACGAACCGATTTCAGTAAAAAATATAAAATATTTATTCCATTTTTCATTTTACCAACCCACACTGGGCCCGCGTGGTGGATTATGGACCACTCCTTACAGAGAGGAGGCGTGTGTCCCAGCAGTGGGAACATTATAGGCTGATGATGATGATGATGATGATATTCCATTTTCAAAAGTAGTAGGTATACTTATAAATACTTTTTTTGTAGTATTCGTTTTATAAATAGATATAGGTATAAACTTTGACAAAGTTTTAGTTTAGGAGGTCCTAAACTCATAAACTTTTCCTCACGATTTCAACCCCGCTGCTCGGCTCCTTCTGGTTGTAGCGTGATATTATATAGCCTATAGCCTTCCTCAATAAATAGTCTATCCAACATATTTTTTTTTTTCAATTCGAATCAGTATTTCCTGAGATAAGCGCGTTCAAACAAACTCTTTCAGCTCAATAATATTTGTGTAAATTGAAGGCTATGCTATTACCAAGTTCCAAAGAAAATGTTAGTAAAACGCAGGCGAAGTCGGGGACAGAAGCTAGTGTTTCAAAAGGTCTAGGTCAAGTCACATCACTATCTCTCATTGATAACGCAAAATATTCCGATTGCTAGAAAAGATGGATTGATTATAAGTAGTTGTAGTATTATTATAACTTAGGTTTCATTAGATAAGTCTAGGGATCTTCCATTGCGTTGTAGAGGTCTTATATTATGACATCTGCTCTGGGAGTACCTACTGATAATTTTGCCTTTTTGTTTTATATGTCAGTGATAAGTGGACGAGCATCTAGGATTGCGTATGTCACGTAGACCATAAACAGGTTAAATTTTTCAACTGCTGGGCGTCGGTCTATGTCGAAAGTATGAGGAATATAGAAAAATACTGAAAGGAGTCTCGAGGCCGATTTTGATGAAAGCTAAATGTGCATAATTGGATTTTAGAAAAAATCAATAATCTGGGTCAGTAATCGAACTCGCTGACTTTGGAAAAAAAATCACACGATGTATTATTACTGACCGATAGTGTTGCTACTAGAATCTGGAAAGTAATGAAGTATGTCAAACGTAAGGAAAATGTTGAATTTAATAATCATTGTTATTATTAACCGACTTCGAAAAAAGGAGGAGGTTATCAATTCGACTGTATTTTTTTTTATGTTTGTTGCATAACTTGCGACTGGGTGAACAGATTTTCAAAATTCTTTTTTTATTTGAAAGCTGGTGCTTCCCGTGTGGTCCCTTTGTCAGCATTTTAGGATCTGATGATTGGATCTTGGAGAAATCGAGGGCAACCCTCAAATTTTATTTAATAAGTTTTTTTTAATAATGTTTTACAACAACATTACATAAATTTATTGCTGCAGGCTGCAGTGATCTAACTATAACCTCACATTTTAGCTACCCAACCATATTTTTATATAAGTAACTATGATGACCTAAGCAGTAAATTTTACGATGCATTCTGAATTACCCACGTCACGCGAACTGGCGCAAAATTATAGCTTCTAGAAGCCATTGTTTCCATATTATATTATGAAAATGTTGTTACTGCACATGAAGATAATATTAGGACAACGGAGTATACTATTCTTGTTTTATGAAAGTTCTTAGAATGCTAGGAAGGCTAAATATGACCTAAATCTTACAGCCTTACTACAAAAACTTAAACATCTGTTGAACACTTTTGTCTAAAAAAAGTGTGACTGTAAAACGGACCTTATTTCAACGTCATAATCTGACATTTTTTTAGACAAGTGTTCAACAGACGTTTAAAAGTTTTTGTGGTACCACGGTTAGTGTCCCGTCGAAACGTGGGCTTTGGCCACTTTCGGCCAACATTTCCTAAAAATGTTGGCCGAATGTTCAAAATGTCTCTAACTACCTATATTGGGGTCAGTCAATAAATCCCAGTGTGCCTCGGTTAAGAATTCTGAGATTAAAATCGGCTCTTGATTGTGGTTTAAAAGATTTGTAGATTATTAGACTTTCGAAGGTTCGAATCCCACTTGCAATCTAAAATTTTTCTTTCTTTAAAACTCATCTTTACGATGCGCGTCGCATTATTACGACTTTGTTAATATTTCGTTGGAAAATCAATGAAGTTCGTAATTCAGTTTGTAATTTCGATATATCATAATGGTATTGTTTTCATTTGTGCATTTCTCGTTTAAGCCATTTTTCTTACGTTTGTTCCATTTAAATGGGTTTAGTGATAACGTTGTAGTACTATGAGTTATTATAAACAATAATTTATTATACACTAGCGACCCGTCCCGGCTTCGCACGGGTGGACATGATGATTTTCGTCCTCCATAACCTGGTCCTGATGGTTACAAACACATCAAAAAAAGAATTATCCGAATCGGCCCAGCCGTTTGCAAGTTATGGGCTTAGCAACTCATTTAGCGATCCATTTTTATATTATAGACTAGCTTCTGCCAGCGACTTCGTACGCGGATCCTGTTGCTTATGCCAGCGACAATGGGGTCGTCAAAATCGAAGATCTGAAACGTCTGATGTCGAATTCTTAGAGCCTGGGGACGGGGAAATAACGGGACGCGCATGACGATTCCAGACGTTCCAGATCTTTCATTTTTGTAAGTCAACAGGAAATGCCCATCAGACTAAACAACTTTTGCTAAGACGTCATTTCTATATATGTTATAGTGTAGCTGGGCTCTTGGAGTTCCACATCAGGTGTTCCAGATCTTCAGTTTTTATACGACAACAGGCAGTGCTCATCAGGCTGAATAACTCTTGCTATGACGTCATTACTGTATATGTAATAGTGAAGCTGGGCTCTTGGAGTTCCACATCAGGTGTTCTATATCTTCAAATTTATTTTCTCAGCAGAAAATGCTCATCACGCGGATCAATTTTTGCTATGGCACTATTTTTGTATCTCTTATAGTTTAGCTGATCTATTGCAGTTCTGCATCAGGTGTTCAAGTTTCCAAGATAAATTATAGCCTATATGTTGCCCAGACTTAATAGCTATACAACAAAAAAAAAAACAATCAAATCCGTCCAGTAGTTCCGAAGATTAGCGTGTATGGAGTAACTTCTCCCGTTTTCCTAACATTTCCCTTCAATGCTCTGCTCCTATTGATTATAGCGTGATGAAAAGTATACTATAACCAGCGCAGGAGTATGAAAAATAATTGTACCAAGTTTCGTCAAAATCCGTCGAGTAGTTTTTGTTTCTATAACGGTTATACAGACAGACAGACAGACAGACAGACAGACAGACAGACAGACAATAATTTTATAAATTGCATTTTTAGCATCAGTATCGATCCCTAATCACCCCCTGATAGTTATTTTGGAAATATATTTCATGTACAGAATTGACCTCTCTACAGATTTATTATAAGTATAGATAGATAGAAGATAGATAGATAGAAGAAGAAAGATACTCGTAACATAAATACTTGCAATCATCAAGGTACAAACTCGTTCGCCGTTTCTTAAATTTTGTTGGATACTCTCGCGTAAGTACTCCTAAGAATTCCCTATATAGTCAAATCCGCGTTTGAAAATGCCAAATACAGCAAATTTTCACACGTTCTTGTAGAATTCATTGTTTCTGCTCACAAATAGTAGTACTTCGTTTCACACACTCCTATTTTTGGAAGATTCTCATAAAAAAACACACTACTTAATACCTAATTGTCTCTATAATAAAGTAAAAGCAAACACATTTGGGCAAACGCAAACGCAAATCTCCGCATTACGGCCCGTTCGCAAATGTAGTCTAAAACGGTGAGAGGAGCGGCGGGCTGCTCGAAAGGCGGCGCCTCGTGACGTGTTTCAAACATCTCTAAGTATACATATTTTTTTCTTACCGCTCGCTGACCCGCGCTAAGTTACTGCTCACCCCTCTAGAGGGCCAAAGCCTGCCGGGGTCGCGGGACTTTTCTCATTACCGTGACCCCGGAACATAAAGGGCTACTGAAGGACACCGTGGATTTTAGTCAGTACGAGTCTGACAGTCCCTCCCGCCCTGCCCGGGGTGGGAGGACTCATTTGATGATTTTACCACGTAAAAAAAAAAAAGTTACTGCTTACAGTGGCAAGGTAGGTAGGAAACGGTTCGTTAGAATGAGGTTGAAATATACGCGTGTCTTGAAATCGATTCCAATCGTAAAATTCACAATCGTAGCATTTTTCCCCACAAAATGTTTAGTAGACAAATGACTAACGTGATGTTTTGTATTGTTTCAGCTCAAAAGACGATGAAATAGACGGGAACTGCATAGTTCGCGCGCGCGGTCTTCCGTGGCAGTCATCAGATCAGGATATCGCCAAATTCTTCCGAGGACTCAATGTGGCCAAGTGAGTAATGAAAATTAATCTCCTGACTCAAGCCCCGATTGCAGGACTGTATGGGTTAACCGTGACCCTGGAACAAAAGGGCTATTGAAGGAACATCGTGGAATTAAGTCACTTCGAGTCTGACAGTCCCTTCCGAGGCGGGAGGACGCATTTTGATGATTATAACACGTTGAAATAATAAAAGCCTCATGTGGAGTCGGGCAGGATATCTAGCTAGATGCGGAGATAGGCAATGGAGTAAAGTTGTGATCGAATGGTGGTTAAGATTCATAGAAATCAGGGCCATCCAGAAGCCCCTTGGGTTGACCTCTAAATCTCGGGGAATAGTTGGATTGACACACAGAACCGAGGAAAATGGCAGAAAATGAGGGAGGCGTTTAACTGGCAGTGGATGATCCCAGGCTGAAATGATGATTGAAAATTGTGTAAATATTATCCCTAGCTCCCAATCTGGAGTGGAAGGCACTGTCCTACTCTTACTGACTAAAAATCCATCCTGTTCCTTCAATACCCCTTTTGGTAACCTTCACAAACGGTCTCGCGACATTCGACGCCTACGGCGGTAGAACCTCTTTGTCAAACTTTCGAGCTACTGACGAATTGGACTAAAATATATTTATAGCCTCTCATTGGTCTGACTTCAGGTCCTAACGTACTCTTCTTTTCCACAGGGGTGGCGTAGCCCTGTGCCTGTCGCCTCAAGGTAGACGCAACGGCGAGGCGCTGGTGCGGTTCGTGTCACAAGAGCACAGAGATATGGCGCTCAAACGACATAAGCACCATATTGGATCGCGGTACATCGAGGTAAGCACATTTGACATACCTAACAGAATTATTAACAAGTCTTTGGGGATGATAAGATAAGGTAGCTAGATGGGAAATCGTTAACTAACATACAAATAAACAAGGGTGCAAAATGCGGACTTCATTTCTTTTACTTCTACTAGCTAAGTAGCTTCCTAGCTTCTAACCACGTCTTCGATTCTCCTTATGAAATCTCATTGCTAGACTCTAAGATGTGCTCCGTTCGCGGCGTTGCTTGGATAGTGTCGTTGTCAGTAGTTTAGTAAATGGTAAACTTTAGACCCAACGTGAGCGCCGCGGCCGCGCCGTCATAAGGCTGTGTTTATACTTAGAGAAAAGCAATGGAACGCGTTACATCCCATCGCCCTCACACACTGTTACTTCTTCCGACTTCCCCTAAATCTTCCTACTAGTACTTTGTTTCCTGATAGCTATAACCTTGAAGTCTTCAAGCTTACTTCTAGGCAAGCGTGCTTCACCGTCAACCACATCATCTTCACCTTCAGGTGATCTAGTGGTCAAACGCGAACCTTTCTCTTGACAACGAGAAAAGATCTTTTGGATAGTTATTAAATCCTCTTTTTCCTTCACTCAGGTGTACCGTGCAAGTGGCGAAGACTTCCTGTCAGTAGCAGGGGGCGCCACATGCGAGGCGGCCGCCTTCCTCTCTCGCGGGGCGCAGGTCATCGTGCGGATGAGGGGATTGCCTTACGATGCTACACCACAGCAAGTTGTAAGTATAATTTTTGACTCTTTTAGCAACTAGGACCGATTTGGCACGGAACCGGGGTTTTTTTTGGTCAGTAAGATTCTGACATTATGTTTCGCTCCACCTCTGGGGGAAGGACTCGGGACACTGTTTGAGACGCGCGTGGGACACAACGCGCCGTCGACCCGGGCCTGGTCCATGGCCTACGCGGTGGTCGGAGATCGTCTTACGACGTCTGTCTGCGGCTGGGCTGTGAGGTGGACGCTGTCCTCTCCCTCACGCGTCCCGCCTTCTCCTTCGCTAGCATGGCTGCTTCGCAGAAGGAGGATCTTAGTTTTTCATAACTTTATTCGAATGTAAATCGCCACTGACAGCCGTTGGTCAAACTAAGCCAAACTATACTAGGCATATCACGTCATCACAGCCTATAACACAGGCCTTCTCTCTATTAGAGAGAGTGGGCCATAATTCACCACGCGGGCCCAGTGCGGGTTGGTAGATGTCTCTTGTTTTCTTTTTTTTTTTTGTTCTGGGAATATATATTTTGTCGGTTTCCTCACGGTGTTTTCCTTCACGACACGGCGCTATAAGTGTCTATGTCATTATATAAAATTGCTGTAATAATCTTCTAGCACATTACAATATAATATCTACCAACGTAACATCCTTGTCAACCAATGAAACGGCGTCATCGCGGCAGATGTTGTCAACTTCTACGATACGTCATAACCTCTAGGTTAGCTGATCAGATTAGAAACCAGCTTACCTAACCTCTGCTATGATGTTATTAATAAACAAAGACATTAAACTATATACGAGCAATAGACGGGACATCACGAAGAAAGTTGTGATCCAAAACTTTTTACCAATAGGTAAAAAGTCGCTCAGTATAGTAGATAGAGTAGATAGTGCTACTAACGCACGGCATCAACAATTTTGTATGACAATTTTCCCAATGCCCGCTCTATAGGTTCTTTTAAATTTCTTTGTTAATAAATTGAACTAGATGTAATGACATTCGCTACAGTGATTTCTAGATCTCTCAGAACTCTTGCACCGTGAACCATGCGTTTATTTATGAACGTATTTGAAACATTTTTGCTTGACAAAGACAGAACAGAATGATGTAACACAATGTCTGAACACAGATTTTCACTTAGTGATTTGTTGCAAGCAGTCTTTAGTGCTTAAAAAGCTCGCACAATGTCACTAACTCTATTATGATGCAATAAAGATTTGAGTATTGAGTATTGATGATAGACTTTAATTTCAAACTCACATAATGGGTAAGGGAATCAGACTGAAATGACTAATAAGTAAGCTTAGATCATTGAATATTCGGGTAGTTCTTCAGAGACAAAATTTTCGATGTCTGTGGGTATATTTCTGTAACCAACTAACAAAATGGCATGTAATATTTTTTTCTGTACAGTTTAGCTTTAGCTCTTCCTGGGACCAATTATATTTTTTTAATAGTAGCTATCTAGATACAAAATAAAAAAATTTGAAGTTTGTTCTCCTGATTCATATGGGGCGTCCGTTTCCCATTTTCCGGAACAAAATGGTCGATGTCGCATTTTCCCTTTGATTCATCAATATAAATTAAAGTTATATCGAAAGGTAATTAATTGACCTCTTACAAAAAAAAAATATGTATTAGATATAACTACGTTTGTGTGTTTTTAATTAAGTAAATAAGAAGTGTCCGGCGTATAATACTGATTCATGTGGAGTAAGCTTTGCTTGACTGTACTTGGTCGAGGAATAATGATGAGAGTCTGGGATCCCACGTGGGGGGAAACCTGTCGTACAACAGACCTGCTAGAAGGCGGACGTGAGGCTGGTTGGCTTAGAACCTGGTGAAACAAAGGTAAATGTCTGATTCATCTGTGTTTGGTTTAGGTACCTTGCTGATTACAATGCCTAATTTATTAATTTTGTTTTGCTGTTTTAAGACTTTAATCTGAGTTTCGAGTGATGCTTTTGGGTAACAGATTCGTGTGGAAAAATAATAATACTGAAGTCTGTATGAATGATGAGTTAAGCATGATTTTAGGCAAAATCATGATTCATCTGTGCCTGATTCATATGTTCAAAAACCCATAAGAATCTGAAAATAAATTAGTTTTCCCCTTTTCCAGCCAGAAAGGAGCACTTTTGTTACGTTATTTTACTTTTCCATGTCAGTAGAGTGTGTGTGAGACAATCTTGACATTATTCTTCGGTATTTATTCACAAGTCAAACTCTATCTATTTTATTTTATTTTACACTAGCTTCTGCCAGCGACTTCGTACGCGGATCCTGTTGCTTATGCCAGCGACAATGGGGTCGTCAAAATCGAAGACCTGAAACGTCTGATGTCGAATTCTTAGAGCCTGGGGACGGGAAAACAACGGGACGCGCATGACGATTCCAGACGTTCCAGATCTTTCAGTTTTGTAAGTCAACAGGAAATGCCCATCAGACTAAATAACTCTTGCTAAGACGTCATTCCTATATATGTTATAGTGTAGCTGGGCTCTTGGAGTTTCACATCAGGTGTTCCAGATCTTCAGTTTTTATACGACAACAGGGAGTGCTCACCAGGCTGAACAACTCTTGCTAAGACGTCATTACTGTATATGTAATAGTGTAGCTGGGCTCTTGGAGTTCCACATCAGGTCTTCTATATCTTCAAATTTATTTTCTCAGCAGAAAATGCTCAACACGCGGAACAATTTTTGCTATGGCGCTATTTTTGTATGTCTTATAGTTTAGCTGATCTATTGCAGTTCTGCATCAGGTGTTCAAGTTTTCAAGATAAATTATAGCCTATTTGTTGCCCAGACTTAATAGCTATACAACAAAAAAAAAACCAATGAAATCCGTCCAGTAGTTCCGAAGATTAGCGTGTATGGAGTAACTTCTCCCGTTTTCCTAACATTTCCCTTCACTGCTCTGCTCCTATTGGTTGTAGCGTGATGAAAAGTATACTATAACCAGCGCAGGAGTATGATAAATAATTGTACCAAGTTTCGTCAAAATCCGTCGAGTAGTTTTTGTTTCTATAACGGTTATACAGACAGACAGACAGACAGACAGACAGACAGACAGACAGACAGACAATAATTTTACTGATTGCATTTTTGGCATCAGTATCGATCCCTAATAACCCCCTGATAGTTATTTTGGAAATATATTTCATGTACAGAATTGACCTCTCTACAGATTTATTATAAGTATAGATAGAAGATAGAAGAAGATAGAAGATAGATGATAGTTATTTTGGAAATATATTTCATGTACAGAATTGACCTCTCTACAGATTTATTATAAGTATAGATAGAAGATAGATTGCTGTTAACAACAATGCCACTATCAATAGTAGAAAAGATGGAAAAAAATACATCTATGAGAAAAAGAGACACAGAATATACGAATTTTTCATCCTTCTAAGATGGAAAAGAAGAAAAGATAAGATGGAAAATATGAAAGAATTGTATTTGAAAAGAAAAAGAGAAAAAACAAAAGTAAACAGAGAGAATATTATAACGTAGCATTAAAATAACTATCTATTACCTATTTATAACAAAATTCTGGCTTTTCTGTAAGTATTTATTTCTGTAAATGTTATTTTGAAAAACAAGAATTTTATTGTTGAATTGACCAGATTTTTCCTTGATATGATCACTGATACCATTGTTCTATAAAAAAATATTATTGTTGTTATAATATTACGATTATTTTCTTAATACAAAGCCCATTTTTATTTAAAGTGTTCCATTTTTATTTCTGTTCCAGATTCATCTGTAAAAAATTCTGATTCATCTGGGCACAAAATTTTTAAACGTCGATATCTTAAAAACTACTTTGTAAAAAGGAGTCCCTCAAACAAATAAATGTTATTTGGAATATCTATTTTCATATGAATATGTGTTACCGAGCTGAAAGTGAAATTAAAATTTGACCATATGAATCAGTCAAAGAATCAAATTTCGAAGAACTACCCATTCACATCCTAGAAGGCCACCGAGATTTGAAGCCAAAAAAAAGGAAGAAAGATTATCCTTTCGTTCGATTCTTACGTAAAACAAGTGAACATCTCCAAGGAAAACATTTAAATGTGTGTTTTAGGCTATCACGTTTTTTTTCACAATTTAAAATGTCACTTACGGGATTTCTTCCGTGATTGTTTATTGTTTTGAGTTCCCGATATTTCGACGCTGTTGCAAGCGCCATGATCGCGGGATGACTGGAGAGTCATACATTTATAAAAAAGTAGCTTCACGAAAACGTTACATTTTGTTTTGAACAACCTATTAGACATTTTATATAAATACTGAATGGGTTGCAAGACTATTGGGTATCAGTAGCCCCCGATCGTAAATGGCTATTGAAGGACGCCGTGGATTTTAGTCAGTACAAGTCTGGCAGTCCCTGACGTCGTGCCCTGGCTGGGAGGACTTATTTGATGATTTTACCAGGTAAAAAAAATAGGTGTAGACTGAATCAGACAGGAATTAAAACAAAATAACCAGAAGCGAGATCCAAAATAAATTCCCTTTTGAATGCTTGTCAGACTTCCAGGTCTACCAACTAACAGCTGTCTCAATTTCCAGCTGGACTTCTTCTCAACGGGCGACAACCCAGTCTTAGTGCTGGATGGAGCAGAAGGCGTGCTGTTTGTACGTCGAGCTGATGGCAGAGCCACGGGAGACGCCTTCGTGCTCTTTGCCAAAGAAGACGACGCTCCAAAGGCGCTATCTCGGCATCGCAAGTCTATCGGCGCCAGATATATCGAACTGTTCCGGTCTACTACTGCTGAAGTACAACAGGTGAGGAGTTAGATTAAGAATGATCTAAATAATGATGGATAGGTTGTGTGAGGCAAGAGGAGCTCGTGGCTATATGTCATTACAGCTGCACAGGTAAATCTTCCGGGTTAAGCCGCGCTTGCCGAGGTTGGTCTGTGGATGCGTGACCATCTGTCATAGCGAGTTTCCTCCGTGCCTCGGAAAGCTGTCATTTGTGGACTTAAACAGTCGTTACTATTAGTCAGAAGCTCTAAAAGTCTGACAACACGACAAAAAATGTGGTATCGTATTACCCAGTTACTGGGTTGTGGAGATCCAATAGGCCGGCGCTCCATGTAAAATACTGATATCCAGCTGCATCTGGTTCGACTGGAAGCCGACCCCAATATAGGTAGATATATAGTTGGGAAAAGGCTAGGCAGATTATGAAGTTGTGTTAAAAGAGGTGCCAGATGAAGTTACGAATAGTAGAGAAGTATGAAACAAGAAGACATGCTGCGCTGAGTCCTATGAATTTGTGTAAGGGCTGAAAACCGACAAATAATCCTTTTAATATATAGTAATGTTAACCAGGCAAACTTCACAAATCAAGAATGTTCTCAATGTTGCTATTCATTATTTTCTGTTAAATTATCGTTAATTTACCCGTAGCAGTCTGAAATTACGGGGAAATTACAAGCAAAATAGTTAAAAATACAGATACAGTTTTCTTGGCCATCTTTGTCCAATTGGCCATCTTTGCAAAATACTTTGATACATTAGATTTTATCTGTACCTATAATATATGTATTAGTATCTATATTAATATCTAAGTCTTTGATTAGTTTTTTTTTTGTACCCTACCACAATATTTTCTCATTTAACCCAAAGGTTGACTGGTAGAGAATGCCTTGTGGCATTAAGTCCGCCTACGTACCACTTTTTGTACATGAAGTTTAAATAAATAAATAAATTAGAATTCCTTTAGACTATATTATTATGTTGGAGGTAGGTACGAGTACCTACCTATACTTGCAGGAAATACAAACCAATAATTTAATAGTAGCATGCATATCGCAAATATGTCACGACAAAAATAACCACAGTAGATGCATCTGCGACATTAGAAACATAGTTTGATAATGAGAAAGGACGCAAACATGCTAGGAAGCTCCTTCAAGTCTTTAACTATCTATACACAACACTGATAACCTCTGACGTACATACATTGAAGCACAAAGACTAATAGAACATACTGTAATAGTTGTTTATGAATTCAAGACATTAGGGCCTACGCAGACCGGGACGGCATGGCAAGGGATTTTAATTTTTAGTAATGGACATTCAACCGTACTGTTACAGAAATGCGACATCAATTGCTATGCTTTAAAATGATGCCGTGGCATTGAAAGGGATTTTATCGCACGGCATTAAAAGACGCGCCACAGGCTCCCGTGGCTGGATGCCGTGGCATACTGCGGTAGGCAACGGCATGCCACGGGGCACGGACTCCGGCGCTCGTAGTGATATACTGTGGGGTGCGACGGCGGGGGTAGAGAAGCGGGGCCGTGGCAAAGTGCTGGAACGCCAAAAGCGCAAAATCCCTTGCCATGCCGTCCCGGTCTGCGTAGGCCTTTAGTCGGTTAGAAACCGTCACAGTAATGATTTGGATAGTTAGATATTGCCTAAACGCCAGCTAGCATACCTATGAAAAGAGTGAAAAGATAAATACTATTGGATAATATGATTGAGTGAGACAATACTATATTCTCGTCGTGGTCTTTTTTCTTATGGTTTAAATCATGGTGGCGCTAAAGTTGTCAAACATCGCTTATCTTGCATGAAATCAATAAATATTGTTTGCAAGAAGAGTAAAAGATACAATAAATTACTTATTCCATATCAAACTAAACAGAAACGTGATGATATTTTAACGCGGTACAATCTTGCTTGACTCTTGTCTTTTTCTTTTCTTTTTTCTAAATCTACCAGTAAATTCAATTCATAACCTATATTTTTTACTTTTTCATCACCTATCATTAACACATTTTTATTAGACGCCTTCCATCTGATGATGATGGCCTTAAACAGACTGGTCATTTAGGGATCATCCTGAGCATTTTGTTTCCAGACTGCTAACTTAGAGATCATCCTGAGCATTTTGTTTCCACACTGGTAATTTAGGGATCATCCTGAGCATTTTGTTTCAAATGACCCTTAGAATTCTGCATCATTAAAGAAAAGCCTTCAAGTTCTAATGTTAAGTCTAAGATTTGCTTTGTTCCTTTGCATCGAGCGTAAATACGAGTATAATGTTATCAAGAATTTAGCTGTGTTGCTATTTACTGGACGCTACCACCGTACCTTATTGTACGATTGTTGACTAAGTACGTCAAAGTAGGTACAATCCACGCTATATCGCACAGATTGCGCAATAGTTACTGAGGATTGAGTTTTTATGAGTTATACTAAACTGTACACAATACTAAAATTATATTTATGTAATAAAGTATAAATAAAGACTTAGTAGTATTATATACAAAAAGTCTGTCTTGGTATATTATTGGACATGTTATGAGGAGGGATGAGACTCATGTGACTAAGAGGGTTCTCTATTGTGTTACCTAACTTTTTTATACATAATCTAATGTGACATAATTTTTTTTTGTCCGAATCATCATCTGTCCGAATGATAACTTGCCCGAACTTAATACCACAATTTCAAACCTCCTATCTGTATTTATCTAAGAACTATTCAGCTGCATCTGGTTCGACTGGAAGCCCACCACAATATAGTTGGGAAAAGGCTAGGCAGATGATTATGATTTATCTAGAAATTACCCGATCTACGTGTTCGCCACAAAAATAATGTCTGTCTGACCGATCTGTTATTTTATCTAGGTACAAAAACATAATAGTGTAATAGCTGAGAACGTAACCACGAACAATTGTACTTAAATTGTGGTTTTATGTAAACACGACGATTTGAGATGTTACTGATGATGCCGCCAAGGTCTTTAATGGCTTCTGAAGAAGACCTTGCCTTCTTTGGTGCCCTTAATATCGTGAAAAGGTTGTGGTAACATCGAAATTGTTGTGTTTGACCTCAGGGCATAGACAATTGACAATCGTTTACTTAAAAGTACCTAAAGCCTTTCAAAAACTGACTACAGTTATACCAACTTATGTATTCCGATGATGGCGTCGCTAGTGGATATAATAATTAATGACATTTTCAAATTGGTGGCTGTAGTTTTTGCCCATTGAAAGAAATTGGTGGTAGTATTCAAGAATGATTGCAATATGCAATTCAGTAGCTTATGTCAATACAATATATTTATTTATATATTTTTCAGTATTTTTAGTTGATAATTTATATAAAATTGTCAATGCTCTCTAATTCTTGCAAAGGTCACTGAATCTGCTAGTAAAATGGAACGAGTAGAATGAAACTGAGAGATACTCGTAGGTATTAAAGTAATTTGACTATGCGGGTTTTTTTTTTCTGGTACAAACCCACCATACTATTCCCAAACCACTGCAACTCCTGAAAGCCAGAATCAACAGTGGCAACCACCAGAAAAACGCCGAGACAATGAAGCTAAACGTGTCACGGAGAATGAATTTACTTGTCTTGGATCCTGCAACGAAATTAATTAGAAAAGAGTAGTGTAGTAGGAAAAAAAATTGACTATGCGGGATGAAACCTTGCCAACAGTGGAACAGGGATGGGATTCTAGCTATCATGAATGTAGGACTATTGATTGTGAATAAGACTTTCCGATCTCCTAATAAATTCAATGAAAAGCTATGAAAAATAATGCCTAGAAAACGTGCGATGGTCTAAAAATTAAGGTATTTTTTAAAGATGTTTTATTCCACTAAGTATGTATAAGAAAATTATTCTAAGAACATTTATTTTGTCTTCTATTTCTGTCTATAGCCTGCCCTTGAGGTTTCTGGTAAGTACTAAGTTGAATGCCCGTTATTTAGATGCACATGCAACAATTTGAAACGCGTTACACAAGGTCTTAGTTCTAAGCACGACTAAGTATTTTTTTCTGTTACATTTAAGTAGGTGAGCTTAGAGATTTTTATTTTAATTAATATAATATTATATTTATCATAAATAATGTAGTAATTTAATTGGGGTAAAAACACAGTCGGGGACGTCAGAATAATCTTTTTAAAATAAAAAACCCTTATGGAATTCGTTTCTAGGCGAGAGTAGTCCCACTGTGTGAAAGAGACAGAGCTATAGAAGTCGTCTAGCGCCATCTCGTTTCCACAATGGAACTACTCTCGCTTTAAGACATGGTAGACATGACATGGCTTTAAAATTAATTATTTGGTTTATAAAGCTCAGATTTCGTCAAAGTCAGTGATATAAGTCAGTGTGATAAGTCCGCATTTGTTTAGGCATAGATGTCGCCTAGTTTTCGTGATATCTAATTCAGTTTTGAATACCACAACATATTAATTGCTATGTACCTAATATTTTATTTATTTCTTAGGTATGTATACACGATCTTTAGCTAAGTCATCATTAATAAGTATTTTTGCAGTGGATCGTAATGTCGATATGTGATATTATTTTTCCTTGTGCACTATCAGTAGTTTTTTTTCTAAATTATGATTCAGCGAAAAGAATAATAATTATGTATTTCTTTTAAAACTAACGTTGCATGCTATTTAATTTTCATTTATAAATATCGATTTGCTCGGACGATCCCGCTAAAACATAGCTTTACGCTTTCGTGACAACGTTGTTGAAGAAACTTAAATAACATGAAAATAACTATGAAAAAATAAACATTCTTCACAGTAAAAAGTCAATCAAAAATTAAAGAGAATAGAAAAGAAGAATAAAGACTATATCACACTGACACTGGTATAATTGTCTTCTTTTTAAAAAGCTTAGAAAGAACTCGCGTCCTGGCCCGAATTTTACCATTACTGCAGTGCGTAAGAGGAACTAATTTTGACAGCTGGAAACTTAAAGACTGCGCCACGACTTAAGTCACGAATTTTCCATAGGACGTGCGTAGTACTATTATACATATATATTCTATGATAGGACTTGAGTCTTGTCGCAGACTCTAGATCTTTAGAGCAAAACTTACGCCGACTTCAGCGTTTAAAATGCGGTAAAAATCGTGGTAGGGCCGTCTGTATTGTTGCGAGACTATCTTCAAAGGGTACCACCATCGCTAAAGGCAAATGAAGAAACAGGGTACTTTTTAATCAGTAAAAGTCTGACCCTTCTCTACAATCCACCACATAATTTTGACACCACAAAAAAGCCATATGTCCATAAAATCCATGCTTAAGGCGGCGCTAGTCGCGAGCTCGAACTCACTGGCAGGCATGGTCAAAAACCATGATATTTCACCGGAAATCGAGCCATATTGTTCATGTGTGCGCGAGCGTCATCCCCCCGTGGAGAAAACAGGGGAAAACTTATTCAGTGAGATGCACGATCATTCAGAGTAAGAGGCGCGCGTAAAAAAATACGAAAAAGCCTTTGGAAGTTGGGGTTTTATGAAAAAACCACTGCACCAATTAATTTCAAATAAAATTTATTAAATTCTTCGATAAATTTGCTGTGTCGGTACGGACTTCGTTTTGGAAATTTGATGCTCCTTTAGCTTTTAATTTACACCTAAAGTCGTGTTAAAATTAGCAAAAAAACAAATCTTTAGAAGCTCTTAACTTTTTAATAGCTTCATATTTTATAATTCTGCTTCCCTACAGACAAAATTAATAATGAGACAAAACGATACCATGTTTAATTTTGGATGTACCTTGTCAAATAGTGGAGTAAAACCCCAACGAAGTTTCTATGGAAAAAATGTTGACTTGTTTGACCTTAAGACATCATTCCCTAAATATATAACCAGCTATCGTCTTCCACAGGTTCTAAACCGCTCATTAGAGACCCGCACGAGTCAGTCCAGTACTCCATCAACGGCCCCAGCCCCAGCCGAGGGCCTGCTGCCAGTAGCGCTGGTGCCACAGCATGTCATCACTTCGGGAACTGCCAAGGACTGCGTGAGATTGAGGGGATTGCCTTATGAGGCGCAAGTAAGTGGACCGCATGTTACCATGAACAGTGGTAGCCTATTGGTATCGTCCCCGACTTACGAGTTGTAGGTCGTGGGTTCGAACCCCAACCAGGCATAACTTTGTGTAATTTATTTCATCACCACGGCTCTCAAAACGGTGAAGGAAAACATCGTGAGGAAAACGGCACATACTAGAACCAACAATTCGAAGACATGTGACATCTACCAACCCGCACTGGGCCCCCGTGGTGGAGTATGGCCCACTCCCTCTCACAGAGAGGAGGCCTGTGTCCCAGCAGTGGTAACATTATAGGCTGATGATGATGATGTGGACCATTATTTACTCCTACAGGCAGGCAGTCAAACCAGTAATACCAAAATATTTTAATATATGTGTTTCGAAATTATTTCATAAGGGTTTTAATTTATTTGCAGGTAGAGCACATATTGACATTCCTAGACGAGTTCGCCAAAAATATAGTCGTGCAAGGAGTCCACATGGTATACAATGCTCAGGTTAGTGTGTTTTCTTATGCTGGTAAGTATCTAAGGCTTATCTCCAGAAAAAGACCATTTTCGAATCTATTTGATAATACGACCCAATGATCCATCTTAGGATAAGTCCGCACTGTGGATTTTCGCCGCCCTTATGTTTATTGAACGGTTTTTGATTCGCGTACTGGATTTTTACCGCGCGATTTTTGGGTACTTACACCGACTTACACGGACTTAAAAACCGCGTTAAAAGCGCCGTAAAATTTCCATATGTGAGGGAATTTTGCAGAAAAATCGCTCGTTTAAAAGTGAAATGTGGTAGCCACAAAGTACCCACTGTTTTACTAAATTATCTGACTAATCAAGCTGCTGAAATATTTTTGGAGATTTCCTTATATAAAAAAAGAATGACTTAAAAGTACTTACACTTAATAGCAATTGATGGATGACAAGTCTAGAATAATGATGACGCTAGGGGGAAGATCTCTTTCCACTAAAATTTTTCAACGTGTTTTAACAGGGTCACCCCAGTGGCGAAGCTTTCATCCAGATGGACAGTGAAGCGAGCGCGTTCCTCTGCGCGCAGCAGAAGCACCATCGCTACATGACCTTCGGCAAGAAGCAGCGGTATATTGAGGTAACATATTTTAAATTGTCTATATCTACATATTGGAAATGATTGTGTGTAATTTTCAAATGGGGAAGGCCAGTCAAGGCTAATTGTAGATGGCGCGACCATAGCTAAGTCCTAATCCGACCAATGAGGTAGTACTATTTTGAAGTACCTATAAGATTTGAACCAATGACGATGCTTGGAACAAGCTATACTAGCGCCATTCTTTTCCCAGTTGCCATCCCCATTGTCTTTACATTGGGGGCCTGCCATGACGTATTAAAGCGAGTTGTTCCAGTGTGGGAAAGAGACGGAGCTATACAAGTCGTCTAGCGCCATCTCGTTCACACAATGGAACTACTCTCGTTAGACGTTATGGAAGGCCATCTGCTCTTGAACTGTGAATCAATAGATTTAAAAACGGTAAACTAATAAAGTAATAATTTAACAATCAACTCATACGTTACTGAGTACAAGAATACTAACTTGCTAAAACAATAGTACCTGAGGGGAATAACGGTTAAAAATAATTAGGAAATAAATACTTTTACAGTTATTAAGAAAGCAGGTAAATCGCGAATGCAGTTTTTTATACGTTTTTTTTGTGCTTCGTGTGAAAGTGTGCGTTATTATGGCAAGACCATGTCACAAATGTCAGGAAAAGTGAGGTTTATCGATGCGACATTAGAGTAGAATTTTGACACTTGTCAATGATTAAGGGACTTCCCCCATGGCGCGATGCGACGCGATTCGATGCCATGACGTATTAAAGCGAGAGTAGTTCCACAGTAGGAAAGAGACGGAGCTATACAAGTCGTCTAACGCCATCTCGTTCCCACAATGGAACTACTCTCGCTTTAAGACGTTATGGTAGGCCATCTGCTCTTTAGAAGACTTACGCTTCTGACGCCGAGATTATCTTATTTGTCCACTTTTTTTGTCCAAGTAATTTAATGAAACGTGCTATAGATACGGAAGAAAAGGAGATGTAGACACTAGGAAAAAAATAATTGAATTTGTGGTCCTAATTATAGCTCCAGAATTTACTTAGTTCAATTTGGGTCCGTTTTTGGCTTATTTAAATGTCTTTATCAGTTTTCAGGAAATATTTTCAGACAGACATGTTCAATTTAACGAGTCTTATCGGTCGCATTGCACAACCGGTTCTTTCTTTAGTTATCCACAATTTTGCAGTTATTTAAAAATAAAGGGTAATAAACTTGAAAATATAAGCTAGTTACGTCATAATTACCTACAGAATTGTCGCTCAATATTGCATTCGGCTAGTTTTAGCTTCTATACCGCATATCTGTGGATTTGACAGAGATAACTCTATAGAAAGCCGAAACTAACCGATTATCTCTTTGTAAGAACCGATTTGCACTATTTTTCACCGATGTTTCGTAATTGTAAGTAGGTCTGTGCTCATTTCGTTACTGCTCAATCCAGGTGTTCCAGTGCTCAGGCGACGACATGAACCTGGTGCTGACCGGCGGCGTGACCCCGGCCACGTCCCCCAAGGTGCTCTCTCCCGGTACGTGTGCCCCCCCCCCGGCGCCCGCGCCCGCGCCGCGCCTGCTCGCGCACCACATCGCGCACCAGAGCCTCCTCGCGCGCCAGCACGAGAACCTCCTCCTCGCCTCTCTCCGCCCGCCCCTCCTCCCTATGCTCCCCACCTACGCGACCGTCCGCTCCCAGCAGCCCACACAGGCCTACCAACTGCCCCAAATGTCACAGATGACGCAAATGTCACAAATGTCACAAATGTTGCAACAGCAATCAATGCTGCCAACCAAACGGTCTTATGAGCGCGCGTTTCAACAAACCGACGCGACGCCTGCAAAGAGGGCGTATACTTTGCCTCCGCAAATGACCCCAGCTTTATCTCTACCTGTTTTTTCTTACGGGGCATCGGCTCCTATATTTTCTTACGCGAATTCGAGTCCTATGCTGTCGACTTACAATACATTACCGACTGCGTTGCCGACAGCCTTGCCTGCAGGGTACGGGTCTGCTTTATCCGCGGCCATGCCGGGGTCAATGACGTCACCATTCCCCACGCTGTCCATGTTTCCCACTTACCCGTATTACCCGGGCGTTTAAATTAAAAAGTTAAATGTTGAATGAAGTAGAAAGTCGTGCCTTTATAATAAATAAGTCGTTTTGAACGCAGTTTTTTTTTTAAGAACGATTGGAGGATTATCTTTTCGATCCTTAAAAATAACCAATTAATAGGGCTTAAAATTTTCGAAAAAATATAAATTAGAGTACGCCACAACGTATTTCTTCTAAAATAACACTTAAAAAGGTAACAAAAGGCTTACTTTACTTCCACAAATAAAAATAAGTGAACTGTGAATCAATAAAGTAGATTTATAAACGGTAAACTAATAAACAATAATATAATTTAACAATCAACTCATACGTTATTGAGTACAAGAATACTAACTTGCTAAAACAACAGTACCTGAGGGGAATAACGGTTAAAAATTATTAAGAAATAAATACTTTTACAGTTATTAAGAAAGCAGCTAAAATCGCGTATGCAGTTTTTTAAACGTTTTTTTTTTTTGCTTCGTGTGAAAGTGTGCGTTATTATGGCAAGACCATGTCACAAATGTCAGGAAAAGTGAGGTTTATCGATGCGACGTTAGAGTAAAATTTTGACACTTGTCAATGATTAAGGGACTTCCCCCATGGCGCGATGCGACGCGATTCGATCGATTCCAACTAAAAGTGAAAATCAACCATGCTACTAAGAAATAATGATGCACTTCGATTGACTTGACGTCGTCGTGGCGATCGTGTTTTGTTTTTCATTTACCCGTAGATAACAACGTGTTTTATGTCATTTGTCGTAGTGGTATAGTTGATTTTCACTTGTAGTTGGAATTGGCCGAATTGCAATTGCGTCGCGCCATCGGTAAAGTCCCTAAAAGGAATAGGTCTGTCAATGCTAAAAAAAAGTCCAATGTTGAGTCATGTTCTACAGATATAGACTTATTGGATTGTCTAACTTACATTTGGCCCGATATTGCACTAAAAGAAAAGGACGCGTTACATTTGGCGATAACTCGGCAAGAAACAGGGTAGACTAAATGACATTTTGACGTTACGCTCAAGAGTATGAAGTGCCTTTGCTATTTTTACGATATTTTAGTTAATAAACATGAATTTACTACAGAAATAAGTGTAAAATCTATAAAGGCAGTTATTTAGCAGCTCGATATTGATAGGTTTAAGTACTTACTTAAAATACTTGTTGAATTTATTACTTGACTTTAAATATTGTTGAACTCTCATTTTCATATTTTTAATTATCATTAAGTGAACCAGAGGTTGTTAATCAATGACAAGTAGATGTATGATTTATTTTACTATTTAAGATGGGGGTTGCCATATTTAAATGAATTTAATTGTTTTATATTTACCTTTGCGACAGATCTTATTAAAAAAAACGTAGAAATAAATCAAAATCAAGTCATCATTTTGATAATTTATTTTCTGAATTAAAAAGGACTTTACTTAAAAAGAGGAAAAAAGGCCCTTTTTAAATATCTTCCACATGGCAACTCCAACTGTGTGATTAGATGTCGTTGTGATTTTTAAATATTATACATTCCATTATAAAAGACAATGTTTTGCCAATTTCTTGAAGGCTGATCTTAAGTCTGAGAAAATGTTAGGTACTTACTGTCATATGAAGCCTGTGTATTGCATCACTTTTTTTAATAATTAAATTACCAGTGTTCAAAGATATACTCACAAAAAAAAAACTGTTTTTAATCACTATTATCTCGAAGAAAACCATATTTTAAATTTATACTGGCTCTCAAGCACGACTGTAAAAACTATTCATAATTACACATTCCAAATATGACATATTTACGTCATATATATTTTCTTTGTTATCATTATCAGTCGCGACTCATGCAATACATTTGCTTCACGACATTTATCTGTAGGTTCTATATTATTAATGTTAAGATACTTAATGTTTTGTTTTTTTTTTTGTTTGAGTACAATACGTGTGTGTCGTACACTTTTTGTGCTTAGTTTTTTCTTTTATTAATAAGTGTTTTTGCTATCCGTAATCATATACTGCACCGTATGCAAAATGAATTGATTTTTCCTCGAGCTTTTTCGGCTTTATATTTATTTTATTGACCAGTTAGTGAAATACACCGTATAAAGGTGTTTTAAATCAACTAAATTAGGTTTCAATAACATTTATTTAAAGAGACGATTTCGAGTTTTTATTTTCGTAATTGGCAATCAAAAAATGTTTCTCGTTCTATGATTTGAAAAATAACATAAATAAACTTACATAAATTAGACTACGTTAAAACTAACGGGACGGCCGCATTATCCCATGAAATCCCTATCCCCTCTCATGACCTGTCAACCCAAAAATCTTTTACCAATATGATATCACCAAATAATAATCCATGGTTATACCACCTAGCATAACCCCATCGTCTGTACCTCACACCACATAGATTAGTTGACCTACATTAATTATAATTTACTGCTAAATTTTGGTTTATATTCCCGAATTTTAACATTACTTCAAAATTAAGTCATCATAGCAAAAAAAAAACAATGACTGTTGCACAAAAATTGTAATGTCAAAAATTGAGTGCGTATAGCACGATCAACAAAACAAATAAGTTTGATTCGAAAATATAGACCAAAATCGGGTGACTTGTATAATGGAACAATTTATACTTATAAGTTAACGTCATTTTTATATGGTGTCGCCATTGTGTCTCAATAATCACAAATATAGGTATGGGGCTTTAGTCACAAGTACACGGTGTAATGGCTAATCTTTGTTCTGTCATTTCTTAATTTATTTACTTGTTGTAACTTTGGCAATGTGGAGAAATGGTCACACTTCTTGCAAAACATCTTTGCTTTGATATAAATCTAGTAATGGAGTATTTTTTCCATAATGCTGAAGTTACAATTTAGTCTTATATACAATGCAATACTGTGTTTATTAATGGTTATATACAAAACTGTTGTACTATGGTGTATCCGTCGGGTTGTGTTATGGAAAATGTGCATGAAACCCATCAGTCGAACGGTAAGTGTTGCACACATGTTTTTGTAATAAAAACCAAAATATATGTCGTTTTTAAAATTAAAATATTAAAGGGTGTAGCATGAACCGCTTATTTTTAAGGAAAAGGGTTGCATGGCTCGGGTTGACAAAATATAATCCGATATTTGAGCTTCCGTAGTTTTCCAAAGCACATCGCGGTCGGATACAAAGAAGTTTTGTTTTACGGAATTTTATGTTACTGTTTCATGAAATTATGTACACGGTTGTAACTTTATCTTGGTACTATGGTTCAAAATGGGTCACTTTAATTATAATTAGCATTAAATGCATTTGTATCGAGTTACTAATACGGCGCTAAGTGACGTTACGATATTTTCTCAAAGCTACGTCTATGCATTGTGCTTCCATAACTAGTAGTGTAACTTGAAAAGAGTTCTGCATAGTATCATGAGTAAAAGTTCATAATATATTCAGTCTTGGTAAGGGTCCTGTCTCCTCCAGTCATTAACACGCTACTCTTATAATCACAGCTTCTTCTTCTCTTGCTATCTTAAAGATTCTACGCTTTACTTTTATCTCGTCATGGAGTTAAAAATAAATTCGTTGTTTAAAGTGTTTTGATGATTTTTAGTGCATTTATTCATTTATATTTATTATTGAAGAGTTTTGGCATGTCCAAATTTTTTCCTGATGCTCAAGATCTTTAAGGCAGATGTAAAATACAAAACACATCAACACTTGAGTTTTTGAATTTTATTATTTTGTTGTATTGCACTAAAAGTTATTTAAATATTTTTGGTGTAGTGACTGGGGGACGTGGTGTGAGGATAGAAGAGGTTTTCTGTTCTTTTTAATATTATAGACATACGGTCACGGGTCAAACATAATATACTGCCAAAGTGTTTCGATTAATTTTTATTTTGCAAAAAAACAAACTTTTTCGATACTCTTACTCGAACTTTTCACTATGAAGCCGGAAATTCTTATCAAAATGTAGTTTAATTCTATAGAACTAAGTTTTTTTTTTCCATTTTACAGAGTTTGTCTCATCTTGTTAGCATCATTATGGTTTTTTTTTTTATTATAATTATAGTTGGATAAATATAGTGTATTGCGAATAGAAATAAAAGGTTAATTTACATGTTAGATTATAATTGCGAGTTTCTCTGGTTTGTGGTTGTGCTATTGTCTTTTATATGTACTATTTCTAAGGTCGGGTATGGAATGGATCTGATTTTTCTATTAACTTGATTAATTTACTCTGATTTTACAGTTTTAATCTGGGTATGAGGTGTTAAATCGTTTTTATGTCTTTGTATGCACTGATTTATTCAGAATAAAACTGTGTTATAAATAAAAATTATCTAGTATATTATTGTATGACATTAAAATAGAAAATCAGCTTCATATTCCAAGTCTATCTAAGGCTTCGACGCGTAGATAGCAAGAGGTACTTGTGAAGGAAGGGTTACACTAACACTCGACCGCTTGATCTGTCTCCGCTACAATAAAGTATCGTCCTTTTATGTTTTACTAACATACTTCCGGGTGAGTGGGCAAAGATTTAGGTAAGTAATAATTATTATATAAAAAAATGTTACACACATTTAGTTTTTTAAACTTATAAAGTGGTCGCGCCACTTCGTCGGACACGCTGTCAAATTTATGACAGCAAAAAATAAAAATGGGTTCGTTTCGAGGTACAGATTTATATTCAACCACCAAAACCATTTATAGACTGCACTTTATAACTTAAATGTTAAAAAATACACTATATTCTCACAAGCGTCGTTACGCAATTCTTCCTTCTTTAGTATAACTTTTCCTTCACAAGATAACAGATACATAGCACAATCATGCCCCTCCTAATGCTTTTAACGTTCCTTTATATCTATAGTACGATGAATGGACATTGTAAAAACCCATGGGACACGAAAAAGGTCGATTTTTAACGAACAGAAAGAGCACAGGCTTCATGATATTAATTTATTGGGGCATAGACGGGTTAAAAAGTGGGTATGGCGAATAAAAAAATGTTTAATAGTAGATTTTTTTTAAGCTTCGTAATTTATTTTGCCTTCGTAATATAATTTTAGAAATACATCGTATTTTTAGACAAGTTTTTTTTTAACCAAATGATTATTGCCTTTATTTTACCTTTCGCTTTTGGGTAATGATTACTCGTACATATGTAGATATTTTAGAATAGCTTGAAATCTCCTTTTCTGGTCTAAACATTAGAATGCTTCTTTACTTCCTTGTAAATATCCAAAAAAAATCCAGTTTAAATACTTAATTTTAGACAACTTTTAACTGTTCTAAAACCCAACATTAGCCGCTATGCCCCAAAGTAAAAACATTACTCTAAATCTACATTGTTTCGCTTTAAAAATGCATGGACAGGTGACAGAATTTAAAAATTTAAATGTCCGAGGGACTCTAAGCTTAGTGTGTTGTAGACAAAATGTTTTGTGCTTGACTAGACTAGGTCCATGGGTGTATGGTGAACCACTAGAGGTTGGGTCGATAGTGGGCACAAAGACTTGGCAGTGTTTTTAACAAGAAGCGGCGTAAGTATCTATCTATCATTTATTGTGGGATCACATGAAATAAGCTCTATCTTACTCTTGATTTATCGCATTTATATTGTGGCCTCAATTGCGTAATATTCCCTTTTTTTTGTATAAATTAACAGTAAGAAAAGTTTAGTACTATGAAATTATTCTATAAATATTAATACACCTTATAAATTAAAAATCGAACAGGAGAACTAAAATATATTTCTAAAATAGAACAATTCTATTTTCTAAATATTTAAATATATACAATATTATTAAAAGGACTACCTAATTTATAAAATTTTATATAAAATCTGAAAAAAATATTCTTATAAATTATAATTCCCCTTCCAATTGAGGTCTCAAACTAGTGGTGCTAAAAGTACTAGGGTTACTAGGCGTGCATAAGTTTGGTAAAGTCCGCAGACTGGCTTGGTGGTTGGCGGCAACATCGGCGTGTGTAACATTACAGAGTATTGGTGTAAGTGCGCACTGCTTTGGTGAAATGTTAATGCGTTCAGAGACCCGGTGAGTTGTTCATCTTGTTCTTAATAATTACATACTTAAGACTGCTGTGGGTATTCGGCGAAAGTTTTGGGTATTCGGCCTCGGTTGGCGAGTATTCGGCCTTGGACATTGAACATGGATTGGTTTGGGTTGATGGTTAATTTACAAAATATGTTGTTGTTTTTGAAGTTTTTCGCCAAATATCCATAGTAAATCTAACATACATAAACTGTGTACGTCCCTCTCCGTATCGTAAGACGTCACAAGGCACAAAATGCTTAGCTTTACCTATCCGAATTTACAATTCGTTCTATAATCGCTAAGCATTTTAGAATTAACTTAGTATCACAATAATATACATGTATGGGTCTTTCATACTAGGCATATAAGTGGGTAAAATTTAATGGGATGATTTATAATATTGGTACGTATATTATATTTATGCGACGTGAAGAAATAAATTCATATAATTATGTTTCACTACACTTAACATTTATGTTAACTTTTAGTATAATTTACATATTTTTTGCACGTTGTCAAAACTGCACAAAGAATTTACAAAATTACCTAAACCTTGCATACTTCAATGAGGTACCAAGAAATAGGCATTATCATAGTGTGACTAACAAAATGCATGATTTATTTTTAAACGAGTGACAGATATTTTTTCTGTTTTAATCAACTATCTTGTTTAAAACGAGAATCTTCGCAATTTGTAGATGAAATGTATTTGATATAACTTCCAGATGTGTCGTGGAGTGTCAATTATTACGTCATGTTCGTAAGCTTTTTGCCTACTGTTCTACTACAACATTGACCTAGTTTAGACGTATTATTTTTATTTACAAAGTTGAATGACTAAGTTGTTGTGTAGATAACAGCGAGCAAACTGCTTTAATCAAATGAAAAGTAATAATAGGGACATGAGTGGCTTGTGTATTTGTTAAATCGACGACAATTGATTGAAATCTAAACACTTGACATACCAATGTAAAAGAAAATATCAAACTATCCATGTCCTTAATCCTCCCATAATCCTTTCAAATTGTCATCAACATATTCCTAACACCATCTTAATGTGTATGGCAGGTCCCCTGACGTATTACTACCCGGCAATGGGCCCGACGCTGCCACCCCCGCCGCTGGTCTACTGGGGCTACCCGACCCCGCCTGTCTCCCCTGCGCATTACTACCACCCGCCGCATCACCCTCAGACTATGGTAAGTTTCAACGTGATGCAGAAAATGAGATTCACTATGACTGATGCTAGGAAGCATGGGAAATAAAGGAATGCCTCCCCCCCCTCCCCAAAAAATAAGAAATGGTTATTTATTGGGTCAATTTGAATTACTCGTACCTAGCAAGTCTTTGCAGACGTGAAGGTATTTTGGGGTCATCGACCACATGTTATGTCATGACAATTAAGTATAGAACAGTTTTTTGTTTTGTAATACAATCCTAGTTTGCTAGGTAATTTACTTTGTATATTTCTTAAAAAAAAACATCCTGTTTACCATAAAAAAGAAATTATAACCTTTTTAATTAACCAAAGTAGTCTTATCACTAAAAACGATACCTATTGTGTAGCCAACAGTAACGTACGTTTTACATTGCGGAATTATTTTTGATAGGGATTTAACAATTCCCATAATAATTTCAGATACCTGAGGTGGTGTCAGTGGGGGGAGGGTCACCAATTCCCATACCACCGCCGGCCGCGTGTCCCGAATGGCCCATATTTATGGTCAACTAACATGTACACACCCTACACAACGAAGAACACCGCTCAAACGGCAAATATAAAAGTTATAATTTATAAACTGTATATAATATAAATATATTCCATATATATTTAATTTAAAAATATTTAATATAGGTATCCTATGAAATTAGAAAAATATATTCGAAGTTTAATGTCTAATTTTATTATATGAATGAGTTTAGTTTGTTAAGCGTTTGCCTTTTCAACAACCTATTTATTTTTGTGCTCAATTGATTTCGAAGAATTTTAACCTAAATAAAACTTTAAATACTTACCTATCTCTTTTTCTTACTTTGGCTTTCAGTATTTGAATTCGTTCTCAAAGCTTTTTCTAAAAATTGTTATGCTTGTGCCACAAATTATAATAAACAAAACTCTTTCATACCATATTGTACAAACGAGAATTTCGAATAATAAATAAAAACTTTTTGAATTCTACTTAGCATCACTTGTTAAAAACGAATGAAATGGCTCAATCTATAGAGATATTTCTAAAAAATATTTATATTATGTATATTTGAATAGATTTATATAAAAATATAATTTATATTTACACACGCACACATAATATAAATTTTGTTGCAATTATTTTTAATGGTCTACTTAATTTGTTGATCTTTCAGATATTTTAGAGAATCTTAAATAATTTTAAAAATAACTATTTTTATGTTTTTAGTACTTTTAAATTTATTAGTGAAAGATAATATTAAGTGAGTTATGTTATAGTATATGAAAAAAACAATGCTTTACTTGATGGCATTCGTAAAAATACCTATAAAAAAACCAAAATCACATTAGGAAAGTTCCTCTTCATAGCTACAAGATATATCTGATATTTATTTTCATAAACGCAGTAGATAACTACAAGCAGGAAACATTAAATATATTAAATAAATAAAAAACTTACTAGGCCCACTTTAGCTCTTATATAAAATATCGAATCATTTGCTGATGTCTCGAAAATCAGTCTCGATTTTTTTCTTAGATTAAAACTCCCAGGTACCTAGACTTCCTAGGCTTAAATTTGAGAGCTTATTATGTCTGCTTTAATCACGAAAGTATCTTGTTGCGGTTCTGTAACGCCAAAATTCCACTTTCTCAAATCATTGAATAAGTGCCGTTTTGATTTTAGTTTTACATCTGTAATTAACCTAAGTTCTCAATTCTTTTCTGCTTGTATGTGTCTACTATGTTGACATGGACAACGAATGTACCACAGTGATATAAAGGTGCTGTTACGTTTGTAGAAATTAAACCAAATATATGTTATTGAGTTTATGTTACTTAGATTAGATCGACGCTCAATTAGTAGTAAATATATCTAGTAGTTATTCAAAACCATAAATATGCCATAATTTTTAAGAATAACCCCTTTTTCTGTTACTTTCGAAGCAGCTCTTGTTTTTTAAATAAAGTTTTATTTTAGAATTATTCATGTCTCGATTTTTACTGACGCAGTTTGTACGCAAATGTGCATAATTGACTTTTCAACGTTAGCAACACACGACGCGACGTCCCAAATCTTAGTATTTATACGTGCCAATGATTTTTAAACAGAGCTGCTTTTTATTAGCTTACCTGTTGCTCATTCGCAAAGTTAAGGAGGTATGTATTGTATTGTGTCACATTGACCACTTACTAGATAAGTCAAGCCAAATTTGACTTAGCATTGTAAAAACTTAGTTTAACACTTAAATTTTTAGTTACTATTTTATTTTTACGTATGAATGTCAAAGGCCAGTAGAAATAATTTTAAATTTTAAATTTGGCTTGACAGAATTACTAACATGTGACAAGGAACTGTCTCGATTTTATTTTTGTGCTCAATTTTTGATGGATGCTCAACAACTGAGAAATTGAACTTATTTAGTTGTAAGTTCAATTGTCTCCTTAAGTTCTAGATATATAGATAATTTAGGTAAATATTTAAATTGGGCTTCAAGCAACAAGTTATATTTATGGCCAACTTTCATTCTTACATAAAAAAGTAGTTCAACAAAAAAAAAAAACATTTAAAATAAATAATTTCATATTGTTTTTTGACAGAATACAAAAAATCACCAAACCGCAAAATATAGTATAAATTATATTTAAAGAAACTTGTAAAGTCCAGAGTATACGATACCTATATGAAATTGTTATTAAATAAATTAATGCTAAATTATTTAGAAGCAGTATAAATTTTATATATTATTGACTTAAAAATAATACGTTGTTAGCCCCGGAGCTTCTACAGGAAGTTACTGAAATAAGAATAAGAAATTATGAGCTTTAAGAAATTATATTTCAATTAGAATTCCCAATCAGGTATGCAATCCAGTTTATATTTCAAATGAATTCATTTCGCAATTTATATTTTTCTTTTGTACATTAAAAGTAATATTATATTTTGCAAAACAATGAAGTTTCAAATTAGAGAACCAGTTATTTTAACCAGCTACTAAATTAGAAATATGATTTCTTATTGACCATTTATAAAATGTAAGTTATTATAATTATGTTAAGTTAATTTAATTACTATTGGCATAATATATTTTAGATAATAAATTAACGTGCCTATGTGTAGTGTACGAAATGAAACAACAAAATCATAAATGTCTTCCAAACTGTAAAATATTTATTTTAAGTTGGTCACAAAATATTGTGATAAGTTATAGAGAGTAATAATATATTTAGATAAATATTATGTATGTTACAAAATATTACATGTATAATTTGTTGTTAGATTTAATATAAGAAATAGAACGTGAAGTGTTTTATAAAATACAGGTGTTAGACTTTATAATTTGTTATTTTAAAAAAACGTTTAGATGATATTTACAAAAGTTTTATTTATTTCAAAGCTATTTTGTTCAGAGAAATATAGCCAGAAAATTAAAATTAAAAAAGTATAAAATATTAAGTAGGAAATTTATATTATAAGATTGTTATAAAGGATTGTAAATTTCGTCTAAACACCTGTATTAATACCTAGATATTTTAATACAATCTCCATTAGTTTAAGTGTTAACAATCATGTCCATGACACCACAATATAATTTATATATGTATACTTAAAATACTATTGATAAATAAAATTAAAAAAATAAAGTAATTAAAACTTCTTAGCTTACCTTATTTGTATGAAAATACAAGCGTTTTAAGGTGACAATAGATGTATTTATTTCTTTCGCTAGGATATACATACCTGCAATATAAAAAAAATTGTTGCCAACCTAACAGATTTTTGATACTCAACATATCTGCAAAATTACCACTAGGTATTTTTAATTTGACCTCTGACGTTGAAAGATACACGATTTATATTCGTTTCTCCGATAATTTCAACAGATAAAATCACAAAAAAGGCAAAATAATATTATTTATATTGATACTTAATCTTTTTTTCATGTTTTTTGTAGTCATTAGGTACAGGAATAAGCCAGTCTTTAGTACAATACCTATAGTATTCTTGCCGAATAAATAAAATACAGGAGCTCTTTATATTTTACATATTATAGATTATCGTCTTTAAATAACTACTTAATGTTACTAAAACAACGAATATACCTTCATAGATATTGTATAACAAAATTTATAAACTGTTACGAAAGTCGATAAATGTTTATATTTTCGTATTTAGACTACTAATTATATTTTACAGAATAAAATTAAATGGGTAAGCAAAACAACAGTGTCTTATCGTGTAAAAGTTTTGTCAATTATTGAAAAATTTAACCCTATAAATATAATATGCCATTTATTACCTACAAAAAGATAAAAAAAGGAATGATAAAAACATATCTACATAATAATATTATCGTTTAATTATCGGCTTGAAAATAATGAACTTATAAATATGTAATTTAAAATCATAACAAATCATATTATTGGTATAATAGATATTATTATTTATTTTGTTACTTTTATACTTCACATTTATATTTTTTATCTCTGGTAACCTAGTGATATTCTTGTTCGAGTGATCTTGATTCAAATTGTTACCTTCTACGTTGTTCTTCATAGGTCTGTTATTAATAATAATTATTAAATAATAGTAGTAGCGTTACATTTAGTAGTAGTCATTATTAGATGTGCAATTTTAGTAAATAGACATTTTTTCGATATTTAATGCCAAAATAACTGTTTGGTTTCATATCATACAAAGTAGTGAATTGTTCCGATAAATAAATAAATATAGACAAATTATTATGTGTTGTTTTATTTTACTTATTTTAAGCCAAAACTTTTTAAATGCTTACTTTATTACATTCTGGTGTACGAAGTTCTTTAGAAAAATAAGTAAAGTTCTGTATATGGTAGATAATCAATTAATTTTGTTTTAAACTTAATTAAAGATAATCATGAAATAATAAATTATTTATTTTAAAGGAGTTTATAACAATTTAGTTAAAAAGATATCGATGCAAAAGGATTTCCGAAACATCAAAAACACGAATACCGAATATTAAAATTCCGATTATTAGAATTCATTCCGATTATTAGAATTCCGATTCGGGACCGTTAATTCAATTCTGGTATATTTTTTTCAAGCTACCCTCATTTCATTTTAATTTATATTTTGTCGACATTAAGTTATTTGTGAATATTAGATCCAACAGTCAGTATAGCTTGAGCCCAGAGTTGCCACCCGTCCCGATTTTCCCGGGACAGTCCCGATTTCGAAGACATTGTCCCGCGTCCCGACGGACTATGGATTTTGTCCCGATTTTCGACAATATTATGCGACAGGCTCAATCAATTCATTCACGGGTATAACCTAGTCCAAGTATTTAAAGTCGCAACGGAGCAGAAGTTGAACACATAATTTAGTTTTATATGTAGTGCTTTGAGCATACCTCCTTCAAATGCGTATGTTGAGCGCGTATTTTTAACCGACTTCAAAAAAAGGAGGAGGTTCTCAATTAGTCGGAATCTTTTTTTTTTTTTTAATGTATGTTCCCCGATTTCTCGAAGACTCCTGGACCGATTTGGAAAATTTTTCTTTTGTTTGAGAGGGTATACTTTCCAATTGGTCCCATGATCATCAGGTCAGGATCTGATGATGGGATCCCAGGGAAATCGAGGGCAACCTTCAAATTTTATAGGCACACAGTACCATTTTCATATATTTTCTAAAGCTGTTCAAGTATTTGCATCCGATAATCATCATCTCAGGTGGATGAGCTGATGATGGAAGGTACAACTCCTCTAGTAAGGAGTCGGCATCGACTGATTTAGTAAATTATGTTTGTGTTCGCATATCTCCGGAACTACAAGTCCGATTTAAGTAATTCTTTTTATGTTGTACTAGGTATCGTTCAACTTAAGGAATACTGCAAGTTTCATCAAAATCGGTTCAGTAGTTTTTGAGATAGGGAAGGAATGAAGATGTTAACGATGTTATTACCGGTGCTACGGATTTCTTACATACTCGTATGTAAGAAAATTATGTATTTGACAAGAATTTTGGTTGAATATTTATACTAAAAAGAGTTAAATAAAAACTTTTTCAAAAAAAATGTAACCGCCTTCAAAAACAACCACAAAAAAGGGTAAAATAACCTACAAAACTTTTCTTTCGGAAGTCGGTGGCAAAAACACAATGAAATTAATAAAAAAAACCACCGACTTCCGAAAGAAAAGTTTTGTTGGTTATTTTACCCTTTTTTGTGGTTGTTTTTGAAGGCGGTTACATTTTTTTTGAAAAAGTTTTTATCACTAATGACCATGTAATGGTCTAATATCAGAAATCGTTGCTCGGTAGATTTGATAAAAGCAGAATTGCTAATTTCTTTGAATATGCACATGTGCCTTGTTCAGACTTCATAAATAAATACAAAAATGATATAAATTTAGTAAAAGTGGCTCGTAACAACAAGAAATACTTACTTACACATGGAAAAATAAATATTTAAAATAAATAAAAATAAATACTGACTACTACTTTGACTGTCTCATGGGTAATTTTTTTTTTTTACCTAAACTTCGAAGTCTCATACAGATGACCGATCGTCCCGCTTTTTTTTCCCCTAAAGGTGGCAACCCTGCTTGAGCCTCGGAATCGAACAGGTCGAATGAATCCCTGATAATCGCGAATTATAGTGTTTGAGTGATAAAAGTGCGAGTGTGTTGTACAAAAAGAGGAATAAATTCGTAATAATAACAATTGTGGAGTTTACCTTTATCCAGCGAGCAAACGGAAGTATGCCACTCTGAAATTCGTAAGTAACAATTAAATTTTGAAGGTCTTTCTCTAAAAAAAAATATCTTAAAAATTTAAGGGTTGCTACACACGTTATGAAAAATCGTTATGATTGGACGGTACCCAGTGGCGGATTAAACGTTGAGAGCGCTGTAGGCAAGCATCCTCCCACCCCGGGCAGGGCGGGAGAGACTGTCAGACTTGTACTGACTAAAATCCACGGTGTTCTTCAATTGCCCTTTATGTTCCGGGGTCACGGTAAAGGAATAACCTAAGCTCCGCGACCCCGGCAGGCCTCGGCCCTCCGAGAGGGGGCCCCGTCATTTGATGACGCTCTTTGAGGCGCGCGTGTAACACGACGCGCCGTCGACCCGGGCATGGTCCATGGTCGGACAGCGAGTTGCCCTTTACTCGCTGTCCGCAGGCGGCGCCTACTAAAGATAATAATACTGTGCCTACGGTGGCTGGAGATCGTCTGCCGACGTCCGACGCCGTGGGCGTCTACCACTGCGGTTGGGGTGGAGGGAGGACGCTGTCCTCTCCCTCTCGCGGCCCGCCTCCTCCTTCGCGAACATTACTGCTTCGCAGAAGGAGGCGACCACTTCCCACTCCTTCTCGCCCCGCAGCATGGCCTCGACCAATGCCGGGCGCGAGAGGTCTCCGCCTATCGCCTCCGTGATATAATAATATCTGCCCAAGCGGGGCAGTCCTGTACCGTATGCTCCACCGTGTCCTCCGGGCGATCTTCGCAGTGGTGACACCCGGGCGTCTCTTCCCTCCTTATCCGACACAGGTACCTACCGAAACTTCCGTGTCCGGTAAGGACCTGCGTCATCCGATAGGTCAGAACGCCGTGACGTCTCTCCAGCTACTCCTCAAAGACGGGTCTTACCGCCGCGATTGCGGCGTGCCCGAACCTTGGTTGTGACAGTCGTTGTCTCCATACTGCCCTGAGATTGCGCCGGACCTCTTCCCGCCGCGCCTCGACTTGTCGGGGCAGCGGGAATTCTCTCCGGCGCTGCGCCTCCGCACGCGCCACTCATAGACGCGCTGGAGGGCAGTCGCCTCCAGATGCCAGGGCAGCAATCCGGCTAGGAGGTAAACCGATGTACCTTACGAAAAACGCGGTGAGATGGGGGCCAAGAAAAAAAAAAGAGCATCAGTTTACATGAGATCGATATCTGTGATCTGTGATCGCTTTGCTCCCGCCCACGCGCCGCACTCTCGTCCCCGCAATTTTAGAAGCCGGAACGTCTGAATCCGTCCGATATCACTCGCAAGTCCCCGTGTGCTCGCAGTCGACGCGACGAACATTGCAGTCGTATCTTTCCAACTTCAATCAGAGATCATGTACCATCGACAAAGTTGTTTGTAGGCGTAAGTTTAGTCAGTCCCATCTTATAATTTATCTTTTGTTATAAATTGAAGCAAATTGAGATTGTATGCAAAAATAATAGTTTTAATGGCTTACATATTGACACAATTAATTTTATGCTATACTAGCTGTGCCCGCGACTTCGTTCGCGTCGATGTCGGAACTTAACAATGTATTTCTAAGTGCGAAGCGCTGTTGGAGGATACCGATACAAATCATTTTCTATGCTTTTTTTTTAGCGTCATAAAATCGTCAAATTAGTCTTCTCACCCAGGGCAGGGCAAGAGGGACTGTCAGACTTGTATTGACTAAAATCCACGGCGTCCTTCAATAACCCTTTACGTTCCGGGGTCACGGTAGCTCGTAAGTCCTACGACCCCGGCTGGCTTTGGCCCTCTAAGGGGGCCCTAAGGCCCCCGTCATTGTGCTGACGCTCTTTGAGGCGCGCGTGGAACACAACGTTGACGTCGACCCGGGCAGGATCCATGATCGGACAGCGTGTCGCCCATTACTCGTCGCCCGAATGCCCACACCTGTTGGCCAGAGATCGTCCTGCGACGTCCGTCACCGTGGGCGTCTACCACGGCGGCTGGGTGTGGGTCGTGAGGTGGACGCTGTCCTCTTCCTCACGCGTCCCGCCTCCTCCTTCGCTGGCATGACTGTTTCGCAGGAGGAGGCGACCGGTTTCCACTCTATTTCACGTCAACCAATGCCGAGCGCGAGAGGTCGCCGCCTTTCACCGTTGTGAGGACATGTGCAATGCTCTGCCCAAGCGGGGCAATTTTGCACGGTATGTTCTTATCTACCGTGTCCTCTGGACGATCCTTGTAGTGGTGACACCCACGCGTTTCTTCCTTCCCCATCCGACACAGGTACCTCCCAAAACTTCCGTGTCCAGTGAGGATCTGCGTCAGGTGGTTGGTCAGGATGCCGTGATACCTTCCAGCCATTCCTCAAAGAGAGCAGTGCCGGATTAGCCATATAGCAGGAGGCAGCAAATGCTACGGGCCCCGCGCATTGGGGGGCCCCGCGCCTGTGCCCAAAAAAAAATCACAAATATGTAATACACCTTGGCTATTCTTAAAGTGTGCGATTGGCCACACTGTCACTACTAACGCCTCGTTACAGTCGTCTCCTCAAGACCTTAATACAGGATACGCTCTGTATAAATCATTACATGGCTATATCGAAGCAATGCAATCCACATTGAGGCATTTCGTATTGAGAGTTTTGCCCCAAAGCCTCCAGCGGCCGCCCTCAGGCTACTCCTGCCCAATCTCAGTGGGCCAAACGCCTCATGCAAGGAGGCTTTACGCCGGCGTCGTGCGGTCCATGGCCCTCTACGGGGCCCCCATGTGGGCTCTGATTAGCATCCGGACGCGACCATTAAAGCTGGTCGCATGCCAGGGGGTCATGGCTATGCGGATGATCCGGGGATATCGCACGATCGCCAGCGAATCGGCCAACCTTGGCGGATTGCTGCCCTGGGATCTGGAGGCGACTGCCCTCCATCGCGTCTATGAGTGGCGCGTGGAGGCGCAGCGCCGGGGTGTATCCCCGCTGCTTCGAGAAGTGAAGGCACGCCGGGAAGAGCTCAAGGGCGATCTTAGGGCAGTATGGAGGGAACGACTGTCGCAACCCAGGTCCGGGCCCGCCACAATCGCGGCGGTAAGACCCCTTTTTGAGGAGTTATTGGATAGGCGTCACGGCGTCCTTACCTACCGCATGAAGTTTCGGGAGGTACCTGTGTCTGATAAGGGGGAGGAAACGCCTGGGTGTCACCACTGCGAGGATCGCCCAGAGGAAACGGTGGAGCATACAGTGCAGGACTGCCCCGCTCGGAAAGCACCGCCGTGTCCTCACCGCGGCGATAGGCGGAGACCTGTCGCGCCCGGCATTGGTCGAGGCCATACTTCGGGGCGAGACGGAGTGGGAAGCGGTAGCCTCCTTCTGCGAAGCAGTCATGCTCGCGAAGTAGGAGGCAGCAGCAGCATCCTCCCTTCATCCCAGCTGCAGTGACGGACGTCGGCAGACGATCTCCGGCCACCGTAGGCACGGGCACGTGGGTGGCGAGTAATGGGCGACTCGCTGTCCGACCATGGACCAGGGGTCGACGGCGTGTTGTGTTCCAAGCGCTTCAAAGAGTGTCAGCATGATGACGGGGCCCCCCTCTAGAGGGCCAAAGCCTGCGGGGGTCGCGAGACTTATCTCATTACCGTGACCCCGGAACGTAAAGGGCTATTGAAGGACACCGTGGATTTACCGCAAAAAAAAGGCAATGTAACTCTAGGGCCCCATGGTTACATTTGCTACGGGCCCCGCACCGGCTTTATCCGGCACTGAAAGAGAGGTCTTACCGTTTCGATAGTCGCTCCCTCCATACCGCCCCCTTTTTTTTTATCGTGGCAAAATCATCAAATCAGTCCAACACAGACCGTCAAAGAAAAAAAAAAAGACCATCAAACAGTCCCTCCTGTCCCGCCCTGGGCGGGAGAAGTCCTCCCGCCCAGGGCGGGACAGGAGGGACTGTCAGACTTGTACTGACTAAAATCCACGGTGTTCCTTCAATAGCCCTTTATGTACAATCGACACAGTGGAATCATGACCCACCATAAGCTTATTTTCCAACAGACATTCAAATACAATTAGGTCCACATTCACGTAAACATACATAATTATCCATGGTAACGACTTTGATCTTTGTCAATTTGACGGATTCAAACGATTTATTGTCAAAATGGGTCATGATTCCACTTTGTCGATTGTACATACCAGGAGGGTCACGGTTATCGAGTGAGACAGTCCCGCGACCCCGGCAGGCTCTGGCCCTCTTAGGGGGGCCCCGTCAGATTGCTGACAGCTCTTTGAGGCGCGCGTGGAACACAACGCGCCGTCGACCCGGGCATGGTCCATGATCGGACGGCGAGTCACCCATTACTCGCCGCCCGCATGCTCGCGCCTACGGTGGCCGGAGATCGTCTTGCGACGTCCATTGCCGTGGGCGTCTCCCGCGGCGGCTGCGTCGTGAGGTGGACGCTGTCCTCTCCCTCACGCGTTCCGCCTCCTCCTCTGCTAGCATAACTGCTTCGCAGAAGGAGGCGACCGCTTCCCATTCCGTCTCGCCCGGCAGCATGGCCTCGACCAGTGCCTATCGCCGCTGTGAGGACACGGCGGTGCACGGTGCTCTGCCCAAGCGGGGCAGTCCTGCACCGTATGTTCTACCGTGTCCTCCGGGCGATCCTCGCAGTGGTGACACCCTGGCGTTTCTTCCTTCCCCATTCGATACAGGATCCATACCGCCCCCTGAGATGGCGCCGGAGCTCTTCCCGCCGCGCCTCGTCTTGTCCATGCAGCGGGGATTGACCAGTGCTTCTTCATAAATACATGCCTTCGGACGGCAAGCTACCCATTACTCCCCGTCCGCAAGCGGCTGGAATATGACCCACTATTTCCGACGCCCTAGGCGCCTTCAGCGGTGGCTCGGGTGAGAGGTAGAGGGTGCACTTTCCCTCACGCCCAATTATGATAATTATGCTCAGTATTGCCCAGGCAGTAATAATTTTGTTGTGACATTATTTTGAAACTATGATATCTCCTAAGATATTCATTGAAATCTAACGATGTCAAGGGCAATTTTATTCAAAATTAAGTGCTTGTGATGATTAACGTATTTATTTTGATAAGGATTAATATCATATTAATGAAAATACCTTCTCAAATAATGCATTACTTTAAAACAAATTTTATTTCCATAAAAAAGGTTATAGTGACTTAATCTAAAAATATAGATATATGCTCTCGCGGACTTTATTTTAGAACTTTTTATGAGGAATAATTCCATAGTACATAATTTTTGCGTATCTTTAACCGTTTACGCAGCGCACGCAACGAAAGCTCTCGAAAAGGAATACATTTTCCCGATTTTGAAACATTTCTAATTGCTGCTCCGCTCCTTTTGGTCATAGCGTGATGTTATATAGCCTATAGCCTTCCTCGATAAATGGACTATCCAACACAAAAATAATTTTTCAATTCCAACCAGTCGTTTCTGAGATTAGCGCGTTCAAACAAACAAACTCTTCAGCTTTATAATATTAGTATAGATTGGAATTGTTATTAGGAGAACTTGGGATCCAAGAGCGAGCGAAGCGAGCTCGGGACTTGTGGGCACCCCGACACGGACAGGTTAGGTTCGATGGCGGGGTCTGAAAGACCCCGCCATCCCCTTCTTGTTAGGTTACTTTAAACCATGCACGCAGAAATAGGAGCCCCGTGGAGCGGGGCTCCGTTGAGCTTCCTTTTTTAGGTAATCTTCACCTATACCTACTAGTATCAATATTATTATGTTTTTATGCCATTGGCTTTTAATTTACTTTCCTTACTTTACTTGTTCACCAAACTCGACATAAAGGTAATAGAAAGCGTAAAATATCAATACTTTGGAGAACAATAGACTTCCAGACTCGACGTAACGGGACTCGACATAAAGGGAATATATCGCATGACGTGCAAAGCCCTTTTTGTTGTAAGACGACTTGGTTTGGGTCGCGGGACCCATCGAATTACCGTGACCCTGGAACGTAAAGGGCTAATGACACCGTGGATTTTAGTCAACAGTACGAGTCTGACAGTCCCTCCCGCCCTGCCCTGGGTGGGAGCACTCATTTGATGATTTTACCACGTTAAAAAAAAACGACTTGGTTTCTCCAACTCACCGATATCAAATGGGATTGTGATGTGACAGCGAGATCGACTTTGCGAGGCCTGTTGAACTCTTTCAATTCCTAGTAACAAAAAAAAACTTACCAAGTTATTGCAACAGCCTCACGCGAGCAGTGGAGGCGCTTGACTTAAACGTGATTTTTGGCGACATCAGAGCCTCTACCATGAGTTGTCATTACGATACTCGATCATACGCATCGATCGCGTTTGGCGCTCTCATTGGCTGAGAGTTCCGTGTATTCCCGTTCGTCCACTCGACTTCGTCCCCCTAGTGGGACGAACGGGAATTCGTTATTTATTTTCCCGATGGTCCCACTAAATTTTTTGAGTGGACGAATGGGAATAATTTATTAATTCTTTTTTGTAGTTCTAGTGGTCCCACCAAATAATATAAGACTGGTGGTTTTAATTGGTAAAAAAAACAAATTTGGTAGGACTGGTGGTTATTTTGTGTGACGATTGTTTGCATCTACGCTGTTATGGTTTTGCAGTGAAATGGGAATTATATAAATATTGAGGGCGAATATGATAGCCCTGGATAAAATATGTGGATGAAAACAAATATCAAATGAGACCGGACTAACTGGTGAGTGTTAATATTTAAATTATAATTATTTCAAAAGTTAATATCTAAATACGGTTTCCTATTCAAAAGCGTTTGTTTAAAAGTAAAAAAAAATGTGATTGATACTTAGTATGTGCTATTAATAGTTTTTTCATAATAGTAAAATAAATCAACAGCTATATTTTGCATAAAGAAAATAATAGTATTCCATGTTTTGTTCTAGTGATGAAATTCTGTTAGTCTGTGGAATATGAGATTTATGGAAAAGAATAATATAGCGCTTGTCGAGAACGAAGTGGAGTAAAGGACAAGCAAACTATGAAACAACGAATAAACATATTTCTGCACAAATCTTTTTAGTGGGACGAATGGCACTAATCGAAGAACATATTCCCGTTCGTCCCCTCTTGAATTAGGAGTGGGACGATCGGGAACAAATTAAATATTATTTTTGTAAATTCCCGTTCGTCCCACTAGTGGGACGAAGTCGAGTGGACGAACGGGAATACACCGAGAGTTCATACAAACTTGGAGCATACCAACGAGAGCGCCAAACGCGGTCGATATCGATGATCGAGTATCGTAATGACAAGTCATGGTAGAGGCTCAGCATTGCGAGGCGTCTTAGGTTCTTTCAGTTCCCACTCATCAGACACCACAAGATGTATAATATATTGTATGACATGTTAATTTCATAATAGAAGTGTTGCACTGCTTTACTTTAGGTCATCGCCGTTGTCAAGTTTTTTTTTTTTCTTTTTATTCTCCGAGTGTGAGGCTCATTCAGATGCGAGGCCTGGGGCTTGGGGTCTGTTTCACCCCACCTAGCTACGCCACTAGTTATTGTTGTAGGTTCGTGGATCTTCAAGTTCAACAACCAACCTGGCAGGCGCGTGTCGGATGTCGTGAGCAGAGATGAAAAATAAATAAGTCGCGTTTCTATATTGTTAAATATGCATTTACTCACAAATATGTACACGGTACACAATACAATATTATTTCACTTAGATGTCTTTGGATTTTAATATTAATTGGACAGCACAAAATAATTCATGTCCGTTTTGGAACGGGGCAGAGACAAGAGAGAGTGAACCATCGAGAAAGACATACAGATAACACAACTGTCAATGTAATGCATAGACTAAGAAAATACTTAATTTCTAACACTCCTCCTTATGCATTACATGAGATAACTAGTGGCCCTACATTGGCTCTACATGCTCTAAGGATGACTCGATACAAAAAAAACAACTACATTCCTATTTAGTATGACTCTAAACATTTGAATAAGGAACTATATCCAAGAATAAATCCCACTCTACATGCAAGCAAGATACATTTCAACATCTAAATAATGCACCTTAACTCTAGATTACTGACAAAATTACCATGCTTCTGACCACACAGTGGTTTGGTTAACACATCAGCGACCATCTGGTCTGTAGGCAGGTATTTAACATTAATTTGTTTTCCCTGTATTAAGTCTTTTACATAGTGGTACCGCAAATCTATATGCTTAGTTCTTTTATGGGAGTATTCTTTAACAAGTAAAAGCTTTTGAGCACTTTGGTTATCGTTAAATACTGTTACATCAAAGTTTTTGTCAATAATTTCTGATAAGAAATTCTTAACAAAACAAATGTCCTTGCATACATCACTAATAGCAAGATATTCTGCTTCTGTGCTAGATAAAGCCGTACAACGTTGCTTTCTAGCCTCCCAATTGATGACATTTTCACCAATTTTTATAACAAATCCAGTATATGACTTGCGGTCGGACAAATCATTGGCCCAATCTGCATCAGCATAGGCAATGATATTAAAATCATTGCTTTTGACAAAATGAAGACCATAATTCATGGTTCCTGCAAGATAGCGTAATACTCGCTTAGCAGCGCGCCAATGACTCATATCGAAACATGTACTGTACTGACTTAACTGACTACATGCGTATGAGATAATATCTGGACGTGTACATACAGATAGGTACATTAGTGATCCTAACAATTGTCTATACTGATAAATATTATCATCTAAACAATCTTTATCTGATTTGTCCAGTTTGCAGTTTACTGGTAGTGGGGTAGATACAGCTTTACATTCAGTCATATTGTACTTAGCCAATAATCGCCTTATGTAATCAGATTGATCAAGAATAGTTACACCTTTTTTAATTGAAACATTCATGCCTAAACAATTTTTCAATGTTCCTAAATGACGGATTTCAAAATGTTCTCTCAAAAGTAACAGAATATTATCTATATACCCATTATGAAAAACATAAATATCGTCAACATATAAGGCCAATATTGTATATTCAGTCTTGGTCTTTTTACTATATACACAAGGTTCACATTTACTCTGCACAAACCCATTCTTAGATAAAACATCATGGATTTTAATATTCCACATCCTACTTGCCTGCTTCAATCCATAGATGCTCTTTTTCAGTAAACAAACTTTATTGTCTTCATCAGATTTAAAACCAGCGGGCCGTTCCATATAGATAACTTCATCTAATTTACCATTTAAAAAAGCTGTGGTAACATCTATGTGATTCATATTCAGATCCAACTGATTTGAAATGCTGAATAATATCCTAAGAGTTGAATGCCTAACAACAGGCGAAAAAGTATCAGCATAATCAATGCCTTGCTTTTGACTATAACCACAGGCAACTAATCTAGCTTTATATTTTATAAATTGACCTGCAGCATCAAACTTTTTCTTAAAGACCCATTTATTTTTGACTACATTTAGACCCTTAGGTCGGTCAACCAATTCCCAAACATTGTTTTTGATCATGGAATTGTACTCACCTTTCATAGCTTCGTACCATTCATCCTTCTCAGGTGAATTCATAGCATCAGAAAGTGTTTGTGGTTCATCTAATGAACTCGCAGCTGCCAATAACGATGACAAATCATAGTCTTTTAATTTTATGGGTAAAATACCTCGAGTACTACGCACAGGACGAGAGATAGACGCGTCGGACCTTTCCAACGTAATCACCTCTCCTCCTCGAGATGAAGAGGCCGGCAGAGAAGATACAGCGCCACAAGGGACATCATCTTCATCACCGTCAACATCCTCAGAGACATCTTCAATACTGCGGTACAGCTCAGACAGTGGCGACCCCGTTGCTGGTGTATTGCCGACATCTGAAACTGAGAGGTTCTCACTTGAAGTGTCTACAGACTTAGCATTGTCACTTCTACTAAAACTAATATCACAGTGTACATTGTCATCATCAGCAGCCGATACATTTATATTATCATTATTATTATTTAAATTATTTAAATTTTCAATAGAACCATTCTGATTATTATCATTATCATTATTAATAAAATTTATCTGGTCATGAAAAATAAAATGCTCTCTGTCTCGCTCACAATTGATCTCCTTTCCAATAAACTTGTCCTCAAGAAAGGTAACAGTCCTAGAATAAACAGCCTTTCGAGGATCAAGTGGATCGATAAATCGGTACCCCTTGCATGTTTCACCATAGCCTACAAAAATAAGCTTTTGTGCCTTGGCATCAAGCTTGCGTCTACGTTGATCAGGTATGAATGTATAAGCAACACAGCCAAAAACGCGCAGATGACTGAGGTCAATTTTCGACCCAGTCCATTCACACTCAGGTATTCTATCTGATAACGCAGAAGTGGGGGACCTATTTTTCAAGTAAATAGCCGTCATCACAGCTTCACCCCAAAAGCGATTACTCAGACCTGATTCCTGTAACATGGCTCTAGCTTTTTCAATTACTGTACGATTGACGCGCTCTGATACACCATTTTGCTGAGGGCAATAAGGCACAGATACCTCGTGAATAATGCCTTCCTTTTTCAAGAAGTGGGTTAAATTGTTATTACAATATTCAGTACCATTATCAGTACGCAAGATTTTAATTTGCAAACCAGTCTGTTTTTCTACCATGTTTTTAAAGGTAACAAAATGGGAACTAACCTCAGATTTATTCTTCATAAGAAAGCCAAACGTCTTCCTCGTTTTATCATCGGTGAAAGTTAACAAGTAGCGCGCTCCACCCCAGCTGCTCACTTGCATCGGGCCACAAACATCAGAGTGGACCAGTTCCAGTGGAGAAGCAGCACGCCTCGCAGTTGCCCGGGGAAACGATGACTTATGCATCTTCCCCGTAAGACACGAGACACAGCTGCCTGGCACATCATCTTCCTGCTGAAAAACGACACCAACACACTGATTCCCTCCACCAAGTACAGACATACCTTTCTGACTAAGATGACCGAGACGCTTGTGCCATACACTCATAGGTACGCACGCTGCAGCATTGGCACTCTGCATTCCCTGCATAGATGGAAGGGAAGGAGAATAACCTAACCCGGAGGTGGGCCGACCTTGCACTTTAAATTTAAATAGCCCATTACTTTTCCTTGCGGACAAAACCTGGTTGCCTGTGATTTTACAATCACTATAAATCTCACATACATTATCATGAAAGGCAACAACATAACCTTTATCAGTCATTGCACTTACTGACATTAAATTATTAGAAAGACTAGGAACAAACAATACATTTTCTAAACTAACATTAGACTTAAGAGTAACCTTACCAAGACTTTCACTCATCAAATGCTCTCCATTAGCAACAGAAATAGTGCACTTCTTCTGTTTAGCGTTCTGAACAAGCTTAGAGTCAATGCACATATGTACCGTAGCGCCGCTGTCCACGATGAACTCATCAGAACTACAGGCTGAGTAGGCTGAAGCAAACAAAGAGTGTTCTTCTTGTTTTTCTCCTTTCTCGTCCCGTTTCTTCTTGAAGCACCGCTTGGCAATGTGACCACTCTTCTTACAGTATGAGCAGGTAAGCTTATTTGGTTTTTTCTTGTTGGCTAGGTGAGCCGAATTGTCTATGCTGTTGCTGTTGTTACGACGATGATCCTCTTGTAGCAGTCGAGTGCGCACCACTTCACTGGTTAGATTGTTTGTCAAGCTCGCAGTTTCTAGACTAGACACGAGCACATCAAATTGTTCCGGTAGGCCAGAAAGTAAGATCTCAGCTATCTCACCATCTTCTATGATTTTTCCTATGTCAGACAGTTGTGCGACAAGGCTCATAACACCCTCGATGTAATCTGACATATTGGGGTATTGATTGTACTCAGTCCTATGTAGCTGTCGAAGAAGCAATACTTTCCTGTAAAGGCCTTTATCCTCAAACGTATCAGACAAACGTTTCCACGCTTCTTTTGAAGTTTTGGCGTCACGGACAAACTGGTAGAGGTTTGGCTGTATCGAGAGGCAGATACGCGCCAGCGCACGACCATCGCGCGCAGCATCCGTGTCCGTGCCATCGACACAATTCCATACACCATCCAGCGTTAGCAACATCCGAATAGAAAATTTCCAATTTAGATAGTTTGATAATCCTTGTAGTTTTTCAATACTATTGTAGGTTATGTTGTTGGCATTGGTTGTGCCGCCATCCAATACATCACTGCGACGATTCTCATTAGCCAACGGCATCCTGGAGCTCAGATTAATACTCTGGGTTATATTCCAATGAACCCGCACACTGGGACCGTTAACCTGTTGTAGGTTCGTGGATCTTCAAGTTCAACAACCAACCTGGCAGGCGCGTGTCGGATGTCGTGAGCAGAGATGAAAAATAAATAAGTCGCGTTTCTATATTGTTAAATATGCATTTACTCACAAATATGTACACGGTACACAATACAATATTATTTCACTTAGATGTCTTTGGATTTTAATATTAATTGGACAGCACAAAATAATTCATGTCCGTTTTGGAACGGGGCAGAGACAAGAGAGAGTGAACCATCGAGAAAGACATACAGATAACACAACTGTCAATGTAATGCATAGACTAAGAAAATACTTAATTTCTAACAGTTATATCTTTGTAAATTAAGCATTGGGTTAACGAAGGAAAAATTTGTATTCTTTATTTTTTAAAATTCTAGCCGACAGATTCCAACTACAAGTGAAAATCAACCTTACCACTACTATGAAATAATGATGCAATTCGATTGACTTGACGTCGTCGCACAGTGTGGGAATTTCGGAATCTAGCGGGATTTAATTCCAAATTGAAATAAATAAAAGAAACAAGTTTAAAATGATATTAATTGGTATTCAAATAAATAAAATTCATCATTTACAATGTCTACCGATTGCAGCCAATTTTTCTAATATAAACTTTTTAAAAAGAGCTTTATTTCATTTGTAGTATCTTCCAAAAAATTAACTTTTCACACCACTTGCTCGTAAATGTCACATTATAAGTCATGCAAACTGGCCGTAAAGCAAGTCATTGTTCCCCACACTCAAACCAGGGAATAATATATGTACTGAATTTCATTATTCCCTGGGAATAATGTGATTTGAATTTGGAACCTCAAACAAAAATAGTATGAAAACTTGGAACGAAGGAATTGAAGCAGCGGCGGCTGCCCCCCGGCAGTCCCCACTGCAACAGCTGATCGCTTGCTGAGGTGGGCACCACAGCATGCTCACGTTCGAAGGTTGTCGTACCACATCAAATTTCAAAATTCGAATTTATTTCCTCGCAGGTGGTGTGAAAAGCAGAGTACTCACCTCAGGAATAAAGCTGCCTTTGTCTTGGGCTAACTTAAATCCCTCTCTGCACTAAGGATTCTTATCTTAATTCCCTCGTTTCACTCGGGAATTAACACTTGAACCTCCTCGCTGCGCTCCGGAGGTTCACCCCCAGAATCCTTAGTGTCGCTTCGGGATTCAATACGCCCGTGACGTAAGGCACTGCTTTATTCCCTTGGTGCGTAATCTACTATTATGGTATGTACTTCTTATAAAAGCAAAGATAGCTTTAATTCGCTTCTTTTCCACATTTGAGATCAAAAAACCGCTTTTTTTGTAATATTGGAGGTCATTACGAAAATCTAAAAAAAAAATATTGGCGCAAAAAAGCGCACCTGTTATTAACTGTTCTCAAAAGTTTAGACTGTAAACCATAATTTGAAACAATCAAAACACCGGGACCTTCTGGTCATTTTTTTTATATACGTTTTAATTTGCAAATCGTCTCAAGAAAATGCTTTTTTCAACCTTTGCTTTCACATGTTGTTTTATGGGTAATGTATTACTATTTCTTTAATAAAATGCACTCTAAATTATCTTGACAAATATACACAATGGAATGATAAACCAATAAACAAAGTTTTAAGTTAATTTTATCAGTAATCTCAAATGAAGATGACACTTAAATGTCGTATTCACATTGTCGGTATACAACGACTATTATCAACCCACTTCAAGATTTTTTATTATTTTTTTCAAGCTACATACAACAATTTCTAATATGTAGCTTTGACCAATAGGGTCTTAGGTATAAATAGGTTATAAATATTGTAAAACTCAGGAATAATGGCGTGGTAAATAATTGTAGACGGTATAAATGCAATCGGTTATATTCCTTGCTATAACAAATTATCAGAATCTCATGGTAGGCACAACTCGTATTTTTCATGGGTGACGGCTGTCTGACAGGCAACCATAAAGTTACATGCTCTGTGGCAGCAACTGTCACATCATTTCCTGTAAATAAGACTCCTTGGTCACATCCTCTCACAAGATCAGGCCTGATCTCGTGGAAGGATGTGACGGCATGGCTAGCGGCTTAGCAGGCTTGCTAAAAGGCTTTTGGCATTGGCTGGCTGGCTAGCTGGCTGGCTGCCTGGCTGGCTGGCTGGCAGGCTGGCTGGCTGGCTGACTGGCTGCCTTCGGTTAACTGGCTATGGCGGTCCGGCCAAGGCTTGGCTGCAGAGGCGATATCTGGCAAGGCGTTACATTCTAGCTGGCTCCTGTTAACTGGCTATGGCTGACTGGTCAAGACTGATCTGCAGATGCGCTATCTTGCAAAGCGTGCGTTACATTCGGCCATCCTGTAAGCATTGCTCCCGCAATGAAGAAAACAAAACATGATTAGTGGTACAATCAACACACTATGTGACGACGGAAACTCGGTCGACGGCCCTTGATCAACTATAGATATTAGAGTTTCAATTTCTAGCTGCTGGTTGGTAAGAATGTACTACTTGCAGTAACGGACATAGGTATGTGCTATTTACACTCTCATATACCCCCTGTGCGCGATGTCAGCTACTCCTGGTGCACATCACTATCACATCGCGCGCTGCGGTCTATTTGATAGACCCCACCACCGCACATAGCGTTTAGGTGGATAGCCAATAAGTTAAGCGGATAGTCGAGCTCCTTGAGTTATGAGTCGGGTTACACGTTAACTGACAAATGCTTGCACTGACTGGACAGGTCCACTCAGAACACACTCGTAAACAGAACAAATATCATGCTGTTATTTAAGTCGTCGGTGACGTACACGTTCTGCCAGTCGTGTCTTTGTGCGACGTAAGTATTGATAATAACAAATATTTGCATCTGCATCTACTGTTCAATTAATCTCTTCTTCTCTGTTGACCGCGCGGATGTAGCGCTCACGCCACGCTAGAACTAAAGTTGGCTATGCTCTTATAACCAATTGTGCGGCGCAAACGGTGAGCGATTGGACGATCTCAAAGCCATCACGTCGAAGAGTAAATTGTAGAGTCCAGCGATGTGATTTCTTAATCAGAATAGCATAGCTGTTATTTGTGTGTAAACTCTTATACACAAGTAACAGCTATAACAGATACCGTGTTTAACCTGTTGTGTGACCCATCCCTAACTGTCATTATCAAAATATTGAAACTAGACCTATCGAAGACCTATCGCTGTCATAACGCAAATCCGCAAGTGTACCCGCAGGCTAACAATTTCAACAATAAGACGATATTTGCTTAAACGATTTACAACTAGTAATCAAAATACTAATACCAGAACCATATTTCTTACAAAAAATACTTCGTACTTCGTTTATTCATCAGGCCTACGTCCAGCTGTGTACTGCAATTGGCTGATATGACTGGCAAGCTGTAAGCTTAAATCTAGGTTCTTAGTACTGTTACGGTTTTCCAATGAAAAATTCCTTGCACAACCAGAGGATCGCACTCAGGCTTACACTCTGGTTCATCAATCACTCAACAACGCCATAAATGCTCTACGTTTAACCGATAAACGTTACAGCTAGAGCACACTATACCAATTCAGAATAACAGTGCAACATAAGTACGACTCACACGATGAAATGAGTCCTGAGTTAATCGCAGCAGTTTACAGCACCTGCATCGACTGCAGAAGATCGTGACTATCAGCGAAGTCCCGATGCACCAGTGTAGAACACGAATACTATGTTAGCGACGTGGTCCTCGCCCAGTTTCGCCGCTTTGCTGTAGAAACGACACCAACATGATCTTCCGACCTAAAATCATAACAATAGTTATTTGTTATGCAAGGCTGCAAAGTTGATTTTTGGCGCGAGTACTTGAATTGAAAACTGAGCGAGCGAAGGATTCTAAGATTGAACCGCGAGAGAAACGAGCGGTTCAAATATAGAATCCTGAGCGATGCGAAGTTTTCAAAGGTACGAGACGCAGAAAAACTTTGCTGCCGAGTGCAACACACAACTTTTCACCTCACACAGCGAGGAAATGAAGTGGGGGCATTGACCTATACAGGGGGCGGCTCGGCTGGCAGTGTAGAAAACAATTGAATACAAGACGTGTTCGAATTTTAAACAACACTTTGTGCTCTAGAGCACAAAATGGAGTTTTGCGCTCAGATTTTGAATGAGAAATAGAATCTTTCCGAGCGGGTGAGGTGAAATAGTTATTTGTTATGCAAGGCTGCAAAGTTGATTTTTGTGCGCGAGTACTTGAATTGAAAACTGAGAGAGCGAAGGATTCTAAGATTGAACCGCGAGAGAAACGAGCGGTTCAAATATAGAATCCTGAGCGATGCGAAGTTTTCAAAAGTACGAGACGCAGAAAAACTTTGCTGCCGAGTGCAACACACAACTTTTCACCTCACACAGCGAGGAAATGGTAGGTGTAAGAGAAATAGCTTAAACAATTTACTATATAAGTATAAATTATATTATCAGTAAATTAAAAGTAAAATGACTACAATTGTTAATATTGAAAGTTAAATGTTTTTTTGGAACATTAATACTTGTTTTTGTCACTTGTGTGTTATTACGAGTATTACGTAAATTTGCGGAAAATTGCTCAAATTCATTGGATTCCATAGTGAATGTTGGAGACAGAGACAGATTTACAGGCGGTTCGAGACGATTTTCTCGAATGTTAAAAACTCAAACTTACGACATCTACTACTTAACACTAATGTTCAGAAAAAAAAATAGGTTGCAACAACCCGGTGCACTGACATGCAGTGGGGGCGGCTCACCTGCCAGTGTAGAAAATAATTGAATAAAAGACGTGTTCGATTTTTAAACAAGACTTTGTGCTCTAGAGCACAAAATGGAGTTTTGCGCTCAGATTTTGAATGAGAAATGGAATCTTTCCGAGCGGGTGAGGTGAAAACAATATTAATGTCTCTGCTAGTACAGATGTGTGGCAACGTCTGAGTGTTTTTCTTCTCGAATTTTATATTCCGGCTATTCTCGCTGTGTCATCGCCTTGCTCTCTGCGGTAACAGTCTCTGGAATACCCCTGATTCCAAATAAACCAAACGTTATGAATCTCTTTCTTTTCTTCAACTCCTTTTCATTGCAACAATGAAGTATTTCAGTTCTCAATGAGTTCTCGGCGGGTCACCAGCACGTAGCACTATCATCACTCTCAGCAATCAGTGTTCACTTGATGACGTTCAGGCAATTCATGGGTCCTGTGGTTTCATCAAAATCAACTGCTCGGCGGCTTTGTATCGGTGCCGCATTCCTCTAACGGAAATCCTCATCATCAGTTCAGGCTTCGGAAAAAAAAATCGATCGTCAGTTCATCTCCAGCCTTCAATTGTTTTGTCAGATTTTTCAAGAAAACTGTTCGTATGCCACTTCTGAATGTAAAACTCAGGAATAATGGCGTGGTAAATAATTGTAGACGGTATAAATGCAATCGGTTATATTCCTTGCTATAACAAATTATCAGAATCTCATGGTAGGCACAACTCGTATTTTTCATGGGTGACGGCTGTCTGACAGGCAACCATAAAGTTACATGCTCTGTGGCAGCAACTGTCACATCATTTCCTGTAAATAAGACTCCTTGGTCACATCCTCTCACAAGATCAGGCCTGATCTCGTGGAAGGATGTGACGGCATGGCTAGCGGCTTAGCAGGCTTGCTAAAAGGCTTTTGGCATTGGCTGGCTGGCTAGCTGGCTGGCTGCCTGGCTGGCTGGCTGGCAGGCTGGCTGGCTGGCTGACTGGCTGCCTTCGGTTAACTGGCTATGGCGGTCCGGCCAAGGCTTGGCTGCAGAGGCGATATCTGGCAAGGCGTTACATTCTAGCTGGCTCCTGTTAACTGGCTATGGCTGACTGGTCAAGACTGATCTGCAGATGCGCTATCTTGCAAAGCGTGCGTTACAATATGTTATAAAAAATTAACATTTATATTTTGATTTAAATCCCCCTAGATTTCGGAATTCCCACACTGTGCGTCGTGGCGATCATGTTTTGTTTTTCATCTACCCGTAGATATCAACGTGTTCTATGTCATAAGTCGTAGTGGTAAGGTTGATTTTCACTTGAAGTTGGAATCGGGCGATACTCGTCGCATCGGGCCATGGGTAATCTCCCTTATGGCTGCTACACACCTTACGATAAATCGTTACGATTAGTCGGTACAGTTCAAACTGCAACGATAAATCGACAAGTGTGTATGAGAAAAATCGAACAAACTGTACAGTTTTTCTCATACACACTTGTTGATTTATCGTTGCAGTTTGAACTGTACCGACTAATCGTAACGATTTATCGTAAGGTGTGTAGCAGCCATTACTTGTGGAATGGAAATGCGGCCTTATGTTAAAGTATTGAAACGTCGGATGCTAACAATCTGCCTACTGGGGGCACAGGCTATTTTTACCCGACTGCGCCAGGAGGGTTATTAAAAAATTCTTTTGAAATTGTCTCGAAAATCTTAACTGGTGATAGTGATGAGTTGCAGATGGTAAAATCAGGTGAATAAGGTTATAAAATAAAACAAATAAAATTACATTTCGTTTCAATTTTTATCAGTTACGTCACCACAAATAGTATGACACAAATATTACAGGATGGAAACCTTAATTTAAAATATAATCTAACAAATTCAATAGGTATTGTTAGTTGGAACGCTATCTAGTATCGAAATTGGATGTAGAAATCACTTGTATTGGTATTGTAAATTAGGTGAAAGGGCCAAGGCAGACCGCAAAATCTAAACTATTTTACGTTTTTTTTTAATAGTCTTTTATCAATATGTCAGTTGATGATTTATTTAAAGCGACCGCCACAAATGTTTTTTTTACAAAATTTATGATCACTAATTCAATTCTCTGAGTTAATGATAGTCAAAAATGGCACAATGTCGAATCATAATGTTTTTGATTTACATTGTTGATTTTAACGATATTTCGTGTTACGTTCGCAAATAAATCAATTTACAACAAAGCCTGCTTTTTATGGCAAACTTGAAAAAATGTATCGCGGTTTACCTTAGCGCATTCACCTTTTAGCATGTAAATTCTCAATACTCAGTCACTAGAATTAAATTATTTAAAACTATTAAATATAAAGATTAAGTATTTAATATAAACAAACATTTCGAGTCTTAAACACGAGTCATGATCGCAGATGGTTTCAGTGTAAAAACAAAAATCATAGTCAATATCTTAAAAATAAAAAAAAAATCAAATTCTAATCCAATTTCGACATTCTCTTCGTCTAGTTCAAACTTTTATACCTATTCGTACTAAAACTTCAAATAGTGCCATCTAGTGACCGAATAGGAAACAAAAACTTCATACAAAGTGGGGAATGGTAGCTTCAGAGAAAACTGACCCCTTTTGTTAATGACATTACTACCAAAGGGGGGTGAGAATTCTCTGAAGCTGATTGTATAAATACCGGCGACAATTGAACATCCTTTGGAAAGAGACGGCTAGTATCAACTTCGTATAGCGTTATCTCAGTCACACACTGTGTTTTGTTGCCGATTCGTCGTTGGCTATGATTGGTTAGTGCTCAGTGCGACAAAAATAGCGCTCTACCAAACCGAATGTTTTTTAAGTCTTTCTGCATTAAAGAAGTATATCGCCAGTACTTGTACTCCAATTTGTATGGAGTAATTGCTTCCAACTTCGTCACAAGATGGCGCTGTTTGAAGTTTACATAAGAAATTGTATAAAAATTAGTACTAATGTCACAGGAGCGATCCTAAATTGTTATTGGAAAGAACAGGCAATGAGGCAACTGTCACGATCGAGTGTGTCCGTTTGTCACACAGTAGCTATTAAAAAATGGGCTTTTTTTTGACTACCCACATCGAAAAAACGCCCGAAATTAATAGTCAATCTCAATTCAAAGCACGTTTCTTTGTTTTGACGGCTACTTCTGATTGGATATCAAGACTCGGATAGGCAAATTCGATCAAGATTGGTTACAGATAACATTGGAAGATAGATTATTAATTTCCAGCGTTATAGCATCTAGTTTCACATTACTTTTTACTAGCGGTCCCAGCTCGAATTTTAAAGTATTGTAAACTCTAGACTTTTTTGAAACGGGACGGGTTTTGTTCAAGCAATGCTGGTGGCCTACCATAACGTCAAAGCGCGAGTAATTCCACTGTGTGAAAGACACAGAGCTATACAAGTCGTCTAGCGCCATCTCGTTCACTCACTGGAACAACCCTGGTTTTGAGTCGTTGTAATACCCCCCCCCCCTGATCCTGATCATTGCCTGTTTGAGAAGATGCCTCTAATGTGGAACTGTGGATGCTTATAGATAGTGATAAACCTTATCAACGTTTAATCAGCTTGAACCGTTCAAAACGAGCTTTTATAGAATAGAAGAGAAAAAGTAACTTATTCACCTCCACGCGGGGCAAACAGGGTCTACAGCCACTTTAAGCAATATTCTTAATGATTCACTTCGCTAAGTTATGGGCTATATTCTTCTTTTATACATTCATGGAATGAATCACTAGGAATTTAACTAAATGGCCGTTTTAGACCCGGCTGATCTTTTGTAGCGATACGGTGATCGACTCAAACCAATTCTATGTGAATAAGTGTATTCACTTACTAGAAGATATTGCGAACAACACGATCGAAGATTCTTTCAAGCTGGCAGGTATAAAAAATTGTTGTTCGTTACATTAAAGCAAAAATTCGGTACTTGCGCTAAGTTACTAACCTTAAAAAATAAAAAGCATATTATTTTTTAATTAAAAAATCCTTGTAAACCCACACTTATCCCATCACAACCTCCTAATCTGATCACAGCTTTACTTACGACAAATTTTACTTTACTCTAACTTTGAATTTTACCAGACATACGAAAAATACAAAAAAAATACAGTGACCCAAACTTCCTCTAATGTAAGAAGTACCAAAAAAAAGGGAAATATAGGTTCGCGATAAAAAATATCTATCAATTATCTACTGTATTGCTTGAGCAATAAAACAGAATATTCTATCTTACCATAGATCGCAATGCATACTATAAGACGTATATGACGTAAAACATTTCATAAGTAATAATAATAATAATATTCCACAACTATCACACAACGCCATCTAGTCCCAAGCTAAGCAGAGCTTGTGTTATGGGTACTAGACAACTGATAAACATACTTATATATTTCTAAATACATACATATTATAGATAAATTACACCCAGACACAGAACAAATGATCGTGCTCATCACACAAACATTTGTCCTGGGTGGGAATCGAACCCACGACCTCCGGCATAGCAGTCAGGGTCACTAACCACTAGACCAACAGGCCTGTTAAAAAAAGTTGTGGACTAGTTGTGATTACGGGCATTTAATAAGTATTTGTTAAATGCCCGTAATCACAACTAGTCCACAACTTTTTTCTTCTTATTTACTTTAGCAACACTTATAAAAGTAACAGTAAAGAAATAGTAAATTAGTTGTAATTTTGTGCTAAATAAAAATGTACGTAATTTTTTTTTTCGTAACATAAATTGTGCGATAGATTTTTAGAGCACGCGATTTTAAATAATCACGTATATCTGGCAAAATTCTTCACACATTTTAAACATAAATCCATTAGTTAGAACATAAGAGCTGGACAAGACTGAAATATTTGAAGCTAATTTAGATTTTACTGAATTTTCGTAAATTACATTCAATAATGAGCTTTATTTTTATGACAGTATTGTTCATATTTGTATGAACTAGATCTTGATCTTATGAACTTCGTAATAATAAGATTCATTTTGGAACGAAAGGTTCTGTACTAGTAACTTCGTAAGTTCGCTCTAAATATTTCAGCTTCAGTTTGTGTGAGACTTTGTCAAAAACCTAGAAAAAGGTTAGCCATCGACATTCTGGCATATAATTCAGTGAAATCTCGAGCAATCTCGCTACTACATTGACGCTTTCAGACTCCAAGCTGACTCCACTCCATCTCGACTCATAGTACTCACGGTTTAAATAAATAGATAGATTTACAACAGGACCGGTTGGAAGCGGCTTGCATTCAGCACGATCCTGTAATTTTCATCAAATCGTCGTATGCAATTTATTTATACTGTAAAGTACCCTATTGTTTTATTTAACATTTGGCTATCATGCTATAAGTTTATGATTCTTAAAAATACTCTTTCTATAAGGTCTTCCTAGTCCACACAAACTGAATGTCCCGCGAACTTTATAAGATAATGACAAATGAGTTCCACGACTATCAAAACTGGAATGCTTGTGGATACAGCCAATTATTTTAAGTGTTTACGTAATGTTCGGGATTAGTACAAAAATAAAAGTTCCGATTCGTCACGATTTGCTATTAGGTGATAATGTCTTCATAATAAGGGTTTTTTTTAACAATTTCGATGATTTCTCAATTCACACTATTGTATTTTAACCGACGAAAAATGTTAGGTTCTTAAAACGTTTAAGTTTTAAGAACCTAACATCTTTCGTCGGTTAGAGAGTGTTCGTCGGTCAGAGTGCTCGCGTGATCTTTTGTTTCAGCATAACTCAATCTCATTTTTTTCTTTACATCGTCATTATGAAACCTTCAGCCTTATTATTGAAGACATTATCACCCAATGTTCATCGTAACTACAAAGCAGAAGTTCTAAAGATACGATGCGCCGGGTTACATCTAGACTGTAGTATTTGTTATCAATGAGCAGCGAGCATTTAGAAATACTAATTAGCGAGTTTTTTCACTGTATTGTGACGATAGATAATGTTATTACGGCTTGTACATCCTGTTCTATAATTCATCTACCTAGCCTTTTCCAACTACATTGCGGGGTCGGCTTCAAGTCGAATCACTTCCATGATCTTCCATCGACTTTCACTGATGAACACGGGTTCGTACCTTAGCTAAACCATAGGGTTTTTTTTCTGTTCACATTACACTACAATATTTGAATACTTTATTGTTCGTCTCAGCACTCGTAAATATATAACTTTATACAATCACCACAACACATGTGAAAACAGTGACTTAATACATGAATGAGTTGTGTGCAACAAATAGCCGAATATGCGAAAAATCGCCGTTAAACCTATTTATCGTTTCCATAGAACTCCGGCTAAATCCTTTGTTAAACAATGTCAAACATTGCATTAAACGTAGATTTATCTTAAACATTATACAATACATACTAATGTACTTATATTTTAAGATTTCATACCCGGTACTTTTGGTACCACGGTAACACTAAATGCAGACAGCGATCGAAGCACAGTGAAACTAGTGTTACGTGGGAGTTGTGAAGAATTTTACTGATTTTTTTACAAGGTTGGAAGCAACCGGGTTTTGCTAAAGTTTTTCTTTTTACCTTGTTTATTTTATAATCCATTTTGTTTGACCAGAATACCGCTTGATTTTAAGCAGAGCAATGATGAAATTAATCATAATAATTTACAAAATTAATCATTGAAGTGTAAATTTTTAAATATTTTCATAAATTTTTCACAACCCCCCTTCATAAAGGCCAGCTAGACATGCGGAATAACGGATTACATTTTCAAAATTAGAATTTTATCTAATTCTTAACGGATCTTAAGATCCGTCCCGGAATTCCGGATTTCAAAAGCCGGTAACACGAACAATCTACAAGAAATGGACACTCTCAAAGGTGAAAACCTATACACGAACAATTATTTAGATTATTACGTATAATGACTGGATTTGCCCGCGATTTTTTACAGTAAACATTTACATACGATTTTAGTCTTTAATCTTAGTACAATAAGAACCATAGTAGCTTAGTTATAAGATGATACGAGACTGGAAAGTTTGATCGATTTATACGGGCTAGAGAAATGTGGAGAGTTGAAAAATTACGCTTTTTTTTAATTATGTGTTTTATTTTTATGTAAAAACTTGGAAGATTCATTTCTATTTCTTATTAATTTTATTGATGATAACTTATTTATACTGGACTACGACAAAGGTTAAAAGGAAGAGTTATAACTTTTTGTACAAAAATATTTCGTCACGAGGCAAAAATCTAAAATAACGCGACTATTTTCAGCACAAATTCAAATGTTTTAAGAGCTTTTTAATACATTTTAACTGACTTGCCAATTTTCGGAATGTAAAATTAATGAAAAAAAAAAATGTAAGTAAATATAAAATATCAAAAAAGTGTAGAAAGAATGGAAGACGGCTCACAATCCGGCTTAATTAAAAAAAAATAGCACAACCTAATAATTTACAGGGTTATATAATAAAAAAGATTATTTACAAATATCGCAAAAGACGTTCTATTTGTAATTTTTTAAACAACTTTCTCGTAGATATTATTCTACCTACTAGAGTAATTCCAGTGTGGAAACGAGATGGCGCTAGACGACTTGTATAGCTCTGTCACTTTCCCACACTGGACCTACTCTCACTTTAAGACGTTATGGTGGGCCAACACTATGTTCCATCAACGTTTTGGTACGTAATTTCTCAACCCTGCCCGAATATAAAAAGGTAAATAATTAAAAAAAATACTAAAGCAAGCACCGGTAGAGGTAGAAAGAGCGCTAATGCAGTGACTCAATACGATACGATGAAGAATTGCCGCGGGAAACGACGCCGACAAATGTATGGAGTTGCTAGTGTAAATAAAAAAATATTCATAATCTCTATGGGCAAAAATAAAAGTATCTAAATAAGCAATTTGCGCGTTACGACATCGTACGTCTTAAAATTGTTCCTGTTTACATAACGTAAAAAACATATCGAGACAATGTTAATCAATAAAAAAATTAAATTAGGCCCTATCACGACTAAAAAATATAATCTTAGGCATAAATATATTCTATACAAAAAAATACTCCACATAAAATTAAATTACATTGGTCACACCGCCATCTCCCGCGCTATCTCACTAAACTATGGCAACACTGTTTACAGTCCGTCTAAGTGTAGCAACACTATCTGATCACTTGTACCCTATAACCTGACTGCCGCTATAATTCGTTATCTCGCCTACCTATTTATCTTTCTCACGGCCCTTCTGTTTTGCAATCTGAAAAGAGACAAACAATATAAGTAGAAAAAAATAAATTCTTGAAACATTGAGCGAGGCCTATGCACACCACGTTTTTAAACGCGCCGTCAACGCGCGTCTGCGTTGTTATCAAACAGAGCAGTTTGTTGTCGTTTGTATCGCGTCAAACGCGCGGCTCCCGCGCTTCTGTATCGCGTCAAACGCGAGTCGACAGCGCGTCTGTATCGCGTCAAACGCGTGTCGACGGCGCACTTTTATCAAACAGAGCACTTTGTTGTCGTCTGTATCGATACAAACGCACCGGTGCCGCTCTTTTGTAATTTATACAGGTGTGCAAAGGTCCACAGGCTGCGTCTGACTTGTGTGCGTATCGCGTATGTATCGCTGCAAACGTGCGTCGACGGCGCGTTTAAAAAACGTGGTAGGCGCGTAGGCTCTAAGTTAAAAAGAACATATCATACGCTTCGATACTACATGGTTATTTTTTATTCGGCACGAGAGACCCACAGTTGGACATAATCTTACCAATCCCATTACTATTAATTAACACTTATCTAGCTGCTATCAGGTACACTGCGTTATTTATTGGCTTTCTCCTATTCTTGACACTAAAACCACAATTTCCAAGATAACTGGTGGCCTACCATGTCGTGTTAAAGCGAGGGTAGTTCCATCGTGGAAACGAGATGGCGCTAGAAGACTTGCATAGTTCTCTCTTTCCCACAGTGAAACTATTCACGTTTTAAGACGTCATGGTAGGGTACTTGATCTTCATTAGTCTCTTCGTTTGGCGAAAAACCGTGCGAATACTAAGTAAGGCGGAAGATCTGTTGAACGCTAGTCTAAAACAGTGTAACTACAAAATGACCCTTATATTAACGTGAAATATCGTTTTAACGTCGACAGTTTTTTAGAGAAGTGTTCAACAGATGTTTAACTCTTTTGTGGGGAAACAGTTTGGGTTTAATTTTTTTTAAGTACCTTGCTCTTCTCATATTTTGCCTTAACCATTCAAATTATACCAATCAAATCTTCCCAAGGGGCCCCGACTGTGAGTGTGAATGAGTGAATTCTAAACTATTGGGCTTGTTTCTTTCTTTTTAGTTTTTTTACGCAGTCGGGTTTTTGGTTTTTTAAATATTTATTTTTTATTGTGTCAAGTTCATGTTGCGTATACACAAGCTTAAAAAGTATAAAGAAGCTATAGTAACCTCAGGTGGCTACTTGGTGTGGAACTCTTTGATGCAGAGCGCGCACGACCAGGAGCCCTCGGGCGGCGCGTCGAGCGGCGGCGCCAGGCAGTACATGTGGTAGCCGCGGTCACAGTCGTCGCAGAACAACAACTGGTCCTGGGGGTGAGACACATTATGATTACTTACAATATTTTGACTGGCCTGTTGGTCTAGTGGTTAGTGACCCTGACTGTTATGCCGGAGGTCGTGGGTTCGATTTCCACCCAGGACCAATGTTTGTGTGATGAGCACGATCATTTGTTCTGTGTCAGGGTGTAAATTTATCTATAATATTTATGTATTTAGAAATATATGAGTATGTTTAACAGTTGTCTAGTACCCATAACATAAGCTCTGCCTAGCTTGGGACTAGATGGCGTTGTGTGATACTTGCAGTGAAACTGCCGAATAAATTATGGCTCAGTAGAAGTAAAGAAAATTTTTTCCGTATTTGATTACTTCCCAGAATTTGATCCTTATTCGCAAAACTATCGAATGGTATATTAATACTGGGTATGATTTTTTTCCAAAATCAGCGCGTTCACTTCTTGGCTAGGATTAATTTTTTTTTCTAAAATCCAATGATGCAGTTTTAATTTTCGTCAAAATCGGTCTCTGGAATCCTTTCAACGTTTTTCGATATTCCTCATATTTTCGGATACAGCCATCCACGCCCAGTTGAAAAAATTACCCTGTATAGGTATACCAAGTTTACGGTCATTTTGTTCGTAAATGTTTTTGCCCAGGACCCGTTTATAGAAGGATCACGTATAAAAATTGTTAGTGTTACTAAGCCATTCACTACATGGTCGCGGGACTTATCTCATTACCGTGACTCCGAAAAGTAAGGGCTATTGAAAAGCATCGTGGGTTTTAGTCAGTACAAGTCTGACAGTCCCTTCTGCCCTGCCCTGGGTGGGAAGACTCATTTGATGATTAGACCACGTTAAAAAACTACACCAACTACACTAGGATATACTTACATCATTATCACTGGTGCCGCAGACGGAACAGCACTTGCACTCGATGCACTGCCAGCGGTACTTGCGCACCGACACGAACATGTTCACTGTGAACTGCAGGCATGTGGGGTGACCTGCGCAGAACGAAAGGTTATGAAGGACATGTTCTAGAAAAAAGGCTGCCAAGTAAGGGAGCTGCCCCGTGACGCGATGCGACGCAATTCGACCAACAACTACAAGTGAAAATCAACCTTGTCACTAAGAAATAACGATGCAATTCGATTGATTTGACGTCGTCGTCGCGATCGTGTTTTGTTTTTCATCTACCCATAGATAACGAGTTTTATGTCATATGTCGTAGTGGTAAGGTTGATTTTCACTTGTAGTTGGAATTGCGTCGCATCGCGCCATGGGTAAAGTCCCTAAGGGTGCTTCCCCATGACGCGATGCGACGCAATTCAACCGATGTTAACTACAAGTGAAAATCATCCTTACCACTACGACATTATGACATAAAACGTGCGGTTATCTACGGGTAGATGAAAAACAAAACACGCTCGCCACGACGAGGTCAAGTCAATCGAATTGCATCATTATGTCGTAGGAGCAAGGACGTTTCAGTTAGTAGAAATTGTTAATAGCACGAATCGCGCCGTGGGGAAAATAATATGTTTTTGGACTCTCTTCTATTGTAAACAAAATATTTCAAGAGTTGAAATATTTTAATGAATTTATATGAAAACTACTAAAGGATACTTTAAGTTACGTGTTAGGTTAAGGTTTTCGAAAGATTTCTTTATATCAAAGTTAAATAAACTATGGCAATCCACAGAGATCGAAAGGTGAATTGAAACCTCAACTCCCATTCAAAGAAAGGAGTCCTGTTTCCCATCAGTGGGAATTTTATTGACTGATTATACCTTGATAATCAGTTCAATTCCCACTACCTACATTCTATAGACTATCGCTCGGTATAATTCTTGGACAGGTTGACATTAAATCGTAATACGTGAACTTATGGAAAAGAAGAGATCCAAAAACATAAAAATTAAAAACAAATTCACATATTGTAAGGCACATAGTATTTTCTTACCTTCTCAAATTCTTCAATCGCCGGCTCAATTTTAAATTATTTCTTTGTTTTTATTGCAAAAAAATTTAGAATAGGGGAAAACATAATGTGCCGAACAATAGTGAAAAATAAAAAGTAAAATAAACAACACTTAGAACAATTAATGACTTACAATTTATTTGGAAGAGAAAAAAAATAAAATGTCTCAAGGGAAGTGCACATTCACTATTCTTCAGCACAGCTAAATAAAAATCGGCTAAGAATCGAGTTCATACAATTTAATTCTGATAAAGTAGCAATGTTTTACAAAAAAAATAAAATAATAAAAAAAAACATGAATAAATTTCAATCTTTTTTTCTTTTAAATAATTTCTCGGGCTTACGCTAAAATAAAGAAAATATTTGGAACAACAAAACGGAAACATTTGTTTTTTTTATTAATCTTTGGGTATCCGCATTTATGCACTTCCCTGCAGGCATTAAACTTTTAAAAATAAAAATAATATATATATATTGCCGAGATAGTTAATAATATGATAAACTAACATTTTGGTAGCGTTAATAAACATTTAAATTACAAAACAGTGATAAACTGGGGCTTTACCACCACCTCCATGTACTAACTTATGCCCGCTGCTTGGCCCCAATGGAGTTCGCACTGCTAAGATCCATCCATCCATCCATTTATCCTTACAAACTCTCGTAAATATAATAATATTTTTTTAATGTTACTTCAGTGTAAAAAAAAGATCACAGCTCTACACATGTAAGTCCATCTCTTTCCAACACTAAAGTGAAAAAGGGGTGGTAGTAAGCCCCTTGTAACTTTAAAAATACCACATAACACAACAACTCTAAAACGGAGTCATTTTTAAACACTCCAGACAATTCACTTTTAAAATCCCACATAAAATTGACAATAATAAATAAATGTTCTTTAAATTGGCTATAATTACTATTCAATATTTTAGTAAAAGTACTAAACATGTATTTCATCTATAGTGATTATTTTTTTTTTTAATATAAATATCGCTGATATAGAAAAACCACAGCATATAAACCATTATACAGGATGGTCGCTTAAATGTGGGCGAACTTACAACATAAAAACATTATTTTAAAAGTAGACTACTATTTTTTTTTTTTGTATGCCATTGAATTTTCTTTTATTTTTTACCTACCTTATTGATATGAAAGATTTAGCCAAGGTATAATATCTTGGATTACTAATTTCAGAAACAGTGTTTAAAACTTTACTGATGATTACTAGATGCTACCCCTTCTCTGTTAATACATTTAAACAACCACCCTGTATACATATACATATAAAGATACAATATATAATAAATACGAACTCTATAGAAGGTTACAATTGCACATACTAAGGCACCTAACAGACGAGACACAATATTAATATAATATTTATTTATTTTTATAAAACGGTAACTAATACTACTTTCCTACTTCCCGCTTCCCCCGGCTTTATATGAAGCGGCACCAGGGTTAAGTACATAAGTACCATTAAGGTACGATTCCGTAGTTGACCGCAACTGCAAACCGCAGCGGCAGACAGCAGCGGCAAAACAGTTCTACGCAACTACTTTTATGTCACTCTAAGAAAAGGCTTTATTATCAAAAATGGATTTGTTCTTGTTCTCAATCAAGTCCAGACGCAAAGATAAATGATAAATGATAAATGATCTTTATTTAGCAAATTGGTTTTGGCAAACTCTTTTACACGTCAAAAAGACACTATTTTTAAACTAGATGAGGCCGGTGTTTCGTACCTGACTACTCTGAGAAGAAACATCCGAAACAAACTCAGAGGTCACAGTCTCTTTTAAAGTCCAGACAATTGTGTATTGGTAAAGTTATATGAGAACCATGCAGGTGTCTGAAGTGGTCTTTTGAAGAAAGAACCACTCAGATTTGAGTGGGCCTTCCTCAGATGAGGGCTTATATGGAGAACCCAGAAAGAATTGGAAGTCTTAAACGCCGACGGAAAAGTAAAAGTTGTCTGGACTCTTAGATAGGACTTTGGCTTCCGAAATGACGTCACCTAATAACATTACTGCGTTTTATCGTTACTATGTTACATTACAACTTATTGCCGCTGCGGTAAATTGCGATCGCCATCGGAATTGTAGCTATATCCAAACCATTCACAATGACGTATTATTGACCATGATTTCGTATATTTATCCCATTCTATAAATATGTAGAGAAATGCTCGCTGAAATTGGGACCACGATAAATAAGTGCAAAAGTTCAATACCTACGGATTATTTATAAAATAAATGTACTCATATTTCGTCACCACTGCTCTCAAAATGGTAAAGGAAAACATCGTGAGGAAACTGGCATCCACCGATCCGCACTGGGCCAGTGTGATGAATTACAGCCAATGATATTATAAAGTCATAGATATGTTATACGCGTACAAAACAACGGAAAAAACTGTTCCGCGCCGAGCGGCAGCACAGATACACACTTTTTTATTCACACATTACATTTCACTACAAGTAAAAAGGATAGCTTGATACAACGCAATAAGAAAAAAAGTGACAGCTAGATAAACAAACAGCGCCACGCGTCATCAATCCCCCCGCACGTCAGCGTCTCCTCTCACTCGCACCCGTGCTCGCACTCTTTCTATTACGACGCCATATTTATAGAAACGTAATGTTTTATTTGTGAAAATATTAAATAGTATATTTACGAATGTTATGTGATTCCTTGACTTTTAGAAGTCTTGCATGTAATATCTCATCACACACGACGGCATTTTCGGTAGTTTTGAGTCACTTTTACTTTTGATTCAGTCTGTGGTACGTGAAGTGCCGCTGGCAACGTCGCACTGAGATCAAGATGTGTGTATCAGCCTCATTTGAGCGCATACGTTATTGAGCGCGTATGACGTATCTACACCTTTTTTACTTATAATATCATTGATTACAGCCTACGTCCTCTCGGAGAGGCTTGTGTTCCAGCAGTGAGAAAATAAATAGGCTACCTCTAAAACATGGCAAACAAATCTAGTAAGTTTGCATAAAGTTCTATTATGAATGAAGTTAGTTAAATATGAATTTGCGATTATTTAAAGAATACAATATTTTCGCCATAACATAGTCCCCTCGAATAAATGGTTATTTTAATAAAAAACGGCTATTGAAGGTATATGAATAAAAGAAAGGAATCTCAGACGCGAACACATGGCTAAAATACGTCATTGAATTCAGTCCTTTAAGAATTTCAGTTAAAAGATCAAAAATTAACAATGACAGATTCTATCGCCACAAAAACTAAACTATAAAGTATATATTTCGATAACTAATATAGAAATATACTATAAAGAAAATAAATTGTCAATATATCGTTTTACATAATTCTACATATTATCTAAAATTTAAAAACCTAATTTCGATTAAAATTTTCTTAAAAATTTAAACAAAAACATTCTATAAACTATAGGAATGATATTTTATGATCAATGCGCGTTGATACGTTATTGTATCAAAAAATAAATAAAAGCAGAGACACTTTCAAAAAAACATTAACTCTATGGTCATGAGAAAAATATAATGTAACGATTATAACGTGGAAGGCCTAATTAAAACTGGCCTTTTTTAATATTTAAAAATATGTACAAAGATTGTAACAGTAAGACGGGGTGAATAGAAATGTAGGGAAGAATCTAAATAAGACTTTGAAAGGGATTTTAACGTAATATTATCATGGTAAGTTGCCTACGAGGTCTTTTTGAGTGAGTAATTCCAGTGAGGAAACGAGATGGCGGTAGACAACTTGTATAGCTCTCTCTTACCCACACTGGAATAACTCCCGTTTTAAGACGTTATGGTAGGCCACCAGTACGACGTTTGATATTCAGTGTATATGTCAATGCATGGTAGTATTTGTAATGTTGTCTTTTTGTTATTGTTAAGGCATATTTTATAAAAAAAATATGAGCTTTCTTCGCCACAAACTTTATCAATGTATCAAATTCAATTTCAGTCCGCGAATTTGAGTCAAAAAGGGGAATATAATTTTCGCTTCACGTAATTATTGGTAACATAATAATTCAACGTTAAAATCCCTTTTCAAATGTTATCTTCATTCTCCTTTAGCATTTGCATTCATCCCGTTCCAATCCGTTTAATAAAACAGCGCAAAAAACTTAATTTCTCTCAAAATCTTTGGGTTACTTTACAAAAATGGTGATAAAAAAGGCACGTAAAAGCTCCTATTTATATGTAAGGTTACATAACATTTATGTAATAAGCTACTTTTATTGACCCGCCTACGCTTAGGATAATTTATTATTTACTATTAAACACTATTATATACCCAGACTAAATAGTTCTCGAACACAAGAAATAACTGTAGTGTGTACAGGACTTTTATTTATAAACTTCAATGTTTTAAAACTAGTGACGATTCAATGTAAAATTTATTTATCTAAGGACCCAAAAGTCTCCTGAAAAATGTTACAAGTGTTAAGAAATATATAATTACCCAGCGCCGCGTTGTCGCGTTGTCTGCGCTGCGCATACTTTTATCGAACGCCTATGCTAGAAAAACGCTAGTGTAAAGACGCTCTAGTTTTCTTACACTTCTAATAGCCGTATCACACTAACGGCATTTCCCGTTGATTTTCGTGATAATCGTCTTTAATCGTATAAACGTCTGTTTCCTCCAAAGTGTCACAGGAAACATTAAAACATTATATATTATGTATACAAACAGTTATTGTTATACTTGCGTAGTCGGGTAACTGTATCTCTATGCCCATTATGTCTTGATTATAAAAAGGATGTACTATTGTAAGATACGGAAAACATATTGTTTAATTTTGCGGGCAAAAATAGTTTGTAAACCCGGTCGACAAAAATTCAAAAGCAGGCCTTATCTGAGCATTCGCCTGTAATGAAACAATTCTACTACTCATAAAATCTACTACTGTTTGTTCAGAAACCAGTGATTACATTTGGTATTATATCAAAGTGACAGTTCACAAAAGAGTTGTAAGACGGGAAAAAGGAATTCGGGGAGACAACCGACTAGGTGGACAGACGATCTAGTTGAAGTAGCCATAAGAAACTAGATAGCCATGACAGAAAACTGCCAGAATTGGAAAGATTTGGAAGAGAATCTACACTCAATTGACTAAAAGTGAAGAAGGGAAACAAGAAAGTGTAATTTGGACTCAAGTCCTGCGGAAAACTCGTGGTACTACATTTTTATAACGCAATTTGTTTCCTGTAATGACATAGACACAAGCGCCGCGCCAAAAAGACTTTAGTGGTGGCGCGGACTCTACATAATATCGTCATTTTGACGTCTGACTTTTATTAGTTCGTTCGCGACATTACCGTCACCTTGCTTCAAGATATTATGGGCATAGAGGAACGCGTGCAGTGACTTTGTTGCAGCGTGACTAGAAAGCTAGGACATCTGAACGATTTGGCGCCATATTGGATCTTTGGCCCAAAAGGCGCCGTTATTTGGCATCAAGCGAAGCTATGACTAAATTAATTGTCTGTAGTGTTGCCAGAGTTAAGTATTATTGCTTTTTTAATATTTGTCAAATGTAAAGAAAATAATATATTTTAATTTTCATAATCATGCAATATAGTAATATATTAAAAATAATTTGATAAGTAACACGAATTAAACCGTAAAATAAGCTATAAATAATGTCAATCTACTTCAATAACAATAAAATTAACTTTGGAAATAATAATTCTAGAAAATACTCTCGCATTATTGACGAGACGACTGGCAACACTAAGATCGAGTGTTACTCACACGAAATCATGTAATTTAGATTAAGGCACTTGTACTCACTAAAAATAATACAAAAAAACATTTAAGGTATAAACATTACAACAGACAACAATTCAAAATATCTCATCATTTGGCATCCATCGTCACAAGTGTTGTTTTTTACATGGCAACACCAAGATCACATAGTGCAACATTGACACACAGATAAAAAATCACAATGATATGTGACATAGAATTAAATTCTGGATATATTTGATTCTCTATATTCGGATAAGACGTACTTTAGACAAAGATTTTGACATATCAATTGTGATGCCACTATTCTAAAAATATGATTACAACATTAAAAACTACTAAATATGCAAGGTCTTTTCATTCGAAAAATAATAGAGTATGAAACGTGGAATGTAACATTTAAAACTAGCCATCAAACATTATCTTTGGTAGTACCGACAAAAAATCACGCGAATTATTTGTGGTGGACACACGCACTCAAGAACTACCTATAGGTGACGGTGATAAATTTCGCACATCGACCTTTGATGGGGATAAACGGCTAGTTTTAGGCTTCGTAGATCGTTATCCCTCATCACGCACTATCTAAGAAACAGTCGCGTTTATTAGTGCGACAGAGGAAACGCTGAACGAAGCCAAAACTAGCCGGTGATCTCTTTCAAAAACCGTAGTGCAATTTTAATATCATCCGTACCCATAACTCAATAATACTCAGAATAATTTAGATATTATTGGGACGGGTAACGTAGGCATCACAATCGTATGTAGGGCTTTGACGGGAGGGTGGGGAGACGGGGTACTGTCCATACTCATCATTGAGTAATTTCGTTTGAGAGGCGAAGTTATCAAAATCATCAGCTGAATAGGTCATGGAACTGAGGATCTCCACGACCCCGTTTAGTTTGATGCTGTCTCGAAGGTGTCTGTGGCGTTCGCAGACGCGGTTCTCAAGATGGTAGCAGGTTGGCTTTGGAAGGCCGTTGCGTGGTGGTCTGCCGCGCCTCTTACCTGATCTTCCGCAGTCAGAGCAGCTGACTAACTGCTCAGGAGTGCCCGTCTTCTTGTTTTCGCGATCGTCGCCGAGACAGAAGTCGCAGTATGGCGATGGTGCTGCCTGTAACAAGTAAATCGAAATTATGGGAACCTGTCTTAATTCGCTAGGCTTTAGTATCACCCTCTCCTCGTTTTTCGGGCACCTGACCGTAAAATCAAATATGCCAAAAATAATATAAAAAGTTTCTTGAAAGTTTTTCCGTAGGTATGTCTGGATTCTGATTTCACTTTGTTGGTCAATTACAAAATCAAAACTCTGTAACAAAATTCAGCTTTGTCGAACTTTTTGTTATTTGATCACTATTTTCATGTTTAATTTGACCAGACCTGATCAGTCATGAAATATTATGTACGAGCCCATTAGGCGATGAAATTTTAATATCAAAGTTTCCATTTATTCTCTTTACAATTAATTAAGTAATAAAACAAATGTATCTGTGTGAAATAATGGCAGGAATTTATAGAAGATCTCAAAATCTCTTTACTATTTCATACGAAGATCAAGTTTAGGCTTATACCATATTTGCAAACTAAGAAAGGTCAGCCTTCGCGGATGTTACCACGTCGGAAACAAAAACGCTGTTAAACAACTCGCCGAAACGAACACGTTGGCAGCAATACGTGGGAAAACAAACCGACCGCCCTACGTATTAAAAGTGTAAATCATCTGCATCATAAGAACATGTCTCTTGGTACGTAGGGCGGGGGCTGGAAACAAACGTTGCCCGAAAACGTGGGAAACGTAAGCGATGGAAACGTAGCGACGGGAACGCAAGACGTGAGTAACAAACGTGGCGGAGTCTAAAATAGTAGAGAACCTATTAAAGGTTACAATCCTCTCTATATGCTGTCATTCATTCCAGTCAATAAATATTATGTAGGAACGGCCCGTTTGGCAATGAAATTGCACAACGAAAATTTCCATTCATTAGATTAGACCTTAGTTTGGTAAAGCAGGGCACGCCGCAATCGCAGCGTTCAGCTCTGAGGAGAGGCTGGATAGGCGTCACGGCTTCCTGACCTACCGCATGACGCAGGTCCTCACCGGACACGGATGTTTCGGGAGGTACCTGTGTATTAGGGATAGGGAGGGAAGAAACGCCTGGGTGTCACCACTGTGAGGATCGCCCGGAGGACACGGTGGAGCATACGGTGCAGGACTGCCCCGCTTGGGCAGAGCACCGCCGTATCCTCACGACGGCGATAGGCGGAGACACTCGCGCCCGGCATTGGTTGCGGCCATGCTGCGGGCCGAGACGGAATGGGAGGCGGTCGCCCCCTTCTGCGAAGCAGTCAAGCTAGCGAAGGAGGCGGGACGCGTGAGGGAGAGGACAGCGTCCCTCTCATGACTCAGCCGCAGTGAGAGATGCCCACGGCAACGGACGTTGCAGGACGATCTCCGGCCACCGTAGGCGCAGGCATGCGGACGGCGTGTAATGGGCGACTCGCTGTCAGATCATGGACCATGCCCGGGTCGACGGCGCGTCGTGTTCCACACGCCCCTCAAGGAGCTGTCAGCTCAATGACGGGGCCCTTCTTAGAGGGCCACGCCCTAACTCTTTGAGGCGCACGTAGATCACAACGCGTCATCGACCCGGGAATGGTCCATGGTCGGACAGCGAGTCGCTCATTACTCGCCGTTCGTATGCCTGCGCCTACGGTGGCCGGAGATCGTCATGCGACGTCCTTCACCGTGGGCGTTTACCACTGCGGCTGGTTTGTGAGGTGGACGCTGTCCTCTCCCTCACGCGTCCCGCCTCCTCCTTCGCTAGCATGACTGCTTCGCAGAAGGAGGCTACCGCTTCCCATCCCGTCTCGCCCCTTGCGAAGGCCTCGACCAATGCCGGGCGCGAGAGGTCTCCGCCTATCACCGTCGTCAGGACACGGCGGTACTCTGCCCAAGCGGTGCAGTCCTGAACCGTATTCTTCACCGTGTCCTCCGGGCGATCCTCACAGTGGTGACACCCAGGCGTTTCTTCCCTCCCTATCCCTAATACACAGGTACCTCCCGAAACATCCGTGTCCGGTGAGGACCTGCGTCATGCGGTAGGTCAGGAAGCCGTGACGCCTATCCAGCCTCTCCTCAAAGAGCTTAACGCTGCGATTGCGGCGTGCCCTGCTTTACCAAACTAAGGTCTAATCTAATGAATGGAAATTTTCGATAGGTCAGGAAGCCGTGACGTCTCTCCAGCCACTCCTCAAGGAGGGGTCTGCCGCCGCGATTGCGGCGTGCCCGATCCAACACGTACGAGTACCTGCCGAAACTTCAGTGTCCGGTCAATGAGGAGTCCTTAGCCGCGATTGCGGTGTGCCTGCTTCACAACCCTTTTTTTTTCTTTAGCGAGGTAAAATCATCAAATGAGTCCTCCCACCCAGAACAGGGCAGGAGGGACTGTCAGATTCGTACTTACTAAAACCCACGGTATTCCCAGTCCCGCGATCCGAGAAGTTTTCACCAGGCAACCCAATTTTTTTATCAGATCAAACTTTTGAAAGTGTACTCACCCCAATTTTAGGCTTAATGCCATCAGGTCCGGGTTCTTTAACCTCTGGGACGGCTGAAGCCGAGGGTACAGGCGCAGACGGAGCGGCAGCATGCACGGCAGCCGACAACGGCACGTGCGCTGAGTCTGAACTTGACGTATCAGCTGATGCAGGTCTTGGGGGCGGCGTCGGCCGACGTACTGGCGGTACGGGCAGACCGGCTAAATGGAGACGGAAGATTAGATTTTTGTGGCGATAGAAGGAGAAGGTTGATGTGTAAGCGGGATTAAAGTCTTCATATACCATTCTAATCTTTTCGCAAGAATTACCAAAGGAGCGTTGGCAATAAAGCAATAGTTCAACTAAAATTAAGGCTGCATTTCTTCTAGTCTGCGAGGATGTGTATCGAACGAAATGTGTGAAACTAAAAGCATCGCTTCTTATCCCCAGCATCAGCTAAACACGCTCCGTGGTCCTTAATAGATTTTCAACTTCATTTTCTAAAGAATAAAGTTGGAAATCCATCAAAGGCTACAGAACGTTTCCGTTTATCGTTTGCCACTCCTTGTTGGCCCTGGGCTAAGTCATAGACCGAACGTTTCAAAGAGTTCTCTTTCAGTCTCCATTGTCGTCGTTCCCCTGCACTCCTGTAGCCCACAAAAGAGGACTCTTTAAAGCGGTCGGTTTAGTTTTGATTGGTTAGTTAGTTTTACCACAGATTACTACAGATCGGTCTCTTCCAAAAAACAATCAAACAAAAGTAAAATCTATGCACGAAAGAATAAAGCACATTTTAACTTGCAGCCGTACCGCCCACCTACTTTTATATTAGCCTAAACTTCCCGTGCACAAGCAAAATTGTACTGAATGGCTACGCGCGAGAGTTTATTTTGGTTTATCCGACGCCGCGGCATTACAATGTTGCTATCGGTGTGCTGCCGGTCAAGCTCACTTAGGGTTGCGACTTGCGAGTTTAGAAGGCACAGTTAGGTAGGTAGGTGTATTTTATGCATTTGTTATATTACACTATTAACATAAATGTTCTTCAGGGATTTTTTTTATCATCAGCCTATATATTTTTGGTTTCGTTACTACATACTACACACATTACTACATACATTATCGATTGGTAGCACAGAATGTTAATACATAATACCTACGGCACCTTACGTTAGAAATAATAATATATGTATAATTATAGTATCGTTTCTACCTATTCTTGTAATATTTTGAACATTTCATCTTACAAAAACAAAAAAGAATATTATTTAAAAATATTTGAAATGTTAGGCTTTATTGTTTAAAGCCTTTATTAAATGTATTGGTTTACAAATAAGTAGTTATTATACTGCAACAAACACTACATAAAAATCAGTATTTATTTCGCTTTACGACACACAGATTCTACAACAACAAACAAATGAATTTTAATGAATAATGATGACTGATGACGCAACAAGAAATGTCAGTCACAGAATACAAAAAGAAAGACAAAGATTACAAACAAACGTTACTTTTTTATTAAAGAGAGGCGAAGGAATCCAAACATACAGCCACCACGCGAGTTTTTGAATAATTAACCTTTTAACCGGCAGCACTCTATAATTTATTTATTATTTATTTATCAAATTACAACGGCTGTGTGAACAGCCAATTACTGCAATTTAAGGTTAAGGACAATTATGCAAATTAGAATTACGAAATACACAGTATTAGAATATAGAAAGCATAAAAACTCATTAGAATATAAAAATGTAAAAACATAACAAGAAAAAATATGGGTACATTCAATTAATTGTAAGTAGGTACTTTTTTGGTTTATAGCAAAAATAAAAACGAATGTCGATTTTCAAGGGTGAAGTATCGATTCACTGAATTCAGTACTATAAATAGATTTAAAAAATCGATCTTTTTGGCTCCAAAAATCTATTTTTCGATTAATCGATCTGTGATTGCCATCCCTACGTCACAGGCCCTGCGTTGTGAGTCCTTGTAAATGGTAAAAAAAGTCGCGCAACGAATTACGATCGCTGACCTTGAATGCATAGTGTGGCCATTTTCTGAGTTTGAACGTGAGTAAATAACAACGCAAACATCTTTCTACTTTCTACCGAGCGATAAGGTAAGTGAGAGTGATGTCAGGTTTGATATTCGTCTATTTATCTCGGTCGTCTAGTAGGCTCACACCCCCGAGTATCTCGACACATTTCCAAACTTGTAACCTACCTAACCATGATCAGTTCAGCGGAACGTATGTACTTGAATGACATAATAAATAAGCACATCACAACAGGTAGTTAATTAATAATTAACCCTAGATTCATAGACATTATGTGGGAATAACACTAATCATAAACATTCGATACTTTCACCTTTCGACGTCACGCGGTAGTTTATGAAACGCGAGGCCTTTATCACTGTTGTCGTTTAGGCAACCAAACGTTATACAGTATTTGCTTGTCTTCATATTTTATTATCTTTATTTACTTGTACGTGATTACACGTAAGAAAAATAATTACGATACGGAGGCGGCGCGCGGCAGCCACATGTAGCGACACCGCCCGCGGTGTGCGCGTGTGAGCGTGCCGTTTCATACCTACACCGCGCAGTGTCCTCTCTGTTAGTACTCTGTGGTTTTACGCACAACCTTCGCTGCACATCCTCGCGCATATCCATTGGAAATGCAGTCATCCGCAACATAAATAAAGGACCGTGATTCACCATGACAATTTGTTAGTAATTTGCGCACAGAAAAACTACCAAAACAGTTAAAAATATACCTTATTGTGCCTCTTTTAAAACGCAATCTTACTTATATAATTGTCATAGAGAATAAAAGGCCTGAGCTTTAAAAAACACGACTAACTACAACTGCCAATGCTGAAAGCCTTGAGAATAGACTAAAACGTAAATGAAGGTATGTTTCTAACCCTCTGGAGGCGGCGTGGGGCGCCGTGCCGGAGGCGTTTCCTGGAGGCCAGCTGATGAACAGAATCAGGGTTATAGCATGGCGGAAATATCTGGCACCTAAACCTAGCTTATTGGACATAACATCCCTTTTCCCTGAAGTATTTGGCCAGAGGGTTACCTAGTACAACCCACATAACCAGTGATGTTTTTATGTCGCGTTTAAGGCCGCATAACCAGAAAGTTGGCAACGTCGCTAATAGCTGTCAAATATATACAAGTTTTAACTAATTTAGCAATGTTACTGTGTGGAAATAAGAAATATGGCTCTGTAGTGCACTAAAAAACTGATATAGGAATGTAATTAAAACACTGAATTTGATGTTGTAACCGTTTCAGGTGTATTTAAGGCATTTGGAAAGTTTCCAAATGCTGTTTTTACGTCTAAAACTATATAGGGTGACTAGTAATTAGTGTACGATACTTAAACACGTGATTGTGCTCATGATATCCAACAACTTTTACTATGGGAACAAACCTGAAAACGCGAAAAAAAAATTAGCTGTTCAGTACATTTATGTTTGCTTAATGTCCTGAACAGCTGATATTTTTTTCACGATTTCGGCTTTGCTCCCATAGTAAAAATTGTTTGTTATCATGAGCACAATCACGTGTTTAAGTATCGTACACTAATTACCAGTCACCCTATATATTCGGTGTTATGATATTAATTATTGAATTTCTTAATCTTTAGAGCACTACAGAGCCATATTTCTTATTTTCATACAGAAATTTTGTAAAATTAATCAAAACTTGTAAATATTTGACAGCCATTTGCGTCGTTGCCAACTTTCAGAATATGCGCTCTTAATAGAGACGAAAATGTCATCAAAATGCCACATATCAGTCCGTGTTTAGAAATTTACTGATAGAAAAACCTAATAACACAGCCCGAGCTGGGATTCAAAGCCTCGGATCTGGCTCTAGCTCACCAGCAGCAATTATTAATAATAAGACTGCTGCAACAGTTATACTAAGTTTTTCACAGATATTTTATATTATTACATAATATAAAACGCGTCAAATCGTAACAGTGTGCTCTACATTTTTGGTTAAATATAAGTGCTAGCAATCATGTTAGCACACTAAGATTTAACAAAATATATACCATTTGCGAAATGTGCATCATGGCACACATCGTTGTATCACATTTTGTGAAGTATTGTATTTGACATTAAGATAATGCACACCGTTTTATTGATTTTTGTTAACTGTGTGTCAATTTCATTTAACAAGATTATTAGTAACGCTCTTAAAATCGTTACAAAAAATATTTGTTCGTAAATATTAACATTTTATGATATTCAATCTGTTTCATCTACGTAACTTAACGTTTTCAACAAAATAATATACAAAAATAACGTTCAAAACAGAAGTAGTAGTCAAATAATGATGTATGAACACCACTTACGCTGCCCTCAGGACACTTGTGTTGCATGAAATTATAAACATTTGTAAACTCACACGAATACTAGTAATGTGCATGCATCACTCATTGCTACAAATTATTATATACTTTTATTTCTTATTTTACTACATAAAAATAAGTCTCTCTTATATTCTTAAGATTTTTATATAAGCGCATAAACCGCGCTCTTAAATGCGCAATAGAAAATTGAATTTGCAAAGAAAGTGTTTATTCACTCATTCAGTCAATTTTAGTTTTTAAACTAATGTTGTTCTTATAGAATTCATCATGTTCGTTCAATTTTTTATTTGTTGTCTTTCTGAACAAAACAGTTACCTACGTAGGTATCTATTATCCATCAAGAGTAGTAAAAATTTCTTAAATTTTTAGTTTTCTTTAAAATGAGGGTACCTCGCAGAGTATAAATCTCATTTAAGTTGAAAAAACATGCTTGGTGCTCTCATTCAAGACTTTTTGTCCTGCTTCAGGACTCATGCGTGCACCAATAGGGAAGGTCACTGTGAAACTAATTGAAATGACGTAGCTAGTTCCAAACTTAAAAAAATATATGACTGTTATTTTATATTTCAAATTCGCTGACCTCTAAGCCGATTAGATTAGGTCCTAGCTATAGACACGCCATCTACAATGAGCTTTGACAAACTTTCCCCATTTAGCATTAAAAGGTGGGTACTGACCGGTGTTACAGACCGTAACGTACATTCACAGCGAACATGTTACGTTACGCCGTGTAATATACGCGTTTAAATTTTTTTGCTCGCCCGTGCCCCAGCTCTAATCTAACAGTCATGACAAATTGCTGAGTAGAGCGTAGCGAGCAACAAGCCCTTGCTCGGGCTTTACTTCCCCGTACTGACAGCTCAAACGTTCGCTGTGTAACACGTTACATTACGCCCCGTAACACTTGCCAGTACCCATCATAACTGTATCTTCTACATAATTATATTCTGCTGCAGGACGTTTGCATATAAATACAATAAGAGGGTAAACTTACCCGTCCCAACAGCAGGATTATTGAGGAACGTAACGTAACTGTCTTGGTACTCCGTGGCGGGGGCTGCGGGGGGTGGCTGGAGCGCAGGAGGGGTGTGCGCGCCGGGCCGTGAGTCCCGCGAGTCGCCGTCACTTGCGCCCGCGCCGCCGGACCCGCCGGTGGGCTCCTTGTGGGTGTGTGTGAAGTGGTATGTGAGCCCCGGACGTGTCTTGTACTTGGCGCCGCAAACTGGGGGGAAAGGGGATGGTTAAGTCGGGGTTACGTGGAAATGGTGGATTGAGTTTTGTGTAGATTTTGTGGTGTTACTGACAATTGCGTACACTGATAAGAAAACTGAATTTCTTTCCTAAAAAGAACATCTCAGCCTCTTTGTTATTTACATGATTCTCATATGAATTGATATGAAACTTCCCTCTGAGTTTTTGTTCTTTAGCATATTCGAGTATAAAAAACATCTCGTAAGTAATTAGTTTCTCGAAGTCTTTTCTTTTCATCATCTTTTAGACATCATAATAGCCTCAGGCTTAGCATTAAAAATATAATTTTCGTAAAGATTTACGAGCCTTGTAATCGGCCTAGACAACAGGCCCCAACAAGGTTACGATCGATTTACAAACAGTCGTATGCCTGGATTTCCCATAGGCATTAACAACTTTCCATTACCACAATTACAGAAAGAATTATCTTTTGTTTAGGTTACTCTTGTGTTTGGAAACTCAGCTGTATTTAACTGTCAGTGAATGCATTTTTATTTGATACACACCAAAAATACACAAAATCCAATCCACTGCAATACAACAAAAAACAAAAAATCATCAAAAACCAATACTTACCGCCGTGATGCCTCCCGTCTGCTGAACACACTATACCGCGATAAAATTAGGGTACCGACAGAAGGACAGGTCATAGCGTCATCAGAACAGAGCATAGAGGAGGCAACACGACGGCATCGGCGTTACAGTGTGAACGAAGCCTTAGTTTTATAGTTATCCGTCATCAATCAATACATAGGTTTAGACGTAAGTTGTATGAGAACATTTTTTTAGAGTGCAGTTAGTGGGAAAATATTTGTGGTTGAAGAAGAGAAATTGAGCTTTAAAGTTATTAAAAGAAAAAGAAAATTAAAAAAGATCTTGCATGATGAAAAAAAATAAACCTACAATTTTAAAAGATTCCCAAACCCGAGTTTAGAAATTAATTAATTAATTTTTGACATTAAAAAAGACTACACTACCGGCCAAAAAAATCAACACATTTTTTTGTTACCCCAAAAATCGTTTTCGTTCTAATTTTCACCCCATTACACAGCAAAGAAAGGACTATATGCTGTCTGTGTCTCTTTGGATATAAGTTTTTTTTAATCGGAAGGAGTTGATATATTTTTTATAAATGTTCTCATACAAACTACGTGTAAAAAAGCCGGCCCGTCGTGATTATCGTTCTATGTTCAGTTCTAGAGGACGCACGCTAAGGGGCTGTTTGATTGATGACTTCAAATCTATGGATCCGCCCAGCGATAGCACTGACTTCATTATTTTATTACTAACTCAACCAAGTTTTCTTAAATATATACAAAGCAGCCATGACTCTTTTGGCGGTAAATTCCTGGCAATATTTCTGATCAGTTCTGTCTTGTCGTAATGGGGATGGCAACTGGGGAACTAATGGCGCTAGTATAGCTTGTTCCAAGCATCGTCATTGGTTCAAATCATTTCAAATCTTAAAGGTACTTCAAAATAGTACTACGTCATTGGTCGGATTAGGACTAAGCTATGGTGGCGCCATCTACTACTATTAGCTTTGACTTGCCTTCCCCATTTCGAAAAGAACTGTCAGAAAGCCGCCATCTTCTTTTTTCTAATAGTAGGTCGGAAATGTTAACCAACCTTTTCTGACAATGTCAAAGAAGTGTTAACAAGAACCATGACCTTCTTTATTTAATTTTCTTGGTTGAGTAGTAAATGATGTAGCTGTTGATTCTGCTCTGAAATAAAGGTCGAATAATAAATAAATATATCACTTTGTTGTACACTTTTGAAGAATAATACCATTTTAACGAATATGTCTGTCAGTTATGTGTGAAAATTCTTTTTTATTGAAATAATTCGTTAAACTGGATTATCCGAGTCAAAATGTCTGCGTTTTCTTTGTTGTGTCATTACATCCTGCCACACGTGTCTTCTTGTTGGTTTAAAATGCCGCCGACGAACAAAACCACTCATTTAAATCCGCATAATTGAAATAAAGAGCAAAATAAACAGCACATCGCAAGATCCAAACTTGTAGTCAATCAAATCTTAATTTTAACACAAGAATAAAAAGTTATACATTGGATAATTTTATTTGTTATTCAACATAAATATTTCTTGTATAAATTCATAACAATCTTTGGGTGATAATAGTACACTGGCGTGCAGAAAACTGACCTACGTATTCAATTTGCCTAAATTAGCAACGAAAATGCATTATAAAGATTTGATGCAATTTTTTGCACGACAGTGTAGTTTGGATCTAAGAATAACATCAATCGCTTAATACTTCACTGCTCCATACATACAAGAAATAATGGAAAATATGAACAATAATATTACCGGCATAGTATTAAAAATTCTGTACATCAACCAGGCAATGCAAATATTCTTATATTAAACGAAGAGTAACTTAAAACTTAACCTATAATGTTCACATTGCCCGAGTGATACGTGTAATTTTGATTGGAGTTTTTCCAGTCCATAAAAAAAAATTGAAATCCTGTTATAAAATATCATTTCATTTATTTTTACTGTAAAAATTTGTATAATAAAAATTCATCGTAAAAACATTTCTGTAACATCAAATTCTAGTTTCTTTTTCTAGTTTGCGGATAATTTATGTCATATTCCCTCACGCTAAACAATTAAAATGTATAAATGTCAACCAAACACAATAAGAGATATACAATGACTAAAATTTTACTATAATACTGAAATTTTGATATATTTCATGTTCAATAAATAATTATTATGACGAATATTGCTAAAACTTAACATGTAGCCTAAAAGGTTCCATGAAATATTGTTAGATCCGTATTTTCCGTTTATAATTTTCAGATCTCGATTCTCAAATACCTAAAGTTTGCCTTTCCGTCAAATCTAGCATTTATTTGCATGGCATAAGTCTAAATTTTCATTTAATAGGCAAGATTTTGCATATGCCAAAACTTTAGTCATTGCGGAAGAGAAAAACAGACAATTTCCTAAGATCTATTAGGAGAGAATAATTGAAAAAATAAATATACTATCACAGACACATGAGTCGTACACGCTCAACCAATCAGTGCATAAAATTCAAAACATTGTGATTTTATTTAAAATTGTGATTTTTCATAAGATCCGGTCTAGAAAGGGTTTATGAAGCTATGATTGATGTGGCAAATATTATGCAACGACAGTGTATTTTTTCGCTCCACAATAAATGCATAACAAATAAATCCATTTAGTGCTAAAGTAATTTTAATCATCTTTCTATTTCTAACGATAGTAAGATGTTATAAATTCGTTTAACATTACATGCATTTAATAGTTTGATAAGCAAATGCAAGCTGGACTAAAATGCCATCACATTACTTAATTTGAGACTTATTTATTCTCACTGGCAAAATCTGTGCATATTACACCTCTGCCTGATTTTGAGAAAATATCGCATTCTAGTGTTTTGTCAATAATTTTGAACAGGAACATTCTCTTACTGAGTCTTTTCAAAATGCGGTTTGAAAGCTTGGAAAAATATTTAGTCGCATCGCCATAAAGGTTCCTATACATACTTGAACACATACATATTAGTATTTAAGGCACAGTCACGCCTTTAAATTTTTAAATTGTTGCAATTTAATCTCACGATCAATCATAGCTTCATATTCAAAGAAAACATTCAACATTGATTCTCTTTACAGATCGATTCAAATTCAAGACGTCATTTCACTCTAAACCTTATTTCTAAGCAACACAACCGGTTTCTGAAAGGCTGATTAATTGATAAAATTGTCTGTTAAATACAGGGTGTAAGGAACAGCCCTCCACAAACTTTCTGGGCTTGCTCAGTAGACGAAACTGAACAATCTTCCACAATTATTTTTTTCAGGAAATGAAAAAAAAAATCAGCGTCACCATAGAAAATTATTATAAACTTGATTGGACAGTTTGTATGGAGCGGCTGATATTTTTTTCATTTCCTGACAAAAAAAAATGTGGAAGATTGTTCAGTGTCGTCTACTGAGCAAGCCCTGAAAGTTTGTGGAGGGCTGTCCCTTACACCCTGTAAAGTTGCGATTAAATAAATTGACAAAGGGTTTCTTTAATGTGGCTGTTTGCAGTGACATCATATATCAGTTATTTCAATGGGTGCCTAAAGGATTGTGGTATTGACAGGTCAGTTGCAGGCGGCAGTGTAAAATAGTTGGTCTATTTTTAACTTTTTGGTCATTATATCTAAAGGTGGCCGTTGACGAGCCTTCCAACAGTCCAAATGGCGTGACAGTATCCCAAAATCTCAAAATCTGCCCATGAATATTAAAATATGCTGTTTTTAAAACAAACGCCCTTCCATTCCCATGCGTCTATGAAAAAGGAGTCCACTTGGATGCATCGTGAATGCCTGGCTTTATACGCTCGCAAATGATATACACATTGAGACAGATTTGCCATTTTCTTATTACAAGTTTTACCTGCACCGATCTGTACCAGTCTGTGTGCGTGACCGAAAACCTGTTTCTTTATAAAGACACCCTAAATAATGATGCAATTCGATTGCCTTGTCGTCGTCGTGGCGATCGTGTTTTTCATTTACCCGTAGATAACAACGTGTTTTATGTCATATGTTGTAGTGGTAAGGTTGATTTTCACTTGTTCTTGGAATCAGTCGAATTTCAATCGCGTCGCGCCATGGGTAAAGTCAAATAAAAGGTAAAATATTCAATAAGGCTTTCAAAAACCGGGAGTGAGTAAAGAGAATCGCACTTTAAACAATAATGTTATAGATAATAAAAACTAGTCTATTCTACATTATAAATAACACAACTACTCTACGTTATACCGATTCAATAATAAGGATTATTACGTGGCAGTGGTTTCTTTTTATTCAATTCATTGGTGTTTTCAGTTTATTTATTTTTTTGAACTTTCAGCATGTAATTGACTGTATCTACGGTATATTCTTCTTTACATTTCCTATTTGGTAAACTCATACTGAGCGAAAATGGAGACACATTATACAAACAATTTTCATTCAGGTTTTTTCTGGTTTGTGAAATCAGAATAGTACCGGCTAAAAGCCTCCCTGTTCGTTAAATTCCCCTATGCACTCCAGGGCCGAGGTAACGGTGTCGTAAGACATTCCCGTAACAAAGTATGAATTACATAAAAAAAATTGCTTTGAATAGGCAAATGATTTTTAACAATATGTGAATCTTTGGGTCTCATGTTTGTTTACCAAACAAGATAAATAAAAAAAAATACACTTTAAGGTAGTGCACACATTTAACGACAATCGATAAAAATGCATTTCACACGCACGAATTGTCGCACATAATTTATACCGGTCGTGTATAAATGTGCGCATACATAATATCCTTCTATGTACGGCTTATGTTTTGCTAACATAATTATAATAGTCCTAAACACAGGCACTCCCTGCAACTTTGATAAAATTGATATAAGTTTCACTTCGTCTGCCAAAGTCAAGGTTACAATAAGATTCCTAAACAATGCATGTGCCCAGAGCCCCGCAATCATTGGGGCCTTTCTATCCCTTAATTTTTTTAACCTATGCTCGCTCGCTTTTGCGCCCCACACGGGCCCCAAAGTCGTAAAGAGTCCAGCCCCCCTAGCCAAGTCGCAAACGTTAATCGTAAACGCTCAGTACTCCCCAATAGATTTTCAACTTTATAGCCTAGAGCCTAAAGTTGAGAATCTATTTCAGATTTCTGAGCGTTAGCGACAGGAAAGATCGAAAACGAAAAGCAATCTTCACCAGATCTTCAACGTTATATCCAAGCACATAAAGTTGAATATCTATTAAAGCCTACTCAGCGAGCGTTGGCGTTTCAGCCCCCCTAACTAAGTCGCAAACGTTAATCGTAAACGCTCGGTACTCCCCAATAGATTTTCAACTTTATAGCCTAGAGCCTAAAGTTGAGAATCTATTTCAGATTTCTGAGCGTTAGCGACAGGAAAGATCGAAAACGAAAAGCAATCTTCACTAGATCTTCAACGTTATACCCAAGCACATAAAGTTGAATATCTATTAAAGCCTACTCAGCGTTGGCGTTTCAGCCCCCCTAGCCAAGTCGCAAACGTTAATCGTAAACGCTCGGTACTCCCCAATAGATTTTCAACTTTATAGCCTAGAGCCTAAAGTTGAAAATCTATATTCAGATTTCTGAGCGTTAGCGACAGGAAAGATCGAAAACGAAAAGCAATCTTCACTAGATCTTCAACGTTATACCCAAGCACATAAAGTTGAAAATCTATTAAAGCTTACTCAGCGTGGCGTTTATCGCTTGTTACATAGCTACAGGGCCAGGCCTCGAGTAGACTAAATACCCCGACCCTATAGCGAAACGGCAAGTTAGATAAACGTAAACAATCAGGAAGGAGTCTAATAGATTTTCAACTTATACTGCTATAGTATAAGTTGAGTATAAGTTGCAATAAATTTAAAATCTATTAATTAAAAATTACAGAGCGTTTTCGTTCGTTCCGTTCGCTATTGCTCAGCAGTCTGTAACGGATTTGCAACTTTATGAGCTTGAATATTAAATTGAATATATATTAGACTCCTAAGCATTAAAGTTTATCGCGTCCCATTGTTCTAGCTTGTTTGTTTGTTGTTGGGATCTGGCCTTGTATAAGGCCATATCCCGATACGATGTTGATAGGTATCACGACGCGATGTCTTACCGCGTGTATGATTCCTAAAGCCGGGTCCAAACATGATCATTTGACCGTATACATGTTTTGGACCTTATGTTGGTAGCAAAACACAAGCCGACAACC